>CM028672.1:61728634-62928634 GCA_016760335.1 Gastrodia elata
GGGTCGGAGGGGGGGAACCATCTGTAGAAGGTGGAGGGGCCCTGATGGGCCGTGGGACCCCAGAAGTCAGACCCGTCGTGCAATCTAGCGCTAACCATGGTAGAAAGTATTGAGCCCGCGCAGACCATCGGTGTAGGGTGTGGGCGACCGTGAGAGTGCTCAGTCCCGCTCCTCCATGACTAATAGAGCGAGTACGCAACAAGCTGACAGCTAAAGTGGCGGCGTCGAGATGCTGAAGCGGTTGAGAACGACGCAGTGAACTGGTCCCAGGAGGTGAGTGTGGCTGGGAGAAAGCCCTAACAAACAAAGATCTCCATGATGGCTCTCGTGTAGCTGCAATGAACCACAAAATGATCACTGTTCTCCTCTGAGTCACAGCCCCAAGCACACACTGCTAATTGAACGAGCCCTCGTATGAGTAACCAACACCTCGTCGGTATAGCATCACTGAGCAGTCTTCAAAGGAAATAGGCCTCCCTAGGGCCCAGGGCCATCTCCCACATGGCCGTAAACTGCCAAGGATGACCTCCTCTCTCCGATCGATAGATCTGGTTGGCTCTGCTCTTGGTAAAATCATCCACCTGCCACTGCAGGGTCCCCTCCTCAAGCTGGGTGTGTCTCTGGACGACTGGCCAGATGTAGTCCAAAAGTCTCCAAACATCGGAGTCTGCTCGCTGAACCGTAAAGTCCTCACCTTGCGGCAATAGCGAAATTCCATGGCTCTCACCCAAGGAGGTCCTCTCTGTTGACAAAGCTGTAGGCATGACGAGCTGCCAAGACAGTCCTCCAGAGTTACAGGTCTCTGATCCCGAGTCCACCAGACTAGAGCGGTCGACAAACATCCTGCCATCTCACATAGTGTAGACTGCAACCCCCCACTACTTCCCAATGGAACTTACGGAGGATAGCCTCAATGTTGGAGAGGCGGTATCGGTGCCACCAGCATATGGTAGTTGGGAATCATAGCAAGAACTAACCTGATCAACCACAATCTGCTAGCAAGGGAGCGGTGACGACTGCTTCAGGAGCCCAACTTGCCACGGACCTGCTCAATGATGGCTAAAAAGTCTGCTCTCTATGGGGGTCTGCCTGTGACTATCACCCCGAGGTTTTTGAGGGACCCTCCTCTCTGGAAACCTAGGTGGATCGCTACCTTGCGTTGCCAGTAAAGTGGGGTTTGTCGGTTGAAAACAATGTGACTGAATTCACAGACTGCCCTGTCCAACTTCCATACTCTACCAGAATCCGCTAGACCTCACGACCCGCTGCCATTGAAGCTGGTGCAAACATAATCAAACCATCCGCATACATAAGATGGGAAAAGGTAGGCCCACCTCTGTCCAACTCTATACCGATCGATCGGCCTATCTGCTGCTGCCCCCTGACAAAAAGGGAGAAGAGTTTCGAGCACAAAATGAATATGTAAGGGGAGAGGGGCATTCTTGCTTGAAGCCTCTGCGCCCCACTATCCATGGAAGACAGTGCTCACCAACCAGGACTGAGAACCTGGGGGAATTCACGCACTGCATGGCCCAATCCTTCCACCACTGCAGAAAGCCAAATCTCTGAAGAACCATTCGTAAAAACCCCCACTCCATCTGGTCGTAAGCTTGCTCCATATCCACCTTGATGGCCATATGACCGGCCGTCAAGGTGGAGTATGAGAGACGAGTGAGGATCTCTTGGACCGTGAGGCAGTTCTCGCTAATATCTCTCCTGGGAACAAAGACGCCATGTTCTCGGAAGATCAAAGAAAGCAGCATTGTCTTAAGGCGTATGACCAAGATCTTGGCCACCACCTTATAGACAGTGTTGCACAAGCTGATGGGGCGGAACTGTCTCAGAGTGGAGGCCCCCTCTTCCTTCGGAATGAGGATTACTTGAGTATCACGCCAGCACTGCGGCATTCGCCCACCATCAAAGAAATGGTGGACGGCTGCCAGGGTGTCAGCCTTGGTGATCTTCCAGTAGCCCGTAAAGAAAGAGAGGGTAATACTATCAATCTCAGGGGAACGGTTAAGGCCAAGGTCCCTCAAGGCTGCCCAGATTTCTACGTTCGTGATCGTACCTGTAATGACTCTAGGTCATTTATAAGGTAACGCGACAGGCGTGCGTTACATACGCACGCCTTATTTAAGCGCAACGCGACAGGCGTGCGTTACATACGCACGCCTTATTTAAGCGCCAGAAGACCGCTCGATTCCTTCACTACTCCTCTCGCCTCTTCCTCTCTTTTCCGCTCGACGTTTCCGCCCGACTGAAGAAGTGTGTACCTGAGCCGACGAAAGCGCACAACAGGCGAGCAGGCATTGACGGCTTGATCCTTGCTGCCGACGACGGAAGCCGACACGAGTGCAGTGGACGTCCCAGCGCGCATGGTCCGGTCCTCCCGCCGCTGCGCCGAACCCTCTTCTGCTCAATTCCGATCGCCCGATCCTTTGCGTACGCTCGAATTCGCGCTTGATTGTAAGGTAAGGTCTCTTCTATCGATTCTTTTATATATATATATATATATGTATATAATAATGATGATTTATGATTAAAAATTTGGTATTTTGGTATAATGAAATTGAGCATTTTTTTTTATATTGGGATTAATCATGAATTTTTTTTAGAATTTACTAATGAACTAAATTTTTAGTAAAACAAATTATGTTTCAATCAATTGATTATCTTAGGATTTTAAGCTGGACTTTAATAAGAAACGTATTCATGAAACTCATTTCAATTATCTTAATTACTTTTAATACTCTATGTTTGAAAAATGTTCATTTGATATTGTCTTAGAGCATCATAATGAAATTTGGATGAGTTAAATATAATTTGTATTGCTAGAATTAAAGAATATTTGATTATGATATTGAAATATTGCGACATAATCTTATTAATGTTTTAAACTCTCTAAGTCACAACTTTAGAACTCTTAAGTGAAATTATGGTAACGTACCTTCTAAATTATGAGATTTAAATTAAGGTTTGGGAAGGATATGAAAACGAAAAGATAGGTGTACATCAAGCAAATAAGATTCATTGAAAACATCACTTTCAAAGTTTAATAGAATTCCAATTATAACTTTTGCAGATACATCGAGTTTGTGAGTGAATCGTCTTCTTAAGTCAAACACGAAAGATACACTGGATATTATTTTTATGTATTTTACTATCATTTGCTGCTTAAGCATTGCTTGGAGCCTGTTTTGTATTGCTACTTAATGCGTTATTCTTACTACTAATGATGTAAGAGAAATTGAATGATGCTTATGTATCTTAAAAGTTATGTAATAAATTATGTATATTATTTTATTTTAAATTGAATGAATATTATTTCTTACACTTGAATTGCTCTGGATGTGTTTAACTACTATTTTACCTAACTGCCAATATGATCATGCGGGAAGATGCATCTGATGTTAGATTGGTTGTTACCAACCTAACATGGGTCTTCACAGTACCTTGGAGAGGGGCAGAGTCTGCGTCACCAAGTATACGATCTGGAATCAAATCATCTGGGCAATCTCCTACGGGACAAGAGGTGCCCCACTTTCTCTGAAAAAACTCAAAGAAAACATGGCGAATCCGCTTGGGGATAAAAGAGCCATCAAAGTTGGCTTTTAACCTTCATTGTGGTTCTAGCACAAATTGTAGGTGTTTAAAATGCACGACCAGAGTCTCGGCGAGCTCCAAGCTTTATTGGACAACATTACATCTCAGCGGGAAAATGCAGAGGAAATTTGCTGCGATGATGCGCTTCACGAATTTGAACCGAGAGTTGGCAATCAGGATGGGAAATTTATAAAGGGACAATTGCTCGGCAATGGCCTTGTGAAGGTGCACTTGCAAGAAATGTGTTATGACATTACTTTGGTGCTGCAACCCCAAACACACAACACATTGTTGGTTAGCTTGCGATGGCACATCCACACTTGGTCGATATGGCATCTTCGGCTTCATATACAACACTTGATTTAAATATCTAAAGGATTTCTAGTTTTAGGGTTCACATTACTCTTTAAATGGGAATATGATAATTGATAAGATTATAATTGATGCAGGATGGATTAGGGTAGTGCTGGAAATTGTCACCTGTTTTTGGAAGGGCTTCCTAAATGTTTACACTTACTTCAAAAACTTATAAGAAAAATGTATTGAGAATTAAATAGAGCTGCGTAGGTTTTATAGAGTATCAACAATAACACCAAGCTTTAATCTCACCAGGTGGGGTTGACTACATGAATCATTTGTTTCCATTGTGCACAATCAAATAGAAGCTCTCTCTAAGTTCCAAATAGAGATAATTCTTCATTATAGTTTATTTTCATGTCCTATTTGGTATTCCTCTGTTAATAAGGGTGACAAACTCAAATTTTTTAACAGGGGTGTTGCTCAGTCTATATGCTTAGTGTGCTCAAACCATCTAAGGCGGAATTTTCTAATCTATCCACTATTGGAGCCACTTCAACTTTGCTACGGATAAACTCATTTTTCATTCTATCTTTACGAGTATATCAACTCATCCACCCTAGAATCTTTATGTGACACTTATTTTATCGGTATGTTTCTTCTTTGTTGGCAAATATTCAGCTCCATATAACATAGCTAATCGTATAGTTGCTCTATAAAAGTTCTTTATTTTTGAGTGGGATTTTCGAATCGAACAACGCTCCAGAAGTGCCCCTCTTCATCCAACCATCTTGGATCCTATTAATTACATTGCTCTCTATTTCATCGTTGTTTTGAATAATTAAACCAAGGTACTTGAAGCGCCTGCTCTTCTTGATCACACAGTTTTTAATAGTTATGTCATCGGGATTAGCACTTCTAGTACAATTGAACTTGTACTTTATATATTATGTTATAGATTTACTAAGACAAATACTTTTAGATGTAAAAGTAGTCCTCCATAATTTAAATTTTGCTTTAACTCTATCCTAGTTTTATCAATTAAAAGAACATCATCTACAAGTAATATGCACCAAGGAATCTCTTGAATGTGCTTAGTAAGAACATCCATAATTAAAGTAAAAAATATGGGTTGAGAGTTGAGACTTAATGTAATTCAATAGTAATAGAAAAATCATTAGACAAGTCACATTACGATCAAACACATGTTATAACCCCATTTATTATACATATCTTTAATAATATAAATATATGCAACACAAATCCTTCTTCCCTCTAAAGCTCTCCAATTTTTTTTTTGTATTATATCATAAGCCTTTGAACAAAAATTAAATAATGATCTTCTTTTCTTTCTCCAAGTTTCTCCAATAAAACCTTTAATATATATATGGCTTTCACAATAGATCTATTTGACATAAAATCAAATTGATTTTGAGAAATCAAGTATCATTTTGTAATCTGTATTCCAATACCCTCCCAAAATTTCAATGTATAATACATTAACATGATTTCTTTATAATTAACACATCTTGAGCTTCTCGTTTATTCTTGTAAATAGGTATAGCCATACTCTTTCTCCACTAATTTGACATTTTTTGTCTTCAAAATAACATTAAATAACTTGATAAATTAAGAAATTTCATCCTCACTTGAATATTTTCATACGTAGATAGGGATGTCATCCGATCATACCGTTTTTCTGCACTTCATTCTCTTTAAAGAATTCCAAATTTCAGTATTACCATCACGTGAATGAAAGTGTAATTCAGATTATTTTTATAACCATTAAATTCACTTATATTAAATTATCAGTACAACTTTTATTAAAAAACTTAGAAAAATAATTTATCTATCTTCATTGAATATCTTGAACCCTAATTTTTTTGTTTTAAGTATCATCTTTGATATATTTAATATGAGTCAAATTATTAAATTTTTATCTCTTAATTTAGTTAGCTTATAAATGTGTCTCTCTTCCTCTATAATTAATTATATGAATTCTTGAATGCTGCACTTTTAGTATCATGAACAACTATTTTGGATTCACGATAAGTTAGTTTATTTCTTTCATTCGACTCAGTCTTATATTTAAACTATTTTTTATAGCTCTTCTTTTATTCTTTAATCTTAATTTGAACATCTTGCTTTCACTATCGTGCATCTTTATTATTGGGCACTCTCTCTTTTGATTCACCAAGTAAACTCTTTGATATTTGCGAATACAACAAGCAACCAAATCTTAATCTTAATTTTGTAGAGCATCGACTAAAAAATCCTTAAATAAGCTTTATTGAAATTAATTTAAGGCCACAAAATTTAGCTTTGAGAAAGAAGATTTAGACTAAAATTAACTTGAAAGCTTTAAAATTTCTTAAGTTTTGCAAAATTATTTACTAATTTGTAGCATTTGCTAATAACATTCCAAATAACATGTGAAAGCTAATGGCAAAATAAACTAGACAGCCTAAATAAGGGATGTTACTGAAGTAATTAAATTCCTGTGTTTGTGCTGTAACTCGAAGAATTCCTGGTAGGCTTTATCACCCTTGTTTTACACATAAGTTTCTACATTCAGATGTATGACATAATTGGAAGGAAAATAGTTATTTCATTAAAATTTGAACTGTAATTGAATTATACAAATTTGCTCGTATTAACAAAGTTTACGCTTAATGTTACTGACAACTTTTTTTAATCTATTTTTTGACTAGTACGTAGCATTAAATGCTTTAACTTCAAAATCGTAGGTGTTGATTTTAATGTATCGATTAAAATTTCGTTAATAGGCCTGGGACCAGTAAATATTGAGTCACACGGATGCTTTACATGTTTTAACTGCGGGTATATGTTGATTGTTTGTCTGTAACAATTTTTGGATCATACTAAAGGGGGCAATTCAATGATCATGACATGGAGAAGTTATGGATTGCTGGTGTAGTCACTCTATGGCTTGCAGAACTGGTTGTGCCTGCACCAAAGTTGGGGTCGAGTGTGGAAAGAGTCCTACACAATTAAAGTGTGATTGACTTGAGCTCAAGGTGCTAAGAGCAGTGCTTGAATCCTATTTGGCTTAGACAATTTTGAATATATATAATATTACAAATTTAGCACACCTATGATCACAAGATTAATATATGGCTTATTGTAAACCCAATTCCACTTTGACCTACAATTGAGCCACCAGAGTAACTTGATCGAGTAAGCCTCTCTTAGCATGAACCATGAATAAGCCGAGATACGCCAACGTCATTGGCATCCAATATGTACAAGGAATTGAATGAGTTTTATTGCTCGGCCAATGCCTCATAATCACTCAGGAAAGTATGGCTCAACACACTCTAGCCATGTAATCTATCAAATATAATTCAACTTGACAAGGAGCTGTTCAAGGTCACGTATGTACTCAACTAAGTACTGAGTAAACAAGTAAACTCCTCGAGCTACTTCTAGCTTGGTCAAGGCCAGAAAATTCTTTGAAAAGTGAGATGGCATACTATCACCCCAAATTGCATGGTCTTCAATGATGTACTACATTGCCACAAAAATTCTCTTACTTTTTATTTTTAGTTATATACCTACATATGTATATATACCTATATATGTATTAATTAAATACATATATGCAACTATAAAGAAAGTTGTTGATAAAATAGTAATTATTAAGAAATAAAATTGTAGTTGTTCAAAGCCCTTGACATCTTCAACTATTTATTTATTGTTCATCCCTTTTTTATCCCTCTTAACAATTTCAACATCTGGTAATGCATTAAGGAATGCTACGAGCTCCAATTGACTAAATAATTTAAGTTTTTGGTATTAGACTGTTATATTTTTGTAGTTGAAGGAATTTATTTGTGCACGATGCAGACTTTAACTTTTTATATGTCACGTGGATAAGAATTTATCAGTGGTTATCAACTATCGATAAAATGACCAAAAGAAAGCCTTAATGTCTTAGAAAATGGTGGAAACTTTGATTTGTTAGATCAAAAACCTTTATTCTCAAAGTAGATGACAATTATTTGGAGATGATGTGTTCCCACAAATTAATATGGGCGTCATCTTGTTCCACAATTTTCTTACTCTTCAATCCCTTAAAGCATTCCAAACTCAATTTTAGTAGCCCACCAAATGAAATTTGAATTGGTATCATTTTTATAACTATCAATCTCATTCTTTTTAATTGCATTAGTACAACCTTCAATAAGTTTCTTAGTAAAATAATATATTCATTTATATTTATTTTGTCATTGTTAAACATTCTTTTGATCACCATCTTTGATATATAGGAGTTGAAATCTTAGTTTTTTTTCTCTTAATTTGGTTAGCTTATGTGCTTTTTTCTCAACAAATTTTAATTTTTCATATATATAATAAAAATTTGCATTATTTGTATCCCAAAATACTATTTTGGATTCATAATAAATTAATCTATATTTTGTTTACTTCTCATCATTTTTATATTTAAATCATTCATTTTAATAATTTTTCTAATATTAACTTGAATGCTTTATTATCACTATCAAGTTTCTTTACTATTATGCGTTTTCTTACTTTTAATTTATCAATTATACTTTTAGCTTTCTTATGGATATAGCGTATAATTGAATTTTATATAAGAGTGAAATTTACCATCAAAATCTTATTGTCCAAACTTAAAAATTCACTTTAAAAATTTATATATTACTGCTCTTAAGATTTTATTATTTAGTTTTTTTGACAAAAATTAAATTTAATATTAACTTTTTTTGCTTTTTATTTGTAAAACTTAAATTAATAATAAATGCTAAGTTAAACAAATACATGGAACAACTTTACGATCGTTGCCGTCTAAATGATTATAATTAATCTGAGTTTAAAAATCTTTCTTTTATAAATGATAAAATATTTATCTCTTTTTTTGAAACAAATATTAATAATTATAAAGCTATAAGATACAATAAACTCTTAAATTAATTTTCATTAATCTTCTAAAATCAAAAAAATCATCAACGCCATTAAATTCTTTGTTCATTCATCTATTATGCTTTTTAAATCTTCTTTTATATATATCATTTTCTATTGGAGTATTTAGTGAATCAACTCTTCTAAATGATGGCAAATTTTTATTTTGTTCTTATATCCAATTTTAAGAGGCTTAATCACTTACAACATTAAATGTTATCCCATAAATTATATTTTTTAAATATATAAATTATCTCCCATTCTCTTAACTTGTACTATAGTATCTTTTTAATTTTTTACTGATAATGATACACTTGTTACGATTCTTATCAATATCATAATTTAAAGCATAAATTACAATTTTTTTTTGCTCTCTTTCATATGTTTTGTTTCTTGAAGATATTAAATATTTGTTTTTTTGTGAATTATAATATTTACCAAAAGACTTGCTAGTGAAAGTGTTAGCATTCCAACATTTTTTTAATTTAGTGCTTTGGATTAGCTTCTTTATTTGTATTCGTCTATAATGTGAGAACCCTCACTCATTTAATGTTAAATTTGCAATTAATTTGCTGGCTTTACACACGTTTTGCTACATTTTAGTAATGCAATGTGTCGCTTCTTGGGAACAACCCTCGCTCAATTAATACTGCACTCGTGATTCTAATTGAATTACTCTAAGCTTGATGTTTTTATTTCTAGTATATCTGAATGATCTTAGTTGAATCATCATAAGTTTAAAGTAATTGATTTATAGTAGATCTAATTCATCTTAGTTGAATATCTAAATTAAATAATTTAATCTCTAAATTATTGAAATAATCCTAATAAAAATATTATAAATTTAATGTTTTAATTCTAGTACATCTAAGTGATCTTAATCAAATGATGTTAAATTAAATAACTTAATTTTCAAGCAATATAATGATCCTAAGTGAAAATGATCTAATGATCCTAAATGAATTGTGCTAAGTTAAATAACTTGATCTAAATAATTTTATGTTTGATTTATTTTGCTTTCTAATAGATTTGAATGATATTAGTTAAATTATGCTAAGATTATTAATCCAATTTCTAATAGATTTAAGGGATCATAGTTGCTTGATCTTAGTTGAAAAATTTCTAGTTAAAAATCTAGCATTTAGCAAATCTAAATGACCCTTAATGAATTATACTAAATTAATAATATGATTTTAAGTTTATCTATATTATCCTTAAGGAATCATGTTAAGTTAAATAATCTTATTCCTAATAGATTTAGAAGGTTCTATGCAACATTTTAATAAATTATCAACTGTAAATTACCATTCTTATAATAATTATTCTTATTCTTATTATTATTTTAATGTGTGTATATAGATATATATATATATATATATATATTATTTTAATTGGGGTTGGGCTGGGCATCCAGGCATGCTGCACCTTCCACGTGCCTAATAAGGTTAGTTCATTTTTGCATTAAATGTCTTGTACTGTTCGTATGCTTCATTGGGCGCTTAGACGCTTCGAAATGTGCGCTCAGATGCATCTAGAGAGCCTTTATACACCCTTTGAAATGATTCAAAATTTGCATTCCTTCGAGAGAAATGTCATTACTCTATCAAAATTCTGAGGTGTTGTGTTGTAAGTTCTGGTAAGCATTAGCATTATGTTGGGAGCTTAGTACTGAGCTTGGAAGTACTATTTCCTGTTGTCTCTGCGAATTTTGTGATATACATTTAATGCTAATTTTAGTAATTTTAGTTATATAATATCATAGTTGATGATGCATTTGTTTGTCAATCTGCAATTTTTCCAGCTCATTGAATAAATACGAGTCTTATCATTTTGTTGTTCCATCGACTTGATAGTAAGTGCAGCCGTTGAAATTATCTAAGTAAGATTTAATCATTTTTTTATCTAATATATATTTTTGTTGAGAGCCTAAGATATTGCTACCAAACCCATATTATTGTCATGATTCACAATTAAAACTACCATGATAGTGAGATAAAGTTAAATTAGATTCTTATGTATTTTGTATTGAAATGTATTTTCATCTAAAATTTTCAGGTGTAGATTCTGAGCATTGTAATTAAAGCTTTGAGAGTAGTATCTCGATGGAGATGCCGGTAGGTATTTGTGATAAGCTTTGGCGTTATGCTGAGATAATTATGATATTTTAATTTTCATATATGTATTTTTAGTATAGATTTTATATTTTAATCTTGTGTTCACTTTTCCTCGACACTTCTCTGTTAGAACCTCACATTCTAGTTGATTTGTTATAACTAGATGATTTAATTCTTAGTCATTAAATGATCCTTCTAATTAAACCATCCTAAGTTTGATTTTCAAATGTTGAGTAGATCTAAAGTATCATATTGAGTGTTGTTAAGTTAATAATCTTGATATTTAATAGATTGAACTGATCTTAGTTGAGCATACTAAGTTAATAGCTAGCCAAATAATCTTATTTAAATCTTGTTCTTATATGATCTAAGTGACAATAATTGAATCATACTAAACTCATGACTTGGTTCTAGATTGATCTAAATAATCCTTGATGAATTATGCTAAGGGGATATTTGGTTTGCAGGATCTAAATTTTTAAAGTAGTTGAATTACGGTATAATTTAATTCCACACAATTGGTTTACATTTTTCATATTCTTAATGCAAAAAATTATTTCCGGGGGTTCAAATATTTTATGTTTGGCCGAGTGTAAATGTATTGCAATGCATTTGTATTCTAAAATGACTAAAACCCCTATATTGTAATCTTGCAAGAGATTAAGCTACTCAATCGTGGACAAAAATGAGCAACAGGGTCTATTGAAAGTCGTCTAGCAATTGTGTTGGCCATAATGCTAGACGGTGGTGGGCAAACAACCTGGGCCTGCACTGGTCAGGGCCACCTGGACGGTGAACAAGATGGCTAGTAACCACAAAGGCCAGCAGTGGCTAACCATAATGCTGTAGCATTTGGGCAGGAAGGTTGGTTAGGGGATGCACAGACAAGAAGGCTAGCCACAGTGCTTGTTGTGCTGGAGAAGGACAAGTAGGGATTACAATGGTTGGGAGCTATGTGTGCGAATGCCAACTAGTTGCTGGCAAGGCAGACAAAATTGTGCAAGAGCCGACGAAAGGTCTGGTGGCTTTTCGAGTGGGAATGAGTGGGCTCTACTTCATTTTTTAATTTTCTCTCGTAGTGTGTAATGTAGTTGTTGTACTCCCGAATTATGTGTAATTTATTTACGAAAATTTTGTTAAGAGCATGGGAGGTAAAATTTTTCAATGTATTTGAAATATTGCATTCCAAATACTTTGAAATTTTTAATTACATATAATTCAATTACTTTACATTTGAATAACAACAAACCAAACAGCTTTTATGTTAAATAATCTAATTTTTAGCAGATCTAAAGGATCCTAGTTGAATTATTTTGTTTGATAATCTAATTCATGTGATCTATTTGGTCATAGTTGAGCAATTTTAAAACTTACAATCTATTTGGTCATAGTTGGTCATATAATGGGCCGTCTTGTCTAACTGGCAAGGTCATAAGACCCATCATATTGGTTTTCTTTATGATGCCTTTCAAATAAAAAACTATGGATATTTTAATAAGATGTAAGTCTAGATTCAACTTAAACCCGGACCAATACCAATGCTAGTATGCCATCTATCCCAAACCAAAATCATTAAACATACAATCCAAACCTTTTTTCTGACTTGTGTTTATAAGTTCAGCTATAACTCTTAGTTGGTTTTATAGTACACAATGCCTTTGAACCTCTTGTAGTCATTTCCAAAACTTTTGAACTTGCTCAAGTATACTTGTAGGAAATCTTAGATTCTGGATCTAAATAACTTGATCCATTTGTTTGGGAAAAGTCTAGTTAACATATTTAAATCAACATTAAGGAATATTTACTTCTAAAAAGTTAAACTTTATGATGGAGGTTCATGCATTTTTTTGAGTGACCATTTTCAGATTTGAATTACTCAAATCTAGATGACATGATGCGAAAAGAAATTTTATAGCAAGTGATTGATGCCTATAGAACTATAGTTGTTTAGAATTTCATTATGTTTTTTAAATGAAATGCTCTTTTGGTCAAAATTTTAAAAGCTTACCAATAATCATATTATCTCTTTGAAATATTTTTAATGGTTTATCAAAGGTCCTTTTCTTATTACTTTAAATGAAGTAATGAAATTAAACGTCAGTACTGTCCAACCTTCATGTATCGACAAGAGATATTTTGTTATTATACTGAATTGATGCTTTGATGTCAATTTGCTATGCAACTGATGTGCCCTAATAACTTTATTTATGAGTGTCAAAGTGAGCAATTAAATTTAATAGAGAAACTAAAGTAGCACCATGCACACATATATAATATAAAAACACAGAGATAAGAACGATAATAACATTGTTAGTTGATTAAGAATATATAACATTGTTAGTTGATTAAGAATACACATACGTTAGGTGAGTTTATATATATATATATATATAGATAGTTATGCTATTATATGTATTCACTACAAATTAAAGAGTAGTTAAAACACGCCAGTTTTTATTCTCCGAAGCTGTTAGAAGTATGGAGTACGAATTTAAGATGAGCAATTAAAATAGATCAAAAAAATTTTATTTAAAATTTAATAAAAAAACTGCAGGGTTTGCTCACGTCCTTTAGGTGGAACAACTGATATTTTTAATCTTGTATAAAGGGATCTGTCCTGGTGCAAATAGGAGCATGATTTAAACCTAAAAGAAGCAAATTTAATGCCTTAAAAATTAATTTTTTTTGTGTACCGTCTCTTTTGTTTATTTAGTTGCATTGTGGATGGATGTAGGTTTTGTTGGAGGTCTAAGATGCACCGGGAAATAACTTGTATGGCTACATCTGCAGCGGGAAGCCCACAACTGGATGGTGATGAGAATCCATATGAGGTGACTTTGCAGCAAGAAATTTTTTTTTTTCAACCAGCAAATATTTTGAATACCATTATTCCAGCCTGGTATAACTTATTCATGTTGTTAGGTTCTTGGTGTGAATCCAATAGCTGGATTTGATATGATGAAGGCAGCATATACAAGGAAGAGAAGGGATGCTGAGAAGAGAGGCGATGAAGCATATTTGGCCAAAGTAGGTTAAGAAGCCATCTCTTAATGCTATTGTTTCTATAGTTTGGTGCATTTTGTAGTGACTTTTTTCTTAAACTTTTTATTATCATTTTTTTCAATTAGCTCTTTGCTGACCACGTGCATAATACATAAGCATGGAACGTTTTTGCTAATTTTTATGATTGGTTATATGGTTTGTCAGTTAGAGAAAGCATATGATAAAATCATGATGTCACAACTTAAAAGCCGGAAGAAAGGTCTCACATTTGGGCAATTCCAGGTTAAGCTCACTTCTGTTAACATATCCTTTTGGTCTAATCTATGCTGTGCTTATTGTTGCCTGAAATTAGCATCTGCACACATCATCATGATAATGCCTTGTGAAATTTGAGTATGATTTAGTCTAGATAAAACTGGGAGTATAATTAATCAATAATAGGCACCTTATGTACTGTGTCTACCTATATCATTTATTTTTTGATAATTTAGTACATTTTTATCAGTATCCTCCATTTTCTTACTTGGAAAATCATTTTGCTTAAACTTTACAACGTGCTTTCCATTTTTTAGGTATCGAAGGATATTAAATATGCTGACAAACAGCCAATTGTACCATGGGGGCCCAGGTTATCTTTTCTATTACTTATTTAATTCAAGTATGAGCTTGCTGTTCTGTAAAGATAGGTTGCAACTTACAATTTCTGTTGGAACCAAGTTCTTATGGGTGTACTTGTTCTGTATGGTACATGAGTATCCCACATTGAATTTTGTAGAATTAATGACATTTAATATGATATTTGATCTAAAATTGGATGAAGTACGATAATCATTATTCTTAATTTACTTAATAGTTTGCATTCTAAACTTAAAGGATTTGATTGAGAACTCCTTTTTCTGGTTTAGATTATAGGATCAGAAAGGTTTATAACAATCCCTAATAAATCATACAACGGTGTTAGTTTGCAAGAAAATTTTTAGGCCAATCTTGTTTAGGAAAGAAAGGGTGAAGCCTAGCTCTAAAAGTCTTAGATTTAAATCATTAAATATTTGCCTTTTCTTTAGAACTCTTAGAGGTGTATTTAGTTTCAATCTTCCTATATTCCACCTTCCTTATATTTGCATCATTCAGTTCCTACAACTTTTTAATAGAGATATCTGGGAGAGAGGATAAGCTGTTTCGTTAGAGAGAGAAAAGTTGTTGTCTTGCTTACAGGGGAAGGAAAAAGTGTGACCTCGCTTATTAAAGAGAAAAGTATTAGCTGGATTTAGAAGGGAGAGAAAGAGAAAGAGTCTTTGTAGCTAATCATTGAGTCTACAATTGATAACACAAGGCTTTCAATTTTAATGGTGATGAGGCCTTGGATGAAGGTGTTATAAACACTTCTAATATTGTTTACATTTCGATCCATTTGAAGCGCCTATGTGGCTTGTGAGCTTTACCCATGGAATAATTGGTTTGCCACATGAGCAAAGGAAGATTAGCAAGTATACAAGCTCTAGAATTTTTTTCAGCCTTATTGGTAAGGCCAAGTGTGGTTTATTTAATAGGCGTGGAACGAGATTTTCTGCAGGCACAAGTTATTATGATTAGTTACATTCCTAGGCTCCAATATTTGAAAACACTAAATTAACAAATGGGCTTTTGTTTGGTGGAAGGAGTTTACCTATAAAGTAGAGAAGGAGATTTAAGTTGATCAAAATTCAAAAGTTTTCTTATCCCATAATGACCCATCTTTCAATGGCTGTGGGCTAAGGCGGCAATGTTTAGGGAATCTAACTGCTATCAAAGTCTACCTCCTCTCAGATGTCTTGAGTAAACTATAGAGCAATATGCCAAAGGGGGGATCCATTCAAGCTAAACTCCAAAATTTATTTTAAATTGAAATGCTTGAGGGCTTAACAATATGGCTAGATATGTTTCACAAAATGTATAATGATCTAACTCAGACAATTAATGTATAAGTAAGCTTAGAGGCATGAAGTGTGGCTAGTGCAACTTAGATGTATTTGCACGTTCAATTCAATTGCATAAGGTAGGGCTAGGTAATGCACTCTTAGGCACATTAGTTCTATGAGGTGCCTTTGCTACAAAGGCAGGTTTATGGTGGATTGTTAACTCGGTAGCGAGCCTCCTAGTTTCATCTTTTATTATTGAGGTGATGTTGCATGACAAAGAATACATTATTGTATCCACTGGCTAGGTAATGCACGCTTAGGCACATGGATTCTGTGAGGTGCCTTTGTTACAAAGTTTTGTTTGTGGTGGATAGTTAACTATGTGGTGAATCTCCTCGTTTCATCTTTTACTGTTGAGGTGAGTTGCATGACAGAATGCATTATGGTATCCATATGTTGCCTTAGTTTTGGAGCTTTGAGTACATTTCAGTTTGGTTCATTTAAGAAGTTCATCAAATATTATGGAGTGTTGTTGCACCTGCCCATCGTAGGATTTACTTGGGCAAGCAATTCCCAATGTTGAGTATGTTGATTCTTATAACCAATGGTAGAGCTAAAAATTTCTAGGGCACAACCGAACCTACAAAATATTTAATTCTTTTAATTTTTGTAATAATTAGGAAGGCATAATTATTATTTATGCTCAAATTTTTTATACTTAATACACTAGATTTTCAAATTTAGAAAGGGGGCACATCCTTGGATCCTCTAGTTTTGCCGCTGCTTATGGTTAATATATTATATTTTAAAAATTTAAGGGGGCACGTGGCCCTTGCAACCCCCGCTTCATCACTATTTTTTTACTTCAGACATTTTGTAGTTTGGAAAAATGGGGGTCACCATCAGTGCTGAGAAAACTTGATTGATGTGAGTTGTTAATTGCTAGGAATGCATGGCTTATTGCCAGCATGAAGTTGATCTTACAACCAAAGAATGAGGGATGCCCAACAAGTGGGAGCTATAATTCTAGGCCATTGGAGGGCCAAAGTCATACTTTAAGGGGATATGGTTCACCTCAAGTATGTCTTATATTTTGTGGAGTCTCGAGCGTAGCCTATGGTAGTGCAATGAGTTTGAGTGCACTTAGATCTACAAGTTGAAGTGCGTCAATGCAAGCTAGAGCCGGATGTGGTGAAGTCTTAAGTGCAATGGAGTGGCCTTGGAATGAACCATGGGTTAGTTGCAAAGCTTGGATTGACTTTAGGTTAGCCACGAATCAACCGAGTGCGATCTGAACGTGAATCAGATCAAGTGAGCCTGAAAATTGCTGAAGTAATTTGATCGACCAAGAATATTGCACTTGGGTGCGCCAAGCATCGTGGAAATGTTCAACAATAGAACCTTGAGCCTGCCCAAGTGTTCTTGGATCTCAACAGATCGTGGCTTGGGCGCAAGCGTTGGGGCATTGATTAGATGAGGCGGCCCAAGTCTTGGGTGTGCCTAAGCGCCAACACTTCTTTTGACAACATAGCCAAAGACAGAGGCCTGGGTACCTATAGGCATCATCAACTAAACTAAGTGAGAGCAACAACAGAGGCTTGGGCATTTTGGTGTGCCTAGGCACTTTGTGCATTTCATCATAGTTGAAGTAACCCAAGACTCTAGCGCTTGAGCGCGCCCAGGCGCTAGGTGACAAATGTGAATATCATGAGAAAATTGGAGTGTTGGATTGCTTGACTGAGCTTGTGGCAGGCTCATATGGGACGTGTACATCATGCATGACTCTTAGGGCTAGATGAGAGTTGTTTGGAGGGCTATAAATTCCTAAGAGATGCTTAGGATTTGTGTGATCTGATTTGTGCTGTGCATATGGTTAAAGTCTGGCAATTGTGAGGGCTGAGTGTTGTGAGGAAGAAGGAGAAGTTGTTATCTGGTCTATGGAATGCTTCAAGAGCTCCTGAAGAGTGAAACCCTACAAAACTTCTTGATTGCATAGTGACAGCTTGGTAACGGTGGCAACTCAACAAGAGCTGAAACTTTGATATTTTGGCAATTTAGTTAAGGATTATCCTAAACGAAGAGGTGAGAAGTTATGGTGGCAAGACTTCTGCATCTAGAGAAACTTGGAGCCGAGTCAGAGCATCTCGAGAATAGGGGAGTCAGTGAACTAAGTTAAGCATTGTAACTGCTGTGAAGAAGGCCATCTTAGGAGGGATTATTTAACGTGAAGATGGCGAGCTGCGGCTCAGTGACAGAGCATGTAATTTACTTCAATACCTTTCATGAATCAATTGAGCTTGGTTAACATCCAGTTCGACGACGAAGTTCAAGTGTAGTGTTGTTGTCTTCGTTGCAGAAAGATGGGATGGCTTGGTAACGGTGGTAACTCAACAAGAGTTGAAACTTTGATGTTTTGACAATGTAGTCAGGAAAATCCTAAACGAAAAGGTGAGAAGTTATGATGGCGAGACTTCTGCATCTAGTGAAACTTGAAGTCGAGCCGGAGCATCTCGAGAAAAGGGAAGTCGGTGAACCAAGTTAAACATTGGAACTGTGGTGAAAAAGGCCATATCAGGAGGGATTGTGAACAGTAGTGAAAAGCTGAAGGCGCGGACCAGGAGAAAGTTGGCGAAGTGAGCATAGCAGCAACGAATCTTGAGAATGCGCTGATTCTATCCTAAGACAAGATGATGACTTGGGTAGTGGATTAGGGAGCATCGTTCCACGCAACGCATTGCAAGGCTGTGTTAAAAAATTGCGCAACAGGCAAGCTAGAGTGCTTATCAGAGATGACACAACATGCAGCATCATGAGGCGAGGAGACGTCGATGTTAGACTGTCGAACGGTGTGAGGTGGCAGCTGAAGTACGTCTGACATGTTCCTAATAACACATATAAGTAATATCAGCCATGCATTTACATCCTTACCATGTAATTCACTTATTGAATGAGATCCATTTTCTTCTCTCCTTCATCTTACATTTTCCTTGTTTCCTTCAGCTTCTACATGGTATGATAGCAAGAACCAATTCTCTCCCCGAAGAAACTCTCCTCCTTCCCAAGAACATGCAGTTCAAGAATCACTTCTCAGCTCAAAAACTTTCATCAAGAACCTTCCAGCAAAAAACTTTCATCAAGAACCTTCTAGCCACCCAGCCAGCCAACTTCCAACCTCAACATCAGCCCATCTTACTCACACATCTCAAGATCCCTCCTCTTCAAACGCTAACCAAACTCTTCAAGCTTCCACCGTTCTCAAACTTATTCTCAAGCAGCCAACTGTACCAAAGACCCTCAACCTTTTCCTCTTTATTACTTTAAGAACTACCAAGAACCTCTCAACCACCTTCATAAATCTTCTCAGCACCCTGACCCTTCACCCCCCTCCCTCCTATAACAATCTTTCCTTACACCCTCAAGAATCTCCCTCACCCCACCAATTAAGAAATTCAAGAAATTCAACAAATCATCTATTCTTACACCCACCCGCTACAAATACAACCATGCAGTCCCCAATCGAATCTTCTCCACAAAATGGAAATACCAGCACCTATCAAAGCAGCTATGCCAACGTGTCGGACACTAAAAACCTCAAATTCTTGATATCAAATATCAAGAACATCATCGACAATCCTCTTACCTCTGAAAATCATCCCATTTGGTGTACTCAAATTATCCAAATATTCAAGGCAAACAACCTATACCACCATCTTAATGGAACTGAATCTGCACCCTCTGCTGAAAACCCAAATCATCACTGCTGGGTCTCCACCGATCGCCACCTAATTGCCGGACTATACTCAACTATATCACCCACCATACTTTCTTATATCATCGAAACTGATTCATGCACATCAATTTGGCTCACTTTGAAAAAATGCTTTCAATCCAGAAACAAATTCAAAGTCATTCAACTAAAAAATGAGCTACATAACATATCTATTAAAAATAGATCAATTTCAGAATACCTATCTGATATCAAATTCTTTGTGGGCAAGATAGTAATAGCGGGCACCAAAATCAACAATGAGGACATCATTTTGTACACTTTGAATGGTCTTCCATCAACATATCAAGCTTTCAAGACAATTATCCGTACAAACCTCACACCATTAACCTAGACGATCTCTACTCCCTCTTCAGATGCGAAGAAATAAACATACAACAAGATTTAGACAAGGAGATCGACCTTACTAATCTCTCTCTACAAACCAGCAGCAACCTGCACCTATCCCTATTCTCAGGAAAATTTCATGGCCGTGGTAGAATGAACATAGGATGTGGCAGACTATCATCAACATCCAACAGATCCTTCCATCTGGAGCAGAGGATACTCGCACACCATACATCGAATGCCAGATATGTAACAAACCCAGTCACACAACCAAATTTTGTTTGCTCGGGATGGATACCAACCATCAAATCGTGCCTCAATCCGCAGCCCTACGGGCAGATGGATCGATTGATCACAGTTGGCACTTAGACTTCAGTGTCTCCAACCACATCACCACTGATTTCAGCCACCAATCTGTTGTTGACACCTTTCAAGGCACGGACAAAGTAACTGTAGATAACAACTAATCCCTTCCAATCTCCAACATTGGAAATTGTATTTTTCCAACATCAGATTGTAAGTTTTTTTTGAAAAAATTGCTTCACATTCCATCTTGCAAATATAATCTTATTTCTATCCACAAACTAACATCTGACAATTCTTGTTCTATTCTATTCGAATCGCATGGATTCATTATAAAAGATCTCCATACGAATCTTCCCATTCTCCAAGGTCACTGCATTGATGGACTCTACACCATCCATCCATCACCAGATTCCTCCTCCAAAACTATTCTGCAATCTTCCACAACTTCAGTTGAATACCATGGCATCTCAGACTTGGACATCCAAGCACCGACATTCATCAACTCCTCCTGAAGCAAAATCCATCTCTTGGCAAAAACTGCAATCCAAACTCTTGCACCACATGCATCATAGCAAAATTTCACAAGCTTCATTTTCCAAAATTTTCTAATAGAACCTATACTGCCTTTGAATACACACTGATGTATAGGGCTCAATTTTTGTTGTATCTAATGAAGGATTCAAATATTATATATCATATTTGTGGACAATTACTCATGTTTTACTTGGTTATTTCCTCGTAAATAAATTTGAAATCATTCACAAATTTATTGAACTCCAAAAATATATTGAATGCCAATTCAACAAACATATCAAAGTCCTTCAATCCGATGGAGAGGGCGAATACAACTCAAATGTCTTCACTAACCTACTCAAGCATCATGGGTCCACCACCAAATGTCTTACTCATACACACCTCAACAAAATGGCGTGGTAGAACGTAAACAGACACATCATGGGTTCGCCATCTCCAACCTCTACCATACAGCTGAACCTAACTTACAAATACTCCTAGCTCAACCTCAATCTCTCATTCCCACTCACCTGCTAAACACCCAACCTTTCCTTCAATTCTCAACACCAAAATTCTCACACAGCCCATGCAACCCGCCTCAAAATAGGCACCATACATCCCAAGTCTCTCAAAAACCTAATACATTCTACAACTTCACAAGCTGAGCCGACTTCATACGCAGCAGCGAGAAAACTGAACCACTGACAAAAGCAATGGAGGAAGAATACCAAGCACTACTCGAACAAAAAACCTAGACACTTCAACCTCCTCAACCGAATCAAAACATCATCGGTTGCAGATGGACGTTCCAAACCAAACTTAACAAAGACGACACCGTAGCTCGCTACAAAGCAAGCTAATGGCACAAGGATTCAACCAAAATTACGACATGGACTACTTCAAAACATTTAATTCGGTGGCAAAAATGCCCCCCATCCGAGCTATTCACAATGGCCCCTATTAAATTCGGTAAATAGCTATCCACCACAAAGGGCCCCTAGTCCAACTTGACGTCTCTAACGCCTTTCTCCACAGGAAACTCAATGAAACAGTATACATGAAACAACCCTAAGGCTTTGAGGATCCTAACTATCCAAACCACATGCCTTAATAAGGCTATATATGGCCTCAAACAATCACCTTGCCTATGGTACTCTGCCCTCATTGATTTCCTACACTCGTTAGGTTTCAGAATCAGCACTACTCACCCCTCCCTTCTCATCCTGAACACCGCACCACACTGTATTTACCTACTTATAGTATACATGAAACAACCCTAGTCCAACTTGACGTCTCTAACGCCTTTCTCCACAGGAAACTCAATGAAACAGTATACATAAAACAATCCTAAGGCTTTGAGGATCCTAACTATCCAAACCACGTGTCTTAGTAAGGTTATATATGATCTCAAACAATCACCTTGCCTATGGTACTCTACCCTTACTGATTTCCTACACTCCATAGGTTTCAGAACCATCACTACTCACCCCTCTCTTCTCATCCTGGACACTGCACCAAACTATATTTACCTGCTTACCTACGCGGATGACATCCTCATTGTAGAACTGCGACAAACATCACTCAATGCTTTCATTCAACAGCTCACCAACTGATTCCGTATGAATCATCTTAGCACCCCACAAATTTTCCTCGAAATCACCTTACAACACACACCAAATGAATTCATCCTCAGCCAAACAACCTATGCATCCACAATCCTAAAAGTTGTAGGTATGGAAAATTGCCATCCCTCTACATTGATAGCCACCCAAAAACCAAAATCCCTTACCTCTCCACCATTCAACTAGCTCAACCTATGCAATTAGCTTGTCGGAGCCCTACAATACCTAACCATTACTCACCTCGACATAAGCCTCGCTGTAAATAACATATGCCAACATATTCACAATAGTACAAAAGAACATTTCAATCAACTAAAACGTATTCTTCGGTACGTCAAAGGCTCGATCCACATCAGCCTTCCTATCACATCAGAAAATATGCAATTACATGCCTATGCAGATTCAGATTGAGCTGAGGACATCAACTATGCAAATTTACAACTGGTTATTGCATTCTCTTGAGAAACACTCCAATATTCTGGAGTGCCAATAACCAAAGCACTGTCTCCCGCTCCTCCACAGAGGCAGAATATCGAGCTCTAGAAACCGCAACAGCAGACATCATTTGGACATAATGACTAATACATGAGTTCAGCAATTCCCCAACAGGACCAACAAAGATATACTATGATAGTCTCTCCGCCATAACTCTAGCAAAAAATCACATCTTCCACGCAAGAACAAAGCATGTCGAGGTCGATTATTGTAATGACCCGATGTCGTTATTAGGCTAATTAGGATTAAACTTGACTCAAAAATTAGGATCCCGGGCTACTACAAAATTAGGTCAAATAAATTATATTGTTGGATAGTGTATATTTTTGTGATCATAATGCCTAGGTTTTGGATCAATCTTGATAATGGGTTCTCCTAAATTAATTTCTGAATTTTTAAAATTAAAAAGTTAAGAAAATTAAATACAAGTTCAATTTCAGTCATTTTGGTTTTGGTGCTGTTGGGTTTTAAGACCATTAGGAAAAGGCTTTACAAAAAGTTTCGTCAAATTTGGAGTTCAAGATTGACCGCAATTTATTTTTGAAGTTTTTTATCTTTGAAAATTAATATAAAATAAAATATAGCTCCAAATTTAGATAAATAACTTAGATCTCTATGAGAGAGAAAAATCAACATTTAATTTCAAATAAAGATTTTTTTGTCGTTTGATTTCTAAAATTAACGAAACTTGGCCCGAATGTGTATTTCAACAAAATAAACATACTCGTACAAAAATATCTTAGTTCAGAGCTATTATTTATTTTATATTAATTTTTGAAGATAAAATTTTCAAAAATTAATTATGGTCAATCCGAATCTCCAAATTTGACTAAACTTTTTGTAAAACATTTTCCTAAAATTACTAACCCAACAATACCAAACTTATTGAATTTGAACTTGTATTGAACTTTCTCAATTTCTAAGTTAAAAAAAAATCAGAAATTAATTTAGGAGTATTCATTATTTAGATTAGTCCCAAGCTTGGGCATTATGATCACAAAAATATACTGTATCTAACGATATATTTTATTTGTCCTAATTTTGAAATAGTTTGAGATCCTGATTTTTGAGTCGGGTTTAATCCTAATTAGCATAATAACGACATCGAGTCATTACACAAGCAAGTCAACAACTTCGCACCCCCAACAACATGTATTTTCTGTGCCGTAACAAAATAAGCGGGAACATACATTTTGCTCCCCCATAAATGTAAATTTACAAAGTTGTGTTTTCTCTGATACCAACAGGGGTGTCCTGATGTCGGTTTAGTAGGAACTAAGTCGACATTTGACACTCATTGACCGCAAGACCCTATTTAGCAATTTAAAGGAGAATGAATAGTGCAAAAGGAAAAACCAAGGAAATATTCTTATTCATCATAATTCAATATTACAAAATATAATAGTCAATTGTACTTTCTACAGTGTTCAAAGCTTGCTACACAGCTTTAAAATAAAAATAAAATAAAAGAAAAGTGATGATATTAGTTCTACCAGCAGCTAAAAAACTCTTAGTTAGAGTTCATCTTTGGGTCCTCTTAGAAGTACCTGATCTGACATTGTAAAAATAATATCGAGATTGAAATTCTAGTAATTAGAGAATACTCTAAGTACCTTAATAAATATTAACATTATGCTTTTTAATTAACAAAGCAATTAACGGAAGAAAGGACAAAAAAAAATGCAGAAAAAATGGTTAATAGTACAAAAGAAGAATTATTCTCAATTCTTGCATAAAAGTTATTCTTGAACATTAAGTCAAATATTACGTTACTGATGTCATTTTTTTAATAACTAACCAAATGTTTGTTACTTAATTTGGACTTATATTTAATTTTTTTAATTTTCTAAATTTTAAAAATTCAAAAAATTAATTCAATAGTATCCGTTATTTAAATTAATTCACATTTAAAAACTAATTAAATATCAACGTTATGCAAATTCGTTTGACAATTGACTTTTGAACACAGAGAAAAAGATACCCAATAAATATTACTTTTTGCACTTATACGCTTTTTCATTGCTCTTAGCATCGCTTCGAGCCTATTTCATATTGACGCTTGGTTGGTTAAACGAAACCAATATCCTCTTATGTTTAGTTAGTTATACAAAACCAACATCCTCTTATGTTTAGTTGGTTACTGAAATAATGACATCAATAACAAACTATTAGTTGGTTATTTGAAAAATGATATCAATAACATATATTTGGTTGGTTACTAGAGAAATGACATCAGTAAAGTACAGTTAACTTATTGTGCAAGAATAACTTTTATGTAAAAATTGAGAATAATTCTTATTTTATACTATTAACCATATTTTCTTGCATTTTATTTATGTCCTTATCCGCTAATCGCTTGCTAATCAAAAAGTGCAATGTTAATAATTATTGAAGTACTAAGAGTATTATCTAATTACTGGAAATTTCAATCTCGATGTTATTTTTACAATGCCAGGTCAGGTACTTCTAGAAGATCCCAAAGGTAAACTCTAAGTGGTTACTGAGAGTTTTGAGTTACTGATAGAATTGATATCATCATTTTTCTTTTATTATTTTTTTATATTTTGTTATTTTGAATGGTGTGACGTGGATGTTAGATTGTCGAATGGTGCGACATAGCAACCGTAGGATGTTCGACATGTTTCAAGTCTGAAGATAAAATTGATCTCTATTGACTAGTTAGCATGAGCTGGATTTATGATCAAGTTCATGAAGGACTCCTTGAAGTGACTAAGACTCTAACTCCGAAAGCAGCGCATGGGTCTACAGGGCTTGAAGGGAGAGGGTACAAATCTCTCTATCAAAAGAAGACTTGAACTGGCGACTGAGGAGAGTCAAGGTTGCTTCTGACGAGGAGTTCTGTGGTTGGAAGGAGATTGAAGCAGAAACCGATGAGGTAGGTTGAGCCTCAGGCACCGAGGAGTAAGCTCATAAGTCTTATGGGTTGCTATGTGCCTGAAGTGAGTGGAAGCTGGCCAATGGTGGAAGGTGCAGCCACTAGCACCAAGTATGGCAGGGAAATTGGATGCGCAAACCAATGGAGGAAGGAAGACTGCTTTTTTGAAGTGGGTAAAGAGGAGACCCATGGGCAGCAGGTGTCGTAAGGCGATTCATGCACAAGATGTCTGAGACGAACCAATGATTGACTACTCGAACATGTTTGATTCGTTAGTGTGGCTAGGAATGTCACTATGATGCAGTTTTGAGCCATACCATGCCTCAAGGACTATGAAAGTTTCTGCAAAGGTAAAGAAGAAGATGACAACCTAGGCTCAAGACTCCAAGCGGGAGGTTGTGTTTTGTGGAGCCTCGAGTACAGTCTATGCTAATGTGACGGGTTTGGGTGCATTTGGATCTACAACTTGAAATGCAAGCTAGAGTTGAATGTGGTGATGTCTCAAATGCAATGAATCAGCTTTAGAATGAACAATGGGTTAAGTGCAGAGCTTGTGGTGACTTCAGGTTAACCTTGGATTAATTTGGTGCGAGATGGATGCGAATCAGATCCAAGTGAGCCTGATTGCTAAAGGAACTGGATTGGTTGAAATTTTAGCGCTTGGACGCACTCAAGCGTCTGGGCAATGTGTTGCAGTAGAAGGCTTCAGCGCGTCCAAGCGCTGAGGAGTTGTTCCTGGATCTCAGTCGCTCGTAGGCACGCCCTAGTGATGGAGGCATTAATCAGATGCAGCAAGTTGAGCCTTGGGTGCGCCCAAACGCCGACACTTTTTCAAACGACTGAGCCAAAGTTAGAGGCCCGGGCTCTTGGGGACACCCGAGCACTAGCAG
The DNA here is from genome assembly GCA_016760335.1 of Gastrodia elata. Lineage (NCBI taxonomy): Eukaryota > Viridiplantae > Streptophyta > Magnoliopsida > Asparagales > Orchidaceae > Gastrodia > Gastrodia elata. Next base: position 61,755,330 of record CM028672.1, read on the forward strand.
CTGAACCAGGCAGGAGCTAGAATAGAGACTTGGGCATTTATGCACACCAAGTGGTCTATGCATTTCATAAACTGAAGCAGCCCAAGATACTGGTGCTTGGGCACGCGGAAGCAGTAGACGTCGAATGCAAATTTCGAGAGGATTTGGAGCATTGGGATTGCCTGATTGGGCCCGTGGCATTCCCGATGCGGTGTGTGGGGCATGTGGACAACATGGATGGGGGTTGTTTGGTGGGCTATAAATACCTAAGAAATGCGTAGAGTTTTTGTGATGTGATTTGTGCTGTGTATTGTGGCTGAGAGCTGAGTGCTATGATAAAGAAGGAGAAGCTGAGAAGCTGAGAAGCTGACCTGGGCTAGGGAGGGAATGCTCTGAGAGTTCCTAAAGAGTTTCTTAAGGTGATAAAGCCGGTGATTGTTTGACATTTCCTCTGTGACATTCTTCATCTAAGCTTTGAAGAGGACTTATAGTGGTGGTGTAAATCCTTGGCATGTGCAATATGGGATTATGAAATATTACATATAAGTGATAAAAGTTGCAATAAATATATCAATATACCAAGATTGATAACGTTTTCCCCCAAGTAAAGGGTGAGGAGAGCAAGTGCGAGATGGAGAAGGCAAAGGAGAAACACAACGGTGGGTTTCTAGGCTCGTTGATGGAAAGCGGCTTTAGAGAATCCATTCTTTATAACAGCAAAAACTGCATTTACAATTAAGGTTTGTCAGTGGGAGTTGAGATCTCTTTGTGTGCTTGTGGCTTTGACCCAAAGGATTTGTACTGAAGTGGCAGGATTAATGGCGATGAAGTGCAGCATGCAGTAGACGGAAAGGTGGAAAGACAATTTAGATTGATGACATTGTGGAAATCAGCTACTCGGTTGAATTCATGTGATCATGCGGATCTACCTTGATAATTATCTGACAATTGGTGGTGATGGATTACAAGCTCTGGCCATGCGTGTTGAGCTCAAAGATCCTATACTACATAGGTTTTCTGTTTTGTGTAGGGTTGTATCATTGGAGAAATTGGGGCGATGAGGCTTGTGAGGCAAGCCTAGCTCATGAGCTTCTTCAACCTGGGGAGGGGTCTGTCCCACATATTCTCTTACAGTTGGTTACTTGTCATTGCATGCAAATATTTGGGCCACCTGAGGCATGTTTTAGTTAATCCTTAGGCTACTATTGAGTTTGTGATGGAAGGTGAGGCTATTGGCATTGTCGCAGGACTTCTCGCTTTTTTAGTGTATATCTTTTTTAGAGGAAATAGCGCACTGCTTTCCATTGACTACCCTAAAGAATGTTAGTAGGATTCTAATGAATGGGGACGGAAAGATGTATTAGCTTTTCAATATAATTGATAGTATTTCAAAACTTTCCAAATCTTAGGTGCTTAAAGATGGAGCTTTGAAGTAGCTCAGTAAGGGCCTCCATAGCCCCGTATTTTTACCTGCACTAAACATCTTACTTTTTGTTGGAATCATTGACATTCATTTTTTACCTTATTCGATTAAAGATGAGACACATAACCTCACCCACATACTTGTTATAATTTTTTCATTCATCAATGTGGTTAGGGACACAACAATTCTCTTTTGTTTTGGTGTTGCTTGGTTTCAAGTACTATAAATTTTTAAGTAAATTCAATGCAGAATATTTGAAGGGTTTTTAATTATAAAGCACAAGTATTTTTTTTCATGTTTGAATGCGATAATTGTAATTCCATAACTGTTTGTCTTTTAATTGGGGCAAGGACTGCCAATCAAGGTAGCTAGCAATGTAGCCAATATGACTGGTTGTTGAGGACTGCGGCGATCATTGATGGGGCACCGTTAAGTGGTGGCTGATGGTGGGGTGATTGCCATTGGTAGCAAGCGGTAATCAATGGTGGCTGATGATGGGGTCGTGTTGGCCCATGATAAACGGCGGTTGCTGTGTGTACATTATTTATTAATTAGTCTATTAAATAACATTAAATAACATAATTATTGAATTAGCGTATCTATTTAATTAAAATAGTTAAATAGCATTGACAAATAACATGATTAATTAGGTAAATAATAGGTAATTACTTAATGTAACTACATAATAAATGTAGTAAATTAATGAATTAGATAATCAGCATAATAAATTAATGAATCAACTAACATATTTATTAAACATAACAAATTAATATAAGTAATTAAACAAAAACTGTGATTATTTAATGCAATTAACTTATTTTAAATAAATATGCAATTAATTAATTTAATTATTAAAAAAATAACAAAGCAAATAATTAAGCATTTAATTTATATTATTAAAATTTTAATTAATGTAACTAATAACATAATTAATTAATATAATCTAATGAAATAATTAATTGTTATAATTGAGCGTTAATTTTATAATTAATTAATGAAATTATGTAATAAATATAAGTAAATATTGTGTAATCAATATATGCTATTAGTTAACATCATTACTTAACTAATTAATATAATTAATTCACATGATTTATCAATAAATGTACACCCTAGAATGCCACAAATGAAGTCAGGGACGTCCATATTAAACCCAAGGATGTTCTGTCCAAGATCAACTAATTTTCGTTGCTCATTTCTTGTGGCTTCTCTGTCATATTTTCCAATGGAAGATACAACTTTTTTTGGTACAATAGATCTTTCATTTGCATCTTCTATAATGCAAAGTTTATTCCATTCAACTTCTCCATGCGCTACTTTGTTTCCTCTGCCATTTTCCCATTTGAACATAGCTCGATCTGCTATACTGTTGAGTTCACCTCATCAAGCACAAACTAAAAAGTCGTTGAAGCTTCTAAGGATCCTCCGGCTTTGTTACCTTTGATAGCACAAGCAAAACACAATGGAAACAAGAGTAAAATTACAGCATCCAAAAAGTACACACATTTTGTTACGTGAAACCTTAAGAATAGGAAAAAATTACAGAGCCCACGATAATCTTGGCTAGGATTCAAGAAGTAGATACATGAGAGATCACATGCTCTTTAGGAACACTCAAGCTTTTCCTATCCACTCATAGCTTTTTCCTCACAGCACTTAGTTTCCACAGCTCCAAACTCCGACCACCAATGCCCTCCAGCATACATAAAACATCACACATAAACCCTGAACATCACGTATTTAAAACTTTCCAAACCCTTAAAAGTCCTTTAATATTTGCCACGCCCAAGGCATACCCTCCTGGATTAGCCATGTTTCCAATTTCTCATTCCCGCGCGCCAAACTGGTCCCAGAATTTCGCATTTTCCGATCGGCACTTGCCCAGATCTGTCTTTGGCTACACCATCTAAAGAAGTGTCGGTGCTCGAGTGCACACAAGCGCCCAAAGCTTGGCCCGCTGAATTAGTTTACTGCCTCCAGCACTTGAGCGTGCCCAAGCGACCAAGCCTAACTTTGTTTATTTTACATCCTAAATCCTTTATATTGAACAGTCCTTTTTTTCTATTCTAGATCATATTTCATGATCAGAACCTTACACATGAACATTTGAATAACTAAATTGGAGAGCAATGCAATTTTCATATAGGTCACCCAGACCACTTTCTTTTGCCGTGACAAATTGTACACCGGTGCCTCATTCCTACTGATTATCCTCCGCTTGCCACAGCTGTAAATATTTCTTGTTTTCTATGCTTATGATGCTATTTTTCAGTGATTCTTGTTTTTTGCTTAACGTCGTACACATTCAATCCAATTGCGCGCATAAATACGTAGTTTGATATTTTAACATTCTTTAGTACATCAATCGCTGTCCTGTGCTTACTAATAATTCATATATTGTCAAGGAAAGCAAATATTTTTAAAAAAAGATGGCATCCATTTTATCTTTCCTTATTTTGCTTTCACAATTATGAATAATCTGAATTAAATTAACTTTTTGCAGGCATTCAAAATCCAGCGTGAAGGACATGCGGATCAATATGGGCATTTCTGCAACCTTTGTAAGCATTTTAAACTTTCCTGCTTTATATTTTTATTTATTTGTATTGTTTTCTATTAAATATTTAGAGTACCATAGAGAAATAATCCAAAACCAAAAAATTTGTCTTCATTTGCCTCTCTTTAATATTAAAAAGTCTCCGTTTGCTTCCCAAACACAAGTTCTTCATTCTCTAAAATCATATCTCCTCGTAGGAAACGTTATTAGCAAGGTGTCAATTATGCTTCAGGATTGGGTTTCTTCTTTGCCAAACGCATGGGCAAAATGTTTTGTTTTTTTTTTTTTTTGCAAATTAAGGCGATCAATGCCAAGCTTTACTTTTTCGTATTTCAGCTGCTCTATTTTTGGAGTTTTTCCTTTCCATCAGCGGCATATAATAGGGACTGAAATTGCTTAAATATAAATTAAATTTATAATTATTTACACTACAATTGTGTTGATAAGTTTATCAACATAAAATGAATGAACTTGCTTTCAATTTCTTTAAATAGATTTATATCTATTATAACATACTGCAATTTATTTTGTAAAGGAGTAATGTGCTCGAAATATGTCGCTCATCTATATTTTAATAGGGAGGTTTACTGGCTTGACACTGAAATCTGAACTGTTTACATATATACCATTGTTTTTAACAAATCTAACGCTAAACTTTACTCAGATATGCAGTCTCTTCCACAAATGACTTAAGTAGGGTGCTACTTTTGTCGTAATGATGGTATTTAAGAGGTTTTAGTTTAGATAGGAAGGCTTGGGTGTGCTAGATATGTAAATAAATAGAGTTTTTACGATTGCCCCTATGTATTGTTTACATTTTTTATATATTCATATCCTACTGTTTCAATCATTTGATTTTTGCTGTCATAAAGGTATCTCAGCTTAATCTTTCAGGCAATATGGATTTTTGTCAAGCGCAATACTGAATGGAGGCCTCTGCAATTTCTAGCTTTCATATATTTTTACCGTATCTTTGAGAAGCTAAAAGCTTCTGAACCAGAAGTATCCTCAACCTTAAATGTGAGTGAAGGAAATGTACCATCCCATTTTTTTTTTCTGCATGTATTCAAAAGATTTTATTTTTCCATATTCTTATGCCTTATTTTGGCATATTTATAATTACAGTAAATTCACTATTATAATTTTAAATAATATTTCTGAACTTTAAACCCAAAAAAAATTCTGTGTTGCAGGAGTATGGTGAGGATGAAGGTCGTGGCTTGCGCATGGGAAAGCGCATGCTTCGTTCTCTTTCGCTTGTTTTTGGATGTATTGCTGTTTCTTCTTTGGTAAACGACATGAACCCTCCTTAAATTACTTTGTTTGTTAATGTTTTTTTAGCATTAGTAGGTGGTTAAATACCCCATTTTTTTACATATAGCTCGTTTCTCTTGATTCGTTTGTTTCTTGTTCTAGGGATACACGGGAATTCTTAATTTGATCGAGCTTCTTGGACAATACATACCTGTGCTTTTATACAACAATCAGGTAAAGTAATTTTTTCTTTATAATGCTAAGTGAAAAATGTAGGGGAACTAAAGTTTAGGGCTGCCAAATAGGTTGCTTAAAGTCATCTAATCTTGTTTACCTATCTAACATACAAACTTTGATTATTATAAAACTAATATTGAACTTTAGCTTTTCTTGAAATACTACGTTAAATGGATCATTTAAGCATATTGCCATCAAGTTGGACACTATAATTTGTTACGGGACAAGCTCATAGGCTAAATAGCAACCCAACCCATTTACCATTCTTACTAAGTCTAAACTTAGTATACTAGCTGCCAAACTCACTTTTGGCTAAAATGGTCAAGTCTGTGGGAGATGGCAAAAATGTACACATTTTTACATTGATATTTATATTTTAAGAAAGCCTTGCTTTCCAAGAAATTTCTCAATTTTCTATTCTCAATATCTAAAAAGGATAGAGGGTTGGTTGAATGAGACAAAGCTCATAACACCAATCCCTTTTATACACAGATCTATCACATTAATTGATCAAATAGCTAGATGTCTTAGGAAGTATAACAGAATTTGTTGGTTTTGAACTATCCAATATCATGCATCCTATTAAATTTCCCCACAAGCTTGGTCAAATAGCTTGATTTAGGCCTGGCTTGAGTTTTGACTCAAGCTCAAAGTTTGCTTGAAAAGGGTTAGCTCAAGTTCAGTTCGATTTCAGCTGAAGTGTGTGGCCAAGCTGGGGAAGCTCAGCAATTTTTTATTTATTTGTTATCAACAGTTCAAAGAATCTAACATAGGAGTATTTGATTGTAATTAACTTGATTATATTTGCATGAGCAGGAACTGATTGTTAGTATGGCCACATCAATTCTGCTCTACATCATGGCTTCCTATTACAGATAAGGTCAGGAAAGTGATGGTGCTGTGTCATTGCATATCTTCTCACTGATTCTGAATGGCTGGGTGAATTTTTGACTGGAATATATATCTTATTCTTCCAAGGGATCTCAACTAATATCATAGGATGATTTGCATTAGGTAGATAATTGAAATATTATGTTGCATGTGCATATTTTTAGAGTATTTAATATTATTAGGCTTATATATATCGAGTGAAAATGTCCATGTTTGCGTAATCTTTTTATTTTTTTTGCATACTTAACTGAGTAATCAGTACTTCAAAGCTTATTAGGCTTTTGCCTCCTGGACTAATACTTATTATTTAGTGGGCTGCATTTATTCTTGTTAATAAAGTTAATTCTTGATTTGGCTTGTCAAATGGGTCAGGTTAGGCTCAATTATCTCCTTACTTTGTGATTCAAACCAAGTTCTTTGCTGGTAGGGCCGTCTATTGCTTTGTATCAGCAGACATCTCTCTCGTTTTTTTTTTTTTTTTTTGAACCTATTGCATTTTATAATTAATAATAAATGTATATATTAGATGGGAGCTAGTGATCTCCAATTAAAGGTAAAGCAAAAAAAAAAAAAAAAAAAAAAGTAAAATCAAACGATCAAGAAAAAAATGGAAAACAGTCATCAAATCCCAGGATCCAACAAAATTTTAGTAAATTATGCTAGAAAAACTGACTAGCAGTTTTGCTTTTATCTTGGATTATAATTTGATTTCTGAATTCATCCTTTTTTTTTTTTTGTTTTCCTTTATACCTATCGAGCAAATCATATAACAGCTTTGAATTCAAGATGATATCATTTAATTCCTTGTTTGAATACGACTCGGAGTCCTTTTCAGAATTCAGTTGAACTTCTGGGACCGAAGTACCTTGAGCTCTTCCGAGAGCAGACAGATGGAATTATGTTGCACGAGGAGTCAGGACTGAATTAGCTGCCATAAAATCATACCCCACGGATTTTGGAGGCACTCCTTAGAATCATCTCCACAAGGTAGCATCTCTCTTATTTAAGAATCTTAGAACCTAATCTACTATCCTAATAGGTCCCTGACTTTGATTATTCAAGGTTGATCTCACAATATTCGATCGAAGGCTTTCCTATGAGACCCTTCAAGTCATCTCCATCTTTTGGCTGATTCGAACTCGACTTAAATATTTGAGTTGATTCTTGAGTTGTACAGGTTGATTTGAATTTAATTTGAGTTGAGTTCAAGTTGGGCTCGACTTGAATCAAACTAGATTTGAAATATTTAAAATATATTATCTATGAAATAGCAAGCAAAATTCCTTAGCAAAGTTGATGTAAAAATCTTCTTGTTATTCTCTCGGGAATTATTAAAAAAAAACATTTTTTTATAAAAAAGAATGATATTAGCCCTCTTAGAAATCAAACATGGACCATAATATAAAATGAAGCTATAATTACAGGTGTCACGAAATATTTTCAACAACTTGTGTAAAGTTTTCGGTTTTATATATTTTGAGTCTAACTTTAATCAAATCCGAGTCAGCTCGATCTCAAAAAATTTTGAGTTGAAACTGCCTCGGCTTGAAATCGATCAAGTTCAAATTAGACTCAATTTGAAAATTTCTGAGTTCGAGTATGAACCAACTCAAACTCAAATCGAAACCAGCCTACATGAAATGATCTATTTATTAGTTTTCAGTTCGATAGTTTCACTACTTTGCTCTTCTCTTGTACTACTATTTTTCTTAATTAATAAATCTTTTAGTTATATATATATATATATATACACACACACAAAAGAATAAGCGTTTAGGATTATATTTTAAACAAAATAATGCATCTAGTGCGTTTAATCAGACAAGAGACATAGATTTAAAAGATTTTAGTTTAAGAATAAAGATGTCAATAAGAATCAACAAGTAATGGTGTATATAGAAATTCATATTACGAGTTGCACTATATAAAACTACTATGATAATAGCATCTATCATATTATCAGGATGGTTGAAAAGCTAGCATGCCCTTATATTACCAGGCTTCTTTTGCCTTAACTATTTTTAAACGTATATTGTGATATATATGCTTATTGTTATGGTGAGAACACTTAAAGCTATGATTTTGTATAGATAACTATACAAAATCTTCAAGTTAGATGGCTCTCAAATGGCTCCATAAATGTACAGATAACTATATTACAACAATATAAATACTACCATTGTAATTAGGTTTTGGAGCCAAATCAGCCAAAATCAAGATTTCACAGAGCTCCCTCACGCGAAGTAGAGAAACACGATTTGATAGCTCCCTCTTCTTCGACGTAAAGGAGCTCCTTCCTCCCACAACCCCACGCCTTCGATGTTCATTTCAATGCCTTCGTCCACAGCTTCATCAACGCCTTTAACTCATCCACGGCTTCATCGAGGCCTTCGACGTTCGATCGAACGATTCAAACATTCGAATTTCATTTAGAGAAATAGTTTGATTGAACGAAATCGTTCGAATCAAGTGTTCTATTTCGTTCAAATCGAACAAAATCGTAGGATTTGAACATGAATCATTTGATTCATTTCAGCCGAACCTTAAAAATTTTGAAAAAAAAAAAAGACCTGCGCAAAAACTTTTTATGAGGGTAACTTTACGTTTCATATTACTTGAACACTAATATTCTTACATTAATTCATTTCAAATAAAAAAAAATCTTAAATTTCACGAAAAAATTATCAAACACCAATAAAATAATCTCATCACTCTATAATAAAATTACACTATAATCATGTTACTTTACTACATTAGATTTCTCATATTCTGCCAAACAGCCTAACAGCAACTAAAAAATACACAGATAATTACCGGATATTTATAGAATTAGAAAATCACGAAAATCAAATCTCTTGATGTTTATGTATACGAGGACTCCCAAAAAAAATGAAAAATAAGGATAAATCAACTTGAATTATGTTCACAAAGGCATCAAACACTTGATTTATTCAACTTGAGTTGAACGGGTTTGACTTGAATTCAATTTGATTTGAGTTCAAGTTGGGCTCGACTCTAATTGAACTAGATTGGAGATACTTGAAATATTTAAAATATATTATCTATGAAATAGCAAAATTCCTTAGCAATGTTGATGATAAAAATCTTCTTGTTATTCGCTGGAACTCGGGTTTGAAAAGCGGCCAAGAAGCAAAGCAAAGGCGCCTAGAGGCGCACGGATCTCAGGAGTCCCAGTGGCTGGAACTGGGAAAGTGCGTGTTAAATCCTCTTTCTCTGTGGAAGTCAAATCTAGTGATCAGAAAAGTGAGCCTTTAGTGAGCCTTTCGTATGTCTTCCTAGACTTTTGAAGATGAGCTCGTCAAGGAAAAGGAAAGCTAGATTCTCTTTACGCTCAGAAATAGGAGCATAAAAATTCAATGTCAGGCTATTGGAGAATGATACGCCCTAAGGTATTCAATGTCTGGTTGGAGAGTAATTCACTCCCCCTTATAATTCGTCGTTAGCGTTTAGCCTAGCACTAAGAAAGAAGAGTTTTTTCTCGGCAGTGATCTTGGCAGATAACAAATTAGGGTATGGATGCATATTAAAAAAGAAAGAAGTAGAAGCTTCAAGTCTTCGGCTACAAAGTCGTAGAAGTTTTATACGCTAATCGAATCTGGACCCGTAGGGAGTGAGCTTATAGAGAAAGAGAAAGAAAGCATATCAATTGTTCGGAAATTGTGAGTCTCCAGACTCCAAAGGATACTTTGAGCTGCTAAGCAAATATTCTAATCTGTTGACTTTTCCCCAAAAATGTAAACTCAGGTATTATTAAAAAAAAAACTTTTATAAAAAGCATGATATTGCCATTCTCAGATATCAAAACATTAACCATAATATAAAATGAAGCTATAATTATAGGTGTCACGAAATGTTTTCAACAAGTAGTGTAAAGTTTTTGGTTTTATATATTTCGAGTTTGACTTGAATCAAATTCGAGTATGCTCAAACTCAAAAAATTTGAGTTGAAACCGCCTCGGCTCAAAATTGATGGAGTTTAGGGATATATTTTAAACAAAAAAAATGATCTTGTGCGTTTAATCAGAGGCTAAGAGACATTGATTTATAAGATTTTAGTTAAGAATAAAATGACAATAAGTATCAAGTAATGGTGTGTATAGAAATTCATATTAAGAGTTGCACTAATATAAGACTACTATGACTTAATAGCATATATCATTTATCAAGATGGAGCATCACTTGAAAGCTAGCATGTCCTTATATTATCAGGCTTCTTTTGCCTTAAAGTTCACTATTTTAAACGTAAATTGTGCAATGTATGCTTATTGTTACGGTGAGAACACTGAAAGCTATGATTTTGTAGGCAAGATCATTAGAAAGTAGGAACTTTTTAAACCTGCATATTTTTAAGTATACAAGTACAGGTATGCTGGCAGAAAAATCTGTGGCTCTTAGATTTGTGTGAGATATTTATATCAGGCCAAAGCCGAGAGTTGTTCGCAAACAATGAGTTTTTTGCTGGTGTATTTGAGTGAGCAAGAACTACAGTACTAGAAACCACAAATGATTCTCCAAAATGTATAGATAACTATATGATTTATATTTAAAATATGAGTTTTTTTAGTGAGCATCACCCACAAAATTGAATTTAATCCTAATTTTTTGTGAGAATTTTTTTTTTTATATTTTTTGAAAACTATTTGGAGTCTTGTTTCTGAGCTCTTATGCAGGAAGATCTTAAGGGGTTATTTGGAATGGTGTAAAATAAGTGAAAAGTAAAAACTTTTCCAAGAATGTAAAATTTCATGTGTTTGGCAAGCAGTATTTTCACTTCAAAATTCAGGTGTTCTCTAATTACAGCAGTATAAATATTACCGTTGTGATTAGATTTTGGAAGCCAAATCGGCCAAAATCAAAGATTTCATAGAGCTAGCTCCCTCACGCGAAGCAGCGAAACATGATGCGAGAGCTCCCTCTTCTCCGACGTAAAGGAGCTCCTTCATCCCACGACCCATGCCTTCGATGTCCACTTCCACGCCTTCGTCCACGGCTTCATCGACGCCTTCAACTTCGTCCACGGCCTCATCAAGGCCTTCGACGTTCGATCGAACGATTCGAACGTTCCAATTTCATTCAGAAAAATAGTTTGATTTGAAAGAAATCGATCAAACCCAGTGTTTTATTTCATTCAAATCGAACAAAATCGTACGATTCGAACATGAATCATTCGATTCATTTCAGCCGAAATCTTACAAAATTTGAAAAAAATGACCTGAGCAAAAAGTTTTATGAGGGTAATTTTACCTATCATATTACTCTAATATCACACTCTTAGATTAATTCATTCCAAATAAAAAAAATCTTAAATTTCTTAAATATTTATCAAACAACAATAAAGTAATTTCATTACACTTTAGTAACATTGTACTATAATCAGAATATTTACACTTAAATTTCTAATATTTTTGCCAAACAGCCTAACAGCCACTAAAAGTAAACAGATATTAAGCGGATATCTATAGAAGTAGAAAATCAAGAAAATCAAATTTCTTGATGTTTATGTATACGAGGACTCGCCAAAAAAATGAAAATTAAGGATAGATCACTTGAATTATGCTCACTAAAAGCACTTGATTTATTTCACTAAAAGCCCAAACAATTAGTCGAGGGACTTCAAGGTTTTCTCTCAATCAATCAAGTAGCTTTTTGAAATACAAAGCACCATAACATTATTAAATTATTTGAACCTTTAGAATTTCATCCTAGTTAAAAAAATCAAGGTAGTAAATTTGATAGATTTAAACGGCATTGGTACCATATCAGTAAATATAAAAAGGTGGACTCTTTTGATAATCAAATTATAAGGAATTTTTGTTATTCATTAAAAAAACCTTTCTTTTAATAATTCCAACATCACCACCCTCCTTGCACCTTAAGCTTGGATTAAATTCATCATAAAGAAGCACAGATTAGCTCATTGAGCAAGGATTAGTTGTATACAAACACTGCAAAACAAGAGAAAATTAAGAAGATTTTTTAAAGCCAAACTGGCAAAATTAACATTTTGAAATTGCAGTGTCTGAAAAAGGAGGAGAAATGCGCGCTATGGATCAAAGTAATTAAACACAATCACAGACACACACACTCACACATATATATTTATATATAAAACAAAGGCAAACCTTAAAAGCAAGCTTTTAAGAAATGGAAACCTTAGCACCAACCTCTTCGAGCTTCTTCTTGACTTCCTCGGCCTCGTTCTTGCTAACAGCCTCCTTGAGCTTCTTCGGAAGGCCTTCAATCAGGTCTTTGGCTTCCTTGAGCGGAAGGTTAGTGAGTGCCCTGACAACCTTAATGGCAGCAATTCGTACGTTACTGGGCACCTCCTCAATGAAAACATCGAACTCTGTTTTCTCCTCAACGGCGGCTGGAGCGGCGGTGTTGGGGTCTCCAGCAGTGTCTGAATGAACGGTGATAGAAGGGGATAGAGCTGATATTCCGAGGCGAGCTTGGAGGAGATCAACGAGGCTTTTGGCTTCCGCTAGGGTTAGATTTTGTATTTGTGTTCCGAGTTCTTCGATTTTCGAGGAGGCGGAAATGGGGGTGAGACGAAGTTGATGGCGGGAGACGAGGATTAGGGCTTTGGGAGGAAAGGGCAGGGCGGATGAGGAGGACGATCTCCACGAAAGGTGGAGAGGGACTGAGGAGAAAGCTAAAGAGGCCATTTTTGTCAAGTTTTTTACTGGACCGGGTATATAAATGTGCCTTTGTTCGCCTACGATGAGACCGATAAAATCACTTCACTGTCAATTTCGCTCCTCGCACACAAATAATAACATATCTAAATTAATATGTATTAATCAAAATTATAATTATAATTATGTCTAAGAAAAAGAGCTCAGTCACCGGAGAGAGTGCCTAAATATTTTTCCTTAAAAACAATAGAAATATAATAGTGCAATTTAATTAACAATTAAAATTATATAACTTGCTCATGAAAACAAAAGAAGAAATCATAAATGAAGATTTGAGAATTAATAAGATGGGATTCTTTTTGAATTTGATCTCAAAAGTGCGACACAAAGAAACTAGATGAAGAACTAATGAATTTAATTTATTTTATCTTAATGCATAATAATAGGAACCTCAATTTGATGTAATATAAAAAAATATATAACTATATAAATGACAATTATGTATGATAAATAAAAGTTTCATTTAATGTTGTTTTATTTAAATTTATTTCTTGAAATTCTATATCTTGATTCTCATACAATCACACATTCATTTAGGCTAATTAATGTAACATCTCAAAGTTTTAATCACCAAAGTGTTATTCACTTTGACTTTGTTGGCCTCACATTTTTGCCATCATAAGATAACTTCTTAGTAGCTCATCCATTTTGGGAGTGCTCCCAAACTTTAGAGTTATTATTAAAACTCTACTTATATTGAAAAAAAATCTTGATATTTAAGAGTTCTGCTTAATACAAATTAAGGGGTCTTACAATCTCACAAACTTAAGTAATTGACGCTCGTCAATATCCACACACAAATCCAAGAACTATCTATCGGGTAGATAGAACCTGAAGTGGCCCATACAATCTTAAGAGGTACCCCTAATCACATAACATCTTAACTTGTCATGGGTTCAAGAGGTCGCTCTCATGGCACTTAACTCTTATTTAACACCCAATGGCATGTTTTATGTCATTTGTAACACCTCGAACTCTTAAGCATCAATGTATTATCTACTTTGGTCTTATTAGCTACACATTTTATTCATCATGAGATAAGTTTATAGCAGGTCACTCATCTTAAGAGGGTTTCCAACCTAAGCATGCTTAACTTTAAAATTTTTATCAAAAATTCACAATTATTTGAAAATATGTATCAATATTTAAAAGTTTTGATTAATGCTACTTAAGGGGTCTTACCATTACTTACACAGTGATATATGAGATTTCTTTCTTTATATATATATGATTGCTGTTATTTGCTTTGTCAGTTTTGGATAACTACTTGCAGTAATACAGCCTATAATTTATTTTATTGGACAAAGTTATAAAATAATCGATGAGTTAGATATATTTATCTAACTATTTGAGATGTAGGTTCCTGACTAACTACACATTTCCTCTCAAAGGCTATGTGTAGTTTTCTTGATTCTCTAAATATCAGCGTGCCTGGTCTAATGTATTGTCTATATATACTTAAGATCAATCTGAATGAACCTATGATATTGATTTCTAATCATTTTTTCAAGTTATGAGCATAAAATCTCATATAATATATCAAAGTGGGTAAAAGTTTAATAATGATATAAAAACTATAAATAAAATAATTAAATAAAAAATAATATCATTCATTCTATTTTAGTAAAAATATTAATATTAATATTATATTATTTATTTATTTGTACATAATAAAATAATAATTTTTATATTTTAAGTAATATACATACTATATATATCTATATATATATCTATTACTGCCCTCTATACGTCCTAATTCCGTTGTCGCCCTTCTCATTCTCTCTCTCTCTCCCGCCCCTGCCTGCCTCCCCGTTGTCTGCCTTCCCTCTCTCTCTCTCTCCTGCCGCCCGCCCCGCTTGCCCTCCCTCTTGCCCCCCTTCTGCCTCTCTCTCTCTCTCTCTCTCCCGCCCTCCCGCCCCTGCCTGCCCTCCCGTTCCCGCCCTTCCCCTCTCTCTCTCTCTCCTCCTCCTCCTCCTCCTCTTCTTCTTCTTCTTCCTCCCCGCCCCCGCCCCCTCCCCCCCCTCGCCCCTTTTTTCTGTCTTTCTCCTTTCTTCCTCCTTCTCTTCTTAGTTTGCTCCGGCTTTACTAGAGGCCAGTAAGAGAAACTGGTGGTGGCCAAGAAAGTAGAGGGAAGTTGAGGGGAGAATAGAAGGTGAGAGGGTGTGGGGGAGGAGAGGAGAGTGGGGGAGAATGGGAGAATAAAAGGAAGGGGAGGGGTATTTATAGAGTTGTTTTAATTTTCTCTCTCATCATCTTTCTCTTTTCTCTTTCTCTCTTTTCCATCATTCCAACATAAGAAATTTGTCTTCTCTTTTTCATAAATGCATTGAGTGTACAAATTAGTTATCTCTTCCTCCTCTCTCTTTTTTCTCTCTCTTCTTTCCCTATCCTCCATTATTTTCAAAAAAAATAATGAAATTTGACTTGGAAGTACATCTTGATGAGATGAATAGTGTCATGCCAAAATTTTTCGATTTGGAGCAATATTTTTTTTATATTAATTTCTAAAGAAAAAAATTTTAAAAATTAATTATGGTAAATCCGGATCTCCAAATTCAATGAAACTTTTTGTGTAATATTTTTATAATATTCTTAATCCGACGGTACTAAAATCACTAAATTTGAACTTATATTTAATTTTCCCAATTTTCTAAATTTAAATAATTTAAAAATTAATTCAGGAGTATATATTATTCGGATTTCTTCCAAACTCGGGCATTACGACCATAAAAATATACTCTATCTAATGGTATTTTTAGTTTGCCATAATTTTGTAGTCACTCACGATCCTGATTTTTTATTCACAGTTAGTCCTAATTGTACTAATAACGACTTGGGTCGTTATAGACTCCTCTACTTAAAATGATGTTGTCCACGACATCACATTATATATTAAAGTTTAAGAGAAAACAAAAATAAATAATCAAATTTACTTGGGCTCTTAAATAGTTTATGATACTTTTTCCGCATATTATATTCTCTTTCCTAATTGACTTCTTTAGCATAATGATTTTACCACCGAATATGTTTGCATAATTGGAAGAAAATGTGCTAATTTTGTTAGACGATCTACAATTTCTCAAATTACATCTACTCCACTCCAGCATGATTTCTACGTCTACGCAATATCACAAACTTCATAGAAATATATGATTATTTCCCCTCTATGATATCTAATTGATGTAATAATCCACCTTGCATTTGATATTTTACCTTTACTAAACTACAAACATGACATTTAGCAGTGTATTCAGCTATGTCTTTTGTTAGTCCAGGTGTAACAACCTAGGTTGTTACTTAGGTCAATTAAGACTAAACCAAGTTCTGATTATAATTCCATCACTTTAATTAAGTCATTAGGAACTCACACTGAAGATCTAGTCTTAATTAGGAGTCAAATAGATCAAATTTTAATTTTGAGAATTCCAGGAACCTTGGAATTTGACCAATCTAAATTGACCTCAAATAAGGTCTCTTTATTTCTCTTTTGAGAATATGAGGTCTCTTTATTTCTCCTAATTAGCTTGCCCTTGGCTACATCAATAATCAACCCTTAAAGTTTTAATATGAAAGTTTTATTTATGCACAATGTCTTATATGAATGTGTCAAATGAAGTAGGCTCAAAGCTAAGCAAGAATTTAAGGAAAAATTCAATAATTGCAACTAGATGATATCTAAAATTATCTAATTTTAATGATCTCCTTAATGATTGGAGTTAATTGAGCTCCCAATTAAATTTGAGATATTGATCTCAAGTTAATTATAAGTAATGGTAGTAATTGAGATTTTGAAAATAACAATTTTATATTATTTTATGAGCTGACAAATAATTTATAAGTATAATAATACTAATAAAAACTAGTTCTATTCTTATCCTAAACTATAAGATTAAAATAATTGACTAAATCAAAGCTTAGGAAACTAGTTAGGAAAAGTAGGTTTAAGTAAATACAATAATTAAGGAAATTAAGAGTTAAGGTCATATTCACTAAATTCATCTAAATAGGTTAAATTAGAAAGATCTTATTTAACAACCAACTACTAATCTAGCTAGATTATTATAAAAGGAAAGTTATAAGGAAATAGGAAAGAATGATTTGTAAACTATAAAATCTATGTTTCCTATAAGTTGAAAGTTAAGGAATTCAATAGGTTTTCTAAACTATTCCAATAAATTTAGGACTCCTATTACAAGTCTTTAAAGGACTTAAGTGAGGACTTAAGAACTATGGTGAAGTGAACTATGATCCAATTTAGTTAGTTAAGGCTAATCCTAATTGATTCATAATCTAAAACTACATAAGTATTAAGGTTAACTACACTTAATAGATATAATAAATAATTCTATGGATCATCTATAAATCAAGTTATAATTTAATCATATAGCTTATATCTTAAGTTGGAAAGATGAATCAAGCAATTTGCTTATCAATTAAATATCTAAATTAGGAGAACTAAGCTCAATCATATGCAATTGAAATTGATATGAGAAGTAATAAATGTGACATATTTGCTTTCCTAAGGTTTTAAATATCTAAAACATGTAATATAAGAAACTAAAAATTATCACAACAACACTAATCAAGGAGCCAAAAACCTAAAAATTAGCAACTATTGTTCAATGGGAATAATAAACTCAATTATGGAATCCTTATAGTATAAGGAGAGGAATAATACTAAGTAGGTCAAAATTAGATAATATTACAAAATTAGGGTTTCTGGGACTCCTAATTAAGGTTAAAAAGTGATTAAAAAAATTAGGATTTATTTCATATTAATATTCTTCATATTTTTGTGAGTGAAATAGACTATTTAAACATTTAATTTGGACTCCTAATTATCAAATTATGTCACATACAAGAATTAAAATTAATTTATAATTAACTAATTAATCTAAACTAATGATTAATTAAAATAATCATATAAATAGAAATTAAATGCCATATTATTAATTTATGCATTTTTGTGATCAAAATAGTATATAATATTGTATATTTGGATGTGTATATTTAAAGTTATAATTAAATAAAATTTGAATAAATTAAATATATGTTAACCCCACTGCTCAAATTGAAGGTGATTGATAAAATAATATTAAGTTAGAATGTTAAAAGCTGATGGGATCCAATATTAGTAGCTATCGACAAATGAGACTTTCATTCATCGCTTCATCTCATACAAATACACATCTATTTTTCTTGTTTGGACATAGTTAATTAAAATGTATAGGATATCGGTCCTTTTATAAACACATTGGCTAGTAGAGATTTGGTTGAGAAGTATGGAGTTCATATGAGATAAATATCAAGATTTTTGTTAATCTTACAAATCATATTTTGTATCAATATAAATCCAGCCAATATTAAATTCTCAAAGTTAGTCTATACATCATTTTCCATAAAAGATTTAATTAATTTCAAACTCGCGATATATACATATATCATGGAATGTACTCACTCTTAAATTAGCAATACTAATAATTAAGTATCATCAATAGTTTTTTTTAAGATTTGAAATAGATTTCATTTAATGAGTTCCTTTTTTTTAACTTTTAATCTTCCTCTATTATATTCTTGGCATTGAGTAGTTACATAAAGATGTTGGCTTCTAACTCTTTTCTATCAATTAATGATATCAAATCTAAAATAAAGACTGTTAAATTTCATAGTTATGTTCAATACGTAAAATAAGGGACACTGAGATAGAATAATTGTGTAACAGCCCAAACTCTTAAGCACTAAGGTATTGTCCGCTTTGGCCAGAAAGGTCTCACGATTTTGCCCTCAGAAGATAACTTCCTAGCAGGTCACCCATCCTGGGAGTGCTCCCACATGAGCACACTTAACTTTGGAGTTCTTATCAGGAATTCCACCGTAATCTAAAAAGGCGCCTTAATGTAGAGTTTCACTTATTACTACTTAAGTGGGTCATCACAATCTCCCCAACTTAAGTAACTGATGTCATCGTCAGTATCCACACACAGATCCAAGAACCATTCATTGGATAGATAGGACTAGAGGTGACCCCTACAGACGTAAGAGGTACCCACAACTATGTAGCACCTTAACCATCATGGGTTAAAGAGGCTACTCACATGAAGTGGTACTTTGCCCTGTATGGCACTTAGCTCTTATCTAACATCTTGTGGTTTGCTCTAATACCATTTGTAACAGCCCAAACTCTTAAGCACCAAGGTATTATCCGCTTTGGCTAGAAAGGCCTCACAGTTTTACCCTCAGAAGATAACTTTCCAGTATGTCACCCATCCTGGGAGTGCTCCCACATGAGCACAATTAACTTTGGAGTTCTTATCAGGAACTCCACCGTTATTTAAAAAGGCACCTCGATGTTTAAGAGTTTGACTTATTACTACTTAAGTGGGTCATCACAAATTGAGTGCTATTATTATTCATATAATTGTTGATAAGGTTTTAATGTTTTCTTCCATATCTGATCATATGCCATTATTCGTATAATTATTGTTTCCTATCACATTTTTTTAAATCAAAGGCTGCTATCTTTGTATCATTGAACCAATTGCTATTATCTGATATAATATTGAATATTGCTTCTAAATGAAATATATTTAATGTTTGAGATCTTTAAGGCTATGATGATTGTAAGATAGTCTTGTTAGAACTTACAAGTGCGTAATAGAGATGCTATGAAATCTATTAAAGTTAGTTTATAATATTTTTCTTGATGTAATGTTTATGTGTTAATTTTATATCATTAAATTTAGATTCTTAGTTCAATCAAATTTTAATTGAAATCTTAGTTAAACAGCACATGCTCTTTTATACACTTATTTTGTGAATCTTAACAAAATTATTAAGGTAAAAGCACATTTAATAATAAACTTAAGTAAGGACCCATTCTCAACTATTTAAGAACATTTGCACTCAGAAATAAGATTTTCATGCAATAAATATATGTTCTACCTATTATCTAAGCAAATATAGCTATACATAAATATTCTTGTATTACCATAATTACAATTTGGACAGCCTAGGTAGGTAACCATTATAATTGTGCGTTAAACCTTCCTATTGCTTTGTCGTATCAAAACTAAAGTAATTCAAATTAAATTTGCTCATGTTAACTATAAATACTGTAATAGAAGTTGTGTCAAAATTATAAATCTTAATCAGCAACACAAAATAGATAATGAGAGCTGCAAATTGAATAAGTAATAGTGTTGTAAGGAGAATAGTATCAAGTTTGTATGTTCAATAATAATTTTCCTTTTTATGCAAGATAATCAAGTTTAAGCTTCATGATATGAGATTCATCTCATATTATGCTTTCTTTAAATTCTCTAATCTTCCTCGTAAGCTTTCTAGTTCATTTTAAATCTTCCTAATAATGTTAGTTAGGATTCATGTCTAAGTGTTAATCTTAGTACGTAAGAGCTATTTTCCTTAAGATTAGAGGTCGATCTTATGTTAGAATTCATCTATTGAGTAAGTTGGGTTACTCAATAGGTGAAGCCTTAGTTTTAATAGCTTTATAGATTTTTATAGTTCATTAATGATTATTTGATATCTTAAACTTAGAACTAAGAATAGAGATCTACCATATTGAGTTTGACTTTACTCAATATGATTTGCTTTAACTTTTAATTTGTGAGATTAGGTTTAAGTCTTAGCCCTTAGGATCACCTGGGATTAAGTAATTAAGCTCCAAATATTTGGAGTTTAATTCTTAATCCTTTCATCTTGATTTGGTTAATCAAGACAAGTTGGAATTGCTTAAACTATATCAAGTTATGTCGATTGATTGACTTAGTTAAATTATATAGACGACATTAATTTAATTATATTATAACCTAGTTAGTCATAATATTTTGTAACTTATAAGGTCGTGCTTCCGAGTTATATGACTTGGAATAGTTAGAATAGTTTAAATTAGACAACAATAGTGTCACAATGTATAGAAGAGTCCCTTATTTATTTGATTTATATGTGCTACGCATTTATTATATTTTGTGCTTAATTCATTGAACAAATCATATAAGAAAATTTTGTGCATGAAATGAAAATATAAAATAATTAGGATAATAGTTGCCTTGGGTTCAATTATGTTCTGGTAGTTTCTAGTGCACATTTATCCTAATATAGAGGGGTAAGGAGTAATAAGGATGCTTAATATTACTCATTAAGGAGTGTGTGTTAAGCTTGGAACCTATATAGTCTTGCAGATATGTTTGACTCTTTAGCTATTTCTGGATGTATCCACAGAAACAAAAGTAAAATAATTAAAAAATTCTACATTTATATTTACTGCTTCATCAATTCTGCTGTTCTATTTGCCATAGCCTAGAAAGGTTATGGGAATTTCTGTCTAGGCCCGATTGGCCAATTTTATGATACGACAGTCTTTACATACCTATTTCAATTTTAGCTTATTATGTATTATATTATTGATGCATGTTTCAGTTAGCTGTATTTCCTTATTTACTTGCTCACTTGTACGTATTTATAGGGTGCTAGACTTTACTGCTTACTATATGTACCATTTTCAGATTTCTATCTTTAATTAGCATATGTCATATGATCATCAGCATATTTAAGATTAAACTTTACTTTCAGTACTCTTACTTACTACATTATATATATATATATATATATACTCATTCCTTGCTTATTTTGCTTGAGGTGTGCTTTTGTCTCACCTTTTATTTAATTATAAATGCTATACTTATAACTTATCATGTTCTTTGTACGCTTACTGCTCCTATTACTTTTACTTTACTTTTTGTTATGCTTAAGATTAAAATGGTCACATTAATAATTCATGTAAAATATGTAGCCTAAAATATACTTAGATAATTATCTAATAAAATTTTCTTTTATTGGCTAAGGCTCTGGCATTATGAAATTGATAATGTCAGATTCAGATAGGTTTTAGGAGCTAGGTGCTGAATAAGAGGAGTCTTACTTAGAGGAGGAGCACCAGCCAGGAGAGCCAGACACTGTCTAGTCTTCTTCCAATCTTTTTGTGAGAATTAAAGCCTTTTAGATTTATTTTCAGTCTTCTAAACTATTATTAAATGTTGTAATAATACAGGTAGTGTGATTGTGATTATTTTTCTGCACTTTATTATTTGCTGAGCTATAGTACTATTTCTTACTTGATGTATGGTGAATTTATGTAATATTTATTTCATTTTGCTTCCGCACTCTGTATGTAAGTTAAATATAGTGACTGATCTTCATAGTTATTATGTGTACGTCCTTCTTTTATTATTGGATTGTGGATCTTACCTATTCGAATAATAAGTGAAGGATTTTCCAGAGTGGCACACCACCCCTTGGGTCTAATCTTGCGGATTAGGGGGTGGGGCGCCACACCCTAGGTTTGATTCACTCGGACTAAAAAAAAGAAAGACCTAATGTATCATCCATAGAACTCGAGCTTAATTGACTTTGCAGAAACATTTGATTGAGCTCGGTTAAGACTTTATAGATGATTTCACATGGAAAGTAGTAACCCTTAAGAATAAATCAAAAGAAAAGTACCTCCTCTTCTGATGAAAAATGATTTTTTTGAAAATCCCGATAAGCTCCTTCACTCCCAGCTCCCACAACACTTCGTTTTTGTCGTTTCCTTTGGTAGGAATGAAATAGAATATAGAGGAGTATAGGAAGATAAATCAGAAGGAGCTAGCTGAGCATAGTACCGCCACCCCCTTTCTGCACGTCTGCGCCATCGTGCGAAAACATGACAGAGGCGTACAGGAAAGGAAATCTTGTAGCGCCCTAGCCCTACCCCGTTGTCATGCACAATTGAAATAGTCATAATTAAGTTCGGTGACGGAATGGTATGCCACTCGGGGAGGAATGACCCGTCTCCCTGAAAAGCTGAAAACCAAGCCCATCTAAAGGGCTGCTGACTCAACCTCAATGAGGGTTGAGAGCTAATACTTAAGATAAGAGTAGTATCCTTATCCTAAGCATTAAGCAAAAACATACATTGGATTTAGAATACAATAAGAATCGAATATGTGTATAAGATATTAGCATTTCCAGTATATTGATCACATCATAATATTAAGTATATGTAGTATATAAATAGAGTGCGAAAGCTTAAAGCAAACATTCAGAAACATTCATCACAGAAGTTGTATGAAAACATTCATCTCAGAAAAGAAAAGAAAATACATTGAGAATTATTATAAATATTTACTGAATAAAAGGCATAAAGCTAAGTACTGAACTGAAATAAACTAAGTATAAAGGTAGTAAAACTAGAGAAGAGTCCATTAGTGCTCCATGGGCTCCTCCTGAATCTTCTAGGTGTCCTCCTGACCTGGCTCAATATATTGCTCAAGATCTAGCAAATTGCTGAATTCCAAAAGTACTCCATGTTAGACAATAAGTCTAACACATCAAAACTAGTTTAAGAAGTTCTAGTTATTTATTTAACATTTATATAATGTGATTAAATCTATAGAAATACTGTAAAGATAACTAAAAGCATAAAATTGTATAAAACTATACAAAATTAAAGTAAAGTAAGGTAAAACTGAATTATAAACTGAAATACTAAAAATAAACCAAAATAGTAATGAATCTAAAACTGAGTAATCATATGTAAATCTATGTTGTATGTCATTAAAACTATGCATCTGAAT
This sequence comes from Gastrodia elata, assembly GCA_016760335.1. Taxonomy (NCBI): domain Eukaryota; kingdom Viridiplantae; phylum Streptophyta; class Magnoliopsida; order Asparagales; family Orchidaceae; genus Gastrodia; species Gastrodia elata. The sequence goes on from CM028672.1 coordinate 61,779,024, forward strand.
ATGCCACAATACCGTATGCCACTGATATGCAACCAAAATATCACTGAACTGCTATGAGTAGTACAGTCTAATGTATACATACATCTAGTTGGGAATACCATTTACTGATGATGTCGATGCATCCTGAAATTCCCTAGTCAATGTATACAATATTCCGTAACTCATAAATCATCACTAATACTCATACATCATTCTGATTCTTACACATCATGCTTATGCTCATGCTCATGCTTCTAATTATATGATATAAATCCAAAAATATTTTGAAATCCGATAATAAACTCAATATCTCTATTGTGCAGAGTCTTGCTAAAAGGATTCTAACTCCTAAGATTCTAACTTTGATAATTGGTTAAAGTTGAGAGTTTACTTGAAAATTATTAATTGGGATGATTGTATACACATATTTAGCATATTCGTAAGAAAGGTGGATTTAACCCTCAGCTTATTTAAACTGCACTTATCGAAGTGCACTACGATAGGAGGTAGAACTTGGTCACAGTTTACATCTCAAGCTAAATTGTTAAATGACCTAATTACAAGCATACTTAATGATCTACACAAAGTGACTTGAGATACTTAGTTTGCTTAAACTGCACTTATCGAAGCGCACTATGATAGGAGGCAAAACCTGGTCGCAGTTTATATCTCAAACTAAGGATCTTATTCACTAATTGTAATACTCTTAGTCTTGAAAGATTTACTCTAACGGGACTGTATTCATCTAATCCTTCATAATAGCACCTGGTCATAAGCCCACATTAGAGTGAATCAACCAATCATGAATATTACTGAAATAATCCAGTACTATAGGTATACCCTACTATACCCAACTAATAATCTGGGTTCAGAAGATTCTATTTAATCAACAAGAATTTATCAAAGCTATTAATCCTTATTCTAAATAGGTGTGTCCTACACAAAGCTCCAAGGATGTGATCAAAAGATCACTCAATATTGAATTCTACCACAAGGGAGGAGTTCCATTCTAACTATTTTAGGTGATTCCTATCATAAGGTATCAAGTTCAACTTCTAAAGTTATGAAGGATCATCTAAGTTTCTACCTCAACAAGTTACAAAAGCTCTTCCTACCTCAAAGTATCAATAATTAAGGTCCTTAAATATTTTAAGAACGATCCTAAAGCAAGACCCTTAAAATCTCACTTTTCTACTTCTTAAGATTTACTTGTTAGACTTAGGTTAAAGTGATCAGATCAGATGATTAAAATTCATCTGATCCTTTTCTATTCTACAATCATGGGATGAAATTAAAGATCTTATTAGAGTTTTATCATTTCATAAATCATTATAATTTTATTACCTATTTTATGCTAATAGTCTTATATAAGAGAAAATCAAAGATCTAAAGTTTAGATTCAGATGATTCAATCACACAGATTTGATATTAACCTTAGCACTTCTAATTTAATAATTTAAGATCAATACTAAATTAGATGTGCTATTAAAATAATGTCAATTAAATTATCTTTCAATCAAGTTAATTGATTAAGTGATTAAGGCTTAGATCTTAATTAAGATAAGTTGGGGTTTAACCCCTAACCCTTCTACCATTAAGACCAAATGTTACTTTTAAAGGTCAATGATAAATCAATGTGTTATTAGTGTATTATTGATGGTAATTTCAGGTTTGGATTAAGTATTATATACTTAATCAATTTATCATGATTGTTATGTTTAATTATAGTTTAATGTCAATTTAAGCACATTTAGGTGTCCAAATAATATTAAAGTTCTCTAACATTCATCATAATATCATGAAAGCATATAAATATAAAGATGCCATAGGGCAAAAAGGTAATTAATGCTAATCAAATTCTAAATCAAACTAAGGGATTATCACTTAATCATAAATCTAAAAAGACTTATGTTTCATGCCATTTGGTTATAAGATATATTTATTCAATGCAAACACTTAAGATTCTATTACTTAGCATTTGGCACAAAATATATTTAAGGTACATAGTAGGTTTTGATGACAAGGTTTCAATTTAATTTCCATATAGAATTTTACGCAATATTCAATTCAGTCCCACTAGGGTCTTAGGGACCTTAAAATGCAAAAACAGTGAAGTTTTGGCCATTTCAGCCAATTCTGGACAGTTTTCAGAAAATTCTGGGCATTTTTGAAATTTTGGGCGCTACATAGACGCTGCAGCGCGCAGCGCTGCGCGCTTTTAATGCTGCGGCCCGCTGGGGCAAGCTATAGCGTGCTGTAGCGGTCCAACTTGCGAAATTACTGTTCAATTAATTCATTTTTCAAATTTTCTAAAATTTTTCCTAAAATACCGCTGTAGCCCGCTGCAGCGGTATAATTTGCAATTTACCGTTTAATTAGGTAATTAACGAATTTTATGATTTTTTCTGAAATAGCGCTGCAGCGGTCCATTTTGCAACTTTGGGCAGTGCAGTGACAGACGATATTTTTCGCTAGGAAGAAACTCGTAAGGCCTACTTTCGAGCTCAAATACTCCCAATCTAGAGCATTCCATGAGTGATGCCATATATCAATGAAAATGTCTTTTTGATACCTTTCCATTGATACTAAAATCAGCACAAACGAAACATTCTAACTATACAAAAAATGATGATGAATGCATGGGTATACAAAATAGATGAAAACAGAGCAGTTTTCTATGAAGCTTTTAAAGAGCCTTAATGGCTTCTGTACATATTTATGGATTTTAAAGATACATTCAAGCATAATAACAGCATGAAGAAGGAAAATATGTACAAGAATAGTAAGAAAATAGGTACCTTAACCTTGCAAGGGGTGGAGGAAGAATGAAACCTTCTTTTTTCAAAGTCTTATAGATGAACTTCTTCTTTCAGCACAAGGGATCTATGGAGGAGAAGATGAGAAACTTTCAGCAAGATGGAGAGAGAGGGGCGGTGCTTTCCTTTTAAAGGTGGAGAATGAGAGAGAGTCTCCATCATGAGCTAGGGGCTAGGATGAGAGGATGAGGATGTGACCTCACATCAAAGCATCGAGTAAGAAGGAGTGGACTTAAGGAATAAATAAATATTTATTCCTTTAATTAATTAAAAATTCAAATTTTGAAAACGCGCTCCGAAAAATCTCAAAACATCACTCCTAGCTAATTGGGGGTGAGGAGTTCAACGGCGAAGTCGGAATTCGATTCCGACGATTATTTAATTATTCTATTTTTTGGCGCATTTAATTATATTAAAATATTCGCAAAAATCCGACGACTTCCAAATGCATCCAAAAACATCACCCCTATCTAATTTGGGGGTAACGATCGCAACGGCGAAGTCGGATTTCGATTTTGAGGTCAAAATAAATACCTCAATTTTCTAATTAATTAAATATTAAAATATTCCAAAATAATCGATTGAGCTCTGAATTGCTCCCAACCTTCAGGGTTTGGTTCTAATGATTAGGTGAACTTAATGGAATAATAATTATGATATGATTAAGCTAAAATTAAGTTGGATAATAATCTTGGGTTGTTACAATCTGATCGTTTCGTTCGAACGACCAGATCTAATATTTAAAGTCTGATCAAAATCAGATCGTCTGATCATATCTGAAAAGGCGCAACAACCATGATCCCGCCCGGACCGCTATCCCATGCACTGGCCTCACACCTGGGATTCGCACGATTTTCAAATATTAGCTGTTTGAAAATATAATATATTTATATTATTTAATTTAAATATTAATTATACATATTTTATTAATCAATATTAAATAATCAAACGCATTCCAAAAAATCTCAAAATTTTACTCTTACCTAATTGAGGGGGTGAGAAATTAAAAAATACAAGCAGATTTTCGATCAGAGGTCAAGTTAATTATCTTGATTTTTGAGTAATTAAATATTAATAAAATATTCGGGGAAAATTCGACGACTTCTAAACACTTCCAAAATACCACCCTAGCTAATTTGGGTGTGGCGAGTCCAATGATGGACTCCATTTTTTATTCTTAGGTCTAATAAAATAGGCATTCTCAGAATTATCAGAAAACTAGGAAATGTTTGAAATTGCCAAATGATCTCCAAATTACATAAAATTGAAATGGAAGCTCTTAATACTATTATAAGACTAATGAAAAAAGATTATAGTCAATTAGGTCATTAATTGATGAGTAATAATATCAAGGTTGTTACAAAGACCTTTCCATCGATATATGACACCGCACTTGAGGATTCCTAAATCGAGAGTATTTGGGAGTAATAGGGAAGTCATTCCATTTTTCATCCATACAAAATGCTCGTCAAGCACTACAACACACCGTAGCGCCTGGCTCCTCAGCCAGATAAGCGCTACTGCTGCGCGCCGCAAGCACCCGTATCTCAGGAAATTTGGCGTCGTAGTGCCTGAAAGTGCTTGCAGCGCGCCATAGCAGCACCTGACTTTCGGTCAGTCAGGTACTACAAATGCGCCGTAGCACACAAAAACTTCCCAATTTTGCTCAAAATTCATATTTTTGTATTTTGATGAGTCCATAACCCTAATTATGCAATATTATACTATTGGTGCTTAATCCAGATAGTTAGACGAGAGTTAGTTTTCTACAGTTTTATTAAAGTCTGTAATAAGTTATCATATATAAATATGTTTTCAATCTTCTTTTATGAGGTGTATGTCTTTACTTACTACTTCTAGATGAATGAAGTGATGATATATTATTTAGCTTTGGCTCTCTGTTCTCTATATTATACTATCTACATATATTGTGTCATGATCATCAATTTAGCAGACTTGCATTATTAATCAGATTAATAAATACTTAACTTGATTAATGATGGAATCCCTTTGCTCCAGTCATCTCTTATGATTAATGGTTCGGGTTAACTATTAGTGCTTAACCCAGAGTATTAAGTAAGAAGAGACTCTTATTATCTAGTTTAACGCGTCATTCCGCCGCTAACAATATGTGTTTTCTCATAGTAACTAGACTGGACATTCTGCTACTTTGATATTTTGATGCATGACTTTAGTTTCAGGTGACAAGTTTTCCAATTAAGGCGGGTTGGGCTTATACCTGACTAGACTATAGTTAGGAGGGTTATCACACAGTGTCTGTATCCACCGTAATCATGTTAACTTCAGTGTTAGCATAACCACGGAGGGTATGTGGCTCCACACATGGCTTATGAAGGGGAATGTGTGTGTTTACAGGAGATCTTGCTTATATTATAGTTGAGCAGATATGCTTGACTCCTCACTGTTATGTATAATGCCCACTGAACAAAATGTATTAAATTAAAATAAAAAAACATTATTTATAGTTTGCAATCTTTATGACTGTATTTATAGTATACAGTCTTTATGACTATATTTAAAATTTATAATTATTATGATTGTATTTATAGTTTACATTCTTTATAACTGCATTTACATTATATTCAGTCATCAAGGCTGAACTCTTTGACTTACTTTATTTTAGCAGTTTATTTTATATCATCATATACAATTTTATATAGTGCATATGTAACGGCCGCCTCTAGACTGTCGTTGAGTAACACTAACTCAATTACGATCAAGTGGTGACTGTCACTAATACCATAGATAATGGATAATATATATCCATGATATTAATCAAAATATGAGCAACACCTTATCAGAAACATAAGTAAAGCAGTGCAGAAAATAAGAAGAATGCATTCAACATTATCCATATTTCCATTCACATACAATATAGAAAATACAAAATAATAAGAAGGCAATTCATTTATAACATTTAAATTTACATAAGGGCAACAGAAAGATACTATCAGCCATTTCTTCTTCTTTGTAGAACACTAATCTCACCTGACCTTCTATCATAAGCACACCCCCAATCACAAGGTCTGAGCTAAAACCTGATGCTGTAATATCTACATATATTACAAGGCCAAGCCAACAAAGAAAAAATAATATTAGACTTATAAAGTCTAAGTACAATAAAGTTGAAAAATAGTATATACTTACTTTTAAAAAATGTTATTCAACATAATAGTAAGACAGAAATCAAGCTACAAAAATACTGTAAATAATTGAAAGTATAAAATTGTATAAAATTGAAATAAAGTAAAGTAAAATTGCAGAAAAAACTGTAAAGGTGCTAAATAACTAAAAATGTATGAAATTTGTTGTAAAGTAACGCTGAAATGTAAAGCTGAATATTAAAAATGGAAAAGACAGTAAATGATCCAAAATTGAATAAGGTATATGTGAAGGTATGCTGTATGCCACTAAATAAATGTATCTGTATATGCCACTGAACTAATGTCATGATATGTAACCAAATATCACTGAACTGCTATGAATCGTATAGTCTAATGCTTATATATATCCAGTTGGAAATCCAGTACTAGTCATCCTGCAAATTCCCCGATTAATATATATACAACATTCTGTACTCCATAAATCATCACTAATACTCATACATTATGCTTATGATCATGCTCATATTTCTATGTCTACATAACTTAGAATTCAAAAATCTAGAAAATGATTTAAAATCAGATAGTGAATCTAATAACTCTATTGTGCAGAATCTATCTAATTAGATTTAACTAATATTTCTAATTTCAATGATTAGTTATACTTATGATTTACCTAAATTTTATCAGTTGGGAATGTTGTATACATATAGTTGTATATTTCCAAGAAAGGTGAATTTAACACTTAGTTTGTTTAAAACCTGCACTTATCGAAGCGCACGATGATAGGAGGGTAGAACTCGATCGTAGTTTATATCTCAAACTAAGATATTAAATTCTTTAATCATAAGCATACATAGTGGTCTAAGAAGGGTCACTAGAGATACTTAATTTGTTTTAAACTGTGCTTATCGAGGGTGCATGATGATAGGAGGCAGAACTCGGTCACAGTTTATCTTTTCAAACTTAAGATTCCATTTCCCTAAATATAACATGCTAATAGTGTCTTAAGAAGAGTAACTTTAGAAACTTAGTTTGTTTTAAAATGTGCTTATCGAGGTGCACGACGATAGGAGGCAAAGCCCGATCATAATTTACTTTTCAAACTAAGGATCTAGTTCACTAATTATAACACTCTTGGGATTGATTGATTTACTCTAAGCAAATTGTATCTACCTAAGCCTGCAGGATAGCACAAGATAAATCTTACTTTGAGTGACTTACCATTACTGAATATTACTTGAGTGACCCAACTCTATGGATCTACAACACTATACTCAACCAATAATCTGAGTTACATCAATACTATTTAATCAATATGGATTACCAAAATTATGAATCTAAGATTCAAAGGGCATACATCCTACACAAGGTTTTAAGAATGTGACCAAGGGGTCACCCAATATAAGGTACTACCATATGGAATAAATCTCATTCTAAGTAGTTTAGGTGATTCTACCATAATAATTTAAGATCAACTTCTAAGGTCAAGTAGGATCATCTAAGCTTCTACCTCATAATAACACAATAAGTCTATTCCTACCTCATTAGTTCAAAGATGATTAAGGCTAGTATTATTATCATATAAAATCTAATGTAAGATTATCAAGATCTCACATATCTAAATACTCAATATAATTATATGGGATTATTCATTAAGTTTGGTTAACTAGATCAGGTGGGTAACTCCATCTGATCGAGTCCTAGATTACAATTATGAGATATAATCAGGAATCTTAATAGAACTTGATCTTGTAATAAATCATCATAGATTTTATAGTTAATTTTATGCTAATAATCTTATTTAAGAGAAAATTAAAGATCTTAAGTTTCAAGTCCAAATGCTTAATTATACCAGTTCTTTAATTTTCTTAGCACTTCTAATTCAATAAATTAAAGTCAATATTAAATCAAATAGATTATTGGAATTATGTTAGTCAAATTATCTTACAATCAGGTTGATTATTTAAGTGATTAAGAGTTTAGGTCTAAATCAGACAGATTAGGTGTTTGTAACGCCTCACTATTAGATTAGAGTTTAATAATCTAATAATGAGTGTTACGGTAGTATTTAATATTGAATTAGAAGATTATAATTCAATATTTAATACTACCTTATATTATATGGATCTATGGGAAGAAGAAGGACATTCAATTATTCTAACTCAAATATTCATTATTTATAATATGAAAATTCAAACAACATGAATGAATAGTTTACAACATCACAAAATATTTATAATTTACAAAGTGTTCATAAACTTATTCTCACATAAATAAACAAAAGTAAATTTCTCTTTCTCGACTACTGCTCCGCTTCTTCCTTAACTGCAAGGTCCTATTCCTTGATTCTAATCTACCGTATTTTGATTTTAAATACGATAGGGCACAGCCAAAAAAAAGTTAGACTTTAAAAATCTAAGTACAATTTAAAAGTAGGCTAAACATTAATTAAGCAGATATCACATTACAAATTTAAAAAATAGCGATGTAGTAAGCATAAAAATAGTAAGAAAGTATGTAAGAAAGTATGCTCACATACTAGAATATTTTTGCCAATCCTGCAATAATCATATTAGTAGCATTTGAATTATTTGCAATTTGAAAGAAAACATGAATATGTTCAAATGGAATTGTATGCTAAGTAAGAATAAAAAGAACTGTAGAAAATTCTGTACTGTATAAATTTATGAAAGATTTAATCATGGAAAAATCATTTCAGTCTAAAGACTGAGTATGTAATTCACAATTAATGAGATTTATGAGAATATGCAATTTATCATTTATTTATCTTATAATTTTGTTATGTGGGCGTAGAGCAAATGAGGAGTTGAGTATGTCTACTCAACTTATCTGTATGTGGGGTCAAAATAAACACACATATTCCTCCTCAAAGGAATTATGTGGTCTCCAGATATACCAATAGCCTTGCCCAAGGAAATGACAGCTGTGCTAAATCCTCCATTTAGACCCCTCTGAAATATTTTATAAAATGTTATTTATGCACAATAATCTTTTTGTATGAATCAAGGTTTTAAGCTCAATGCGTTGCAGTACAAGGATTTAATTAAAGTATTTGTAAAACCATGTGATATCCATTATTTTTTTTCTATTGATTTTTATTCTAATGATCTCATATTCACAATGGTTGCCCATATTTATAGGTCATACAAATTGTGATATGGCATTTAAAAGAAATAATAAAGAATGATATATTTAACCAAGGATTTTTAGATGAGGGTTTTAAGTTAAGATGAAAGAAATTTTAATGAAACACTGTATGCATATGAGAATGAAATAAAATTAATCATGCGATACATGTAAGGATATGTAAATTAAAACTATTGATATAAGTTCTTGTAAGTCTACATATAGTATATGAGTCTAAAATTCCAAGTCCTTAAATTCTCAAAAATTTTGGCAGAGTTTTCTTTGTATTTGATCAAAATAAATAATTACAATATCAATATATAAGTCAATCCATTAACTATTTCTAGTTCTAATAAGAATATCAATTTATAAGTCAATCCATTGACTATTTCCAGTTCTAATAAATTCAGGTGAGAATATTTAATGAAGCAATTTACTAACCTATGGTTTCTTAAATTATATATTTATGAAAGGTGCAGTAATTAAATTAATATTAAAAAGGGGTAGCATCATTTGGCTTAATGTGCAAAAAGGCAATAATATTTAGTTCAGCATTTCATTTGATATTAATTTATAATTCAACCTGCAAGGCATAACAGTATTGAAGTTAGCGTTTATATATAATAGAAATAACAATTATTTAAACTGAATTAAAGTATATGGAAGGAATTAAGTGTTGTATGAGATATCAAAATATGCAAAGATAAATGAGATAATTCCTAAATCAGTCTCAAGTGATCTAATTAACTCTTAACATCATATGCAGTAAAGATAAGGATGTATGAAATAAGAGAAGATTTATTAAATTATCAAGTAAAGAAGATCATGTATAAAAGCACTGTATACATATATGAATTATAATATTTGCTTCTAATAATGCATTTAATGATGACAGTTAATTAAATTCTAACAACATAAAGGACAGTATTATATTTCACATGAATCATGTGATTTTAATAAAAGAAGTGACAATATTTGATTCCTATAAATCAATTGACAACATTTTATCACATAACATTTGATCATACAAGATCTCTTGACCTTTAGATGGCAGCAATTCTATTACTTTAGAATCAATGACAACAATTGATTCTCATAAAATATGGCAGCATTCGATCTCATAAGATCTCTTTTAATAGATGGTGACAAATCTATCACTTTTGATCTTACTTTATTATAGATGGCAACATTCGACTCAAGATAGCATTTGATTTATACATAATCGATGGCAGCAAATCACCTTATATATAATCGATGGCAGCAATTGATTTTATACTTAATTGATGACAGCAATTGATCTTATACATAATTGATGGCAGCAACTAACCTTATATATAATTGATAACAACACATATTCTCTAACTTAATTGATGGTAACATATTATCTTACACATGATAGATGCTAGTATTTAATGATTTGATTTCATATAAGAATAAAAGATGGCAGCATATGATTTAATATATATACATGGCAACATTTGATTATTTGGCCTCATATATTAAGATAGTAGCATGTGATACTGACAATATATATTCTCATATATAATTAAAGGTTTCATATGATCTCACTCATAATTGATGATAGCATTTATTCTTTTAAACTATTGATGACAACATATGAATTAATAAAGAAATGATAGCATTTGTTTCATATAACCCATTGATCTTACATTAGAATGAAAGGTAGCATATGATTTCATTTACAAGAAATGACAGCACTTAATCGCATTTAAGCTCACTTTGATTTAAAAGGCAGCATATGATTTTATTAAAAGAATGACAGCATTTGAATGGCATCACTTAGATCTCATAACTCGATGGCAGCAATTGATTTACTTATACAATTGATGGCAACAAATGACTTTATTTATAATTGATATCAGAAATTGCCCTTTTACACAGCTAATAACAGCGATCCTATACATAATATCAATTGATCCCATACATAATTAATAGCAGTATTTGAATTTATTGAAATAAATGGTAGCACTTGGACCTCCCAAATTACATGGTAGCATTTGATTTCATTTGAGATATGACAACATACGATTCTACTTGAAATTAATGATAGCAATTTAAATCTCATTAAAAGCAATTGCATCATTTAATCACATTGAATTAACTAATCATAATATAAAGATCTATACATCAATTGTGTCCTTTATCAAATTTCCTAACTCAATTATGTGTTAAATATTTATAACACCAAATATATATATATCAAAGTTTGATGTTAAATAGTTGATGAGATAGATGGCAATAAATCAATTACATGCTGATTTAACTAGAAAAATAGAATTTGAATATAACATTACTTATGGTTATATATGGTTTATATAAAAGCTGGGCATCAATCAAATTAGTTCATTGTAAACTGATGCATGAGTCATAGAGATCTTGCAATTAAAAATATCAAAAGCTTATTTCATGCATTCAGAATAATTAATTGAAAATTTTAATTCAGTAATTGATTAACAAAGTAAGGGTTTGGAAGTTGTCCTTATCAAGATCACATTGAACATCATCTTTCCAAAATATTCAGATTTTTTTTTTGTATTACAAATGGATAAAGCCCTTTTGAAACAAAGAAAACTAATATTAAAAGCAATGTCCTTTTTTAAAATATATTTGATCATATGTCAACCTGCTTAATTAGGAAGTCTATGAAGACTAAATCACACAATCAAAGATGCTAGTAAGAATACCAATATGTAAATAAAGTGAATGATGCTCATAATAAAATTTTATTAAATAATTATGTGTCAAACTGTATTAATTCTCTAGTTTTCATTATGAACAATGTCACAAAATTATATTTCACAAGGATCACTTATTTAAGAAATTAGGCATGTCAGGTTACAAAAAAAAGAAGAAAATTGCTGCTAATTTTTTACCCAAAAAGTATTAATGTTATTTACATGATGATACACACTAGCTAAAGTGTAGAATGTCTTTGAATCATATACGACAAATTAGTAAATTTTAGTCTATACTTAGAAAGGAAACTTAATACGACATCTAGTTGAAAGAATTCTAGAAAAATATGATTAGATTAAGTTTAACTACATTACTAAAACAACTTAGTTCAAATGAAATATTGTAATCTGAATATTACATAGCAAGATACACAATAAATTATTTATGACATTTGTATTAAGATTAAAAGCAAATACTTAAGCAACACAAACATATTTAAGAAACGATTGAATAAATGAAACATTGCTCACAGAGTAAAAATATGATAAATATAAGAAAGAAAATTGTATTTGATCCTAATATTATTATTCCTCAATCTATAAATTATTCTACTTAATTTCAAGGTAATGCAAAATAAGCCGAAATTAAACTAGATCTCAAAGCCCAAATCAGTACTTGAACTCATGAAATCACACTTGATAGGAGAATTGGGTAGAGTACATGAACTACCCCTCCTTATTCATATATTAAGTTTTAAGGCAATTAATTAAAGGCAGAAAAGTATTATATCAATATACGTTCACAATAGAAATATGTAACTGATATGCATGTAGAAGCTTATATGGAATTTTATATTTCGATCCTAATAAATTACGATTTTAGGTTTTAACAAATTCCTCATTGATAACTTAGAGACTGAAATCAATAATCAAGATTTTTATGTATTTTGCATTAGGGTGGAAAAATTGAGTGAAGTACCTTAGTTGCAATTTTAGGGTTTAGATGCTTTTCTTCAAAATCGCCTGTTACTTGCGATCCCTGCTGTCCCCAAAAAATGAAATATCGAAGGTCTAGATAAAGAATGCATAGGTATGGCCTTAACCCTTACCTAGATCAAAATTTTTGGCTGTTTCCATGTGTGGTGGCCGCCCCCTTTATCATAAGGATTAGGGTGTGGTCGTCACTATGCACATACTTTACTTAATATTAGATTAGAATTTAATACTCCAATCCAATCTTAAGAGAAGGATGTGCTTTTCATAATAAAACAAATGATAACAATCACTAATGAGTATACTATGAAATCAGAGTGCGAAAGAAAAGTACAAACTGAAGTAATCATCCATTTATCCATATTACAAGGTAAAATATCCAGCTCAGAATATACAATGCAAAAAAAGTAAAGTACAATTTAAATCTTGTATTATTACAAAATATTAAAGTTTAAAGACTGAAATATCAAAATAAAGGCTCTCATCCTCTCAGATATATAAATAGAGTGAACTAGGAAGCATAATCTAATGATCTTCATCAACTTGCACTTCTTCCTGAATCTGTTCTTCTAAAGTCTCAATCTCCTCGAAAAGCTCAGAATCTACCATTATTTGTTTTATAATGGTAGGGCCCCAGCCAACAAAAGAAAAATCTAGTTAGACAAAATGTCTAAGTACATTTTAAGGTAATGAATTTTAATGTATTTTAATGATATCACAACCGAAATTAAGTATAGCATAGAGGTAAAGCGACAAGAAAGGAAGAACAAGTTGTGAGGTAGAAACATACCTCAACTCAGGCTGTATAAAAGGTAAGTAAAGTGCATACATAAATCTACTAAGTACAATAAAAAGTCCTAAGAAATTTGATCAAACCAAATATGCCAGTTTATGATATAAGTAAAAGTAGTGTACTGAAAATAAATCTAACATCCTAACATGCTTTAAAGTAAGTAAAATGGCTGACATACAGAAAGTTCTGAAATATGAAGGAACTGTAGAAAATGAAAAATATGAAAGAAAATATGCTGAACTGTAAAGTAAAGAAAGCCTGAACTATAAAGTAAATATGTAAAGTAACTGTAAGACAACTGAAATAATAATTATAAAGTGATTGAAAAGTAAAAGTAATATAACTGTAAGATGTCTATAAAAGCAAAGTAAAACATAAGTTATAAGTAAAGTGTGAGATACTTCTACTTAGTTCTGCCAAAAAGTAAAGTCCATCTGCCCATCTAGGAAAAACATCCCAGATTATGCTAGGAAAGTATCCTAGTCACAAGGTAACGTCCATTTAATCATCTAGGAAAGTGTCCCAGGCAAAAGTAAAGTAAACATCCAGGAAAGTGTCCTGGGTAAAAGTAAAGTAAACATCCAGGAAAGTGTCCTGGGCAAAAGTAAAGTAATTATCCAGGAAAGTGTCCTGGGCAAAAACTATCCTAAAGTAAAATTATACTAAATGGCAGACTAAATAAAATATAACTCACAAAGTAAAGTTTGTTTTATTTAAGTTTTTTTTTTAAATTATGCAAATGCTATAAAAATGTAATTCAAAATATAACATAAAATATTTATCAGGTATTTCTGTTAAGTAAAATATGTCCAAAAGTGTAAAGAAGCTCAAAAGCAAGGAAAAGCATAGCAATTCAAATTCAAGGAAATAATTGTACTACACAAACTTTGTGATATCACCTGTTTTCTAATTTAATCGTTCTAACTACTCTAAGTTACATAAGATTCAGAATTATCAATTCATATACTATTTGTAACTTAGAATCACAAACCTATAAGTTGAACATAATTAGAATTAGCTACATCCTAATTATAAATGAATCAATGTCACCTAAAAGGTTAAAATAATTAAATCAATCGTCATAAGTTATTATTTTTAATAATCCCAAACCCAATCTTGATTAGCTAAATTAATACTAAAATATTAAGAGCTGAACTCTAAATAATGAAATTCAATTCATAATCATAAGGTTATCCTAATGACTAGAGTTTAATCACATCTCACTGATTAAATATTAAGATAAATCCTATTGAATTAAGTCAAACTCAATAGGATAGATCTCTAATTCTAATTCTAAAATTAAAAGATCAAATAATCATTTAATAAATTATGAAAAATCTAATAAACTATTAAGATCAATGTTTCACCTTATTGAGTAACCCACTTTTTTACTCATTAGATGAATTCTAACCTAAGATTTATTCCTAACTTTAGGAATTAAAGTTCTTAAATCTAAGAATATCACTCAGGCACACATCCTAACTAAAGTTATAAGACCTAAAGGGTGATCTAAGAAGTTCAAAGGAAATGAAAGATCTCTCATATATCACTTAGGTTTTACTTAAGACTTAACTTAAGATTTTCATCAAATTTCTAATTTGAGACTTAGAATTATTTCAATCAAGGCTTAAATCATTTTAATTACTATATATTATGATTTAGAGATAAAATCAGGTCTTAAATTCATTAAACCCTAATTTTGGGCAAAAAGACTGTTTTGCCCCTTACTTAAGGGTCTAAAACTCATCTTTATGAATTAGGGTTAAATTCTGGATTTAATAAAGTGGAATGATTACTTACTATCTAATATAAGTTTAGACAGTAAGTTCATTAATTTTTGTTAAGTATTAAGCCTTATAAGGTCAAATTAAGGAATTTGACCTATAATGGTAAATTGGTAATTTTACCCTAATGCTACCTAAATTTTCTATCAATTTATTAAAGGTTAAGTCCTAAGCTTTTTATAGAATCTAAAATTATTAAATTCTGATATGTATTGGCTAAGTTATAGCCAATACAAGTTCTAGGGTTTAAATGATAATTAAGGGTTCTTAATTAAGATCAAAATTTTCTAACTTCTCCAATTAATGTCCAAATTGAGCAAAATAAGTGGCTATGATTCACAAATGATCCACTGATTTTATTGACTAGTGGTGGATTCAATTTGGAACTTAATTGGCTAAGTTACGGCCTAATTAGGGTTTAGAGTGATTAGTGAGTGATTAGTGAAATTAATCATCAAATCAATAATCCAACCACACTATTAGGTTTTAATGTACTTAAGGAGTTCTCTGAAACTTAATTTGTGAATTTGGATTATTAGATTTGCTAATATTTACTAATCAAGTTTTAAAGTAATTATGGTTGATTAGCAAATCTAATTGTTAGATCCTAAATATTTTTATATATTATTTTAAATTAAGTTTTTTTAATCTAAATAGATATTTGGATCAATTAATTTGGAGCTCAATTGACCATCTTATGGTCAATTGAAGTTCTAGGGTTAATTGACCTAATTAGGAGGTCCTAAATGTGATTAGTTTAAATCTATTCCAAACAGCAAAGTTAACACTTCTAAAATATTTCTTAGGATTTTCTGAGTATTTAAGACCCATATTGAGTATGTTTGGGTTAAAAGTTGCAAAGTTATGGTTAATTGAATTTTTATAACAATAATTTGAATTATTTAATACTCCTAAATGTCACTATACAAAATATAAGTTCAAACAAAAATTTGACAATTTCAAAATATTCCTTAATTTTTGCTAATTAATTTAATATATTTAATTGGTATTTTTGGATGTATATTTTGCAAGTTATGATAAGTTAAGGTTTAAGGTTTAATAATTTTAATGATATATATATATATATATATATATTAAATTTGCTGTTTAATTTATTATTATTATTTTTTTTATTAAATCTGTTATTAATTAAATATTCTTCTCTTTATTTGTTGCTTCTCTAAAGTTTCTTAATATACAATATACTTACTAATTAATTACACTTATATTTTTATTTGTATATATATATATATATATATATATATATTTATATAAGTATATATATACATACATACGGACATATATGTTAAATAGATTTAATACAAATATTATGATATCTGTATATTTATTACTATATTTAAATATTTATTTTATTATGCAGGCGGGACCCACCACGGTCGACGACTGAAAGGAAGGCGGGCCCCACCTTCATCAATGGCTCGGACGTCCTGACCCACTCACTGCGGTGGAAGCGGAAGCTGCCACGTGGACCAATAGAGACGCGCCATGCAAGCCAGCTCAAAGACGAGCGAGTCGGGCCGGGTCGACCCGGTCCGACCCGAGATCCCTTCGCCTTCCGCCGATTAGGGCGAACGAGATCGCAAGCTAGGGTTGGTGAAATCGGGTCAAATCGAGCGTATTCGAGCTCGATTGATCAATACACAAGACTCAAAGTTGTAATTATGGATGAAACCAAGCATTTGGATTAAAGATTTAAAAGAAATTAGAAGAGAGAAATGAGATACCTGATTAGGGCTTTTCGTCCACCCTCGCGAAGAGGAGAATCAGATCCTACCAGTTTTGATTGTCAAAATTCCAATATGAATGGAGAAATGCAGGCTTAAAGGGGTCTTAACAGGCTCTTGAGCGGTGACTGCCACTTGCTTCGAGCGGGACGTCGACGCGTGGGCAAGCCCTAGACACGCGGAGGTGGATTCGGGGAAGACAAAGTTCGGCCGTCTGATCTTAGATCAGACGACCCAGATCCAATCTTGTGAACAAACGGTATTAGGTGACGGCGTGAGGAGAAAGTAACAGCATAATAAGCAGATTGATGGAAACCGTTAATCTTAAATATTTAATATTAATATTAAATTAGTATTTATATATTGACTTTATTAATTAAAATTAAGTATCCAAATAAATTTAGAAAATTTTCAATAAATCACTCATAGATAATTGAGGGGTAAGGAATGCAACGGCGCACTCAGATTTTTGATCCGACGAATATTTAATTATTCGAATTTTGAGTATTTAAATAATATTAAAATATTCGCCAAAAATCCAACGACTTCCAAATGTATTCAAAATTTCACCCCTAACTAATTTGGGGGTGGTGAACGCAATGACAAAGTCGGATTTTCAATTTGAGATATAGATAAAAAGTTAATTTCTAGGATTTTGGGATTTTCCAGAAATCCAAATTTGATTCAATTAGTTCCAGATTTGATCTAAATCTTAGAGATAGGTTCTAAATTACTTGATTAAGGTACTATAACCATAATTAGGATTTGGATCCGTCCTAATTGACCAAAGTAATAACTTGGGTTGTTATAGCATGCAACTTGCGGCTAGATGAGATCGTGGTGATTATCCTGATCTCTACTTGAACGGCTATTGGTTTATGTGACGATGGAAGCCACACGTCATTGCTTCACGCCTCGGTTGAGCGGCGACTTCTCTTCGTTCCCTTCGCCGCTCGAAGGATAGGGCGAGGGGTTCGGTCACGTGCGAAGGAGCTTAGGGATTAGTGTTTTGTCGATGCAAATGCTGTAATGAAGTCATATATTAATTTATATATATAGGTATATATATTTTTATATATTGTATTATTTAATAAATTTAGAATTTCCATTTAATTAGATTTATGTAATAACATATTTCCAAATGAATTTTTTGAAAAAATGCTTTTTAGCTAAATTTGGGGGTGACTGACTCAAAAATGCAGTCGAAACTTTAATCAGAAGTCATCTTAATTATTTCATTTATTGAATTAATATAATAAAATAATCAAAAAATTTTGACTTTCTCCAATACTCATCAAACCTTCACCCCAAGCTAATTGGGGTGTGAGGAACATAATGGCGAAGTCCGATTTTTAATCTGAGGTCAAAGTAATTTTCTCATTTTCTTGATTTTAGTAATTATCAAAATTAAGGTTTTGTTCATTTATATTCTAAGTTTGATTAAGACTTCCTAAATTGATCTTAATGACTAATTAAGACTTGATAAAAGAGATTTGAAGTTAATTGGATGATTAAATAGTGATTAACAACCTTGGGTTATTACAGGTGTTAACCCCTAACCTTATCATTTTAAGACCAATGGTTACATTACAGATCAATGACAAATCAAATGAATTATTAATGAATTATTGATGGCGATCTAAGATCTAGATTAAGTGTAAATCACTTGATCAAGCCCTTAAGATCTCTTAAATTTAATTAAGGGTAAATGAGAATTTAATGAAATTAAGTATTCAAGATAGAATCAAAACACTTGATCCTTTAAAACAACTTGCAAAACTAAATGGAAACTAGCATAAGATTCAAGAAAATAAAAGCGCAAAAATGGCAATAAGAACTATGCAAGTGATGTATGCACTTAACATATGACTAAATAAATAATTTAATTTATATAATTCAATACAAGTTCTAAGTACTTACATACCTTTAAAGTAATGATTTAGCTTGCAGCTTAATGCTTCGATTGAGATGAAGCATCATTCTCAGCATCGGTAACAATTTTGTAGGATGCAACAAGAAGTAAAGATTTCGATAAGAGTTGCTTTCCTTATTAATAATCCAAACTATTTGAACCTTACTCAAATCACACCACAACTAAAGATTGGAGACCTAAATATAGTATGCTAAGGAGGGATTCATAATAATATAAGAAATAATCTGATAAGAGTAACAACAACCTCCCTTATGAGGATTTATGGGTTCACATTGAGCATAATTTGTTATAACTTTGATGGAGATGAAATCAACCCAATACTCAGCTATGACATTCATATAAATACTTAGGATAATGAAATTGAGAAATGATGAGAAGAATTAGTGTGATGGATTAATGAATTGCACAAGCTATCCATACTAAGATTAATTAAGAATTAAACATGAGGATTTACAACTCCTCAATTTGCATGAACTAATTATCATAAGAACTTACAAGCCTACTACTTAACATAACCCATCATTACATAAGTAACTTGAGAAAAGGAGGGTCGCATGCATGGCATAGAAGCATAGACACCCTTCATTTTCTTGAGAAATTTATGAGATTATCTTCAATTGAATGATAATCTATATCTATGATATAAAATAGAAGCTATCACACTACTAACAATAACTCAAGTTGTTGATAGACAAGATCATAGGCGATGGATAATCCATTTGAATCATACATAAGTCGACCTAATATATGCAAATAAAATTAAATCAAAGTGCTATCGATCCACTGATTATTCAAACATACATTTGATATTTTTAATGACAAGAGATATGCAGATCCAATGGATTAAATTCACATTCTAGCATAAAAGAATAAAGAGCTTAAAATATTTAATCTCAACCAACACAAATCTGAAATATAGATTTGCATGTTACCTATAATTAATATGAACACAAAAAAAATGGTTCATTAATTTAATGATTCATGCATGAATGGTGCATATTCACTTCAATATAACAAATGAAAGTAACAAATATTCCATAGTGCTAGTTTTGAAAATAGCAAGTAGGATGTTAAATAATCAGCCTATACTTCAGGAATACTCAACTTTAACATAGTGGTGATTATGTAAATTCTGAGTCAAACAATTTTTAATTTCAATAAAACTTGAAATAACTATAAAGATTAAGGAAATGAAAGTTAAAATCAATTAAAATTATTAAGCAAAACTTAATAAAGAAAGCTACACTGACACAGCGATCATGATATATAACATTAAATTTAAATGGGGAGCCAATCCATCATGCATCAAGCAACCAAATAATTAAGATCAACGTGGGAAGGAAGTACCTTGACGAAGGCCTTGAAGCTTCTATAGCTCTTAGATTAGGAACCTTAAGCTCATGCATTCGATCCAAATTAAATGGAGGGTATTCATTTGACTAAGCATCTTGTCGGCAACGAACGACGAAGAAGTAGGACGCAAAGGCACGGTGAAAGAGGGTCAACGAGCTCAAGGATCGGCAAGCACTTGCACCAATTGGAAGATAGAGGAATCGACCCTCAGCAAGGATTGAGAGGAGGGATGTGCCTGCTCTCGATCTTTAGCCGCGAGGGATGGATTCGGGCTGCTATCGGCCATCAGCTGAAAGGAGGGAGCCATCGGGGGTTCTTGTCCATTGAGGGAGAAGTCAGCGCCCGCAGGGAGGAGAGGTGCCGCGCCTTCTAACATGCGTGAGGATGAGTGGGTTCAACTGAGAGGAAATAAATCAGATTTCAATAGATTTAAGATAGATGATTGTATATATTTATAAGGCACGCTATGCTCCATCGCAGCCATAGATTTCCAATCCAACAACTGAAATTCTCGAACCCTGATTTATAGCCATTTGAACTTCAAAAATTACGAACTTGCTACCGAAACGAGCGCCTCGACAACGAGAACGCACACATCTAAAAATTAATGAATTTGGACAAGTATTTATTTTATATTAATTTTAAGTGAAAAATTAAAAAAAATTTATACGATTAATCCGGAGCTCGAAAAATTACGAAACTTAAAACATATCGTGCTCTTATAATGCTTAACTTAAATATACAAAAATTTTTAAATTACGAGTTATAATTTATCTATTATCAACTCTGAAAATTTAAATTTCCTGAATTTATTTAGAATGATCCGAGATCTCGATTTCGCTCAAATTTCTGCAGGAGGATCCCCTTAAAATACTTTATTTGAGGGTATTTTTATTTAATTTTTATCTGACTTAAATCATAATCTTATATTTTCTCTTAATCTTGTTAGGTTTAGGCCTAATCGACTTGATAACAACACCGAGTTGTTACATTATATATTCATATCTGTTATTTATATATTTTTCTACATTGTCTTTTATTGATACTTAACATATGCTTTATTTGGACATCTACAAGCTTTCCTTATATGTTTAGATGCATTTTTATGCTAACCATTAATGTCATATTAACTTATTTGATGCAGTATTGTACAGCTTATCATAAGCATATGTTCTTAAATACTTTATAATTTTTGATATTATTAGCACTTTTTGTTAATTTCTTTACATTATGCTCACTTATATAAAATTGTAAACATCTATTGCGATATTCGCTTAATTAAAATATCATTATTTACCCTTAAATTGTACTTAAGCTTTTTAAAATCTAACAGCTTATTTTTTTTTGTTGGCTCTACTCTGTCATATTAAAAATCAAATATAATAGATTTGGAGCTAGGTGTGGCTGTGCCCTACAATATCAAATAGTCTCCAAGAAATCCCAAATATTCACCTTTAATTAATTATGGTATGAAAAATTCATAACTAAAATTATATTTTAATTTGGAGGTTAATTTAATTAAGCTAAATTTTAGGATATTAAATTGATTAAAATAATCAATTAATACACCTTTGATCCAATCGATCCCAATTTTTTAGGGTTTGGTCCTAATTACATTTAGAACCTAAAGGCAACTTGATTAAGATTTAATTGAGGCTAGATTTAGTAAGATAACAAGTTAGGATTGTTATAGAAGGTAACCTCATTTAAACCACCCTGACCTCAGATACCATATCGTTGGATTTTTCGCCATTGTTTCATCATGAAATGGTAATTTAAAAATCCTCCAAAATGCCATAATCTAATAAGTTTTGGTCAGAATGTTGAGCGTGACTAAACTCAGACCTCCCAAAGATTGAAAACTTGTCGCTTTCTCCTAGCTTGCTAATCTGACATTTTATCTTGGTTTTCTACAAAGAAAAATCTAGCAAATATGTTACTCAAGAGCCTTATAATTAAATCAAGCAGAAGTATAGCACAACACCAATAAGCAATTAGGTTAATATTGAGCTCTTAATAAGATATAATCTCGTTACAAATGATAGAAGTTCTTGCCCTAACCATCAAGCCTTGAGCTCACTTTGTCAACCAAAAGCATACAATGCACTACTTTTTAAGGGTTGCTAGAAATTGGAACACCTAACTAAGAGAATGAGGGTTTAAATTTTGCATGTTAATGTATAAATGAACTTTTGTTAATTATTAACACATTTTGAAAAGTATACTAAAATTTTGTATAGTTTACCCCACTCCCAATTCTTGAATAAAGTATGAAAGAATATCTATAAGAGCATTTATATTAGACATATTAGCTT
Organism: Gastrodia elata; assembly: GCA_016760335.1. Classification (NCBI taxonomy): domain Eukaryota; kingdom Viridiplantae; phylum Streptophyta; class Magnoliopsida; order Asparagales; family Orchidaceae; genus Gastrodia; species Gastrodia elata. The sequence continues at coordinate 61,801,703 of CM028672.1, forward strand.
TTCCAAAATAAACAATATATGAGATGAGAGTGATCATGTGTTATGGAGAGTAAGCAATGAAAGAATTATTAGAAAACTCATGATTATAAATGATAGTTAATTCTGTAATAAAAACAATAGGTGATAAGGGGATAATGATAAGATAACCTTTCCTTAGTCCTTTTGAAGTGATGAAAAAGCCATGGAGTATTTCATTGATCTTTTTTGAAAAATGAATGTTCGTTATACATTTGATAAATATACTAGAGAAAACTACATTTTGAAATTTTGTTAGGATAAACTTTTTACTGACATTATTGAAGGCTTTTTTATATATTCAACTTCACACAAAACCAATGTTCTTTGCATTAAATATATTATGAATGCCCGTAGCCATTAAGATGTTATCCAAGATTAATCTATTTAGGATGAAGGAAAATTGGACCTTATCAATGAGCTCTAATAGCAAAAATTTCTATTTTAGAGCAATAAATTTGGGCAACAATTTGTAAAATTTTTTGCATAATAAAATGAGTTTAAAATGAATAATTCTTTTTAGCATGAGAAGCTTTAGGAATAATAATGATGGTTGAGCAAGTAATATTGTTTGAAAAAAAAACCTTCCCAAATCAATTAACCCACTACTTAAGAAATTGGATGACCCACAATATCTCAAATGCAAATAAAAAGATATGAAATTAAGTCATTTGATTGTTAATCTTTCATTAGAGAAACCCATGATCATCATCTCCTACAGTTAGCCAGCGAGCATTGCTACATTGCTTAGACCTTTTAAGCATTATTTTGATTTTTCCAGTTGCACTTGAAGAAAAAGAAGCCAAATAAATCTAGTTTGGCAAACTTGTTCAACAGGAAACCAGCCAAGTTCTCTGTTTTTAAAATCGATCAAACCTTATGTTATCAAGCTGGCATAAAATTGATCGGTTTTGTGATTCAATCCGCCAATTGTAAAACTGGTCCAATTTTATTAAAATTGGATGGCCGTGGGGCCGCTCCAAAAACCGAATGGTGAGCCCAAAAATACAATCTCATGTTGTTGGGCCCGCACAAAAAAATTATTTTAATATCAAATGGGCCAATACACATATAATAACCTTGAACTTAACTAATTATATGTGATCAAACTATAGTTTTGTTTTGCTTTAATTATAGACAAAAACATATTGTATTACAAATTCATGATATGAGAAAGAATAATAAGTAGAATTTTTGTTTATACATGTATATATATCATATATAAAATTTGAATAAAATAGAGCAAATTTTTTTATAAATTTATAATTTCTTAATATATATATATATATAATATACACATTGGTCTTCTTAGGTTTCTTTTCCGGAATTCACTGCTGGATGGTTGTTCAGCAACAGCAGTATTTTTTGGGAAATTTCACTGTTAGGGATTTTTGGATATTTTCATTTCGCTGATTTTATCTTGTTTGCTGTCAGCAGTCAATTTTTTCTGATGCAAGCTCAGTGGCCACTGTTCTGGAAGTTTTTTGCCATCATTACTTGACGGTTGGTCTTCTGCAGTTTGAAAGCGTTGCTTTGGCTATTTAAATATGTTCTCAGTTTTTTTCTGGCACCGTTGCTGTCTTCTTTTTTCATAGGTACTTATCTTAAGTACAGTGCGATTTTTTTTCTGCATGGCACGATGACTGCGCTATAAGGTTTGGATCTCTGCCCCATTTTTGTTGGAACCAGGAAGCTTTGTCTGCACCTTTTTTCAGGAAAATGGCGGGCGGCTTCCTGCTTGCTTGGCTGTTAGGAACTCTAATTCATTTCTGCGGATCTACTCTTTCTGCTCAGCTGGACCCTCTGCACTTCGGAATTCTAGAATCTTTTTGGCTTGGTGTGTCGCTGCTGGTGGTGATAGACTTCTTGCTGGAATTCTCTACATGCTGTTGTCTCACTTTTTTATCTACGGTTTGCTCGGTGTGATTTAGCTTATGGATCATTGCAGTAATGATTTTTTGTGATTTTTAATGATGCTTAAGAGATTTTTTGATTTATGTTTAGATTTTTTGCTGTATTTACCCAGTTGGGATTAGCTGGGTATGTTTGTTGCTTGTTGATAGGGTCTGTAGCCTTGAGAGCGTATTTTGTCTGTCTGTAAAATTTTTTAGAAGATTTAATGAAATGAAAAGTTTTGGTAAAAAAAAAAAAAAAAAAAAATATATATATATATATATATATATATATATATATATATATATATATATATATATATATATAATATACACATACCTTTTCAATAAAAGAGTTTAAATACATGAGTTTAAAAATTCTTTAAAATAGCTTTAAGAAAATAATTTTATTTTAAATTCAAATCATAATCATCTATTTTCTTAAAAAATTATTTGAAAATTAAATAATTTTTTCTTAATAAAATTTATAAATTTTTAATATTTTTATATATTATTTAAGTAATTTATTATGAAAGTAGTTAAAATACTCTTATTGGTGCCATTAGGGATATCCAATATTATTAAAACATATAAATTAATGTTTATAATAATTAAGTTTACTATTAAAAATTAAAATTATAAATAAATTATATTGAAAAAATATTAGAATATTTATTAAAATATTCAAACATCGGCCCGATTCAATTTTCAAAATTTAACGGTTCCACGAGAAGTTCAGTTTTGATGAATAGTTTTGCTATTGCCTATTGCCTATTGCCTATTGCCTATTGCAGTGTTTTGTTATTTTGTTTGAAAAGGAAGCGCGCCTGGAGTTCTTAGCGGTGACGGGATTTCAACTCGAAATAAAAAAACGCGTGCCCGCGTCGGCAGTGGCCCCCACATTGCAATTTTTTGTTATTTCGGGCTGCCAAATAGTGGCAAAAACCCTAATTCATAGCCCGAATCCGATCTCAATCTCCACTACCACCGGCTGGGGAAGTCTCATCGTCTCTTGCTCTACTGTTCGAGGTCGCCTCTGTTCGCTGCAATCTTCCTAGCCGATCTAATCTTCTTTTTGGCGATTATCTTGTTTAGAGGCACCTCTCTTTTGCTTAATATGGTCGTCTCCAGCGGCTCTTCTTCCGGCCGCGGTCTAAGCGTCGATCGCTTCTATAATCCTCCGGCTGTGAGGAGGCAACTTGAGCAGCAGAGGCTACAGCAGCAACAGCAGCAGCAGCAGCAGCAGCAGCAGCTGCCGCAGCAGAATCCCGTCAAGACGAAACCTAGGCCGGCCAAGTTGCCCCTTCAGGTGGCTCCCGTTGTAGATAAACAGGTGTTCGAGAACAGAGCCGAGTCGGATGATTCCTCGAAACCCTCAGTGTCTTCTTCCTCCTCATTAACGTCCAACTCTCCTTCTCCATCTCCTTCTCCTCCTCCAAGCTCATCTCCTCCAGTGGCGAACTTGAATCGGTTTTTGGAGTCAACGACCCCATTTGTTCCAGCTCAGTTCTTACCGATGGTATGGAACTGTCATGTATGGCATTTTTGGTGACCGATCTCCGTTTGTTCTTTTGTATAATTAATTAATTTTGTAATTGAGAAGATCGGTATGTGGCAGTCGAACAAAAGGGGTTGGAGGAAATACGATGGCGTGGATTTATGCCCCTACTTCAATCTCGGTGATTTATGGGAGTCGTTTAAGGAATGGAGTGCATATGGTGCAGGAGTACCGTTGGTCTTGAATGGTGGCGACTGTGTTGTACAATATTATGTTCCTTATTTGTCAGGTATTCAGCTTTACCTGGATTCGTCCAAGATTACATGGAGATCAAGGTATGATTTGCATTTTGTTGCACCGAACGTTTTGTGTTTTTTCCATTAATGGTTATACTTTACATTTGCTTGACAATATTTTCAAGCTGCTAATTTTCATAAATAATTGTGTTCTTTCATGGTACTTGTGCTAATTCCAACATGCAACTTCTGTGGAAGTTTTTTTAATGTTTTATTCGAGTTTAGTGTTCACTAGAATGAAATGATAGTTGAACAAAATGCATTGGAGATGCTGTTGTCCTTTCATACGTGTAATTAAATAATTAGTAGAAGTACTTCTAGCTGCAGTTATAGTTTGTGCTCATTGATTCAAGTAACTTTTCTTCTCAAAAATTTGTGAGATGTTTATTTTTATGTTAAACACATTTAAGAGTTTTTGCAATAGGCATTTTAGTTACACTAAACTTGAGATGTTGCCCTAAACTAGTTTTTATGACACTAGATGATAAACAAAAAGTTTTAGCATGAATTTGTTGATCCAATCTACAAAAGATACTTATTTTCATTTGCTTGCTTTTCAGTATGCATCTTGAGCTTGCTTATTTGTACGTCTTGACAAGATTGTATTGAGTTTGTTATTTTATTTTTTAAGGATCTTATATGAAAGATACATTCTCGGTTTTGAGTATATTTTGAGGTCACATTGACAATTCATTGACACCTTTAATTATGAAATTGAGAGAAATGGAATTTTGCAAAACTTTTTCTGTCCATTCATAGTAATTGTTAGTCAAAAATAGGTATCAAATGATTAATATATATCAGTTGTTTGATATGATTTTCAATTAAAAAGGACTCCACTTCCAATCTGATGAATTGAAATTGTATTATCCACTCTTTATACAAACAATACTACCGGCGAAGTGGGGAAAGGGTTAGGGCTTGTTATTATGAAATGAAAAAGGTAAACAATATTTGTAATGTTGAGAGGATTTTATTTACATGACTATGCATATGTACCCCGTGGAAAAGGGTTAAATATTTTTTAACTTGATTTTTGGGAAATAACTAGACTTGTCACAATGCTACCATACTTATATTAGCACCTCAATCTTTTCCCATTAAGTTTGACAATAGGATGATCTTGATTTCTTTCACTTGCAACATCGAGAAAACTTTAAATGCAACGAATGAATCCCTTTAATCATCCATTCATGCAACGATGAACTAGGAACTCGAATTTGACTGCCAAATCCAATGGTTGCATCTATGAGAGCTAATCAATCAATGTAAAATACCATTATAGGAATACAAAGAAATCATTTAAAGTAATGGGATTGACTAGAGAAGTTTTTCTTGCATCAAATGCTTTACACCATGGAAAAATGCTACTCTTAGTTGAAGATAATAAGATGGGCTATGATGAATTAAAGTTGTGGATTTACACAATGGAAATGCTTCTGTTATTATATCTCTACTTTTGCAATCCAATTTTAATCATACATGTCTTTAATTATTAGTTGGTTTAAAAATTTATTCGCAATAAGTTAAGAATTGCTCTAGAAAATTTAAACTTTTGACCTAGTTGTAAAACAAGACATTATTTAGACCGTTTAACTAACCTATGACTAAAATAATTTGCCATGATATACCCATGTTTTTGACTTATCATAATTCATGATTGACTATGGATAGTTACAATTATTTAATAGGAGTGAAGCATCCTTTTCCCTACCAATTAAAATAACCCACATTAGCATTTATGTTCTACTAGTATATTGGCCATAACACTATAAATATCTTATCAATGAACATGGAGGGGTCTTTTTCCTATCATATCTAAACTTTTTCATATTTTTTTTTTCTTGAATTATTTTCTTGTAACACATGTGGTAATGAATATACACATACATAATGAGACTTTTCATCATAATACGATAATGGATGTAAGCCATAAAACCAAATCATATAAGTTTGAGTTTAATAGTTGCGTGCTTTTTTATTCTCTCACCACTCTGCCTCACACCTAACTTAAGCACTTAACTCACTTTATAAAATTATATTAAGTTTATTTTAACTAGACAGACCCTATTAAGATGTTAACCATATGGTTAAAAAGCACAATATTAGGAGTACCAACTATCCCTTTGCTCTTGCAAAAAGATTGGCTTTTGTGAACATTTATGTGGTAAACAAACAAATACATCATATAGCATGATCATGTCAAAAAGAAGTTTAAGAAATATGCATTAATTTTTAGGTTTTAAGTATTAGTTAGCAAATGAGGGGTGTGAAAGATGCACATCAAGACATGATGACTTTTGTTGTATTTCTTGTGAGCATAATTGATTTACTTTTGTATTATGTTTAAGATCATATGTGATCAATGATTATAGCATGATTGTTGAGAAAGCCACTTGTTAATGGGTATGTATGCTCAAATAAATGCAATGATTAAAATGGTGTGCTATAGTATAAATTAGTGAATATTGCATGCATGTGTTTGAACACTTACATTAATAACTAGAAAGAATTAGGATATACACTCATACATGAGTTATAATGCATCATTTAACCATGCCTTAATTGGGTTTATGGATATGCTGTAATGGTGAAGGTATATGGACTGTATTACTGATATGGTGCATATTGTTTATGAATAGAATGTGATGGAAACTTGATATTTAGCCCATGTTGAAGCTTGTAAATAGTATGGTCAGTAAGGTTTTATTTGGAACCCTTGAGGTATATCATGTCTTATAAGGCTTGCTGTAGAGATTTATACTAGGAATTATTGCTAAGATTGCATATGGATTTGTGTTTATGTGTGTACCTATGATGGGCCAATGTATAAGGCATATGGTAAAGCATGTTTAGGCAGTGTGTAATTTGTTTTGGTCAAGTATAATGGAGTTTACAACAGCAAATGGTTCAATTGGGGTAGAGAATAGACCTGTAATAGTTGTTTTAGTCTAAATGCCACGTTTGGGCCTTTTCTAGATGAGGCATGCAACATGAATTAGGTAACACGGGGAATTTGTTTATGGGGCACAGGCTTTAGTGGTTGGGGCTATGCACTGGCACTCAGAGGTACATATTTTGTTCTTGCTTGAAGCTAATGACTAGTTTCATATTAATGAAAAGTTGACTTTTTTTTTGACACCGTGCTCCATTGCATTGGCCCCTTCTATCTTTTTTGTTAGCATTTAATATCTTCTCTTAAGTCTCAACATGGAATGTTTTGCAATGCTAGTTTATTTTGTATTAGTAGTGCTTGTTTTAGGCATTTTCAAGCATTTTGATTATACTATAAAGTTATGGTAACTTTACATTGTGCTCATTTTTACTACAACAAAACATCAAATATATATTTGCTATTAAGTTTTTTAGTTTTATGATTTATGATGTATGTTTTAATTTTTTTCATATGCAAAATATGTAAAATATAAATTTATTTGCTTTTCCCATGTGCCAAATGAAGATTACACTGCAAATGACCCACCTTTTTCCCTTGCATTGTAAAACATTGGCAAAATTTCATAATTTCAAATAAATGGCTCATTGGCAACAACCTCATAAACTTTAGTGAATTAATTAGTATTGTGTCAAATGATTCATTAGTTATTGGTTCACATGGGAAGCAAATTTGGGCATTCCCATAGCAAGCAATGAAGCTTACAATGGATATCATAAGTCCATATATAAGTCTTATCACTAGGGTTAGAAGTAGAACCTATATCTATGCTTGTCAGATTAGAGATACAGTGAATTGAGGATTTTAAAATGATTATACTATGATAATAAATATAATGATTATAATGTATATGAGTTGTAAGGTTTTCACATCAAACATTATAATGCCATCATTTGAAATATAAAAATTTATATATATAGAGTTTATAGCGCTTATAATTTTCAAATTACTATAAATATTAGTGGATTAATGAATTATTCGCTACATTGTCAATTTGAACTTTAGTTGCAAGGATATAAAGAGAAATTGAGGTTATAACATTTTTATTAACCTTGCGTGCAACTTGAGCAATGGATTAGCACCATTAAACAATTAGGTTGTAGTGTGGTGTGGTCAAAATAGATTTATTTAATAGAATTTTAATAAAATGATGAGTGCTCTAATATCTAATGGGGTGATCCAATATTCAATGGTACGTCCCTGCATTCTTTTGCACATGTGTTGATGGAGGCACTTGAAATATGTCATGACCCCACTATTTATAGAAGGCATTTCAATCTCAATTTTTAGTGACTTTGACCTTATCTTCACTCTTTATAGAAGGCATATTAATCTCAATTTTTAGTGCCTAGTATGTGACTCGATCTTTGGATAATTGAGTGCTTCTTGTTTTCTTAGTAAGCCTTGAATATACTTGAACTTAATGTTAATTTGTTTTTATGTATGCATAGGTTTTTGTAAACATTCTTTTCCGTGAACAATCTTGCAAATTATTTTTTGATTAGATCATATAGTTTATGTGCAAATTATTAACCCTTTCATGATCTATTTCATAGTGTTCAACACTTTGATTAATGCCATCTATGTTGTCTAGGATTTTGTGTGGGACATTTGTCTTCAAAATGAGGGCCTAATTTAAATAATGTTGCTTTTTTATATGAACGGTATGTTGCTGGTGTTGGCGTGTCATTTACTAATGATGTATGCAGTTCAAGCATATGCTTGTGTGGATGTTATGATAATATTAGAAAATATTATGCTTTAAAGGATGTACCAAAAAAATATTGAAACTTCACAATTTTGCAAAAAATTGATTAACAATAATAATTCACAATACCGACTAAATATGAATTGCAAATTGCAAACTATATTAAAAAGTGCAATGAACAAATTTTTATATTTAACAAGGCAACATATATCCATGTTTTAAGGTTTTTGTGGATAAATGGCTTATATATATATATATATATATATATATATATATATATATATAGTCCTGTTCTATAGTAGTGTTAACTATGAAGTCATTCATAAGTTTCTAATTGTTAATAAGGTACAATATGTTGGATCATTTATAATGCAAATGAAGTTTACCAAGTGCAAGAAAAAATAAGTCGTGGCTCTTACCACTATAGGAAGTTAACAGTTGATCCACTTGGCGATGATGGCATGTTTACTTCTTGATTTGTTAACTTGGCATTTTTTGTAATATCTTACAAACAACTTAGAAAAGCTATTAAAATACTCTGATACCAATTGATTGAAAGACGGACAATGGGCTATGGTTATTGATAAAGCTAGGTAAATTATATTGTCAGTAAAGAAGTGTGGGTTTGAATGATTTTGCATTTCGTAAAGTGAAAAAGACTTTGGTTATTTCAACGTAATCAATGGGCTTTAAAATGGCAATATGATTATGGCAAGTTTTGCGATTAGGATTATAAGCTATGGACACAATGTGGCGGGGGGTGGGTAGGGTTTATAGATTATTAATTATGCTAACATATGTGATATATTGATAATTGTGTTGCTAATAGGGGGAGAGAGGTTGACAAAATAGAGGGGGAGTTACATATGGCTGTCACTAAGCAAATATACTTTATTCGCATATCACAATGCTGTTCAAATAAATTTCTATTGTAGTTACTAGGTTTTGATAATAGTTTTTAGAACTAGAAAATAGCAATTTTCATTAATCGAAATTCATTTGTTGTTACATGCAAGTAAATCCTTAATTAAGAAATTCATCGGGTTGAAGAGGAAACAAAGTCTTCAAATTATCTCTTGCTTGCTGAAAAGCAATACAAAACAATGGTAGGAAACAATGTTAGATTTGAAGTGCTTCTGTTCGAATTTGTTGCACTGCCTCTACTGGAATGTGGTCTAGGGTTAAGGAAGTGGGGCCTTGTTCTTTATATTATCCGACTTCCTGTTATATATATAAAGGAATCCAATATTGAAAAGAAACTCAATCCTGATGCCAATGGATGCGAACAACCATATATGGGAGTTAATATAACTGTGTAAAATTCCCTGAAGCAGTGGAGCTACTGAGAAAAGAGGTATGTTTTGCATCAAATATTTTTTCTTTCACAGTGGGATACGGCCAATTCTCTGCTATCATTGTGTGTTGTTAAGTTATAATATTAATCGATGCATAGAGATCTACTCATATTTTTTAGTTTTCATATTCTTTAATCATAATTAAGAAACCTATGTAGGGGATGATTATACTTATTCTATATAAATTTGAAGATGCCACTACGGTGAAATTATAATTAGAAATCAACATTTTGATAACTTAGGTGTCTGTTCATACTTTATACTTATTCTTAGGATACATTGTTCATCAAGGTTAACTGATGAATTGTAGCACATAGAAATTAATTTGTGGTAAGAGCATTCAAATATTTAGATTGTAAATAATGATTTTGATTTACCTTTTTGCTATAAAATACATGTTTTTTGTATATTTAAAAGCATTATGGAGTGCCAGTTATATAAAACTTTGTTATGATACTTTAAACCTTGGTTTATATATATATATATGTATAAAACAAACCTTGTATATAAATATATTGCAATTAAATACATGCTATATACTGATATATATTATCTATCTTAAGCATTTGGACATAATAGCTGGCAATGAATAGACATTATAAATTTTTGATTAGTGGATGGCAAACATAAATGCATGGATATAAGGCTTTAATATAAATTGCCATATATTAAGCTGAGAACAATACGAAACTTAGGTTCAGAGCAGTCATTTTATTAAATGAAGCTTTGCTTCTTAGGCCTTGGAGTTCAATTGTACTTCATACCATATTGAGTGGATTTCTATATATTGAATTGCAAAAATTGAATTGGGATTAAATTTAGAGAAAGTTGTCTTTGATGGTTTGGGCATAATATAGTGTGTAGACTGTTTGATGTCCCAATTAGGAGAGTTGAGTATGCGTTTTGCTTATGTTAAATAGGAAAAACCAAGGCATGACACAAAATTATTAGGATCTCAAACACCTAGAGTTTAGAGAGGGGTTTATTATTTAGCCATGCACAATAGAGACAAAAGATTCATTCAGCTGATCCCATGAGTTGGACTAATGCTTGTGGTGTGGTGAGCTGCAAAATCTCGATTGATTCATGGCTATATAACCTTTTAAGTTGTCGTCAGTTTTCTCTTGTTTTTTGCACGAGGATGCTGGGGAATTTAACATCTTCTCAATAAAATAGAAAAAGATACAAGTTATAGAAAACCAAAAAGAAAATATCTGAAATACAAAATCATTATGTGCTATTTGGAAGGGTAATTTTCCTTTTCTTCATGATAAAGATAGAATCTTCTTTCCCCTTGGTACCATCCATTTTTTATGAATAATTATCTCTAAATGCATGATATTGTTGAGATGAAGAATAGCATCTCATATTTTTTTTGCCTTGTCAATGGTTTAATATTTCCCTCTGAGATGAAAATATATGTTGAGGCGAGGGGTCTAATATTCAAATGACTTATTAAAATCTTATTAAAGATAACAGACAGCAAATCATAGAATATAGTGATGAATTTTTTGTTCTCCACACTTCTTAAGTTAGCGAATGAATTCCATAGTCTCAGCTGGACAAGGATGATGAGGAATACTGACTTCTCTGCAAATTGATTTCCTTTGTCTGGCTGAAGCTTGCTCTACAGATTTTTAATGAGAGATTCAATGCTGGCAACAAAGTCACTGATGATTGAGCTTCTAGTTGAGTTTGCTGTAATAAAGCTGCATTTTTATTTGTAGTTGATATAGACACAGAAGTTAATAGAAGTAGAGAAATAGTGGGGCTTAAATGAGGATGCGAGCAAAATGGAGATAAAAAGAATGTAGAAGAAGTAGAGGAGCATAAGGATCAACACAATTTCTGGTTTTGCCTGATTCAAATCAATTACATTATACCATTTATCTTGAACTTTACCTAACAAACATTTACAGCGAACTAATAAGCCATAGCTAATCAACAACTTGCATTTATTTTCTATTAGATTAAAAATATATTCCTACACTTTCAAAGTATTTTAACTTCATGACCATAATGGGGAACAACCCAACAAGTGCTTGATAGATTTATCCTAGGATCAAAAGCATGGTTTTAGGGCTAGCATGATTGAACAACTTGTTTTTTAGGCTTGATATTAATTTTCTTTTATTTATTGAAATAATTTATTAATGATGAAAAACTAACATGTTTGCTCAATATGGTGGTTACTTGAGGTGTAGATGGCCTAGTTGAGCTTGAGTCGGTTTTAACTTAAGCTAGAGCTTGATAAACTAAGGGTTTGAGTTTAAGCTTGATCTAAATTTTATGCGCTTGAGTTAACTTTCGCGCCAATTAATTTATGATTAAATAGATAAAATGACTTCAAATATATATATATATATATATATGAATGATGTTGTAGCCCAGTGGTTGAGGCTCATGATTTGTTATCCTAAGTCATATGTTCAAATATTACTTGCCACACATAAGAAAGAAAAAAAAAATAATATATATATATATATATAATTTGTTTATAATTTCTTAAATTTTTTTTATAAGATATGTGTATTTTACGTTAATAAGTTATAAATAAATTGACTCACGTGCTACTGAGTTGAGTTGGGGTTAGCTCAAGCTGGATTCATTTGCTTATCGAGTTAGGTTCACAAGCCATTTTATAGAGCAGAGCTCAAATAGAGCACTAGACAGCTTGGCTTAGTTACACTCTTAGGTTTGATTGATTGCTTATAAAGTAAATCATCTACACTATTAACCTGTACCTTCGAGCACAAGCTTAGTTTAATTATTCTAATGAGCAGAAGTTGATGACAATATTCAATTCATTTTTTTCATTCAAGTTGTCTTAATTCATTGAAGATGTTCAATGATATTCATGTTGACTAAAGCAATTAATAATCAATCATTCTCACTTAGTGGTGTCATGAGCATTAAAAATTTCTTTAATGCCAGAATTCCATCCTTTAGACTCATTTCCATTAAATTTCAACATTTTTTAGTTCTTAAGAAGTATTTAAAGAGTATTTTGTGAATATATAAGGTAGTAATTAGAGGAGGGATCTTGTGGGATTGCGAATAGGCTATGTTGCAAAAGCTGGAAGGATCGGATGTCCTAGTACTGATGATCTAAGGTGGTCGAAGGTTATGCCGATGTTGGGGATTTGTAGTCGAAGATCACAATTAACAGAGGTTTTCATTGATATGCAAAGCTCAAATTGGAAACTGGTTGATGGGGGTCAGTGACTGCTTTGAGAAGGTCATCTAGATGGATCATTGTAGGAGATGATGTTTGTGATTATCAAGCAATGAGGAAGAGATCAACAACAAAGGCACTAATATGATGGAGATTGCCCACTGTTTTGTAAGTTGATGGTCCTCATTAGGAAGGAACTTTTTATACTAGTTTTCTATTATCAGGGTTAAGCACGAAGTTAACGAAACAACTTCAAGATCAAGTTCCTAGTCGAATATTCATCAGAAAATCAATGATTTAAAGTTTTCCTTATAGATGAGATAGAATATAGCGATTTGATTTGAGAAAGAAGATTATAAGCTTTTAACGAAGTTGATGCAAGGAATTAAAAAATAGAAGGTAGTGGATGGAGATGAATTATAGGGCCTTAATTTTTTATTAATAAACCATGGCACAACTTATTTGTTAAATCTTGAAATGTAGTTATATTTAGCCCCTTTGTTTGTTCGTCACCTACTAGTTTTCATGTTATTAAATATTCATAGCAATTTGTCTCTTGATCAAAATTTTATTTTATAAATGCATTTTTATCTCAATATGTTTTGTAAGGCCTTGTTATACGGGACTGTGAACAATTCTAATGGTTGAGTTGTTAGAATAAAATTTCATTGATTTTCTCATATAATTTTATGTCCCTATAAAAAGATGAAGACATTAACTTTCATATCTTTTGCTGTAGTACTAAATTTTACTTGTACGCATGATCTTTCAATATTTTTACTTGTCTATGTTATTATATATTTTTAAGAAACATAAGATGTGGATTTTCTGTTAATCAATTTTGATATTTACTTATCGACTCTTTTTTGAAATATTATTCTTTCTTCTAGTGTTCATTTGAGATAATATAGAAATTTCTTGAAGATGAGCTTTATTTGTTTTATTCATGCATTTGCTAGTGATGGCACTAGTATATGCTATGTTTGATCTTAGTATGAGATAGATGTTGTGATGCATATTTTTCACTTAAGCTAGTGAATTTTTAATCAAAATTTTTGGTTTTATGTAAGGGCATGATTTTACATTTTTGTTATGATTTAAAAATTCTTTCTGATTTAGCCACATTGATTCCCAAATAATAATCAACATCTCATGATCTTTGGTGTCAATTTCAGTTACTGTTGATTTTTATTTCATGCGCATCTTTCCCATTTACTGTGATGTCATAAACTTAGGCTTGTATTGTAATAGCTCGTTTTCGTTCGACTGTTAGATAAATAGGGGATGATTGTGTTTACTTTCAAGCAAAACAATAAATTTCCATTATTTTTCTAAAAATCTTCCAAGCTTTGCTTCTGAAGGATGTTTAACCCATATAATGCATTAATCTGCACGCACGCCCTTTTGTATTTATGGGTTATATTTCTTTCTGAGGGAAGCTCCATATATATATATATATATTTGTTCTTACCAATTTATTAATACAAAAATGTGCTTAAACATCATAGTGATTCATATGTTAGTTGTGATGGATTGCAAGTGCTAGAAGTATTTGGAGACCACACAAGTAATGTTTCTGGATGGCTTACTTGGTATGTTTGTTTGTATTATTTAGTTTATCAGCCAGGCTCTTGAACTTTATTAGAGGTTTATTACTCCATGGTTTTGATGTAAAGTACCTAAATTTCTCATTTTTTTCTTTAGGAAAATCTATAGATCAATATTTTAAAGGATGGAGGCTTAAGGTGAGGCATTGTTCTTATCATAAGGTGGACCATAAGCACCAAGATATTAGGGTACTAATCCCCTAGGACATGGAGAATAGCCATGAAATTTATGTTTTATGTATTTACTAAAAAAATTAGTATTTAGATCAGTACGAAGACACAAAAATTTCACATTGCAATTAGGACACTTAAATGTGTATGAAGGATACATTGAGATGCACAAAACAAATTAAGAAAATTTTTTTTTTTAGAAAGGTTAAGTTTTGCAAAAATGAAGTGATGATTTGAAAAGATGCAAATGTGAACAAATTATGGTGTTTGGGGTTTGAGAAGATGTTTTTATTAATGAATAAAACCATAGTGCAAACAAAGATGAGAAAATGCTCCTCGAGCATCCTAAACAATTTGGGCATATAACCTAAGGGATAAACGCTACACCTAACAAATCAAGAATGCCTTGCTCTTTGGCGAGAGCGTCGAGATATTATTAAAATTGGTTTTGAATTTCTATCACACCTAGTTTTTTATTTTTGAGTTCTCACTTATGTTCTAAGCCTTTTTTCATTTTCAAATTACACAAAATTTCACTACAATATTGAACTTGAAACAATGCTTAGAATTATTTACAACTTAGGAATTAGGGTTAATGTGACCTGATTTGAATGATTCTAGCACGGTTTGAAATTGAATCGTAGCTTGAACTATTTTGTTTTTTATCCAATTTTGAATTAGCTTGTTTTTTGCCTTAAAATGTATTTTTTCTTTAATTATTGATAAAAATAGTTATACCCAATTTTTGTTTCTTATGCTAATATACATTTAAGTACATTTATGTAATATTGAATTATTATAATTCTAGTATTTCAGGTTAATTTTGAGTTGTGCTGATTTGATTCAGGTTTGACCTGAAATTGGCTTGAAAATTGAATAGAGCTAGAACTTTGGCTCACGACTTGGTGTAGTGGGGTTGTTGGGGGTTGTGGTGGCAAAAGGCAATGCCAATTGAGGACCGGTAGGGGATGGTGGTGGTCTGGGTCAGCGGTGGTCGATTTAGACTGGGTGGTGGGGAATTGTTGCCATTGGCAATTGTGGGTACTGGTTAGGGGCAGTGTGTTAAATTTCTTGTAAAACAGAAAAGGTTAGCTCAACCACTAATTTAAAATTGCTTTTTAATGCTGTTGTTTTTTGGGGGCTGCATTTTGGGAAGTGACATAAAAGCAAGCCCCCAAACTAATCAAAAGAAGGAGAGTATTTTACTACACACAATATCCAAAATCTGTCTCAAATGATGCCTAAGTATGGTCAACTACATTAATCATGTGCCTCTTTTGTGCTCTATTAAAAATCCCTAGACTGTGAAGTTATTCATATTAATTCTTTGATAAATCTCTTTACATTTTCCTATTTTTCTCTTAATAGGAACACATTCTTTGACTCATCATTTCTTGTTAGGCCATCGATTAGTCTATGTTTATAGGCCCTTGTCCAAATCATATAAGATACTTTTTCTTGTGCTTATCCTTAATTGGAGCTACTCCAATTTGTTAACTATTCTCATATTTAATCATAGTCCTTTGAGTGTACCCACTCATCTATTGTAGTTTTTCTACAAGTGTACTCAATTTTTATCATATCCTTTTGAGTGTACCCACTCATCTACCTTAGTACTCTCATCTTTGCAACACTTAATTAGTATGTTTTGATTTGCGGGAGCCAAGATTCTACCTCTTATAATTTTGTTGGCCTTGTAAGTTGTTTTATACTTTTAAATTCTGAGTGGAAAATCCAATCGTTCTACACTCAAAAGCACTACCATTTCCTTCAACTTGGATCATGTTAATCATTTTGGTCTCAATTTTTCCATCACTTTTTTACCCTCTTTGATAACATGATCTTCAATTACGATGCTGATGTTACGATTAAATTTTTAAACTTGGATTTGTTTTAGATAGGTCTAACAAGAACCCTTATATTTTAGGGTAGTTCTTCATAACATAGGAAAATCATTTTACAAAACAACTTATGTTTAATCACATGCCATTGCCTTATATTCATATTTTCAATAGCATCAATATAAGCAATACGAACCTTTTCCTCACCAATGAATTGCTGATGCTTTATCATATCTTTTATAAAGTAGCAAGTATCAAATGAAGGCCTTTTTTTTCCCTCTTTTAATTTTTCTGCCAAACCTCTCAGCAAATGTGCAACCTCTATAGCTCATCTACCAAGTGTAAGACTGAATTTGTTTATGAATTTTTTGTGTACCTTTGTAATTTATGTTGGATCCTTTAGTTAAAGTTTCAAAGAATGACCTTCTAAATTTAGTTTTCTATAATTTGCACAATATGACTCATCACTTTTATTTTGTAACTATGTATTTTAAAGTTCCACATTTTTTTAGTTTTAAAATTGTTTTAAACAATTTGGTGAGCCAAAAATATTCCATCCTCACCCAAACATTTTCTCACATTAATATGTATATCGTCCAATCTTGTGACATTTCCTCTTTATTTTTTAAAAGCATTTTACCTCATTTTCGCCCACTTGACAAATGTAGGAGCAACTAATAGTATCTTTAGAGCCATTAAAGGTACTATTAATTGACAAATGTATCTTTAGAGTGACCAAAGTACATTTTTTTAAAGCATTCACACCTCATTTTTACTCACTTAACAAATGTAGGAGCATCTTATAGCACTTTTAGAGCCACTAAACTAGTTCATGTTTATAAAATAATTTATTCATTTGTTTTTTTGGTTGGCGTTCTGCTTAGCTTAAAGTTTACTGAAAGGGTAATAATTTACTCAAGTTCCTGCAATGCACGCTTTGCATGAGCCAGTAATAATTTTTTTTTTTAAAGCTTTTGGTTGGAAGCAAACGCATGCTATAGTTGGCAATTAGTTCTATTTTTTAATTATAAACTAATATAATTATAAATGATGCAATTAATTAGTCAATTAATATTATTTAATAATAGAATTATTAACTCTATTAATTTTAATTATTATAAATTACTTTGTATTAAAGCTAATATAATTATAATTATTTTTAATTATATTAGTAATTAATTATGTAATAATTATTGCTTAATAATAACATAAGTAATATAAAATGCTTAAATAATAATTGATAAAATCCCCTTTTAGAAAACTCCTTGAAAGTAATCGAACAATTAATTGAAATGGTAAACTGTCCCTAGTGAATTTGTATAATTATACACACATATGCATGCTATGCTGACACAATTGAGTGAAGCATACTGTTAATACTTGAGATTTAAATATCTCTGTAAATGTTAAAGGAATATATATGATATAATTATGGTGATAAGATTATGGAAATTAAAATTGGGTTTTTAGAAAAGTTGTAGACAAAAATATCTATAAAAGAAAATTTTGATGTGAGTTTAAAGTGTTAAAAATATTGATGTGAGTTTAAAGGAAATTTTTTGGATATATTTAAAAAAATTGAATATCTATAAACTAAGTGTTATTTATTGGAGGAAACTTAAATTAGGATTTTAGAAAATTTGTAGAAACTATTAATGATAATCATGGTGATTTTGGTTTTGATTAGACTACTATAATGAATGAACAGCGATCTTGGAGTTTGCTTTAACTTTTGATTTTATAATATTGCCTATTTTGTTGTTCATGAAAAAATATATTGCCATTTATAATAATGAGATTATAGTATTTTAATATGTTTTTTATATAAATAAAAAAGGTAAATTGCATGTCAACTACTTTTAGATTATTATAAAGGAAAATTTTGCAACTCCCATCAATTATTTGTTCTAGTTTTCAAGCATTGAGTTAGAAACAGAAATATATTTTATGATTTGATGATAAATTAAAAGAATGAAATTAGAGATATATTCAAGAGTAAATTCTTAGAGTATGGATAATGAGATATCAAGTAAAAGTTAATCTAATGATCAAATGATTGATAGATTTGTAGGTGATTAAATATTTTGTTGGATTTAGAGGAATTGTTCTTATGAAAAAGATGATTTAGGGTGGAAATTGCATGTCAAGAACACTAGTTAAAGAAAAGTATTTAAGTGTTTTTTTATATAGTATGGCTTAAATGCAAGAACAATGATGATTAGGAATTTATATTAATTTCCTTGTGACTTCAAGAAAGTATTCACTAATGACTAAAATCAACTTCTTGTTACTATTAAGGGAGATAGACTCTTACTAACTAAATTAGGAGATAAGAAAATTAAAAACTTATGGAAAGTACTTTAAGGATATTGATATGAGAACTTTCAATCGATGATGAGATATTTAAATAAAGTTTTCAATTAAGGCTGTATTTATTGGGGTTTGCATTGCTAATAATAGTGTTTTTAAATTTGTATAATGGAGTTACATATCGTCAATCACTTGTTGACTTGTCAAAAAAATTTCTTTTTTCTATCGAACTACATCAAGAATCAACACTATGTTTATATCACTTTGCATTGATCATTTACATTTTTGTTCAGCACGTTTTAGAAAGGACGCCTTTCTGCATGTTGTTTGCAGATGATATTTAAAGGTGACCTGTGTAGAATTAACTTGGAATTTAAATTGTTTCATTTTAATAGATTTAAAATGAAATATTTGGAATGCAAGTTTAATTATACTATGAATTATAATTAAAGTTATATCATTGATTATTTGAAATTTTATATCATGTTATTATGTAGAGTTAACCGTTCAAATATGTCTATTTTACAAAATAATTGTGAAATAGAGGGTGATTTAATTAGCATGATCAAAGTAGATTTGATGCATGGAGTGCTTTTGGGTTGTTGTGCATTTGAGAAATTCTACTCAAACTTGGAACTTTATTTAGAACAATTATAACAATGCAGAAGCATACTATTAAATCAAGTGTTTTAGAAATGGGGTTTTATGAAGGATGAGTTGGTGCAAAAGTAGTTGATGTGGAATGAGTATTTCTCTCAAGGTTTGAGTTAGTCACGTTGATGATAAGCTTAGAGAAACTCAATTTATATTGTTTATACATCTTTAATGATGCTAACCATTAGATTGCATAATTATGAAATTTAAAGAAATTTTCCCATATTAAAAGAAAACCTAAAAAGATGTGGCACGAGTTCTTAGGAATGATTGCACATATTTGAAACTAAGGGGTTGTTATTTGATCGGGCACCTTGGAAACAACTTGTTTATGTTGTCAAAGGGTCTTTTGATCAATGTCTACTGAGCTATTTCTTGAAGTTCAGTTATTTCAATTCTACAGAAATGACAAATTTTAAAGTTTCAGTTGGCTTTCCAAAACTGTTTCCATTACGATATTCTGAAATAAAATTTCATTGCAATGAGCTATTGTAAGAATTAAGCACTTATCTTACCTTTTTATAGCATTATCCCATTCAATGGCTGTTGTCATGCTGTATATTATCGTCAGTTTTGAATATTTTTGATATTTGTTTCAATTGTTTTTTTTGTCGCTAGTGTTATCTTACTGTTGTAAAATGGGACATGTAAATAAAGCGAATTTCATGGCTTAAATTATTGGATGCGCTATTCTTTTGTTTTTGGGATTGTACTTTTTATGTTCAAGCAAGACTTTGTATAGTTTTATCAGCAATGAGGCTATCCCAGCATCGCATTATCCTATTCCTGGACTGTTGTCCTGTTGCCTATTCTCATCAGTTTTGGATATTTTTGATTGTTGTTTCAAATGTTTTTTTTTGCTGCTAGTGTTATCTTTTCCCTCGTGTTTAATGAGGCATGTACGTTGGAAAATTGGGATATGTAAATAAAACGAATTCCATGGCTTAAAATTTGAATGCGCTAATTAATTCTCTGCTTTTGGGATTATACTTTTTATGTTCAAGCGAGCCTTGAATAGTCTTACCAGCTATGAGGCTATCCCAGATGTTGTACCTTTCTCCTTTCCCTTGTCTTTTGGTTGTTACTTGTTACTGGCTGGAATTAGAATTAATTTTTATCATAAACGAATTCCAGTTTCTACTAAAATCACTTTACAATTTCTTCAAATCACAGTGATCTATTTTTCCAGGAAGGTCACCTGTTTGTTTTATTGGATGATTAAATATAACTTTTCCTTGCAATGTAGTTACAAATTATAATCATTATGTAGATTATGCGCAAGATTTTTATAAATGTTAATTTTTGAACTTGTAAAAAGTTCTGAAATTGAGTTTTAGTGATTTACTTTGTTAAGGACACCCGACGAGGAATGCAATATTGGAATGCACCATGATGCCGGCAGCGACGCAAGCAGCGAGAGCGAGACTGATCGGACTATTGTAAGAAACAGAAGGGATCCTTCAGTCAATTCCATTTATAATAAGGATCAACCTGGCATTTTGGACGAGGAAAATGGCATATCAGATGCATCAATTCTGCCGATATTTGAGTATCTGGAGCACGACCCGCCTTATGGGAGAGAACCCTTGGCAGAAAAGGCAAGTACTCGGCCTCAATTATCCATCACTACCCATCAGCATGCTTAAATGTCTGACCTAGTACAGAACTGTTGCAGATTCTGCAGCTCTGCCAGAAATTCCCTCTTTTGAAGACATGCAGGAGCTTTGATTTGCTCCCGTCTAGTTGGATTTCTGTTGCTTGGTAAGTCCCACCCTTCGCTTAAAAAATCTTCCTAGTTGAAATTTACTAAAAATTTTTGCTCATGGTAAACTTAAGCTTGAGGAAGGAATTGACGCAATCAATGTACATTGATTCATTTGGGGCATCTTTATGAGTGCTGAGCTTTATAATCTCTGTTTTGTGCCATTTGGCCTGTTCAGCATTATATAAAGCAGCTCTTCGGAAGTAGTTTTTAAAATACGGCGTTACTACTATTTGCCGTTCAGCATATAACAATTCTTCCACTACCACTAATATCTGGCTTCTCACCTGACCGCTGCCCACCAACCACCTTTGAGGCTTGGAATGACATGACAAACATGATGTTTAGACAACATCAACATCATCAGCATGGGGTCTCTACTTTTGTCAAGTTATATATATTATATATATATATATATATATATACACACACACAGAAACACACATTTATGTGTAATGCTTTTATTAAGGTATCTTCTATGTATAGCTTATATTCAATCCCAGTTATGAATCACTTCTATATGGGAACGTGATGCAGGTATCCAATATACAGGATACCAACGGGACCAACGCTACGTGATTTGGACGCTTGCTTCCTAACTTTCCATTCGTTGTCAACCCCGTTATTTAAAAGTAAGCAATCCCCTATCACTATTGCTTGAATCATGGAGTCATCAACTTCATAACTACATTGTTATTTTATTTAAATCTCTTAATATTATGGCAGATTCATGCAGTGCGCACTCTGATACGAATGGCACATGCGAAGTCAAGGACACTAACAAGAGCTTCCACCAGGCGCCCGCTAAGCTATCGCTTCCTGTTTTTGGGCTGGCTTCTTATAAATTCAAAGGCTCAATTTGGACTGCCAACGGTCCCAACGAGCGGCAGTTTGCGAGCTCGCTGCTTCAAGCTGCAGAGAACTGGCTTCATCTCCTCAAGGTGGATCACCCTGACTTCCGCTTCTTTATCTCGCATTCAAATGTAAATGCACAGTGATGGGTTCTGTAAATACACCTTGAATGTTGCCTTCTTGTAGTTTTTGAGAGTGCGAAAAACCGCCAAAGTAATCGTTTTTGCAGTTCCGATTTTGGGCTATAATATATGCATAATCTCTGGAGTTGTCTGTAGATAATATAGATCACATGGGTTCTTTCCCCACTTCGGACGAAATCGAAAAAAGCCTTGGCTGGAAACTGCGGCAGGATCCTGCAGGTGAATTGCTTCGTTTTGTTTTTATATTATGAAAATTTGATGATGATGATAATTAACATAGCACTTTAAGCTAGGTTTTCTGTATGCAGCAGAATGTTTATTCTTTATTTACGGATTTATTTGTTACTTTTTATGCTCAATGCTACTGCTTGCCTTTGGGCTGGCTTCTTATAAATTAAATGGCTCATTCTGCTTCATTTATTTTTTTTGCACTTTCCTTTGTTTCGTGAATATTGTTTTTCTTATTTAATTGTCCTTAAATTCTCTTATTTATGAAATCTTAAATGATTGTTCGAACATAGATATTATTAATTATAATAATTTTATAAACATTATAGTGGTGTATATATGTATATGGTCAGTATTTTTTGCAAAACAATATTTGGTATTTACATTTAGAATACCTAAATTTCAATTTTTGAAGTTACCATCTGGACTTCTTATCTCATTATCCTTTAATGGTTGAATTTGTTTAAATGGGATGATATTTTTTTATGTAATAATGAAGTTTTATGTGAATACTTTTGAATAGAATAAATGTATATATATTGGCTCGTCAAAATTAATTAGGAAATGTCCTTTCTAAACAGCAGCAGCATTTTTCTGCAACATTTGTCCATATCAGAAATAGTTCCAAGTAAATATTTGATAAAAAAATAATAACATTTTTATGTAATACTTTTTGCTGATGAACTTCCCTACATATAGTAGATTTTGCGAAAGAGCATATTTGTGAACCAGAGAATTTGAAATGATGAGATTATAACTTGATTCATTCGAGTCATCTCAATCTTTTGCTGATGAACTGTTGAGTTGAGATGACTTGAATGACTCAATTTGGATTCAAAAGATTGAGTTTGAATTGATTCAAATATTATGAGTTCGATCAAAAATAAGAAAATGCAACAACAACAAAAAAGAAAAAAGAAAAAAAAGTAGCAGTCCGCTAGAAGAACGACGTCAGGGATATGAGTAAGTCAAGCTGCAAGCAGGGAGTGATTAGAATAATAAATTTAATTCGCAATAATGGCAAAGGATTAACTTCGTCGCGATTTCATTATAGATTTCCACCTAAATTGTCTCTCGGCAGTAGCCAAATATGGCGGACCGTAAGTCTACTAATAAACGGCGCCCCTCTGCAAGAGGAACGGATGCCCAATCCCTCTCCTCTTGGAAGGAAATATCACGAAAAAGACGCTGACGACGAAGCCCACCGCAAGCGGCACGGAGTTTATCACCTTCCTCGGCAGTTTCGGGTAGTAGCAGGCAACGACGTCCCTGTGCGATCCCGCGAACGTGAACAATGCGGCCACGGACATGGCCCCGTGGAACAGGTCTCCCCATCCTAGCCTGTACTTTTCCGGATCCGGCGGCCCTCTCCTCCTGGAGTTGAACGGCCAGATCCCCCTCGGCGTGGCCAGGCCGTGGTAGATCCTTCCCGATGGCGACCGGAAGCTGTCAGTCAGGGCGAAGAAGGCGCAGGAGGCGGCGCAGAAGAGGACGAATACCACCGTCAGGGATCGGTTGAGGGCGGAGCAGTTGCCGTCGTTTGTGAGGAGGGGAGCGAAGATTGTGAAGGCGAGGATGGTGGCGCTGGGGAGGAGGACGTTCAGGCGGGCCGTGCCGCTGAGGATCAGGTTCAGCACGTACAAGAGGTACGATTCGTTTGCGCCATTGCAGTCTTCCCAGCTCTCCTTCTCCTCCGTCGAGGCAGGCGCATTGCTGTCTACCAGGATTTTGTACCCACTGCTGCGTTCTTCTTCTTCTTCTTTCATTTTTTGTAGTTGGAGCTGCTGGATTTGTGGGGCATTTTATTGAACATCTTGGAGGCTTGGGAGATGGGATTCTTTTGCTCTGCGACGGGAGAAAGGGGCGGGTAAAACTTGCTCCTGAAGGGGAGAATCACCTGCTTTCGGAGAGGAGGAAGGAATTGTGCTGGCTGGTAAAATTAAACGAGTTTCTTAGGGAATTTTTCTTTATAATTTATTTATAAAAAACCCAATTTTTAAATATTACCTACATCTAATCTAAAAAAAATAACCAAGTTTACCACCCTAATTAGCACGGTAAAATACTGTTTACTCCGTTCCCTCGAGTCCATGCCCGCGGCGAGTCCTCCCACGGTGAGTTGCCCCAAAGCTGATTGCTGATTGCGCAAACGAGTCTGCAAAGAAGGTGCCAGCAGAGTTCCCATGTTCCGAGGAAAGGCACAATGTTCCAATGGAAACCAGAGGGTCCCGGGGCAAGGTCGTACTGGGCTAGTAGCAAGCCAAATACTCGGGTGCTCCCCGGGAGCTCGCAGAGGCTACAACCAACTGGCGCTCGGGCGTGCACAACGCATGAGGCACAGAGATGTGTGCGCTCAGGCGCCCAAGTTCCTGGGGTGTAGAGATGTCTGCGCTCGCCCAGGAACCCGCAACAGATTCAGCAGCGAAGGGACTTGTCCCTTGGGCCCCAAGACCTCTTTAGGGCAAAATAGGGTTTGGCTTGACTCTATATAAAAGCCTAAATATGTGGGGGGCTGTATGTGATGCAAAGGGGAAGGGGGCGACAACCTTAGGGCTGAAGCTGCAGCCAAAGCTATAGCGGAGATTGCAGCCAAGGACAGCAGTGGGGCCGCACCCGGAAACCGTTAGTGGAGATGTTCACCGGAGATCTGCACGGGCTGGCTGTAGCGGCGTGCTGCATCAGGTAACCACAAGGGGGCTGCATCAGTGGTCTCAACGGTGTGCTATGGTGGTGGCAGCAGCGGTATGCTGCGGTGGTGGTCATAGCGGAGTGTTACGAAGGTGCCTACAGTGGAGGTTTAAAGCGGTGGCTCGTTGACTACAGTGTTTACTGTTGTACGCTCAAGAGTTGAGTTAGAAACAAAGGAAGGGCAGAGAGAAGGATGCTAGGTTTGTGTAATCTTCCTAATGGTGCAATCTTCATCTTCTTCTGGGTTAGAGTTTCTCGGGAATAACTCTGCAAGCTTTTGATGACTTTTTCATAGTGGTGTTGTGGCTCCGTAATTTTTCTTGTTATCGAGTTTTTCACGTAATTTTTTCGTGTTAGTTTGATTATGATTTTTTGTTTTTTGTTTTTTTGATTTTTGTATGTTCTTATAATCGTTCAGTATTGCTCAAACTACAAATCCTAAAAAGGATTTAGAATCCTAACAACCCGATCTCTGTTTGCGGAGAGGAGTTGCTTCATTCGAACCCGAAAACATCGAGCACAAAGTTTGATCGCATATTGCAGAGAGGATTGTTTAATCTCACGCAGGAGTGCTTAAACATTTGTGTAAAAGCTTAGTTTCATCGAGGATTTGATTTTTTTTAAAGCTAATATTTTTTTTTATAATAATTGTAATATGGGAAAATAATAGAAAGATTGCAGAGCTGAGAAAGTGCTCGGAAGAGATGAGGGCTGCTCATGAGCTCATCTGCTTTAGGTAAAGCTAATCTTTTTTTAATTTTCTGCATTTATCTCTAAAAATAATCATACGCATTTTTACTGTTAGCATACGAAAATAGAACAAGTTTTGATCTATTCATTGAGCTATGTATCATTTTTTTACATAAAACACACTTGAAAACACACTTTTAATGTATTTGTATATTAAATACATTTTTTATTTATTTATATGCATAAATTAAAATTTTTTTTGATTAGTCTTAAATGATTTTTTAGAACGAAAAAAATGATATTTAGACCGTTGGTATCGAACTAAACAAATTTCATTTAACAGAATTTGGATATAAATTTAATATAAATTTTAAAAATAATATTTATATTATTTTAATAAAAATAAATAAATAATAATAAAATATGCTTGTTAATGAGTTTTTTTTAGATGTATTTAAACGAGTATAAATAATATTCCTCTCTTTTTAGAACTATGTGTGAGAGAGCCCACGTGCCCCAAGTGACAATATTTTACGAAATATAAAGTATTAATTGTCCAAGTTTAGGATTAAAATAGTGGGGGACATCTAGAATTCAACTCAACAACTCCACTATGCAACATTTCCCTACCCGCCGCCAGATCTGACCCGCCGCCGCCTCGCCATCCTCCATATCCTCCTCGACGGAACCCTAACCCTAATCCCAGAGAGATGCCCCCAATCCTAGCTCTGCTGCTTGCGGCAGTGACCTCAGCCGGCCTGTCGGCGGGCACGGCAGCTCCTCCGGCTGATCTGTGTCCGCTGAACCTAAGCTACGTTACGTGGTTCCCGTGGGATCGCACGCAGTGCGTGGAGGCGAGCGGCAACGTCAGCGGCTGCTGCATGACTCTGCTGAGCCTCATCGGAATCGGCTTCGCTCAGCGCCTCCGGCTGACGGCCCAGTTTCGGCTCCCATCGGCGGCCTCCTCGGCGGCCTGCCTCGCCTCTTTCCAATCCCGGCTGTCCTTCCTCTCCCTCCCTCCTTCCCTCGTCCCCGCCTGCTTTCCTTCCCCGGAGCGCTTCGTCATCAGCCCCAGCTACTGCGACGGCATAATGTCCCTCCGCGATTGGACCTCCCGCCTGGGCAGCTCTCCCTCCGCCCTCGACTCCGGCTGCGCCACCGACCTTCTGGACCCCACCCGCTGCGCCGCCTGCCTCTCCGCTGGCTTCCAGATCTCATCCCGACTCACTGCCATGGCCGGCACCAATTCCTCCGCCACCAACTGCTTCTACCTCACCGTCCTCTACGCCGCCGGCATCGCCAACCGCTTCGGCCCCGAAGATCCCCGCGCTGCTGTCTGCATCTTCGGCCTCCCCCTCTCCCCCTCTCATCCACCCTCCCACGCCGCCGCCGTCGCCATCGCATCCTCCTCTGCCGCTGCCGCCGCCTCCCTCCTGCTCCTCTCCGCCGCCCTCTTTCTTTATCTCCACCGTTCCCGGCGCCGAAGAAGGCAGGCCTCCTCCGCCGGCGGCATCCATTCCCCCTGCCTGAACACCGGCTCCGTCTGGTACGACATCCGGGAGCTGGAGAAGTGCACGTCGTACTTCTCCCAGAAGAACCTGATCGGCCGCGGCGGCTTTGGGGTGGTCTACCGCGGAGTCCTCCCGGACGGGGGCCTCGTCGCCGTGAAGCACGTCCTGGAGTCGGACTTCGAGGGTGATGAGGAGTTCCGCAACGAGGTGGAAATCATCAGCAATCTCCGTCACCGGAACCTCGTCCCCCTCCGCGGGTGCTGCATTGCCGGGCCGGATGGCGAGGAATTGGGGAAGCACAGGTTCCTCGTCTACGACTTCATGCCCAACGGTAGCCTGGACGACCACATCTTCCCGGAATCTGCCGGCCCGCGGCTGAATTGGCCGCAGAGGAGGAGCGTGATCCTGGACGTGGCGAGGGCGCTGGCCTACCTCCATTACGGGATCAAGCCGGCGATCTACCACCGGGACATAAAGGCCACAAACATACTTCTGGATGGGGAAATGCGTGCGAGGGTGGCGGACTTCGGGCTGGCGCGGCGCAGCCGGGAAGGGCAGTCTCACCTCACCACACGCGTGGCCGGCACACACGGATACCTCGCTCCGGAGTACGCGTTGTACGGCCAGCTGACGGAGAAGAGTGATGTCTACAGCTTCGGGGTGGTGCTGCTGGAGATAATGAGCGGGCGACGGGCGCTGGACACGGGCTCGCCGTCGGGCGTGGCGCTGATAACGGACTGGGCGTGGACGATGGTGAGGACGGGTCGGGCCGAGGGTGTGCTGGACCGGGCGCTGGCGAGCTGGACCGGATCCCAGGCGAGGGGGATCATGGAGCGGTTTGTTCTTGTGGGGATACTTTGTGCGCACGTGATGGTGGCGCTGAGGCCGACGATCAAAGAGGCGCTGAAGATGCTGGAAGGGGACATTGAAGTCCCGCCTGTGCCGGATCGGCCGACGCCGCTCGGGCATAGACCCCTTCTACTCTGCGACGATGGCAGTAGCTTCAACGCCAGAGTTGGAAATGCTCAGGCGAATCCGACTCTGAGCTATTAATTTAAAAAACTGTCAATAATTTAAATCCTGGGAGCTTTGGGAATTTGAAATAGGATAATGTATTTAGGATTTTAATCAAATGTTTATACTTCAAAATGTAGAATTTTTTTGTAGGATTGTTGTAAAGCGAAATTCAAATTTCGTGATTGTGTTTTGGTTGGGAGAATTTGAACTTTGCTTATACTCTAAAACAAAATCATCTTGCATTGTAATAATCAGATAAATCCAAACTGTTGATAAATTTTCTTAAAGAAAAACTGCACAGACACAAGTTTAAGCTGTTACATACTAAAAGATATTCAAAAGTAAGCCGAATAGGCGGCAGGGAGAGAATTGAAAAACCAAAATGAGTGTGCTTTTGAAATTAATGCAAATACTTGGGAAATCTGAAAGGCAAGGTAGATTCCTTATTCAAATCCATTGATCATTTGCCAGATTCAGCCCTGGATGCAAGCTTTTATATAGAATAACAGGTTTTATTTGTGCTGAAGGGATCAATTATTTCTTCTTTAACTATCGTTAAGACAACACCAAACACAAAAAAGTTCACTTTTTAAAATATACACTTCATGGGTAGATGACAATGGTTCATTTGCATGTATAGTCGTTTATGGTTGAAACAAAATCCTTTGAATTATCCTTGTAATGATAAGTGTATCATTATTGTATATCTTCATTCGAATCTTTATGATTTAGTCGTTGCATTTCTCCTTTCATCTAAATTATACACTCACACACACACATATAGATAAAAAAATAGAAAGATAGGTTATTCACTTATTTGAAAAAAAGCTTATTAATGCTCTATCATAGTGACGATACATATTGATCGATGATAGTGTCTTATCTAATAATTCTTGGATTTCATGCTCAACTAATCTTTGTGGCAATACCTTAATTCCTGGAAACAGTTGCAATAGCTAGCATTGCTAGCTATTCCCCTTTAAAATCGAGCATCTCAAACCTAAACAACATTCTTTCACTAAACATCCACATTGTTTTATCATATATTGCATTACTAGCTGCTATATATATATACACCAGCATGATACATTTTATAATAATTCATTTGACAACTCATGTTTGAAGACGTTGACGTGTAACAAACATGGCGATCACTAATGCATTAAGGCTAAGATTATATGCATCTTAGATAAGAAGCGATTTTTGAATGTCTTTTAGGGGAGAAAGATGCGGGTAGTGAATCAATTTTGCGTTGAAATGGAAGGGAGGCGCAACTTAGATGATTAGCTATTTTCGACAAACTTTTAGAAGAGAAAGATGATGATAATGAATCAAATTTGCATTGTAATGGAAGGGAGGAACTTTTAGAACTATATCAATATGCAATATTTAGCAAGGTGCTCTTTTGATATAGTTGGAGAAGTTTCTGATAAGAATTATTAAATAAAGCATGCTCATGTCTTGTGCTAATTACTTTTAAATCATTTATTTTTGTTTGAGTGAGAGCAATGTGTTGTAATGATGATTAGGTTTATTTAGATATCATGGTTTAGAAATTTATTTTTAATGCTCCAAAATGTGAAGCTTAGAAACATTCTATTATGTTCATGCTAACTACCTCTATTATGTGTAATGATGATTAGGCTCAGCAAATCCTTAACCTAATCCCTACAATATCATAACTAAAGCCTTTCTTATCTTACTTTGCAACAAAATAGCTAATATGATTTTCAAACTTACCTTAGCATAACTTATTAGAATCAAATTAATTATATTTGAATTCTACATCTTATAAATTCTTATATCAAAAAATTCAACTTATAAAATGAATATCTAAATATATAGTGAGTGTATTCATTAGATTTATTTTAATTGGGCAAAATTAATTAGTTATTTTCCTTTAATAGGGCATAACAATCTATGCATATAATATCAAATCATACACATAATTTTTTGTTTTTGAGTTTATCATAAAGAAAAGCTACTTCCAATTCAACTATAAATATGTTTAACTCACTATACACTTTGGTTTTTTCAAATATATTCTAACTAAATTCATATCTCAATAGTTTTCGAGTCGAATACGAGTCATTTCAAATATAATTCAAGTTAACTCGTTTGACTCGAACTCGATTTGAAAATTTTTATATATGACAGTTAAAATATCTTATCTGGCAGTTAAAATATATTTATATATGAGCTTTTTTTACTTTTGTCAACTCTTATAGAACTAAAGAAAGACAAAAACAATTGTCAAACTTATCAGCATAGGCGTATGTCTCCCACTTGCTTTGAGTTAGTTTTTGTCAACTCATTCATTATATAAATCATATGCACTTACTGTTTACAGAAAGAAAATTGATACACTTAGATAAGAATATATACCAAAAAATATTTATAACTAATCAAAATTTTTTTTTTTTATAATTTTTACATATAGATATTAACAAATAATGCAATAATCTATAGATGCAGCAATACTCTTATAGAATTTGTTTTTTGTTTGGAATTTAGCTAAAAGAATATATAATGACCGCCCATGCGAGCTGCATCACCGATGATTTAAGCAAGCAAAGTCTATTATTAGAATAATGAAAGCTGTTTATTTGAATTGTCGAATAGTGAAAAACTGAGTAAAAGTGATCTCATTTCTATCAAATTTAATATATATATATATATATATATAAGTATGAAATTTTTTGAATTGCAATGAAAAAATTTTAAAATTGCAAATAGCTCTTTTATTTAAATATTTCAAATAATCCTTAAAATTGGATCAGAACAATTTATACATATATTTATATAATCTATATAAATATGTATATCTATATATGAGAGAGAAATTGAAAATATTTATTAAAAATATAAAGTTCACTATTGAACTCAGAAAAAATGCGAATTTTTATATAGATAGGAGAGAAACTAAAAAAATTTACAGATAAGACTTTCTTATCTCATTTTTTTTTTCTCTAATTCTGATTTTTTAACTTTTCATTTTTCTTTTTAAATAAAAAGATAAAACTTTCCTCCAAAATCTCTTTTCACTTAAATATTTTTTACAGATTACGGTGTGTGTGCATAATTTTCTATTTTTTTGAAATAATATGAAATAATTTGATAATAATTAAAATTAATTGAAGTTAAGGATAAAATATAATATCATTTAGTATGAAATATATTTATAAATAAATAAATAATTAATTAGGTGTTACATTTCAATTTGTATAATTATTAATTAATTATTGTTATTTTAAATTTTAAATATTTAAATTATTTAAACTAGTCTTTAGATTATTTTGATCAAACTAGCCTTTTTTTTAAATTAAATTATTTATTATTAAAATAATTTATCAAAATATTTTTGTATTTTAAAAGAAATCAATTAACTAATTAACTCTTAAAATTCCACTTAAATATAAGAAATAAAAAGAAAAAAATAGGAGTCACAATATTTCAACTTAAAAAATATTATATTAATAAATATTTTAAAAAATAAAATTTAATAATTAATTATTATTAATGAAATAAATTGTTTATTCAAATTCATCGCCTTCCTCTCTCTCTTATACCCAATTTTAAAAATAGGTCTCTTCAAATTTTTACAAAGAGCAACGTTGTGGTTAATTGTCTCCTATATTCTCTTATATATATATATATATATTGTGTTAAAATAAGAAATAATTTCGTTAAAATTAGTAAAAATAGTATGACACTTAAAATTTGATATCTTAATAAAACATTAGATTATATATTTATATATATTTTAATTATTTTTTTTACATATAATTTTATATCAAAATATAGTAGATAGTAATATGAATCAATTTTTATTCTTATCTTACACATAAATATTAATATTTCTTTAACAAATTAAAAGGTTTTTTATATTTATACTTTGAATTAAAAAAAAAAAACTCAAAGAAACTTTGGAATTGCAAAATTAAAGAGTATTTTAATTAAATATTTTAAGTTAAAACTAGAGAAAAGTATTTATATTAAATTTCGATTTTGTATTAATATATATAAGGACGGAGTAAGAGAATTTTGCCCGATTTAGGCAAATTCTGAGAACGCGCGGAGCCGAGTAGTAAAGTACGCAATGAAGGAGGTTCACTTGCGAACAAAATTGTTATGCAGAAACTAATGAAAGCTTTCGTTGGATCGTTTTTGTTCGAAACATTTCGTTCGTTCGTTCGAGCAAAATGAACGTCAAAACTCTAGACGAATGAAATCTGCTCGTTTGAGTATACCACTCTCCGTCTATGGAGAAATCTCTCTCCTCGTTTCGTCGTTCGTCGTTCGTCGTTGATCGGAACAAAATCGATTTTATTCGGAATCGATTCTGAGCAAAATCGAAATCGTTCTAAATCCATTTCGTTCGAAATCGACTTTGTATTTCGAATGAAATCGGTTTCTAATTTCGAAGGAATCGATTTAAAACAAAATTGATTTTGTTCAAATCATTCTTTTTGAAATACAACACTCTAAGATTACTTTATTCTAAATAGAAAAATTATAAGTTTTTTAATAAAATACCAAACAATAATAAAGTATGATAAGAATATAATCAAATTATATTTCCTCATGCCAAACAACCTCATAAGAATATAACCAAAATTTTTCCGGTAGTTTGGCAGATAAATTTAATTCTATGAGGATTCTGGGAGCCGCAATGTTCCTCTCAAAGGCAGTATTTCTATCTAATTGGAGATGTCTCCCAATCGCTTTAGAATATTGAACAAGATTTCTTTTTTAACTAAATGCAATCTTAAGCCCGGCAGGTTAACCCATACCGGCGCAATTGGCAAATCTAAAGTAACATCAACAAAAGGATCCTATTTGAAAAATTTCATTGTATTGTCTTTAAGATCAAAAGATCCTTTCGAAAAAACTCTAGCATAATCCAAATCCGAGGAAAAGCTAAAAAAAACTCGAAAGGAATCAAAAGTACAGATGTTGACCGGACCATGGAGCTTTAAACCTTTGATAAAGCCGTCTACTAAACCAAAATTTGGCTTCTTTTTGTTAAATTTGCCAATGAGCGTTAGGGCATGGGGGTCGGCTAATTTTTCGATTTCATCATCAGAAAAAAAAATGGCAGGGGCATCCTGAAAATTTTTTATCTCTTTCGAGATTGTAGTATGAGAGCTTTCTACAATCTCCTTAAAAGATCTAATAGATGGATGATCTTCCATTAAAACATCAGCAAAGAAAAAATCGACAAAAGTGACAAAAGCGCAGAGAAAATAGGAGAAAATCTTCCAATACTACAAATCCAGTGCAACTTGGAGTAGAGAAAGAGTACCAGAGAGCCAAAGTAAGCACGCGAGGGCGGGGCTGAAGCCATATTCTTTTACTTATAAATATATATATATATATATATATATATATATATATATATATATATATATATTTTATGTGTGGCCGATGAGATTTGAACTCATGACCTGAGATAACAAATCATGAGCCACAACCACTGGTTTACAACACCATTCACACACACACACACACACACACATATATATATATATATATATATATATATATATATTAATAGAACCGGTAATGTAACCGAAGTATATATACCATTTTCTATATTATACTTAAATAGTGTAACAACACTCTTAATTAACATCATCGACTACTTAGACATCATATTTTCTGCAGAAACTACCGAAAGCTTTTGTTAGATCGTTTTTGTTCAAAACATTTCGTTCATTCGTTCAGCAAAATGAATGCCAAAACTCTAGACGAATGAAATCTGCTCGTTTGAGTATACCACTCTCCGTCCATGGAGAAATCTCTCTCCTCGTTTCGTCGTTCGTCGTTGATCGGAACAAAATCGATTTTATTCGGAATCAATTCCGAGCAAAATCGAAATCGTTCTAAATCCATTTCGTTCGAACAAACTTTAAATGTTTCATTCATTGCCTCATGGAACTTCAGAAGTTCCCTTTTTTCAAAGGCGTTTAATGGCAAGTCGCGAAGTTCTTCCTTCGTGTAGAATTTGGCAATGGACATGTGGAATTTTCGCTCTTTAACAAAGTTATGCCGAGATAGAGTGTACAGAACCCTAGTCTTTCCAAAGTTCGTGGAATGGAAGAATTTTCCCTACTTCTAAAAGCCTTAATGAGATAAGTTTATGATAGATTAACTGTTTGTTTAGATCGTTGACATGATACCTAAGAAAATTCATTCAATAAATTTGAATATCATTTAAATACAAATTTTAAAAATAATATTCGTATTATTTTAATATAAATAAAATAAAGTGCCCAAAATCCAATTTTTATTATTTTGAAGCAACTGTCAAATGCAAAAATATTTTTATAAAAGTCTCTTTTCACACGTTTTAAGAAAAGAATTAGCTCCTCCTTCAGTCGTGATGCTATCTATATAAATGGGAGGAAATGCTATGCAATACATAATATACAGAGAGAGAGAGAGAGAGAGAGAGAGAGAGAGAGAGAGAGGGGTTGAAATTTCAAATAATCAAAATATCAATGGAATATATGAATATAGATGGTAAGGAGATAAGCAGAGAGACAGCAGCAGGCAAGACGGGAAACAGCAATAGGATCTCTGCCATAGAAGACGGCGACGAGAAGGAGAATTACGCAGCAGCACTCTCCAAGGAGGAAAAGGCACAACTATTATATTTATTTCCTGTAAATAGATACATATTTGATTCTGTTGATGTAATATCTGCAGGCACCTGCATGGAAGCAATTCCTAAAGCACGTTGGGCCCGGATTCCTTGTCTCCTTGGCTTATCTAGACCCTGGAAACTGTAATTAGCTATTTCCATATTGTTGATTTCGTATTTTGAAAAAAGATTATTGCTAATTCATATTATTGGGAACAGTGGAGACGGATCTGCAAGCAGGGGCTAATCACAGATACGAGGTGATTAAGTTATTTTAGAGATGGATTAACTATGTTAGATGGGGATCCTGACGCATCGCATTCGAAAATATTGCAGCTGCTGTGGGTCATTTTGCTTGGGCTTGCTTTCGCGCTTCTAATTCAGTCGCTGGCAGCAAATCTTGGAGTGACCACAGGTGGTGCCCAATCCTAATTTTTGTTTTTTTTTTTTTTTTTGATGCCGGCTGCAGTCTCCACAGCCAAAATTCATTCGAGAGTATAGTTGTTTAATCTATATAGATGCTATAATATTATTTTTTAGAAAAAGGAAGGAATGGAGGAGATTTAACATTGCAAGGCGGACAGAGGGTCGGATGGAGATGGAAGGGGGAGGAAGGGTGAGGCTGATGCAAGATCTAGGGAAATATTTATATAGGATGGAGCCATGGGGGGACGGGGGTGGGTCATCTGATTTAGGGTTTAGCGGAGAAGAGCGGTTGAGTGAGGGAAAACTCCCGTATGAGACTTTGGGTTCCTACGCCTTTGTCCTTCCTCGGACACATCAAAGCTGACATGGCCCTAAATCCCCGCCACGCAAGCTGCCAGACAAGCACTATGTGGGACCGGTGCTGTTGGCTGCCGCTCTATATTTTAGAAAAATATTATATAAGTATTGGAAACCAATAAAAATTTTATTTTTGGATATAG
The DNA here is from genome assembly GCA_016760335.1 of Gastrodia elata. Classification (NCBI taxonomy): domain Eukaryota; kingdom Viridiplantae; phylum Streptophyta; class Magnoliopsida; order Asparagales; family Orchidaceae; genus Gastrodia; species Gastrodia elata. The sequence goes on from CM028672.1 coordinate 61,837,641, forward strand.
GATTCATAAAATATATATTTAAGTAATAATTTATTTAGACATTAAATTTATATACCATTTATATATTTTAATATATAATAATATGTAAGTATAGTAATAAAATAAATATTTAATAAAAATATAATATTACATGACTTTTTTTTTTTTTTGATGCCACACATGCAAATTACCGCCGGCACACATGCAAATAGTGTTTAATAGGTAACACTTATTTTTAATAAATTTGGTTTTTGTTAAGAAAATATTTATTTTTTAGATAAAGTCTTAATTTCTATAGAAATTAATCATCTCGCCTCAGCTGGTTTGACTAATAACAGAAATGACTCGTTCCAGCAAAAAGAAAAGAAAAGAAAACCATTGAAAGAGTTGAAAGAAGGATTGACGGTATTGTCGTCCCTTGTTCTCTTAACTATTTTAAACATTTGTATTGGCCTCCATTTGTTTTTGTTTTTTATAGAGGAAATTAAGTTTTAATTAAGCTATGTGGGAAGTGATTTTTCAAGGATTTAAATCCAAGAACCTTAACCAATCAAACTTTAAGCAGCAAAATGACGAGATAGCCAATCAATCGAAGAATCCAAAATTATGCTCAGGGATCTAAGAGTTGAGAGACTCGATCTTTAGCATCAAAAAAGTCACCAAAAAACAAAGCACCGCCATGAATCTAATCAAAATGATCGTATATTAAATCTTAGCTGAATTGGTCACTTGCCTTAGTTAAGAGAATCATGAGCCATGAATGTATATATATATATATATATATATAAATGATGTCAAGACATCTGGCTGAATTGTGTGAACTTGTATAATAATGCAGGAAGACATCTGGCTGAATTGTGCAAGGCTGAATACCCTCCCTGTGTCAGGATCATCCTATGGTTGCTGGCAGAGGGTGCTGTTATTGCTGCGGATATTCCCGAGGGTGATTACATAATTTCGGATCTCACATTTTACATCCCCACACTTGTACATATATATACATACATATGAAAGGTGCAAATTTGCAGTGGTTGGAACTGCATTCGCGCTGAACATCCTGTTTCATATTCCGGTTTGGGCCGGCGTTCTCATCACTGGATGCAGCACTCTGATGCTGCTCGGATTGCAGAGATATGGGGTGAGTGCTATTTTAACTGATCAATCAATCATTTGTAAAACAGATAACCTATAAGCATTTGAACCGTGCAGGTGCGGAAGCTGGAGCTTCTAATATCAACGCTGGTGCTAATACTGGCCGGCTGCTACTTTGGCGAGCTTAGCTACGTGAACCCTCCTGCATCAGAGGTCCTAAAGGGGCTCTTCGTGCCAAAGCTCAGCGGAGATGGCGCCACCGGTGACGCCGTCGCTCTTCTCGGCGCTCTTGTTATGCCGTAACTGTTGATTTACTTTTTCTTTCTTTTGAATTTCTATCGAATAATAATGCTGCAGCTATAAACAAACAGGGGATTAAAACTCAATCTGCAGGCATAATCTTTTCCTTCATTCTGCGTTGGTGCTCTCCAGAAATACTCCGGCCACCGTCAAAGGAATAAATGTGAGCAACAACGTAGCTTATACATAATCATCATGAGATGACATACAATCTACCCTAAACCCTTAATCCTACCTTTGGCATGCCCATATTTCAAGAGTGCGTGCAGGTATTTTTTGCTGGAGAGCGGTTTTGCTCTATTGATCGCGCTGCTAATCAACATAGCCGTCATTTCTGTTACGGGAACCGTCTGCTATTCCGACAACCTCTCTTCAGAGGAATCCGATCGATGTGACGACCTGACCTTAGACTCGGCTTCCTTCCTACTCAGAGTTGAGTTCACCCCCTTCTCTATCTCTCTCTACTTCTCTTCCTTCCCCTTAATCCTATGTTAGGTCAAATGAAGTTATTTTTTTCAATGAGCAGAATGTATTAGGAAAATCAAGCTCCACGGTGTACGCAGTCGCTTTACTCGCTTCTGGTCAGAGCTCAGCCATCACCGGCACTTACGCCGGACAATACATTATGCAAGTAATTACCTAATAGTCCGATCAAACCAAACACTTGAAATTTATGATTATATGAATCTCTTACTTAATTATATAAATGCAGGGTTTTTTAGACCTAAAAATGAAGAAATGGCTGAGAAATCTGATGACTCGATTGATCGCCATCACACCGAGCCTCATTGTCTCCATCATCGGTGGGTCATCCGGTGCAGGCAGGCTGATTATTGTAGCATCGGTGCGTATGCAAATCATCTAAATTAGAGCATCATCCATGCAATTAAAGGAAAACTTTTGGGATAAATGCTTGCATGGTACTTGAATAAGAAATTGAGTATTGTAGATATGTAGCTAAGCAAATAAATAAAATAGATTATAAAATGATTAGATTAAATGACAACAATCAGTTTGTGCTGTGCTCTACAGATGATACTCTCGTTCGAGCTGCCATTTGCGCTCATACCTCTTCTCAAATTTAGCAGTAGCCAAACCAAAATGGGGCCTCACAAGAACTCCATCTACGTGAGCACAAGAACACTCATATAATGGCCTAATTAAACTTTTTATGCTTATTCTATGCATCCATATACATACATATGTAATGCAGTATGATTCTGATTAATTTAATTTAGTTTTATATTTTATATGAAGATCATTATTGCTTCTTGGATCCTGGGTTTGGGCATAATTGGCATCAACATATATTACCTGAGCACTGGCTTCGTCGGATGGCTGATCCACAGCAGCTGGCCGAAGCTTGCCACTGCATTCATAGGCATCATCGTTTTCCCTCTGATGGTTGCCTATATTGCTGCAGTTGCCTATCTAGTTTTAAGGAAAGACACAGCCGTAACTTTTGAGGATTCAGCTGCTGCTGCTTCCATTCAACGCTCCATGGAGATGGAGATAAAGATGGATATGGAGAAGGGGTCTCTGCCTCCTCTTGGTTCTGTTAATCCCAGCTACAGAGAGGATCCTGCTAATGATTTGCCTTTTCAATTTCAGTGCTAAATTTGATGATTTGGGCAGCACAGGGAGGAGATGAGAGACTGGCTGTGAACAGAACGGTAGAGTTTCGTGCTGCGCTTTGGCGATCACTAAAAAAATGCCTTTTCTTGATAGCATGTAATGATAGTATCTGTATTATGGAGAGGGGATACAAACTGGTATAGCTTCATGTGTTGATTAAATAAGGAGTTAATGTTTTGTTTATTCTTGCAAATCAAAGAAAAAAGGTACTGGGAAGTGAGAAAAACTATGCCTTCCCCTGGAGAGAATTGAAAAACCATACACACAAAAACTGATTGTCATCTAAATATTTGATGGAGTGTACTAAGAAATCATATTTCAAAGAGACCAGCAGCTTCATTCTCTCTTTTCTTCAACGCTTCCCTTTACAGCAGCCCCTCTTCTTGCTTCTACCCTTCTTCCTTCTCTGCCCGTTTTTCTCGTGTGCCTTTGCCGTCAACCAAACCCACCTGTCTTCCTCTTCTTTCATATTAATTTTTCTCTACCTTCCCCTCAACTTATCACATGAAGCATCATCCTCCCTCTACGTATTCTTCCCCCTAACCTCCTTTATTGAGTTTCTTCTGCTCTAACTGATATCAATGCAGTTCTGATTATCTTTTTCAAGATATATCATAAAGCCTTTTGTTGCAATTACACAAAGTAGTTAATACAACACATCTATTTTGATGAGAGTTGAAAGCAAATTTGAATGTTATTTCCAAACTCGTAGGCTGCAGAACAACTTCCATAAAACTTGACTCCCCACCAAGATACCCTCTCCGCCTTTACAGTGGTATTAACCACTTGCTCCACATAAAAACACTTTCCACAGCGTATCATTCTCCTCCACCTAAGTACACTGTTAATTATAATCAATCATGTGCACTAGATATTATTCCCCGCAAAAACATTATCCTCAACCAAAGCACACCCCTTCACCTTCAATACAGAAACCACTACTATGATTATTATCTCTAAAATTAAACATTGAGGCGTAACATCACCTCCTTGCCTCCACTCCAAAAATTCTTTCCCATAATTATCCCCAAAGAGAAAACCACCACTATTACCCCCACCTCAAAGGCTATCCCATAATCATTTCAAGAAGATCTATAGCAATGGTGATCTCGACTACCACACCCATAAAGACAGCCACATGATAGCCTAATGACATCATCGATAACCTATTTATCATAGAGCCCTTCCATTATACTTTGTAAAAGTAGAATCCATATCACCACCGAAATCGATCCCCCCTATAATTTTGTTCCATCTCTTCCTATAGTGGATAAGGTTGGTGCTACATAAGTTATTATTTTAGAAACTGACTAATAAGGAGTTCTTCCAAAGGACTAAGGGTGCTGAGATTTTTGGGGGCATTGTTAGCATTTTGACAAGTACCTTGAGGAAATTAAAAAGAATTTTAAAATTCGTCAATCATTCAAATAGCAAAGCTTTAGGAAAAGCTTTTGCACCAAACAAAGAGTCTAATTCTTGCCCATAACAAATCATGATCCATTAATTTCTATTGATGAAAATGAAGTTAAAACAATTATATTGTCTAAAGATGTCAAAACATCATTGAGACAACACTCATCTATATGTTATAAAGGATTGTTAAATATGAGTAAAAAAAAAAAATGATTATCATTAGACTAGAGTCTACAATCATTACATACGCATGATAATGACCCCAAGAAATGCATATTGGCTTGATTAAACTCGTTGGCTGATAACACAACGGTAAGAAATGCTTGAATGTTGTGATGACCACAACCTTGGGAATACTTGAAGTACCATTCCAAAAGCATGCAATGATGACCATAGAATGGGTCTATAAATTTATCAAGAATCTAGATACTAAACTTACCTGACAGAAAAAACTTAAAAGTGTGTATGGTGGAGAAACTTCTACTACTGCAATGGTTGATTTTTTTTATTCTTCTAATTTCTAAACTTTACATGTCTTGATAATTTACCCATTCAAATTTTCCTTAACATCCCATTTCTAACCAAGAGAAGATTCCTCATACTAGTTTGAGAGTCTCACCCTCTCACGCATGCTGAGTAATATAGCCATAGCATTTATATATCGATTTCCTTGAGAAATGTTTAATGTTCAAAAAAACAGCCAAAATTTAGACGGTTTAAAAATTAAAAAATAAAAATAAATCTAGGCATGGTCAACAATGAAAAACGCATCTCATCTCATTTTTAAAATATGCCAGCTTACGGCTTTGCTTAAATTAAATTTCTTAAGAGAAGCTAAATTAAGTTGAGATGAATTGGTAAGAAAGGCAAGTTGTTAGGGTGCAGTGCTAATAAAGATGTGTTCGATTTAGATTCGAGTGATTAACTAGGTACTTAATGAATAGAGCCATAACTAATTAATTAATACGCAATTAATTAATTACAATTTTAATTACATGTCCTGTATGACTCCCTCAAGCTCCAACAATGATCTGTAGTCTTCCGCATAACAACCTGTCTAAGACTGCAGCAACCCCAACCACTGTCTCGGCTATCTATCATCTCTGCAGGCACCTCCCAAGTTCCTGAGTGTCCTCTGAGCTTTTTCTCTTTAAGCTCCTCTCCAACGCCAGATTACTTCCTTAAAGCACCTAGACAAGTCCCTAGCAAGGAGATCCAGTAAAGCAGTTGGTCGCCACATCTCATTGTTGGTTGCCTCCTTGCTGTTGACCGATCAGATCCTTACCTTGGAGTTGTTGCTGTTGTGTTGTTCAAGGTGGAAAAGAACCCTTGTTGATATAGAAGCCTCTAGGTTCCAAACAGAGGATTGAGAGGCTTGTAACTCCACTTTAGACCCGGAATTTCTCCTTGGTTATTTCACTTGATGTCCTTGGATTGTAGATGAGATTTTGTTGATAATATATGCCATTTCTTGCTAATTAAGAGCCTGATTTAGGTAGTGTCAATAGCTTAATATATGCTAAATTCACTTACACTAGGCCTTAGGTAGTAGAGTTGGCCTTTGAGTAAGTAAGAACCTAGCTTTATTTCCTTTGGGGTACACTTCAATTAGGTTTCATGGCTATTTTTTGTTTGCATACCTTAGCATTTCCTAGTTAGGCCTGACCTTGAATGGGGTAGGTTCTTGTTAATTGAACCCATGCTAAGCAAGGCCACCAGGTTGGAGGTGAATACCAAGATCTGGAGATGGATTCACCACCCTCCTTCCTTTTGAATCCATGGAACTTAAATGATAGATGGGTGCTAGTTTGATTGCATATGTTGGTGTTTTCCCTTTTGAACAAACCTAGGTAAGAAGGGTAGGTCTACCTAGCATAAACCATATATTGAAGCTCAAGCCACTCAAACTTTGTTAGGAATGCTTTGAGCTGGAAACACAAGCTCTAACCCCTCCCATCTAAAACATTTGAATAAGTGTTGAGAGCTTGTTGTTTTGCATACTGAGCTTGGTTTCCCTACTAGATCAAGGCCTAATTACAGTGTGTAACAGTAAATTAAACCTTTATATAGCGAAGTTGGACGTTGAGATTTTTGTTAATGATGAGTTCTAACTATCTTCTCTACAACAAATTCAAATCTTTCTATAGTAAATATATTTCAAATTCTAATGATCTATGAATGTCACATCAAACTCAAAATTAAATAAAAATAAAAAAAATTATCTTTAAATAAAATAAAACTATCTTCTTCATGATTTTTGGTGTCTAGGCAGTAATCAATTTTTTGTGAATTCGCCGCTCCTAAAATGAAAAGTCACAATTTAGATTAGCTTCATAAATCATCCCAAAAAAATGTTTATGGCATCTTAAGTATCTAAATGTTCATAAATCATCCAAAAAATGTGGCATCTTAAGTATCTAAATGTTCATAAATCATCCAAAAAAATGTTTCAAGTCTCTGAATTAATGTTAAAATCGATGTCCTTGTCATCGGGTAACAATACAAGAGCTCAATTTGTACTTTTTCCTTTCTAGCATGCTTTACTGAAGAAGCTGCTGAGTAATCGATTTTACCAAGAAGAAATATCTCTCATGCCACATTTAGGTTTCCGGCCTGTGATCATAAGAAGTTACTCTGAAATGCGGCGGCATACATAGTGCAAAAGGAGACAATCAGCACCGCAATAAAAAGATTGGCACTACAGAAGGATCTATGTTGCGACCTTGGGACAAGTACAGCTAGATTAGTAGGAAAATAATATTATATTTTATTTTTGAACAATATAATATATGTGCTAAAAGAGCTTAGAGACGCTTTAGCTTCATTTCTTTAGCGGTACAATTTGTTGTTTCTGCATATCATTGTGAGTCTTTTATCACAAAGTTTTTCCTTCCATTGTTGCATTCTTACCATGTTTAATACAAGACAGGAACCTCAAATTAGGAGGCACATAGCTCGGGCATTTGAATGGAGCGATGTTGAGCGGGTGTTGTATCATATTGTGTTGTGATTTGGGTTATGTTAATTTTGATTCATGTTGGTAGCATTGTATGCCATTTTATGTTTTATATTTTAGGGTATGTTATTAGTACCTATGCATTAGCATTGCTTTGTTTATGTTATATTATGTGTGTTGGTGAGATCTAAATGGACATCTTATGATATGATGGGTGTCTACTTATATATATATATATATATATATATGCTTTGTATTCTTTTTGGAGTGGTTAATAAATATTATTTTATGATAAAATACTTGAGGCTCTTGTGTTAGTGCGAATAGCCATTGCTCTCCTTCAATGTCCATAATCCAAAGCGTTGAATGTTTGTGCAACTTTCAAGAACCCAAGGCGAGGGTAATCATGGATTTATCTTTTATTTGTTTTGATGTGCATAATCGAAGTCCTTGAAGATGTGTATAATATTTAAGAACCCAAAGTGTGGATATTCTTAGTGTTTATCTTTTATTTTTGCATTTTTTTTCTATTTGATCTTGTAGTATTCTCTGTTACCTGCCATTTCTATTTTATTTCATCAAAATTCTCTTTAGTTTCGACAATCAAACACCCCTTCAATGAAGCGTATGTAAAACCTAATAGCATTTCACTTTGTTGCCCATAAACCTTTCAAACAATCATCAAATCTTATAATATAAAAAGTTACATATTTTTAACATTCATCACAATACTCTCCTAAAATTTTACCTATATTCGACTTCATTTGACTCACCAAACATTTTCCCGATGTTGAACAACCATTTAAATGCTCAAAGCCGTTTACTTCAACTTTGCGCCACCATTTTGGTATTAGAGTAAGTTTTCACACGTTGTTGTTCTACTCATCAAAAGCTTCTAAACTAAATTTATCAAATTGTTTTGTTTTTTGTAATATTCTCTACTGTTCTGACCATCACCGATGACCACGGTCGCTGGGAACTGCCACTAGAAACCGCCTCTGAAAACCGCTAGCAACATCGCTCCACAGTTATGAGCCCGTGGAACCCGATCCTGCCTGACGCGACCTGAACCGAACCAGCCCGAGCCCAGCCGCTTACATGTGCGCATGCAAGCACATGTACGCAAACGTCAGCACGGCATCGGCCAGCCTGCACGCGTGCACGCAAGCGCCTGTTTTCATCTTCGCCGACTTCAAATGCCCTGTTCTTCATCGTCCAAACTTTGATTCACATGTCGTTTGCACTGTTGGAATCTTGAAATCAACACCTACGCTCTAATAATAATTTTGAAGAAATATTAGAACTCAGTTAAGAAGGAAGAGAGTTGGAAATTTTGACTCGTGAGCGATGATCCATTCGCCCTCTCGCGAGCTAAGTCATATTATTATCTTGCATTTAAGCCCTTTTAGAATATGGAATGTGCTTTAAATAATGAGATATAAAAATTTGCATATCAATTGCAAGTTTGGTGTTCTTGTCAAACCAAGTGTAGCAACCCAATATTGTTACTCTAAACAAATAGAAATAACCTAGGTCTTGATCTTAATTCTGATAGTCTTAATAAGTCATTAGGGGCAAACCCTGAAGTTTTGAACCAAATTATGAGTCAATTGGGCCAAACCCTAATTCTAGACAAATTCAGATAATTTGTAAAATGACATAATTGAATTGAACTCAAATCGAAAATCTGACTTCATCATTATGCTCATCACCCCCAAATTAGCTAGGGTGATGTTTTGGAAGTATTTGGAAGTCATTAAAATTTTTTCGATTATTTTAATATATTTAAAATACCCCAAAAATTAGAATAATTAAATACTCTCCAAATTGAAATCCGACTTCGTCGTTGCGTTCCTCACCCATCAATTAGCTATGGGTGAAAATTTGAAAATTTTTTGAACTCGTTTAATAGTCCAATTTTAAATATGAAATTTAATTGAATTAATTAAATTATTAATTAATTTTAATTAATCCAACCGGCGGGTGGGACCCGCCGACCTGTTAGCTGGTCAGCTGCGATTCCTGCTTAACAAATCTTGCCCGATTGGGGCCCAGATCAGCTTAATCTGAGCCGATCGCTCGGGCTGCCTGATCGGACTACCCGAGGGTTTCGTCCTCGCGCGTCTAGCGTGTGTCTTCTGTGTAGGCGCACGATGCTTGTTCGCCAAGCCAGATGACTCTTCCACCTCCCTCGACCACCCCTAAAGCTCTGAGCTAGGATCTTGGGCCAACCTTGGAAGAACATTGATCCTTGAGAGCATGAACCCTCAGCAGGTGCATCTGGAAACCCTACCACCTAATCGAAGGAATCTGCATGTACTTCACCTTACCAATACATTTGCAATTGATTTCATTCACTATTGCATTTAATTTGCTTCATTCAAATGTTTATCTATGCATTTTGGATCATCGCAATTATTCAATCAAGCTCGAATTTTCGTGCCCTATATGAAATTTACGAAGGTTGAACACTTATTATACCATGAATGAAATTTCTTACGAGTCAATGTGATTATCTTTCTCTTAAAATAATAATATTTTTTCAATTTCCCTTCATGCCACTCTTTTGCAAAGACATTGCTAAATTTTTTTTTTTTTTTTTTTAATGCTTGCACATTGTGATTATTATTTTTATTTGCTTTATTTTTTATTTAGCATCTAAACCGGTTGATAAGAAACAATTTGTGTTAAAAAAAAAAACAATTATATCCTCAGCTTGTTTGTAAATGTCTTCAATTACATGTGTGAGATTTTGATCTCACATAAATAGGGACATCTCAAACTGTAGAAGAGTTTTTTTATAGCTTTGAGTTATTCAATTACAATTTTAATCTATTTTTATATTTTTCCTTGCTTTTTTAGAATTATAATATCTCTTGAAAAAAATAAAATTCAAGTTCACCTATTTAGTGCTATTTTTAATACTTTTTTATGAGAAAAATATTACTTGGAGCCTAACTGGAGCTTTTGTTTTCAATTTTATTTGGGGATGAATGTATTAGCAGGTTTTTTATTTGAGACAAGAATGGATTGTGATGCTATTTTAGACTTCATTCGACGGTTTGGTGACTTCCTTTGGCCATACCTCTAAAAATAATTCTCTACTAATTTTAAGGATTGATGCCCCGTCGGGTCTTTAGTTTTTTGCGAACCTCACTTGGAGGAGCTAAATCCGAGTCTGAGTTTTTTATTTGTTTTTTCTTTCATCTGACAATTTGAGACTTTGAGCTTTTTTTTCTTACTTTGTAACCATTTATGATTTTGGCAAAAGAAATGCCTAATATTATTACCCTAATAATGCAACCATTGATGATTTTGCCGGCATGATTGTTCTCGTTAAGACAAAAATAATGAGAAATTGATAATCTTTTCTCATTGTGTGATATGAAGCTTTCAAGTGTAATTTAGAAATAATTTTCCTGAATTGATGACAAGCGCATTGGACATGTTCTCTATTTTCTATAAAGAAACTAATGCTAATATTTCTGTTTTATTTGGATCTTTTTTTTCATTGCTAAGTATTGCAATTTATTTGTGCACCTCTTTCAATTGAAAATATGATTATTGGTGAGCGTAGTTCTTGTCATCATATCCGACATCGCCTCATATATTGCATGTTGCACAAAGTTTTTGAATGGATGTCTACTTTGATCAAATGACCAAGCTTTCTAAATGTTTATGCTTGTAGGTAGGGCTGGCTTCGATTCGAGTTCGAGCGAGTTAGGCTTAACTCGAACTCGAAAATTTCGAGTTAAACTCGACTCGAACATGACTCGAACTCGAATCGAGTTAAAGTCGAGTCAAATTCAACTCATTCAAATTTGAGTTCGAGCTAACTCGGAATTTGATTCGAGTCAACTCGAAATACCAATTTGATTCAAAATTTTCGAGTTTGAGTTGACTCGAGTTTGAGTTTCGAGTTTGAGTTGATTCAAAATTAAAAAATATTATTTCTTAAAATATTTATGAATTTCAGAAAAAAAAATATATTGTAAACAATACAAACTATCAAAATTCAGCAAATTAAATTGGGGCAAAATTGCTAAAATATTAATTTATAGTTCCATACACAGATACACTGATACACATTTACCACAATTCACAAACATTTGCCAATTGCCACAAATCACAAACAAAATGTAATAAAATTATACATTAATTTAATATAAACAAGAAGCAAGTAACCAAAAATGATCCAAGCAGCAACAACTCAAGCCTGCCAAAATTGTAATAACTGCATCTAATAGACTAATCCAAAGTATCAACTTGCAAGCCAAATAGCCAACCAACCTGTAAAATATGCACAAAATATAATATAAGTGAAAAATACAATGTTACATCATTTCTTAAAGATAATATAATAAAATTACAAATAATACTTATCTAAATTAATATTAAAAGATCTGAATCATCTGATTGAGTTATTAATTGACTCTGACTATGATTTTGTTGTTCTTTTTCAAGGACTCAGATTAATATCATTTCTTAAAGCTAGCCTAAGAGGCTTAGCATAGCACTAGGAGTCAATAATCAATAATAATCATTTATTATAGACCCAATCTAGCCATCTCAAATGATTGCTCAAATTCAAATAAAAAAAAAATAAGTTCAAATATTTTATAAAATAAAAAATCTATTACAATTTAGAACTTACCAAATGCTGCAGCATTGCAGCAACAAATAAATGAAATTATAATAGCAATGCATAATAATATAGTATACTTTATGCATTTTAGAGTTCTTAGACATGCAATGAGTTGTAACTTATGACTTATGAGTCTTTTTAAAGTATGTTTATTCTATTATTCTGTCTAAGCTTTTTAGGAATGTATTAGAGGCAAGGCAACCCAAGCAGCAATAAAAATGAGTAACAATTTTATGTTTTTTCAACATTTTCAATCTTGTAGTAAGTTGTTTGCATGTTTTAGGATTTAAGCTACAAGTGCAAGCTGATGCTGTGATTCTGTTTATATTATGTACATCTATTTAATTTTAGCATCCTTAGAAATGCAGTAAACCAAAGCAGCAACAACAACCCAGACAGCAGCAGCAGAGGCAACACGAGCCGAGACAACTGGCAGCAGCAGTCTAGGTAGCATCAACCCAAGCAGCACTAGCCAAAGCAGCAGCAGCCAAACCAACATTACTACAGCAACAAAACTATAATAACCATAGCAATATAACAGTAAAAGAAATGCACACTAGTAAAAAACAATCTATGATTTTACAATTACAGTTATAAATTTACAGTCTAGCAGTTTATGTTTTTCCAAAGTTTTTAATCTTGCAGCAAGTTATTTACATGTTTTATGGTTCAAGCTGTAAGTGCAAGCTAGTGCTGTGATTCTATTTACATTCTGTACTTCTATTTAATTTTAGAGATATTAGAAATGCAGTAAACTAAAGCAGCAACAGCAGAGGCAGCTGGCAGCAGAGGCAACACCATGCCAGGCAACTGGCAGCAGTAGCAGCAGCCAAAGCAGCAACAGCCCAAGAAGTAGCAGCCAAAGAAACATCAGCCAAAGCTATAATAATTATAGCAATATAGCAATAAAAGAAATTCACAATAGTAAAAAATAATCTATGAATTTTAGAGTTTTTAGACAAACTGTAAATTAAAGTAGCAACAACACAGGCAGCAGCAGCAGAGACAACTCCAGCCCAGGCAGCTGGCAGCAGCAACCCACGGCAGCAGCAGCAGCAGCCCAAGAAGCAGCAACAGCCTAGGTAGCAGTATGTTTTAGGATTTAACCTGCATGTGTAAGCTGATACTGTGGATATGTTTGTAATCTGTAATTTTATTTAATTTTAAAGTTTTTAGACATGCTCACATAGTCACATGCAGTATTTTATGAGCCTATAATTCTATTTTTAAGGGTTAAGCTATGAGTTAGAATTGTGATTTTAAAATTACAGTTATAGATTTACAGTCAGCAGTTTATGTTTTTTCAAGGTTTTCAATCTTACAGTAAGTTATTGCATGTTTTATGGTTCAAGCTATAAGTGCAAGCTGGTGCTGTGATTCTATTTATATTCTGTACTTTTATTTAATTTTAGAGATATTAGAAATGCAATAAACTAAAGCAGCAACAGTAGAGGCAGCTGGCAGCAGCAACCCAGGCAGCAGCAGCAGAGGTAACACCAGGCCAGATAATTGGTAGCAACAGCCTAGGCAGCATCAACCCAAGCAGCAGCAACCAAAGCAACAGTAGCCCAAGAAATAGCAGCCAAAGCAACATTAGCCAAAGCTATAATAACCATATCAATATAGCAATAAAAGAAATGCACAATAGTAAAAAACAATATATGAATTTTAGAGTTTTTAAACAAATTGTAAATCAAAGCAGTAGTAATACAGGCAGCAGCAATAGAGACAACTCCAGCCCAATAAGCAGCACTACAGCAGTTTAGTAAAAAAAATATAAATTTGAAGCAATCACAAGTTTCTATGAAAGGGTCTAAATATCATATTATATTTAATATGAAATGATTGTTTATCATAATAGTTCATTTTTCACCAAAAACCTGCTTAAATAAAAATCCAAATAAAAAGAGTTAGTATTTAGCAATGAGGATTTGAACTAAATAGATAATATTATAATTTGATGATTAAATATACAAATTAAAAACCTGCTTAAATAAAAATTCAAATAAAAAGAGTTAGTATTCAGCAATGAGAATTTGAACTAAATTGATAATATTATAACTTTATGATTAAATATACAAATTAAAAAAATCTTGCAGTTCTGTAAAAATAATCAGGAGCAATGGAACACATAAAAATTATATCATATATCCTTAAAAGTTTTGCAAAAATAATTAAGTACAGCACACTCAAAGATACTCATAATTAAATAATCACTTGAATCACTTTGCTCAATTAAGTAGATCCTATACCACATCATCTGGTATATCACATATTAATTGTTCTTCCTGTACAAAAAAAAAAAAATTAATTAAACATGAACAATATACTTATCTCTCTTATAAATTAGAATTTAGAATAAATCAAACTCAAAATTTTACATCTTCATCCAAGTGTGTAAGATTGGATTGAGACCCAGTAAGCCAAATTGCCATGCAAATAAGAGCATTAACCATACTTGGTGATAATGAACTTCTACAATCATCAAGTACACGACCACCTGTGCTAAATACAGATTCGGAAGCAACAGTTGTAACAGGAATAGTAAGAATATCTTTAGCCATCTTTGCTAATGTAGGTCATTTTAAAGAAATTATTTTCCACCATTCTAGAATATCAAATGAAAATCTTTGTTCTTGAGGCAACTTAATGCAATTCTCATCCAAATAAAGCTCAATCTCTGATTTAATTGGCTGGCTAGCACAAGCAGATTCCAAAAAAAAATCAAAATCTCTTAAAATTGAATTTCCTAGTTCAGAATAGCTTGAACTAGAGTTACCTTGAAGCATTAGCAAAGTGTTTGAAGAATCAAAAACTATTCTATATGTGTCTACATAAAAAAAGCTGAACAATTCATGCAAATTTTATAAAACCCACTCAATTTTCTCATCAAGGGCTAAGCCAGAATATATTGATTTAAATGCAAATTTAATAAATGTCATTTTTCCCTTGGATCAAGCACAATGGCAATGCACATTAGCAAGTTAGTATCAGCCCAGTACTTATCAAATTTTTCTTTCATTGAAATGCACA
This sequence comes from Gastrodia elata, assembly GCA_016760335.1. Lineage (NCBI taxonomy): Eukaryota > Viridiplantae > Streptophyta > Magnoliopsida > Asparagales > Orchidaceae > Gastrodia > Gastrodia elata. Next base: position 61,852,694 of record CM028672.1, read on the forward strand.
TTAAACTAAGAAAATCATCATTTTCATTTGCCCCTCTCTCAAGAATACATTTAATCTGAATCATTTCAGGAAGGAAGAGATTAACTGTAACAACCCAGGTTGTTACTTTGCTCAATTAAGACTAATTTAAGTCTTAATTAAGATTCTAAGTCACTAATCAGGTGATTTGGAATTCATCTCTGAAACCTAGGTCAAATCAAGAAGTCAACAAAGTCAAAGCAAGAATTCTGGAAAATTTCAAACCCTAGAATTTGACTTTTTATTTAGATCTCAGATTGAAAATCTGACTTTTCCATTGCGTTCAGAACACCCAAATTAGCTAAGGGTGAAATTTTGGAGGCAATTGAAAGTCGTTGATTTTTCGTCGAATATTTTAATATTATTTAAATACCCGGAATAATCAAATAATTAAATACTTGTCGAAACAAAAATCCGAGTGCGCCGTTGCGTTCCTCACCCTTCAATTAGCTAAGGGTGATTTATTGGGACTTTTTTGGGATTCATTTAATGGGTTAAAATTAATTAATTAAAATTGAATAATTTAATTTAAATATTATTATTTAAATATCGCAATTAACGGCGCCGTCTGCTTTACCTTAACGCCGTCGCCTATTCTTATTTCTGTGCCATCTATCCTAACGATGCTCTCCACGCCGTCTGATCGCGGGATCAGACGGCTGTGAGTCGTCGTCTCCGCGAGTGCGCCGTGTGGCTCGGGGAAGCTGCACGCGTCGCCCTAGAATCCTTGCCGGGCGTTGCTGTCGACACCTGGCCTCCCCACCTCTCCTAAACCACCATTTAGGGTCTGTATAAGACCTCTGAAGTTCCGGGTTCTCGGTTTTCAACCCCGAAGTTCAGGACCCTAAGATCAAATCCCGATCCTTTCCAGCCGTCTAACTCAAGGTACCCGATCTTCTAACCTTTGCAATCAATTCAAGTTTTTACATTCCGAAATCTTATTTCATTCGATAGATAGCGTATTGTCCGGCTCGATCGCTTTGGGTCAACCCCGATCACGTGAATTTGATCTTTTGTCTACAGTGAAAGTCGTTATCCCCGTCACGCCTTCTTAGGGTTAGGGTTTTCTCGCTCGGTGGATTACGCCAGTCGTTGAACCGTATGCCATTAGATAGGTCTCATCTTCCTCTTCGCGTTGCTGTGCTGGTTGAGCCCTATCGACGCCGGAGACCGCCGGAAAATCAAACCCTAGCTCCTCCGTCTCGGATCTATCGCGCGAAGACGAAGCCTTCACGGGCTGGACCGGGTCGGCCCGGGCCCGGCCCGAAACCCGTGGCCGCGGCGCTTCAGCTGCCACGGCGGGACCCACGCGCAGCGCGCCAGCCAACCCGGGCGCGACGCGTGGCCTGCGTCAGCAGAGTGACCCGTGGGGCCCGCCGCTGTCTGCCGCGCCAATCCGAGGCCGCCACGTGTCCTGCAGATTTAAAATAATAAAATGTAAATATATAATAATAAACAGTTAATTATAATCGAATTATAATTATATATATATATATGATAACATATTTAAGTTAATTTAATTAAACAGAATTAAATAATTAATTTAAATCCAAACTTTAAACCTAAATAACTCAATAAATATATGTCCAAATTATACAAATAAATATATCAAATTAATCAGAAAAATATAAGGAATTTATTGATGCCATTCAATTTTCTGTAGGATCAATATTTAATAAAGTGATCATTTAGGGTTTAATTAAGTTCAAATTTATGTCTCAAATATTCATTTAACTATAACTTTGTACCAATGATCCAAACATACCCAATATGGGTCTTAAAGTAATCAGAAAACCCTAAGGATTATTGTGATAGTGTTTATTTTGCTGTTTGGATTAGTTTGAGCCTAATCACATTAGGACCTAACCCTAATTAGGTCAATTAACCCTAGAACTTCAATTGACCACAACTTGGTCAATTGAGCTCCAAAATTGATGATCCATAAGTCCATTTAGATCAGAAGAACTTAATTTACAATAATATGTAAAAATATTTTAGATCTAACGGTTAGATTTGCTAATCACCCTTAATTGCTCTAAACCTTGATTAGTGAATTTTAGCAAATTTAGTATCTCAAATTGAGAGTTTTTAATTTCAGAAGACTCCTAGATCCATTTAGAATCAATCTATAAGATTGGATTAGTATTTGAGTGCTTAATTTTATTAATCACTCACTAATCACCCTAAACCCTAATTAGGTCTTAACTTAGCCAAATTAGGTCCAAATTGAGCATACCACATATCATTATGATCAGTGAGCTATTTGTAATTCATAGTCACTGATTTTGTTTAATTTAGGTACTAATTGAAAAAGTTAGAATTTTGACCTATATTTAAGGATCCCTTAAATAACCCTTTAAAACCCTAGATTTGTGTATTGGCCATAACTTGGCCAATATTTATCAGATTTCAGCAAATTTAGGTTCTATGGAAAGCTTAGGCAGTAAAGAACATTAAACTGAAAGAAAATTTAACTTTTACTTAGTAAAATTACTAAATTGCCCTTATGAGTCAAATTCACTAATTTGATCTCATATGGCTTATTAATCACCCAAAATTGATTTAGTTACTGTCTAATCTTATATTAGACAGTAAGAATCACTTTCCAAAAGAAAATTTTAAAATTTAAACCCTAGATCAATATTTGATCTTTTGAACCCTTAAGTAGGGGCAAAATGGTCATTTTACCCAAATTTAGGGTTTAGCCTTTTAAAGCCCTAAATTCAATTTTCTAATCATTAGAATTAGAAAATAGAATGATTCATAATTGAAATTAATCAAATTCAAGTCTAAATTAGGTTTTGATTAAAATCTCAAAATTTGCTCCTTAAGAAAATTCACAAGTCCTAAGTGAGTGTTCTCCTTCTTTAAATTATTCTTAGACCCATCCTTAGGTCTTATAACATTAGTTAGGATGTGTGTCTTGAGAGATACTCTTAGTAATTAAGAGCCTTATTTCCTAAGATTAGGAATAGATCTTAAGTTAGAATTCATCTATTGAGTAAATTGGGTTACTCAATTAGATGAAACCTTGAGTTTTCTAGTTTATAGATTTTCTTAGTTTATTAAATGATTATTTGATCTTTAAACTTTAGAACTAAGAATAAGAGATCTATCCTAATGAATTTGATTTATCATTAGGATTTGCCTTAACCTAATCTGTGAGTATTTGGGTTCTAAACCTTAGACCCTTAGTTATACCTTTAGATTAAGTAATTAGACCCCATCATCTGGAGTCTAATTCTTAATCTATTCATCTTGATTTGGCTAATCAAGATGTGGTTGGGATGAATTAAAATACAAAATTAGGTCGCTGATTTATTCATTTTAACTAAATAGTCGTCTTTTGATTAAGTTATAATTAGGACTTGGCCAGTCCTAATTATCTTCAACAAGTAGAATTCGTGATTCTAAGTTACAGAATGTGTAAGAAGTAATAATTCTGAAACTTATGTAACTTAGAGTAGATAGAACGAATAAAGTAGATAACAAAGGATATCACCTGTGTTTTAGATAGAGTTTCTTGCACTTTGATTTTGATGCTTCGCATTCCTTGATTTTGAGCCTTATACCTTGAACATGTATTATGTACATAAGATATTTTGATAAATATCTTATGTTAATTTGGATCATCATTCATAAATAGAATTACGTTCGTTTCATAAGTGGTTTGTAAGGTGTAGCTTGATTAGTATACCTCTTCGATCAACCCGTTCAGGGTCGGCAACCTTTCGAGGGTTTAATGTCCGATAGTCTATTGGCCATGCCTAGTCCGAGTGATAGGATGGATAGACTCTCGCCCTACTGACTATAGAGTCAGGATTCTGATATGGATATACTAATTCAAGTACACTTACATTCAGTTCTGTCTTAGCTCATCAGGCTAAGAGTTTCAGTGATGTTCAGTTCAGAGTTTCTTAGCTCATCAGGCTAAGAATTGCTGATTTAGTGTTCAGTTTAGGTGACTTATACAATTACTATAGTTTCAGTTTGCAGTTACTGTTTTACTAGTATATTCTGCATTTCAGCACTGTTTACTTACAGCTTTCCTGCACGTGTTTTTATATAGGATGCTAGTTTTACTTACTATTTTCATATGCTTACTTAGGATGATAGTGTTTCAGCTTTATACTGTTTAAATTTTGTACTTCACTTGGCATAATCTGTTTGATCATGAACATGTTTAGGTTGTACTTTTCTTACTTTTCTTTTACTTTTACTTATCTATCCTTGTTGCAGTTGCTTGGAGGAGGTATGTTTTACTTCCTTTTTGTTTAATTATAAACTATGGTTTATAACTTATTACAGTTCTTTTGTACGCTTTCTTGCACCTATTATGCTTAGTTCTGTTTTTATGGTGATATTCAGTTAACTTAAATAAACTCTTACCCTAAAATGTACTTAGACTTCTTGTCTAACCAGATTTTCTTTTGTTGGCTGGGGCCCTACCATTATGAAACTGATAATGGTAGGTTCTGAGTTTGTTGATTTAGCAGATCCAGTGGAGAGTTTGCCATTGGAGGAGGAGCCCGTTCCTGAAGATCCGTAGCTTTAGTTTTTCTTTCAGTGAGATTGAGAGTTTTCTTTCAGTACTTTTAAAATCATTAAATGTTGTAATAATACAGAATTATATTTCTTTTTTAGTACTTTACTTATTCTGTAATATTGTATTTATACTGTATTGGATGGATGTTATGTTTTATGCTTCCGCACTCTGAGTTCATGTATGATCATTTAGTGATAGTATTCTGGATTGAATGGCAAAGTTCTTATTTAAATTGGATTAGAATGTATGTCTAATCCAATCTTAAGTGGGAACCTTGTCATCTGGTGACCCCTCCACCGTAATCATATTAACTTAAGGGTTAACAGGACCACGGCGGGGCAGGGCCGCCACATTAACAGTTGGGTATGTTGAACCTAAAAATTCTAAAACACTACAAAAATAGTATGATAAAATATTAAATAAATTATTAGACTATAAGTGTGCAAGACTGTAACACAATTCTATCTCACAGCTTAACATAAAAAATAGAGTTACACTTACAATGTTACATGATTATAAAATATTGCATGTCTAAAAAGTAAAAAATCTAAAATTAAATAAAAGTACAGAATGTAAATAGAATTACAACACTAATTTGCACTTACAACTTGAAGCCTTGAACTATAAAATATGCAAATAACTTACTACAAGATTGAAAACCTTGAAAAAATATAAACTAATAGACTGTAAATCTATAACTGTAATTATAAAATCACAATTCCAACTTATAGCTTAACCCTTAAAAATAGAATTATAGGCTCATAAAATATTGCATGTGACTATATGAGCATGTCTAAAAAATCTAAAATTAAATAGAAGTATAGAATACAAACAGATCCACAGTATCAGCTTACACATGCAGATTGAACCCTAAAACATGCTGCTATCTGGGCTATTGCTACTTTGTTTTACTGCATTTCTAAAATCCCTAAAATTAGATAGAATTATAGAATGTAAATAGAATCACAGCATCAGCTTGCACTTACAACTTGAAGCCTTGAACCATAAAATATGCAAATAACTTACTACAAGATTGAAAATCTTGAAAAAATATAAACTGCTAGACTGTAAATCTATAACTATAATTATAAAATCACAATTCCAACTCATAGCTTAACCCTTAAAAATAGAATTATAGGCTCATAAAATATTGCATGTGACTATATGAGCATATCTAAAAACTCTAAAATTAAATAGAAGTACATAATATAAATAGATCCACAGTATCAGCTTACACATGCAGATTGAACCATAAAATATGCTGCTACCTGGGATGTTGCTGCTTTGATTTATTGCATTTCTAAAATCCCTAAAATTAAATAGAAGTACAGAATATAAATAGAATCACAGCACCAGCTTGCACTTACAGCTTGAACCATAAAACATACAAATAACTTACTGCAAAATTGAAAATATTGAAAAAACATAAATTGCTAGACTGTAAATCTATAACTGTAATTATAAAATCATAATTCCAACTCATAATTTAACCCTTAAAAATAGAATTATAGGCTCATAAAATATTGCATGTGACTATATGAGCATGTCTAAAACTCTAAAATTAAATAGAAGTATAGAATACAAATAGATCCACAGTATCAGCTTACACATGCAGATTGAACCCTAAAATATGCTGCTATCTGGGCTGTTGCTATTTTGATTTACTGCATTTCTAAAATTTCTAAAATTAAATAGAAGTACAAAATGTAAATAGAATCACAGCACCAGCTTGCACTTACAGCTTGAAGCCTTGAACCATAAAATATGCAAATAACTTACTGTAAGATTGAAATCCTTGAAAAAATATAAACTGCTAGACTGTAAATCTATAATTTTAATTGTAAAAGTCACAGCACCAGCTTGCACTTGCAATTTGAACTTTGAATCATAAAATATGCAAATAGCAGAATGACAACATTAACTTGCACTTGCAGATTGAACCATAAAACATGCAAAATATTAAACCCTAAGGTATAAACCTAAAAAAAATAAAAACCATAAATCTAAAAATATCAACTTGCTCTTGCAACTTGAATCATAAAACTTGCAAATAACTTACTACAATATTGGAAATCTAAAAAAATTTAAACGACTTACAAAACCTCCACATATTTTTTATTTCTGGAAGACGACATGAAGAAGCAAAGAACATACAACTACCAAGATCAGACTCAGAACTCGGGATAGAAGGATCCAATAGCCAGCAGAAGGCGAGAGCCGAGAGCCGAGAAGCGAGCAGAGACTTGAGAGTCGAGAGATCGAAAAAGAGAAGCCAGCCCTAAGAATAACCCTCTGTGCGATCTGTGGGAAGATAAGGATTAAAAGTACAGCCGCAGAGATTATCGCTGAGCTTTTAAGTCCGCTTTGAAGTCCGCCGATTCACAGTGGAAAAAAAAAATTCGGCATTTCGGGGATTCGAACCGCAGCTAGTCGGGTGTCGAGCGAGCGTTGCACCCGACTACGTTGCGGTATAATTCAATAAGTATATGTGTCTTTATATACTTATGCATTCACCAGAAGTATATTTCGAGTTGACTCGAACCCAATTCAAGTCGATTCAATACTAACTCGAACTCGACTCGAATTGGGTTAGAGTCCAAATATTCAACTTGATAATCGACTCAAAAATTTCGAGTCGAGTTCGATTCGACTCAAAATTCGAGCGATTTTCGAACGAGTTTCGAGTTTCGGGTAAAATTGCCACCCATACTTGTAGGTTTGGATGGTCTTCTCCAGTAGTTTAAACCATCATATGATTAGAGCATGGATGGAGATGATAGCATTTTGTTTGAACTAATGTTGTTTCCTTGTGAATTATCATTCAAGTATGCTAAATTGATCTATCCATGTCTAGACAAGCATCGCATGTTTTAAAAACAGACATATGTTACCTGCTGCATGATTTTCAATGATGAATGGAAGTAACAAAATTGTGGTTCATGTCATTGCTTTAAAATTCCGAATCCGCAGGGCATGGATGGAGGCAATGATTAATGGTGCATGAGTAAATAAAATGAAGGCTGCCACTATGATTGAAAATATAATGGCACTTGTTTGGCAACTTCCTTTGCATTCTGTTGATGAGTAGAATGATTGGGATTATAGCTCATGTCATTGTTTTGGTCTTGGATTATAATGTTTATTTTTTACAGTATTTATATTGCTACTTTGTTGTAGTTATTGAAAACACGCAGTTGGGATGGAAGGCGCTATGCATCTGAGAGCTTTGCCTTTTGTAAGATTCTTTTTAATGTAATTGATTGATTAATGAACAAACTACTTATAAATCTTCTTAGATTAACATAATCAAGTTTTAGACTCATTTGTGCAAAGTAATTTGTAATAATAAAAATGATTACAAGAAAAAAATATTTTCATTAAAATTTTAAAAAAAAGATGTGATTATAACATAGATTTTCTTGAATAACATAGATTCCTTGATTAATTTCTTAAATAATATATATTTTTTGATCAATATGTGATTACAAAATAATAAAAATTATTAAATACTAAAATTAGTGAATACTACAATCACAATATGAACATTTAGCACAAGTATTAGAACAATAACATAAATTATTGTTTTATTAATTCAAAGTATCAAACAATTGCAATTAAGAATTCCATATAAAATGTATACATATATATGCTTTCAATTTACTTGTACATATTAATACAAATTAATTGATGCAATTTTCTACACTGCAATTCTTTTAGTTTTTAAACTAAATCCTTCAATGGCTACTTACTGTTTACCTCATAAACCTAATGTCAATTCTAAACTATATAATATCTAGTCTCACTGGTTGGTTCACATTGGGTCACACAAGTTCACATCAGGTCGAATCAAATATCTGGTTGGTTCATCGGGTAGTTCAGTTCGATTTTCAAAGCAATGCAATCTTTTGATGCCCAATGAATCCAGAAGTTTGGTTCAATAGCTACATCAGTGTTCCTAGCAAACAAAATGAATACAAAATTATTATAATATCTTAATTAATATTTACTCATTAACTCGATAAGATAAGCAAATTTTTATTATGTAGGCAATCAAGTCCCATAAAATGATATAAGATAATATTCCGTACATACATACAGTTTTGATTACAATATGAACAGAATAATGTTTTTCATAATTGAAAGTTGAAGTAGGTTGCAGATGAGACTTATCTCTCAGAACTAAAACACAAATCTAAAACAATGAATCAATTGCACTAAATTAGGACTGATTTTGCTTGCAGATAATAATTAATAAAAACAAGATGATATATCTTTAAAAAAACAATAAATGAATAATAAGAGTTCATTGCGATCTTTAGAAACTAATCCCGCAAATGATTAGGTTCTTCGCAAAACTCTTTGGGGTCGATTTGCGGTGGTGGGAGGGTTTAGGGTTTGAGGGAGTGGCGATGAGAAGGATGCAGTCAGGGTCGTTGCCACTGTCGTCCATTGTTTTTGCTTGATTGGGCTGAAGCCATGCCCTAAAAATACCTCCTTTTTACATGTTAAGAAAAATTATTAAATGTATTAATATCATATATTATATCCTAATAACATCTGCGAGGATTTAAAAACAAATTCCAGAAGTGATGATCAAGCTTTTGTTACCCGCTCAACAGTACTGCACAGATAAGAGATCGACCGTTGGATTGGAATTAGAGATCCAATGGGCGATCGGGGATACTTAAGATTTTGCAGGAATCTTCCTATAGCAGAATCCCTTCTCCTCCATCTTGTAACCCGCTCAACAGAATCCCTTCTCCATCTTCAGAACCCCACGGTTCAAAACCCTAGTGCTCCCAAGCGTCCCGAGAAGAATCCCCCAATTGCTTGCATTTTGGCTCTATAAATCGCATATTTTCTGGCTTTCTTCATCCCCTCGTGATCGTATTCCTCCAGAACGAGAACACAGAGGAAAGGGTCGTACATGTAAGCATGAATTCTAGGGTTGGCGATCATGAAGGCTTCGAGGTGGAACCAGCCGTCTGAGATGAAGACGATGGCGGCGAGATTTCTGCTTTTGGGGATGGATGGCGCGGTGCATCTGAGAGCTTCACCGAGGGACAATGGCTTCGACTGGGGGATAAGGACGTTGTATCCCTCGAGAAGAGGTATGAGGGCATGGACGGCGGAGATGAACTGAACCGTGGACGCGAGAGCAATGCGGGATTGAGGGACGAAGGCGGATCGAATGGTGAAAGCGAGGCGGGGGACGTCGATGCGGATGTCGACGAAGACGTAGAGGGCGGGGAGGAGGGAGGAAGGGACGGGGATGCGAATAGGCCTTCGGAGCAGCTTCGGGATTTTAGGGAAAAAAGCTGAATATCCAAGCGATGACTGTCGCCGCAATCCCTAGGAAAGCTGTGGAAAACGAGAAAGCCAAAGGCTGATCTGGTGCGATTATATTAGATTTAGGAAAAAAACTGACGTGGCTGAAGTGACACATCATCCAGAATTTGAAGAATTTATTAGAGGGAGCGTATATAGCCAATAAAAAAAAAAAAGCATTATTCTCAATAAATTTGAGCGCCATAAAAATATACAAACTTAATGAATAATATTCAGCCATGCATTAAATACATGGACTCCATAGTTCATCCCAAAACGAAGCCCCTCGCATCGGCAAGACAAAATCCTCGCAATAAAGGAAAGCGATCGGCGCAATCAAAACGTTCCGTCTTTTGTAAGAAAAAAAGACGATATTTATGAGGATAATAAAGCGGGGCACCCAAAAGCGCATTTGCTTCGAAAAAAGTATATAACAAAGCAGCGGAACCAACCAAAAGACAACGGGGGCTGCTGCAATGGGGGAAGAGGAGAAGCTGGGTAGAGACATCTGGGGCGAGGTGGGAGCTCTGTGGAAGCTGGCGGGTCCGATCACAGCGATGAACTGCGTGGTTTACCTGCGCGCGATGATCTCTGTGGTGTGCCTGGGGCGTCTGGGTCCAGTGGAGCTCGCCGGCGGCGCTCTCTCGATCGGGTTCACCAACATCACCGGCTACTCCGTGCTCTTCGGGCTGGCCTCCGGGCTCGAGCCGCTGTGCAGCCAGGCGTACGGTTCCCGCAACTGGGACCTCATATCGCTGTCCCTGCAACGGGCCATCCTGCTCCTGCTGGCGGCCTCGGTGCCCATCTCCTTCCTGTGGCTGAACATGGGGCCGATCCTCATCTCCCTGGGCCAGGACCCTTCCATCACCTCCGCCGCCGCGTCCTACTGCCTCTTCTCCCTGCCCGACCTGCTGACCAACGCGTTTCTGCAGCCCCTCCGCGTGTTCCTACGCTCGCAGGGGATCACGAAGCCGATGGCAGCCTGCTCTGCCGCCGCCGTCGTTCTACACCTCCCCCTTAGCCTCCTCCTGGCCTTTACCCTCGGCCTCGGCATCCCCGGAGTGGCCCTCGCCTCCGCCCTCACCAATCTCAACATGGCCCTCTTCCTTCTCGCCTACCTCCGATTTTCCGGCGCCTGCGCGCTCAGCTGGCGCGGTTGGTCCCGCGCCGCCCTCGCACGCCTCGCCCCCCTCCTCCGCCTCGCCGTCCCCTCCTGCCTCGGCGTCTGCCTCGAGTGGTGGTGGTACGAAATCATGACCGTCCTTGCCGGTTACCTCCCCAATCCTACGGCCGCCGTCGGCGCCACCGCCATCCTCATTCAGACCACCAGCCTCATGTACACCGTCCCCATGGCCCTGGCCGCCTGCGCCTCCACCAGGGTCGGCAATGAGCTCGGTGCAGGCAGACCGCAATCCGCCAGGTCCGCCGCCACCGCAGCCCTCGCGTGCGCCGTCGCCATCGGAGCCCTTAATCTCGCCTGGACCGCCCGATTCAAAGCCAGCTGGCCCACCCTTTTCACCCAAGACGCCGCCGTCGCCGGCCTAGCCGCCGCCGCCATGCCCCTCGTCGGCCTCTGCGAGCTGGGCAACTGCCCCCAGACCACCGGCTGCGGCGTCCTGCGGGGAACCGCCAGGCCCGCCATCGCCGCCAGGATCAATCTCCTCTCTTTCTACCTCGTCGGCACGCCCGTGGCCGTCGGATTGGCTTTCGGCCTCCGCATCGGCTTTGGCGGCCTCTGGTACGGCCTCCTCACCGCCCAGGCCGTCTGCGCTGTGTCCGTCTTGGTTGTCGTTCTCGGAAAGATCGATTGGGAGGCTGAGGCCGCGCGGGCCAAGAAACTCGCCGCCGTTGAATTGGCCGCCGCCGGAGAGGACCAGGAGAAGGCGCTCTTGGCAACATTTGCGGATGAGCTCTGAGGGTTGTTTTTTATTTTTGTTTCAGCTGGAGCAAGAAGGAGGCGCAAAAGGTAAAGCAATGTGTTTTTTGCCATTTACAGAAAGAAAAGACGAGGAAAAGGTAGCTTTTTCCAGCAAGCAGATGGTGGAGGGCGCACTGTGGAGCACCTGCTTTGGCGTTTAGCTCCGTTTTTAGCATTATATATTCATATATATTTATGTGTTTTTGTAGGAACGGTCCGGTCCGATGGGGGACTGGTGGGCTCGGCTCGTTAGGGTCCGGCTGAAAGAGGAAATCTGGACCCCGGCCGCAGCCGGCTTTTTTCTCATGGTTTACCGGTTTACTAGGAAAGGACTAGTTTTATGTATATTTATCTGAAAATTTTTAAATTTCTGGTTTTTACACAGTGCTTTTAAGTAAAAAATATCAATGCTGTTTTGGTAGAAATCTTAAAAGGATGAAAAATGCTACTCTTTATGCATTAAAAATTATTTAAAATTAATGATTTTTTAATTTTATTTTTGTATAATAATATGAAAAATGTTACTTAGTCTCAATTATCTCTCAAAAAGTATAAATAATTAAAATTTAAGATTTAAAAAATATATTTTTATAAGTTTCATAATCAAAAGTGGATTTAATAAAAAAATTTTATTTCATTTAACTCTCTAAATTTTAATTATTAATATATTTTAAAAAATATTTGAGAGCTATATAGTAATACTCATATTATATTTTGCTGTATAAATGTAATAATAGTCTAAGAAGATAAGCTTGACAAATTAGAATTGTTTTGATAATATGTCCTTTAGTATGTCTTCAATTTTAAAAACAGATACAGCCATTGACTCGATAATTTCTTGGTTGGAGTGCTGAATTGGAAGCAAAAATTATATTAAATTTTTATAATATGATACTCTGCTTTCCTCTCAAATATTTTTCAATAAAATTCATTTTTTTATTATTTTAAAAATGATGTATAGATAATTAAATATTTAAAATATAAATATTTTAGTGAGGTTTATATTAAAAAATTATTTGGAGAAAATACTTAAAATAAAGTATAATCATTTAATTTTTAGAATATATTTTATTTGTGTGGGTATATGTGCAAAAAAAAAGAAGAGATGTGGGACCCACATTTTGTTACAGGCGCCGTACAAATCTTTGTTTCGGATAGAAAAATGGATATGTTGGAAAAGGAAACGCTTGTATGCAAGATTCTTCAAAATATTCTTAAAGTTCTTAAAATATCAGTGCATGATATAATATTTTAGTATTTTTTTTTTTTAATTTATAAAGGAAAAGATCGCATTAATTATATTCTACTAATTACTTTTTGTGATATCTTATAACTTCAAAATCTAATGTTTTCTAAGATTTAAATGAGACAAATAAGTGATGATGATATTATTCTTATTTTAGATAAAGCTATATTGAAAGATATATGTTTTAATACTCTTAAAAATATTATATATATATATATATATATATATATATTAATAATTATTAATTTTAATAAAATTTTAATCATGATTTTAGCTAAAAATCTCAATTATTATGAGTTAAATATTAATTTTAAATATTTTAATAATAAAATTATTGCAGTGGTTCTCATTTTGAAAATGAAAAATAATAGATTTATAATCATAATTTTAACTAGTGTGAACGGTGCTGTAGCCCAATGGTTAAAGCTCAGGATTTGTTATTTCGTGTTATGAGTTCAAATTTCACTTAATCACAAAAAAAATAAAAAATAAAACTAGTGAATCTTAATCTTAATTATTATGATTGAATTATTTGAATTAAATACTTTAATATGAATGAGAATATTATAATTTAGTATAAAATGTATATTATAGGTTAAATGTATTTTCATTAATGAATACTAAATTACTTTATTTTTCAATTACTTGGATTCTCAAATATTACAAATAAATTATTAAAATTGGAAAATTACTAAAATTTATTTCCTCCAAATGGTCAATAGTAATTTTTTATTGAAAACTGATAAAATCCAAAAAAATAAGCAAAAAATAAATATTTTGGACTAATATAAATTTTTTAATTTTTATGTATGAATTAATTTTAACAATTATATATTTATACATAATACTATTATATCAATCAAACAAATAAATTTCTTTTTATCTTTTATTTATTTTCTCCGAATTCTCTAATTATATAACAAAGTTTATTTTTTTTCTTAAAAATACTTAATAGATATTTGTAAAGTATTGTTATACTTACATATTAATATATATCAAAATATATAGATGATGTGTTAATTTAATGTCTAAATAGATTATTAGTTGAATATATTTTTTTATGAGATGTATATATATAAAAAAAAATTTGTAAGAGGGCGGGAGGAAGCTGATACTGAACGGATTCTTTGTCTCTATAGTACACCATCGAAACGTACAAAAAAGCCTTCACTTTGTTTTGGCTTCAATTGCTTCTGTGTAAAAGTTTTTATGTATATAACATTGTTAGATTTTTTTATTTCTCATTATTTAATGATACAGAAATTAAAATCATTTTATTCTCATTTTATTATCCCCATGACTGCGTGGAAGAGTATTGTTCTAAAATTAGAATATTAAAATAATTTTCTAGCAATTTTATAGAATAGTCATTCATTTAATTTTATTTAGAAATACATTAGCAAGGCTTACAAATTTTCACTATGTCATCAACAATATTAAACGCATGTTAGAGTTTCCTCATTTCCAGTTTGGCGAAAAAATATATATCAATTGATCTGCTATCACTTCTATGTCGCTAGGGCATCATGGTACAGTCGGATGTGCTTTCTCGATGACTAGCCTACGCCTTCTGATGGGAGATGGGAGCAAGATGAGGCCAGAAGCTTCGAGCGCTCCATAATCTTCTCAAACACACCATAGGTTGAACTCTTTCACTATATTTTTATACGAGAAAGTTGTGTAATGGGCAATTGAGCACCAATTGAGGGAGTCTTTGGTTTGCTATAAAATGATTGGCTTAAAGTAATCGATCGGTTTACAAAGTAATTTTATGGGGATTTTAGTTTCCGTGTTCTTCACAAAAAGCTGTAACAATTTTATGCTCGAAATCAGAGGCGTGGCAAGAAAGTTTCGCAAACTCCTTCATCATCTTCGTCCCAAACTCCATTGTCTTCATCCCCAAATACGTTGCCATCCTCCACAACTTTATCATTGTCCTAGGCTTCGTCAACATCGCAACAAACACCCGAGGACATCAACTTTTGGCGGAGAGAATGACATGAAAAGTGAAACAGTCATCTTGGCGTGGTGAGAACGCTGATGCATAAGAGAGGAATTTCAAATATTTTATTATAAGAAAATTACCCTAAAGTCAGAGTACATCAAGATAAATATTTTACAAGTCAAACAGATATTAATTTTATCATGCTAAATCTAATTTTCTTACAATACTCCTACTCAAGTATAATCTTTTTCTCAAACAAAACAATCCCTAACTTGAGCGGGGAGTTCAATATTTCAAGTGCAAGAGCTAGGTGAACTCAAGAATCCAAGATTAGAAACAAAAGAACTATGAGTATTGTACTTGATCACTTTATATAGGGTCTAAGGTTATGGAGGCTACGCCACCCAGTTTTGTATGGTCTGTTTGTGTTGCCGACAATTATACGATCATATTGGACTCAAGATGATAATCCAAAAGTTCTTATACGGAGCACCTCGACCCCATAATTATGTCTTATATATCACCTCTTAATCAACTGTCCATCCCATAGAATGTTTATGGTAATGCCATCTTTTGAATCCTCCAGCCGTCGATTTGAATCTTTCAACATTTTATTCTTCTTCCCTCTCAAATTTCTACTTATTCTTATTATAGGGTTTCAAGATTTCAAAAGCTCTCACAAAAAATTAGCGCACACGCAACTATAACACATAATGTTCGCTTTTATATAGAGTCCAAAATCAGCCATCAAAATATCCTAAACAGTTCTGACCCGAGCTGAAATTTTTTGCGGGGGCCGCTCCTGGGCGCCAAACTGTCTGTTTGTCGGGTGCGCCGAACAGACAGAGGATTTTCATTTTTATAAAATTAGTGAGAAAGAAGAGCTGAGATGGTAGATTCGTAAATAATAAAGATTGGCAAGCGCAGCTGACAAATTGCTCAGAAAATAAAAATAAACGGGAAGAAAAAAGCCAAGGAGATCGGCCAAAAAAGAGAATAAATTAAAAGCTGCGAAATGGCATCCGAGCAGGTGGAAGCTGCAAACAGAGGGTCACATCATCGATCCCGCGCGGGAATGGAAAGCAACTGCCGCATCAAGCCGCCGGAAAAGCTAAAATGGTATCGCTCCGACGTATAAAATCACAAATAATCTTAGCTTATCATTTATTGATATCTTCAAATCAAATAAATATTTAATTTTGAATTTTTAAACCAATTGGGTTGCTCTGCTCATACTCCATGCCTCTTCTATTATTATTCTAATACCTGTATATGCAAAATTCTTGTTTAATGACGATCAAAGCAAAATTGCTAGAATTATCAATTGGAATACTGCACGACTCTAGGGTTTGGGGTTTTTGGTTTTTTCAACTTCAATTCGTTTTTGAGGCTCGTAAATTATTGTGTATTTGGAGTTATTTTTGGGGATAATGCTATTAGCAAGCGGTAGGGTGTATAAAGGTCTAATATTTGAGACCTTGGTATAGTCAAAGAACTTCTCTTTTGGAAAAGATTAAAAAATTCCTATTTTTACTTTGAAAAAATTATGCACAGAATGGCTTCAAATTAATCCCAATGGGTTTAGTAATGGACATTCATGCTACATGAGCTGATCCAATTGATTAAAGAGTTCGGAAACCCCTTCTCATCTAATCATTCTAAAATAATTTATTTGTAAGATCAAAGGGCTTCTTAATGTCAAACATTGTGCAACAAAACTTATTGTTAGATAGAGAAAAGTGATAAAGATTATGTCTTTTGCAAGCAGACTGTTATCATTAATGAAAGCAGGTTGGGTTTGGTCAATAAAAGATCTCATATACGGCTTAAGATAGGCTGCCAGCAACTTAGCTATTGGCATATATAATGCATTACAGATAGATATTAGCATGTAATCAATAATAGAATTCACATGAGCTGGTTTAGGGATAAGAGTGATTGCTTGTGCTGCACTTGGAAGCTTACTGTGATTGTAGAAATGATTTAAACTTGCTAATAATCTTTACTTAATAGTGGTTCGATTATGAGTGTAAAAATCTCCTGTAAACCCATTATGCTCCGGCATAGCATTTGAGTTGATAGAATTGAGAATAAGCAAAACATCCTCCTCTTTAAATGAATCATTGAGATTATTATTAGCCTCAATAGAAAGAATACCTATCGGGCAATAAACCTGAACTGTAAGATTGGTGACTTAAATAAGGAAGTAAAGTGATTGATATTCAACGTAGTAATATCAGCTGGATTATTCAAATTTCTCAAGGTTTTCAATTGACTAGCGCTTTTCCTTATTGCTATGTATCTATAGAGAAACTGTAAATCGTCCTCTCCTGGATTTTTGAGTTTTGCTTTATCTAAGAATTTTTTTTTTTAAATCATAATTGATACCCAATTGTACTTTGAGAAAAGTCAAGATTCTGGAGATTCATAAAGGTAGAGCATCCGCTCTCAAATATTTGAGAATAACTATCTTGAGCCTTCAAAGAGTAAATAAAACTACCTTTAACTCGCCTCAGCTTATTGATGAACACTCGCACCGTGTCACTTTAACATATGAATTCCAATTAGAAATGATAGCTTTATTGTATGTGGAAATTTTTTTCAAAAGTTCTTGTATCAAAACCTCCTGCCATTAGAACAAAGATTCTCAAGAGGTAGAACTACGGGGGAATGATCTGAAGTGCTTGGATTATCCACATATTAGAAAAGAATAGGGGAATGAATTACATCAGTTCTCATTATAAAGAATACAATCTAACCGAGCCCAAATATGATTTTGAGTTTGATTATTACTACATGAAAAGAGAGAGCTCGAGGAAGCAATGTTCAAGATATGAAGAATAGACAAAGTTAATTAAATCTCTTGTATTTCCGGTGCTAATAAATGCAACACCTTTTTTAAGGGTAAGTTTTTGTTATAAATAGTATAATGCATAAGATAGTATAATAGCAGTCCCTTGAGAATTTGAATACCCTCCCTCAATTTTTCATAAGTTTGTTTAACTCGATTATAATCACTTGCCAAGATCCAAAGAGCTTGAATTTGTTGAGAAATAGTGACAAGATTTTTCCAAAGAGACCTTCTTTCAGAGTAGGTGTTAGAGGCATATACAATAACAAGGAAGAAAGAAGACTTTCCTTTAATAGATCGGTAGGGCTTATAACCTTGAAATAAACTAAATCAATGTTCCAAACCAATAAAATTCTTCCATTTGTAGTCTTGGCAAATGTTAAGCATTTTCGAGATGCTATAAGCAAATCTAAAAGGAAGTGCTTATTTTGCTCACTATTTTGAGATAGATTTATCAGTCTAGAGCACTATAGGAAAATTCAGAAGTTTATTCTAAATCGGGATGGAAGAAAAAGATAATTTGCCAGGATCAAAAGATTAATCCCATTTATTGACTAAGAATGGAGCACCAAGTGCCAAGTGCCCCTTCTAAAACTCTTGTGGAATCTTCGTCTGAGGTAAATTTTAATAGGTAAGCTCCTTTTGCAATCACCGAAAGATCTACTCCTTTAGGTTTCCAAAGATCAACCATAGCTTTATGGAGGGCAGAAAAGGAATATTTTTTTTCCTAGGGCATAGCCTATTAAACAGGAGGACTGAATTTGCTCTAAGATAGTATTTTCTCCGGGCTTAAAGAAATTTCATCTTCCTCACCAAGGGAGTAGACAAGGTTGAACTTTTTTTTTCGATTCAAAAAAACTTAGGAAGAGGGATTTTCAAAGAGCAAACATTCCAACACTCCAGCTTAGGGGTAATAATCTTATATTTACTAGTATGTGATTTTCCTTATAATTATCAAATGTATCATTCATAATAATTGGCATATTCTGTCATCATGATCTTAAATATTCCTTATTTGATGATATGCCAATATAAGAAGAGAGGGTGGGTATATATATTTAACAACCATATTCTCTTGTGCTTTGATAAAATAATTGAATTCCTAGGTCATTTTTTTCGTTGCAGTTGTACGTTTTTATGCTGCTGCTATGAAAAAATTTGGAATCTAAAAATAATTTTAGAATTGTTTACTTCAAATTCTTTTCAACAATATATATTGAACTTATTAAATATGAATGGCTAGATCATATAATTTTCAGATTTAATTATAAAATTAATATAGCTTCAGCTCTTCTGAGTACAATTGATCTTGAAACTTATAACATTACAATCATTATCATGTAACCTGAGTGTCTTTCATGGTTTTGAATTTAGGGTTTATGTTTCCCCATTATCTATATCCCATCGTTGTTCTTTGGGTTTTGGTCAATCCAGCTTTTACTTATTAGTTAGTGGTACTTTTGGGTTACGTTGTAATTACAATTGATCCCTTTCAACTCAGTAACTTTTCTTTATATAATATAGAACATGCTCTTATATAAATAAATAGATAAATAATGAGTGTTGCTACGGTGCTAAATTTGTGTCTCTTAAATGCATAATGAATATTTCTTGTTCGCATTGCTACTTTATGTATGTGTGGTATGCACTGAGCCCAAGCTACATCTATTGGATATTCTTGATAAAATGAATCTTATCACAATGATGGAGAAAAAAAAAGGTATAAAAAGCTGGCAAGAGATCTTTTTTTTGTTGAGCTCAAACAAAAATAAATTTCATCACGCTCTAATAGAAAATGCAAGTATTTGTGACAATCAAGAACTTTTATATTAGTAAAACAGCAAATTTAAGCTATTGAACTGCATATATAGTAAAAAATCTCCATTATACTTATATAGTAGATGCATGCTACTTCGTATATATCTGTTAGAAAAGTCAGCACCTCCTTTTCAGAGATATTGTTGACTTCCAATATCACAACTCTGAAATTTTTTGGGAGATTAAAGTGGAGGTATATATTTACAAAAAAATACATTCTCAAGGAAGACTAACATGCATCTCCAAATCTCTCAATAAAATGTGTTCTCTTACTTCTCATCCCCTGGAACCATTTCATTACTACCTGTGCTGGCTGCTTGTTGTCTGGAGACAAATATTTTTGTGGTTTTGCTTTTTTTTTTTTTTTTTTCCAGAAATTTTATTTTGAGGTTTATGTGGCTTTGCTTATATTGATTTAGTGGACTGTGATGACAGGAAAGCCCCTTCACAAAACAAATTTATTAAGAAGAGACAGATAAAAGAGGGATTAAGGAGTTCACTATTTTTAGTGAAACTTTGATATATTATTTACTGATCATCAAATTACAAATGAGAACAAGGAAATCTCAATTACAGAGTATAATCAACATCTTTTTTTACAAAATCTTCATTTTGAACTATGAATAGCCTATCATTATCTCGAATCACTTCAATGGAGTCTATCTCTGCCCCATCTTCATTTGTTATTGCAGCATTAATGGCAGCAATTCCAAACTTCTCACCTGCCAATAAGAACATCAAATGCTTTTGAATCCCTCCGTCATATCTCTTTCAGCAACAATTTTTTTTTTGAAAAATTAATTTTTCCTCTTGATATTAATAACAGGAATTGATACATACCAATAATACTTTTAAGCTGCTCCATTGTGTTTGGCAAACGAATCAGCTTCCCTGCTTCTGAGGATCGATTCCTAAGCAATGGATGCCCTCTGTACAAACTAGCCCTGGGACATAATGCAACTCTCCCTCCCCATTTAGCCCTCTCACCTTCATCCCCAGACGCTGTGTTTTTCATGTAAAATTCTGGTGATTCGAATATTGTTATTGGATAGCCAATTTCCCTCTTTCTTACTAGTTCTTCTAACTCCCCCTTTGTCAGTGTCTCTTTTCTATGAACATTGGTTTTTTCTATGTTTGCTCCATTCATAAGCAAAAACATCACTACCTCTACAAGGTTTTGAGCTAAAGCAGCATCTAAAGCTGTTAGATTTTCATTATTTGCTGAATCTATATGCAAGCCATGCTTCAAAAGTTCTGTGATTGCAGAAAGATCATTTCTTTTTGCTGCAGCACAAAGGAGTTCTCCTCCTGTATTGGCATCTGAGTCGCATGCCAAATGATACAAAAGTTTGAAAATTCTCTTTTGCTTAAAAGCTGTTGCTAGCCATAAGGCAGTGTTTCCATCCTTGTCTGGAAATGGTGTAAACAAGTGAGGCAGGAAATGGAGCTCCAAGGGATTTTCACTGGCTTGAGTTCATTTAGATCTTACCTTGTAGGTTTGTGTTACACCCATGCTTGAGTAGCACCAACACACAATCTTCATATCCTTTCATCACTGCTAAGTGCTGAAATGCATGATTCTTAATGAGAACAAATATTTCTGGTGTGCTAAAGAATACAAGTTTGACGAGCTTAAAATTTTGAGATATTATTGCTGAGAATATTATGATCTTCATAAAATAAGTTTGCTAGAGGAAGAATCACAATAAATTTTTTTTTATTATATATTCACTGTAATTATTTCCAATGGGTAATATATACATAATAGAGAGATGTTATGAAAGAGAGAGAGAGAGGTGTTATAATCCTAGCATAATTTAATTGCTAAATTAATGAAGGTATTATACCAGAAAGCACAAATACATAATACAAGATATTACACTAAGCTTCAATTAAGAGTTGCTTCTCGAAAAATTATTGGAGAAAGAAATATTATTATGTGTATCAATAATATAAGAACTGCAATTTAATGTTGCAAAAGCCATGGCTAAACAACAAAATCTCTCTTGTCTACATCTCTTCTTATTAGAGCACCACCTTTTCTCAAAGGGGCCAAGAACTTTGCTTCAAAGCACCAAGAAAACCTTGTTAATTAATAAACTTTTTCATTTCTTCCTTTCTCTTTTGTCCTCTCTTTTTATCTACCTCTCTACTCTTCCTCTATTGCTCTCTAATTTTTTGGGATGATTTTACTGTTGCTCCTAGCACCTTTTTAAAAATGGTTTGAGAAGAGAATGAAAAAATTTAATTTAATTTTAATCACCCCATATGACTTTGAATTTAGCGCATGAGACTTTGATTTTGATTTCGACAAAATAAATGGCAAGTGTTTGATTTTGAAAATTTGGAATGAAAGTGAACAAAATTGAAGCTTTCTATTGAAGAGACCCAAGCATGTCTGTTATAAAAACTGACCACCCAAGGTAGCAAAACATGCTTTATTATTACTCTATATTTGGGTTACACATAACTCTAAATTGCATTGTATAGATTTTAATTGTCATAGAATTCCTAAATGTCATGTAATATTATATTCAACACTTTGAACATGCCAACATTAATTTTAATATGGACATTAAAATAAATTTTATCATCAGCACATTATTCATGCCAATAATATTCACAATTATTTTCACAAAATAATGACATTTGTAAAGTATTCAGGACCAAGAAAAGTAGTAACTAGTGTTAAGAAGTTATCACATAGGATCAGAACTGGCATAACATTTAACAATTATAAGAATTTCAGTTACAAAAAAAGCAATGAGAACAATGTAAAAGCATTTCATAATATATATTTGAGCTGTAATTTAATCATGCAATCATGGTAAAAGTGGTAGTTCAATAAATAAGCAACACAATGCTAGTATTTATTGGCATAATGAACAATATAATAGTTCAATTAACTTAGAATGTATCTCACAATGAACAAAAATGATTAAAAATAAGCTTTTCCAGTGCTATGTAAGCTACAACACTACTCACCCTAATGAATCGTTGGAATTCCAACACAACGATGCGAATTGAAAATGAATAAAATTTTTACCTTTAGAGGGGAATTTAAAATTTTCAATCATGCATTTGGGCACGCATAATGCATGCCTGGGAGCACCATTGTAAGTACAAGCAAGGATGGGTCATTTAATGTGATTCGACCCAATCTTATCGGGTTGCGTCTGGGCATATAAGATCACGTGTTTGGGCACGTTGCATTTGAACACAAGTAATGGTGCATCTAGGCACAATATTTTGGCTCATGGGCGCACTATTCTGGGTGCGAGAATGCTAGATTAGTAAATAAAATAAAAAAAGAAAATAAAAACAATAATATTAATAATTATTATTATTATAATTAATTCTAATACTAATAGTTATTATAATGATTTAAGTTGATGAGATTTTAAGATGTCAAAGCTTCTTCATAGTCCTTGAAGCATAGTATGGCTGAACACAGCCTCTAGTCACATTCCAAGTCCCTTTTCTAGATCAAACAACTCCGAGTAGTGAATTTCTGGCTCGTTCTGAACATCTCGTGCATTTCTCTCACCTTGCCACGTCTGCTGCCTGTGGGTTTCCATTTATTCAATTCTAAAGAGTTGTCTTCCTTCCGGTAGGCAGCTCCTCCATGCTCTCTATCAAGGTTAGTGTTAATGGTTGCATTGCCTTGCCATCTTTGACCTGCTCCCACTTTGGGCGCATTGTAACTCGAAGCCCGAGGTTCAACCTTTGGGAACCGTAGAAGGCTTTTTGAGATCAACCATTGGTACCTAAGGCTCGCCCTACTTCACTTGAGCCTCCTCTTCAAAATCTCTTCGACCAACGAGCTCCTTGTCAAGAGTGAACTTGACTCTCCTTTGTTGCTTGTTCACGCCATCTTTCAAGAGGAAGGTTTTGACCCTCTTGCACTACACCCTAATGACTAGTGTCTTCTATAGGAGCCAAATCCGTAACATACAGTGACCCAACTTTGCTCACTTGTGCAGCCACCAACACACTCTTGGTTATTTTCCAGAAGTCCTCTGTGAGCTGATAATGGAGGAGATAGTTGTAAGAAATTCTTGCTTGATATAACACTTATAATGATGCCAAAAAAGCCACCATTTGAGACTATGGCTAATGGTTCAACATTATCAACAAATAATTCCACGAATCCCATTTCTTCAATTGGAGATCGTCAAAAAAGGTGTTAAAGAAAACAATGAAAATAACACAAAAAGTAGATAAGCAACACACGAGAGCATCAGATCTAAAGAAAATTCGAAATAGGAAAAAATTATGGGTGAGTGGGAAAGAAAAGAATTTCATTATGTAGTGATAAACTCACAGTTGCAAAGCTCCAAATCTGAGAGGCGTCTTAGAAACTATTGAGAAAAATACAACTCACTAACCTTAACCCCTTATTTATAGATGGATTTGGACAACAATAAATGGGCAACGAGATTAAAATATCCCTCCAAAAAATATAGATCTACTAATCAGAGGGGACAACCGAAATGTGTTTAACTGCAAATTGAAAGCACTCATATTACAATTAGTATTGAACTCCATGAGAATTTGATTTCTAGGCTCTTGCAATTGTTTCCTAAAAGAGCAAGTCCACCATTTATCTCAAAAAACATGGAATATTTAGAAAGTATATTAAAGGGCTGTTCTGTTCAAGATTAAAATTAACTAACTGGATAAGATAATATAAGCTAATAAGCCTACTACATTATTCAGTTAATAAGAACGATAACAAATAGTTAAAAAAGCCATTCGATTCAGATAAAGTGATTTGATTTTTTTTTTTAATTTTAAATAATAAATATGTAATTAATCATGTAAATTATATAGGTACAATTAAATTACATAATATTAATTATGCTACTTATTATTTTTATTATATTTAATTAAAAATATAATTAAATAATTATGCAATTAATTAACAAAGAAATTAACTAATATTAAATAACAATGATTAATTTAATAATTTCATTATTAATTAATGTTAATTAAGCTACCTAATCTAGTAAATAAAATTAACTGCATTCATTAATCACTTAAACTATTACTTTTAATTAATGGTGGAGTTATGTAACTAAGTAATTAATAACATAATTATAGAATATTAGTTAATTTGGTTATTAATTATTAATTATATCATTAATAATAGCAAATTACATAGTCATAAACTTTATCAAATTAAACACTTTATTCACTCAAAACAAGACAATCAGCTAATTCCACCTTTTTGCAGGATTAACAAGCTAGACGAGAGGATTATCCAGGGCTTAAAAGGTTGGAATGAGATTAAAATTAGTTTAATCATATAATCTTGGTGGATACCTATATTAGGTTAATCCCTACTGAACAAGCCCTTGAATTTTTCACTCTTCAGCAATGCTCCTGATTAATTTCAAGATTACAAGTTGGTTGCAAATGAAGTTATTTATGATTTGGGTTAGGGACATAGGGTATTGTGACGTTTGGTTGTGTTTTCTGAAACAGTATGCTAGTAAGAATTGTCTTATTTTTTTTAATAAAAGTTAATTGTATAAATAGTTTTGTGCCCTTCTCAACATCAATAAAGTATCTAACATAGATAACTATCCTTTATTTATGTTTGGGAAACCTCTGCATTCAGAAGAATTTTACAAGTGGGAAGAAGGTTGAGAAAGCTAAATATTAAAAAGACTGTTTTAGCACTATGGGTTATGGTTCCAACGGTTTGCACTAAAATTAAAAAAAAACACAATTATTATGTATTGACTCAATTCTGTATTAGGATGGGTTTCACATTCATTGATTTAAGTTTGGGATTGGTGGAAATCATGTTAAGAAAACTAGCACTAATCTTTAAGACAAATCAATGAGTGAGAAGCCATGACATTCAATAAGTATTGTTGCGATAAATGATACCAGGGGTGTTCTTCCTCTAGAGTCTCCAACATCAGGATCCATTCCTGTTTTCAGCAGCTCCTCAAGAAAACAGCTGTTTCCTGTAGCCACAGCAGTTAGCAGATTGGAAGTTATTGTAGTTTCATCACCTTCATCGTTTTCACATCTTAAATCCTCAATGCTAATACTCTTATTCACCATTTGATGCTACAAAACATAACATTCGGTTAAAATTCGTGCATTTGCCTTCAAAAATAACATAACATTCAATTAAAAGAACTTAAAAAGCAGCAGTTTCTTATAATGTCATCAAGCTTTGCCTTAAAAAAGTTTTTCATTATAGCCAAACAATCTTCTTGTTGTGCTTGCATAGCTTCTTTGAGTGTGTTCCTTTTCAGTTTCAAAAGCTGACACACTGTTTTAGAACGAAAAGTAAATCTCTGAGGCCTATTGCTGAGAGCACTATCTTCCCCAAATATATCGCCTACAGTTAATGTCCCTACAATTTGTTCTCTCTCTTCTTCAGAGTGTACAATCTCAACTTCTCCTGAAACCACAATGTATATGTCATCCGGTGCTTCGTTTTGCAAGATTACATCATCTTTAGGAGGAACATATTCAGCTTTCATCTGTGTGACCTGATAAACCACTTATCAGAAACTCTTTTCTAATTAAGAATTCACGTATCATAAGAAATTTGCAAAATTTAGGTTCAGAATAGCCTAACCAGAGGACGGAGAATTTCCCTTGTGACTCCCTTAAACAGATAGACATTCTTTACAGTAGGCAGAAAAAGTTGTTCACAAATGTTTTTTCGTATTGAATTGGGCAACTGATCTATCAAATGCTGCTGGTTTAAGTTCTCAGCCTTGAACCTAAGGCACATATAGGTCAATATTTGCTGTTTCAACTGGGGTGGCAGATGGTTCCGTCTTACAAAATTCGAAGCAGCCTGGATACTGTTCCTCTGCAACAATTAGTACATTGATATAAGGTAAAATGAACTCTTTGAGAATGCCATTTAATGAGCTGGAAGATTCATACAAATTCCATTGTTTGCCGGGTTCCTTCAACTATCAGATTTGTCATATTTCCAATCAAATATGCAGCAAGGCCTAAGTTGAACAACATGTAGAATGTGTTGAAGATCATTTCTGTTGTATTCACAGCATGAAGATCGCCATAGCCGACCGTAGTCATGGTGGTAATAGACCAGTAAATGGCTGAAATGTAGCGAATCAGCAGGCTGGATTCTCTAAAATTTGGTATGACTGTTCCTATCCATGTCTTTCCTTGATGTGGATACCGGTCTGCCAGTAAGTAGTAGAGACAGCCAGTACAGTGCACTAAGAAAAGTGTAACCTGCAACAAATTTTGATCAAGATAGAATTATAAGTTGATCAAGACAGAAATATAAGGTTTACTTACAGATAAGAGTCTTGTACTCCTTATCCAGAAGTAACTGAATCTGATGTCCTTCTCAAGCCTGCAAAAATATCGATATATTATTATTTTATTCTGAGGAAAACTCGGTGGTTTTGGGGAAAATGTGCCGACCTTGTGAAGAACTGATTTATCTTTCTTAGACGCCACAGTCTAAAAAGGCCGAACACAATGTAAAACGCCCATGACGTGACTTTTCCAGGGAACAAAAGATGTATAAATTCAAAAGGGGTAGTTGATGCAACATCCATGATGAACCAAGACGAAAGATATCTGTATGTTGTAGTTTCACAGAAACATTGTTGGAAAATTAATTGTAGGCGTTACAATTTAACAAAAAAAATATCAAATCAGGAACCAATTTCACAGTACAAAGATGAAGATCTCTATGCCACATTATCAATTTAAATAGGTAGGTAGAAGATGAACAAAGGCACAAGAAAACACTCTTTGAGGAACCAACAAATCGTCTCTACAAAGTCATAAGAACATGTATTGGGTCTGATCCTATTGCCCAAGGTTGGAAGGTTAAGAAACTTGGTAATCTGTTGACATGATAATGCCGACTGAAGATCGGCAAATGGCCCCTTTCATGCCCATATGGAATGGAACTTGTTGTATATAGCAACCAGGGGCAACCTCATCCGCTATGAGAAGGCATGGCAACAATAAATCCACACACTGCTTAAAGTCAAATAACTGAATTGAACATTATTTTTTCAAATTCCTTTACTCACATTATTTTTAAAAGTACTTTTTTTTTTTGGAGCTTTCTAAACATGTCAATCAAAAATCACCAAATATTCTTCTGAAATCACAAGCATGATTTTTTGTATGAATATAGCTGTATTTTTTACCATATTCATTTAATAGTTCTGTTCACCAAACGACATTCGCTCAACATACTCTTTCAGCAAGGATTTTAATTTGAGGAATCCTAATTTTATGCACAATAAACTAAACACATTATCTGAAGCACAAGTTCATATTTGAAACAAAAGATTAATTAATATTTGGTGATTTTTAAGAGTTGAGTAATAAAATTTTCAAATCTAGATTTAAATCTTTTGTCATCTTCATTTGATGGACTCTTCGTTAGATGAGTTTTGTTCAACGAAATGGCCCGTTGAACAAAGTATTCAGCACCCAATTTTTTATTTGAGCCTAATTCACATACATAAGTATATATATGTAATATTATAATGATCACAAGACCTTACAATAGCTCATATCTGAAAGCCAAATAGTCAAAACCATGCATAAGCAAATCATAGGAATTAATCCAAATATATTACTTAGAAAAATCATTGGCCAATTAGAATAAAGAAGATTTAGTTAATAATCACATAACTATCTCAAATCAAAGCTATAACATGCATATATACAGATTCATACATAGGCCATGCAAAATTGTCCAAGTGATAAAAAATGCCTGATCCTACGTTGATCATTGCAAAATAGAGGCGAAGACTTTAGCGCACAACCAAGCAGAAAGCAGTAGCCGTCTTATCGCGCTGGTGTCGAGAGTAGATATAAATAATTGATGAACAAGTTACTATGAACTCACCATCCCATAATTCTTCAATCAATATTTTAGTAGCATCCTCCATAGAGCAAAATAGCATATCCTACAAAGAAGCACAAATGCTTGACTCAAAACATAAAAACAAAACAAAAAACTAACACTCCTTAAAAGAATCTACAAACTCGCTAAATCAAACTTATTGGCTTTGAATTAATTCTGCCTACAATTCTTTAACCCAACTCTGATACCAAATCAGGAGAATCTATGGATCAGGGTAGAGAAAAATGAGGGAAAACTAATATAATTAAATTACACCACATTAAAAAATAGATAATTCATCCCAAAACAGCATAGAAATAAAACAACAGTGTTATTCTAATATTCATGAATAACACAAAATATTTCAATCTAACATATCTTCAAATAAAATATAAATATGTGTGAAACATGTTACATTCCCGAGAAACACAACAACCCAAGACTTGCAAACTAGCTATAGAACTCCACATGCTTAGTTAAGATATTCATTCAAGACAAGTACATACGAGTCCAAAGTAATCCTATTTTACTCGTATGACAATTGTTGTTATCAAAGCAAGCGAGCAATAGACATTTAATTGCTATGAATTCGTTTTCAAGAAAATATTCAAATTAAATGACTGTAAAGATGACTAAACATAATTATGCAGCTAAAACTTAACAAAGTAAAATAAATAATTAATGCCTATCAACAACTATTTTAAAATAAAGATAAAAATAAACCACATAAATAAAGCATTACTAATATGCCAATTTTATTACTTAATGCTAATCATTTAGCAAATAAGTATCACGACAACCTCTCATGCAATATAGCAATAATCAAATCATGTTTGAAAATCTTATCAGTTTATTTCTCATTTGATCTATTTAAGGATTACACACAACACCCTAACATATGTTTTATAAATAGCACACTACTCCCTTACATAAGAACAATCCCAAAATACATATCTTTTTCACCTACTGTCTCTATGAACCGACAGTCATAATCATCAATATAAAGGAAGGTTTGCTCCCACCCGCTGGTGGTTCACATAAAATAATAACAATACAGTGAGTCATGTCCACTTAGGTTAGTGCGACTTTTAAGACTGTATGACCTTCATCCCTCCGATGCTGATGGCCAAATTTGTATAGAAAATAAAGGAATTCCTATTTCAAAGCAGGACAACACCACCTAGATTGGATCATAAGATTATTTCTTGATTTATTTTACTTTTCATTAACTTGCCACATTTTTCAATACTATGAGTTATGTCCACTTAGGTTAGTGTCACTTTCTAAGACCACATGACCCTCATACCCCCAATGCTATGGCACCATCTGTACAGATTATAAGAATTTTTTTATTTCGATATAGAACAACACCTGAGTTAGATCACAAGATCATTCCTTGCTTTATTTAACAATTCATTTACTTGCCACATAAGAGCTTTAAACTATACTAGTTAAATAACAATAATCAGACTACTTGACTTTTGCATGATAAAAAAATAATGCAACAACTAGATTTCAAGTGGATAACATGAACATATCAAATTAGAGAAAAGACATGCTTACTACTCAATATGACATTACAACATTTCAACCAACATAAATTTTTATGTTATTAGTGAACAACAATATGTTACAAATAAATCGACTACCTACTATGCAACAAAATTACAGAGCTATACTAGTTCAACATTCAAGCGATAGTCATAGTACAAATCATATTTCAAAGTGATAGACAACACACTTACATTCACTGGCATATTTAAATATCATTAATTAAATTTAGACCTAGTCTTACCTCACGCAAAGTAGCACAACAAATAAAATAATAAATTCCTCCACAGATAAGCCAACACAACCTGCTAACAAGTTGACCTAAACTTTTGAGGGACCTATTGGACTCTGACAGCACAAGATCTTGATTTAAAAAAAAAATTTAAAATTGGTCATGGAGGGGTATTTATAGAAATTTAGATGCATCTTGGGGCGCATAATGGCGCCCCTGGGCACACCATTGTAGGCACAGAATTGAATGGGTCATTTACTATTTAACGCAATCTTATCGAATCACGTTTGGGTGCATGAAACCACACGCTTGGGTGCGCTCTGTCTGGACGCGATCCATGGTGCATCATCCCAAGCACACCATTCTAAGCGCATAGGTGCCCAACCCCAGATATTAAGAAAATAACATTGATATTAACAAAAATGAAAGTGATTAGCCCTATTAAGGAATAGGGTGTTATAGAGGAGAAGCTTCATCAATGTTTGAAAGATCTCTACATCAGATTATGACGCAATTGACAAAATTTGATGTCGTCAAATTTAATGAGAAGAACAACTTTGAGATGTGAGAATATGATGCGATAGATGTGCTGTGTGATTTGAACCATAAAAATATTCTTGATGGCAACGTGAAACTAGAAGAAATGGTAGAGAAATATTGGGCAAGATGAATCGAAGCGTATGCAGATTGATTCACAATTACCTTACACAAAGCATCAAGTATGTGTGATGACAGAGACATCATTGATAAAGCTATGGAAAATGTTGGAGAACAAGCATCAGACAAGTAGTGTGGAGAATTAACTCCACATAAAGAGAAGGTTGTATAGATTTCAGATGCTAAGAGATATCTCAATTGATGAATATATTAATGATTTTACTTGACTTTTGGAAAATCTACTAAATTTGGATGAAGATATATAGAGGATAAAGACAAGGCTCTCCTTCTATTGAACTCTCTCGAATGAGTACAAAAACTTCACCATGATGCTTGTCCGTAGGAAAAAGGCCTTGAAGTACGAAGATGGGATATTAACATTACGATGAAGGGACAAGGAGTCCACGAAGATGGAGATGGCTGAAGCACTTACTCTCCAATGCGAAAGATTTGAGAAGAAGGCTGGAAAAAGAAAACAACAATGGTGGTTGCCATAGAAGGGATAAACCAAGAGGTCAGAGTATTGAATGCAATTGATGCACATTTTTTGAAGACTGACCATTAAAAGAAAATTTGTCCCAAAGTGAAGAACAAGAAGGTGGAGCCATGTGAGAGTTGCCTCAATTTAAAAGAAAAAGTGTGGACAAAATTAGAATCAATGGAAGTTTGAGAAATTAAATCAATAAAATTATTTTTAAAATATTTACTATTTTATAAAAATTGTTATACCATTAAATAGAGCATTTTTAAAATATTCCCATAAACTTTGGTAATTTTTGGGCAAATAGATTATTTATTAGAATTGTTAAAGCTGACAACTTTGGAAATTAATATAAAATAAATATTTATCAAAATTTAAAAGTAGTTATATTTTTGGATTTCTGGTATTGCTTTGAGCTTACAATAAAATGTTCATAAAATTTGAAGCTTATTTGAGCTTAAAATACAACTTAGAATATATTTAACCTTTTATTATCTATTATTTAATTAAAAAATGTTTATTATCGGATATGCATCGGGTGGATTCGATTCTCAGATCCGATAATATGCGTATCGCGGATCCGCAACGACAAGTCAGATCCAATACTGTACATAACAGATCCAGCATAACGAAACTAGTCAGTTACCCCACTTAACTTGGATAAACAGGTGTTGTTGAATTGTCGTTTTGAGGGCAACGCATCGGCGTATAATCTACATAAAAATATAAGGTATATAAAGAGAATTTTGCAGAAAACCAAAAAACCTATTTCTTAAAATTCTCCTAATCTGGTCAACTTTAGATCAAATCACTTAAACCTAAACACTTAATATGACATAACCAACGCATCTGTACCCTCAAACGACATTTTAGAATCGGTGCTTCATTGAGACAATACTAGAATTTTCTCTCAAAAAAGTTATTTCCTTTTTGCACCCTAAGGCATCATAGCATCCACATTTGATTCCTAACATTCCTCAAACTTCTAGAGAGCTTCTACCATCATTTGTGAAGTGAGCAAATTAAGGTTCCAACATTCAACTTTTCATACATGAACCTTCCATTTGCAATCCTTCCTAGTAATCACAGAAAGCTTCTAATCCTTTTAGTGAGGTTGAGGAATACTGTGCGGAGTTAAAGGAGCAACAAAGAAGTTAGCTTGGCTTGGAATTTCATTGGTTGCCTTCCAAAATTCCATTGAGGCGAAAGCTTAATTCTAGGTAACATTGCATTTGAGAACAATTATATTGCCTTAGAAGCTTTATTAAGAGATTTTTAAGCTTTTTATAAGTCAATTTAATCAATGAATAATTATGATTTGGAATTGAGTAATCTTTTTTTGGAGATGTTGGAGAAAAAATCTTATTATATGGAGTCTTAATCAATTCCTCTTACATCATGTGTTTGAATGCGTGCTTAGAACTTTTCCTTAGTTAAAAGTTTGGTTAGTAACACACGTAAGCGCTAATTTTAAGTTTCACTCTACCTTTAATATGGAAATCTTGATTTTACTTTAATTGAAGAGCTTTATGTGAAGCAAATATTGCTTATGGCTTATCCCTTTCCATCTTGAGTTAATTTAGGATTATCTTTACTTTTAGTTTGAACTTTCTTTATATTTTTGCTTAATATGGTTTGAATCATTTTTATTTTTTGCTTATATGTGGTCGATGGGATTTGAACCAATGACCTGAGATAACAAATTCTGAGCCTCAACCATTGGGCTGCAACACCAGTCATCAGTTTGAACCATAGTATGAAAATGAAGACATTAGAGTAATAAATCATTTGCTAAAAGTTTATCATGTGAATTGAATTATGAATGAGAACGTAGAGCTTGCTATGTTTAGGTTGGTCTATTAGGTTATCCTTTCTTTTGTGCTAAGGAAAGCTTATTTTATAGCCAAATTCAAATTGTAATTTTATGGATTCCAAGAGTTAGATGATTAATAGTGTTTGGAAAGTGGGAGTAAGGTGTTGGGTGCATAAATGGAAGAATAGCTAAAGTAAAATAAGAGCTTAAGAGAGGCTACCTTCACTTTGGTTCTACCTATAAAATCACCCTAAGAAGACCCATAGATCCTTGATTTGATAATGTTATGTTGCTAGAATTTAGTACTTAAGAATGAGATATACAATATGAACATTAAGTTTTGGAAGACTTTTTCTAGAAGGTGTGAAGCTATAGGAACCCTTTTATGTTGTGTTTATGGCTTGCTTCTCAATACATATATGCCTTGAGATAACTTTCCAATGCTTTTATGTTGTGACATCGGCATGATAACTAGAATTATTTTCAATATATACATATTAAATGAACTAGAACAAATAATTGCACATGAATCTAATAATAATAGGTAGATTTTTATGTACTTAGATTGATATATTGTGCTTTTAACTTTTCAAGGAGTGATCCAAACTTGAAGAGCTAGAGATTGAGAAAAGTGGTTGAGCTCATACCATTTGAAGTTTTCAAAGTAGAAATGGATTTTAGTAGTTACTTCTATTTTCCTTTATTGCATATTTTTCTTTTTCTTTTGGAGGGACATAGGCATGAAGAAAACATTGGATGTGGTATTTCTTATATTTATTTAATGTTTGCTGATTTTTATTAGCTCTTTCATGAAATGATTTTATTTAATAAATGAATGGATTTTAATCTTTTCTTAAGATAAAGGAATATATGAAATGTTTATAATTTTATTTCCCAATCTTCCTCGATTATCCTCGGGTCATTACAAACCATCAAATGCAAAGGCTCATATCACTAAGGAGAAATTGGATGCAAAAGACTCAAATGTTTCTCTTTTTATGATGCCCCACTGCTTATACATTGATGATGTGTTGGATTAGAAATATAGGTGCAACCTATTGCATTTGCTCATAGTGAGATTGGTTTCAAATATATAGAATACTTGAGAGCAATATTATGATAATGGGCCATTAAGCCTACCATACTATGGGGATAAGGAGTAAATTGGTGCCCATGCATGGCTGGGAAATTAGAGAGTTGAAGGATATGCGACGCATTTCAGACATGTGCACTAATCTGCTATCTGTCGAGTCATTAGAGGCCAAAGTTTATATAGTGGTTAAGCAGGAGTTTAAAGATTGGTCATGGAGTTATGACATATATGAGAAAGTCTGACATTTTAACCTGTATTTTCTCCAAGGGAGTATAGTGATGGATGGAGTTATAGTTGTTGATGAATCTACAAATACCACCACACTAATAGCACACGAGGTTAACACATATAGGAGAATCCTCATTACTTACATTAAAAAATAGACATTGATTAAAAGAGAAAATACCTGCACACTCAAGTTTTGTTAGCATTGTGTTTGACAAGAAGACACTTTCTATTGTATTGCTATTCACAATACTAAAGGTATAATTGAATATGTGCACATATATGTATAAGTTTTGACAAAGATAATATCATTTGGCGGATAACAATATTTTGTCACCTTTATTAATGACCACAGATATGTTTGGGTGCACACCATGAGGCGCAAAGTGAAGTACTAGAGATGTTCATGATTTTAAAGTGGGTGGAGAACCAGGCTAGCAAAAAGATAAAGAAGATGAAATCAAATAAGGGTGTGAGTACATGTCTGATGCATTATTGCAAGAGTGCCAAAAAGCTGAGACAAAATACCACTTCACTGTGAAGGAGACCGCAACAGATCGGGGTAGCAGAGTGGAAGAACTAGGCTTTTGTGGAGAAAGTTCAATACTATCAAATGCTAGGATGGAGACAGTTTTGGGCGGAGGCCCTAGACCGTGCCTACCACATAGCTAACTGTCTATCTTCTACAACTATTAAGAAGAAGACTCCTATAGATTATTCTGCTTATTATTATTATGTAAAATCTTATAAATAGAATCAAAAGCCAAAAAGGAAACTTTTCTTAAATATAGGCATGGAGTCAAATGTTTTAAGCTATTTGATATGGATGATAGAAAATTTAATAGTGAATAAGCATGCGATCTTCAATGAGAAGTTTCTTATGAGGTTAGGGAGCTCAAAGGTGGAGAGTTATATAAAAGCTAAAGAAAGCTTATAAAAAGTGGAGCTTAATGCAATTTCATTTGCTCCACATGCACCATCATTTTTTGAGCCAATATCTGTGCATGCATAGTCAGATGATGATAAAAAGGATGTTAAGATTGAGGAAGCGAGAATAGAGGAGACTCTAGTACAAAGGATCTATTACTACTGAAAAAACCAAGAGAATGTCCCTAAGCTTGCATGGCTAAAAATTATATTGAATTTGCACTTTCATCTACTATAATTGATATTCCATATAATTAAAAGGAAGCCATAAAGAGCCCTGAAAGTGAGTTTTGGAAGAGAGTTATGGATGAAGAATGGAATCTCTTCAGAAGAATGCAACTTGGAAGTTGGTGAAGCTACCTCTGTGAAGGAAAGTAATTAGGTGCAAATGGGTGTATGCCAAGGAGATATATTAAGAAGTTACTTACGTGCGCTACAAGGCAATACTAGTTATAAAGAGTTTGCACAAAGAAAGGGGATACTATGATGAGGCCTTCTCCTCATTTGTGAAATACCCTGCTATCCGTAAGTTCTTGATGCTTGTATTGTTGTATAGTCTATCTTGGAGCAGCTCGATGTGAAGACGATAATCTTGCACAAGGGATTAGAAGAGGAGATATACATGTGACAACTTTCTAGATATAGTGCTACAAACAAAATGAACTTGGTCTGCATATTCGACAAGTTTTTATATGGTTTGAGATAATCACCTTGCCAGTCAGTAATATAAGAAAATTGATCAATTTATACAGGGACATTTGTATACAAAAAGTTAGGTTGATCATTGTGCTTATTCAAAAGAATAAGCTATAGGGAGTTCATTCATCTGTTGTTATATGTGAATGATATGTTGATAATATCCAATAGTCAGACTGAGGTGGATAAGATGAACAAGCAACTATCATCACACTTTGAGACGAAGGAGATGGGTGAAGCTCACAAGATATTAAGCCTGGGAATTGAGAGAGGCAAAGTAGCTTGGAAGATCTACCATACTCAGATGGCTTAATTAACAATAGTGCTAAAAAAAATTAGGGTTGATGATTCAGGGTGTAAGCCTACTATAGGAGTGCACTTCCAATTGAGTGTTGAATTGTGTCCCAATGATGATAATGAGAGGAAGGAGATTGGAATGATCCCTTATGCTATCGTAATGGGCAGTCTAATATATGCAAATGGGTTACATAAGAGCAAATTTAGCACAGGAAATTGGGGTAATGAGCAAATTTAGTGTGGGAAATTGGGGTAATGAGGAGATATATGTATGTTTTAGGGACAGGACATTGGCAAACAATAAAGTAAATTTTGAGGTACTTGAGAACACATTCAATGTGGGGCTGATATTTGAGAGACAAGCATCCGTCTCCAACCTAAGAGTAGGCTATGTGAATTCAAACTATGCAGATAATCGATTTAAAATGGGTTAAGTGCTACATTGGTAGGAACACCCATTGGTAGTTTAAGATCTACATTGCATCCCAAAGTCGCATTGTCCATGACAAAAGCAGATTGTATGATTATCACAAAGGCGATGAAGGAGGCTATTTAGATGCTGAGTCTATTCGATGCAGACTCTATTGGATAATCTAGAGGTGCAACAACATCAGTTGACTATATTTTTTAACAAACAAAATGCAATAAACATATTTATGTATGGTATGACTTCATCCGTGACTTAATCGAAAAGGGTGAACTTGTTAAAGAAAATTGACACCAAGAAGAATTTAGTGAACTTACCAAAGACATATCTATTATGAAGTTTACCCATTATAAGAGATTAGTGAACATTAGATATCAATGATGATAGCTCATTTATTATGTGACTACACATAGCTTGATTTTCTAGGAAGATATATTAACAACATATTTGGGTGCAATCGCTCAAGTCACATCAACTATTTCAACCATTTTTAAGAAGGTTTTATTGTCTATTACTGCCACAAATAAGAGCTAAGGTGAAGATTTGTAGAAATGTTATTTGGGGATTACTTTTGGCCATAATAATAGTTTAGAATTATTAGAGTTATATAAATGTTATTTTAAATGAAAAAGGGAATTGAAAACAACAAATTTTAATAAAAATGAATTTGTAACAACTATTAACTTCTTCTTAAATGAAAAGGTAATTGTATTAATCATATTTTATTAAAAATGGAAGTGTAACAACTCTCTTTTGATTATATAAATAGAGAGGTTGTTGCGGTTAGAGTGTATGTGTCAAAAGCTTTATAATCTCCTTTTCTTCTCTTAGTGAAAATATTCTCTTCTTCTTCTTGTGGATAAAAGTGAATATCACCAAATCACATAAATTTTTGTGTTGTGCTGTGATTGCTTTTGTTCTTGCATTTGTATGATTGCGTGTTCAACGAAAGCACTCAAAATTCGTGGAACACAACTTTACTAGACAACATTCTCAGCATGTATGAAGTCTTGCGCGAGGGATGACTGACAAGATGTACTTGCATCATGCATTAACAAGATTGTGAAGAAGGTAGGTAGTGTTAGCTTGAGTCAAATATTATGTACAAAGGCTGGCATATATGTGGCAACCATTGACTCAAATGTTGAGCATTTATTTTAACATTAGAAGCAAAGGGAGGTTTAGATTTCAAAGATCGGTGCAGAAATTAATCTCCACGCCTATTAAACACTTCTCTATCTCCAGCCTTAGTGACGATCAATGACCTCTTAGAAAATAACTGCTAAGGTTAGTGGCAACCCACTAACCCTCCGAAGTTATGAAATGATTTTGTCTGAACAGGGTTAGAAGCCAACTAATTAAAGGGTTAATGGCAAGCCACTAACCCTCCGAAGTTTTTTAACAACCAACTAATTAACCCCTAAGGTTAGTGGCAAGCCACTAACCCTCCGAAGTTTTTTAACAACCAACTAATTAAAGGGTTAGAAGCCAACTGTTAACCCCATAGGACCAGGTCCTATTTATGCTTTAAGAAATATGCTTCACGTGCGCAACACAACTCGCAAAGATAACTAAAAACCCAAAATGAAATCGTGCAGTACATGGGAATCATTCAATATATATATATATATATGTTAGAAGAGCAGAAATATTTAACTTGCTCCAAAGCACGTTCTGCATCAGCAGGGTTTAAGTTGTGTAGGTTTTGACACTTAAAAAGGTATGAGGTTTCCATTGAGGCTAAACTCAAGTAAAACCTTGTATGTTCTTCCTTCGGCTCACTTGGAGCAGCAAAGGTACATTTTTCATATATTTTATACCCTTTTTTGCAGTGTCAAAATTGTTAAATACCTGAGTTACAGGTAATTGAACTGGAATCGAATCTATAAAAATGTATGAGTTGAAAGGAAATCAATCACGTTATAAAGTAAAAAGTCAGTAGACTTCACTATTATTTTCCATCATTCAACAATGTAATGATTTGCAAAATAAAATTGATACAAAATTTGAAGCGAACATAACCTGACAGCTATCTTCTTAGGATTGCAAACAAGCATGTTCTTCCTCGAATCAACGTAAGATACAAAGAATGTCAGAACTATGTCCACTGCGAAGAAGAGATCAACAATGCTATTAACTAAGCAAAGACCCCCTTTGGGTACTGCTTTCATAAAAGCAACTTCAAAGGGATAAACCAATGCAGAGTAAACTACTAATATCACCATTAATGTCTCCCAGCACCTGCATACATAGTAGATTTTCAGATCAAATATCATTTATGTATATTGCAAGATAGCTAAATGCATGGATGGATATGCAGAAATTGACCTGACTCACTAAAGCCCCCTAATTCACGAACCGCACTATGTGCTGAGTTGGAAGATTGTATGTGGCCTCCAAGTCAAACAACTTAAGGCTGTTTAAACGATTTCTACTTAACTGTTTAGCTTTAACCTCTACTTATAAATACAATGCATGTAATTGCTTAACTCTGTTTGGTAGATCTATGGGATTTAAAGCATTGAATCTCCTTAAACCCTTTTGCCAAAACAAGTGTTGAATCTTGAGTTGCCAAGCAGACCACTTACTGTAAAGCTGTCATGTTATCTAGACGTCATTGTCATCTAATTGTTAATACCCGTTTGGCTTAGCGCTAGTGTATTTAATAAGATTACTTCGATTAAATAACTTCCAAATATTTTCTCCTTTTTGTTTATTATTTTTAAAGGATTTACAGACCCCTTTTTAAAATGATTTTAACCTCATTGAAGAGAGCATCTGCCTCCAGCCGAGACCTCATCCAGAAAAGGAGGATTAATTCCCAACCTTAATAAGGAAAATTTTTTATTGGGGAATAAACCCCCTAAACTAATTTCTCCTTTAAACTTTTTTTTTTTTTTCTTTGTAATGTTCTGTTGTTCTCTCTTTTGCTTCAGATCAAAAAATTCATTTTCTTTAAACATTATTTACTCGATTGGTCCACAAGATCAAGTGTATTATTATTTAATATTAATATTAATATATATATATATATATATATATATGCAAGATATATTCTGAGATACCTATATTTCGAATCAAATGGCGAAATAAGCTTTTTGCCTCGAGCGCCTGCCAAGCTTTGATCATAGCCAGCAACACCGAGAGGAGGAAGCATGAGCTTGGAGAGGCTGCGAAGGGTCAGTAGTTGTTTCATGTGCTTTTCTCTTGGCTTCAACTGTTGCTTTTCTTCTTTCTTGGAACTCAGTTCTGAGAGCATTTCCATCTTCATTTTCTTGTGGAACCTCTTCAACTTTTCTGCAACACAAGCTTCTACTACTTTGAAGAAGAAGAAGAAAGAGGAGGAGGATAATAATGGGAAGGAATCTAATGTTTATAAAACAATGCAGCCTCTAAGCATCTTAGCTTATCTCATCTGCATTAATTCTAGTGTGCATAATTCATAGTTCAATATCTATAGCTCATAGCATAATAAAATGTAGTATCAGTATAAAAATCCTAATGCTTTCTAAGGGGATCTCTGTGTTTTGAGCGCACTTTTAAGCCTCATGGCATCTTAGATTTTTTAATCAAATAATTGAGTAGTACTGTAGCAGTTAGGTAGTGGAGAACAAACAAACAAGTGGGTCCTAACACAGTATCCTGATTCAATGGGTGACAAAGTTTAGCTGCTTTTCTTCAACGCTATTGCCAATTAGTATGACTATGTAAAAGATTGAGCCAGAGTTTCGAGCCGAATCCATCGAATTCAAGGGAAAGATTTCAGCTATGCAAAATCATGTTTTTTCTTAATCTTTATACCTGTTCTTAAACCTTTTTTTTTGTTTTGGCTATTTTATGTTTTGGGTGAAATTATGATCAATTATGTCGAAATACAAAGCCTTGTGGATATTCTTTTAGCCAATTACTAATATGTGCTATAAGAGTAACCTCTCTAAACATTTGTTTAGCTGAAAGTTTATAAAATTCTGAGTTTTTTTGTTTTATTTTACATGTATTTACTTATTTTTTGTTCTGTCATATCAGTCTTGTGCTTCTGTAATTTGGTGTTATTTTAAATAATTGTATGTATGTATGCATATGTATAATAAATAGGATATTTAGTTCCTTTTAAGTATGAATTGAGAAAATAATACATTTCGAAGGGCACGCATCTCTATGAAAAGTCTTATATAGTAAATTTATTATTTTTATTAAACAATATTTTGCCAAAATATTTGCACAATAAATAAAAATATGAGAATCACTTTTATAAATGGAATATGAGTTTTAAGCACAATTGATAAAGGAGATCTTACTATACCAAGCAGTTGGGATGAATTATGGATATAAATAAATTTTTTGTTTAATAAATTAAATTTAATAGAGCAAGTCTAACAATTAGTCACAAATGAGTAGGCAACTTAAAAGAATCATATTGGGAAGAAGGTGATCTATTTTGTGAAAAGAAAGTATTGATTGGTTTGAAGTGTCTATCATTATTTCTCTAAAAAAATTTGAGCACAATTTTGTCAAAACATGAGATATGTTGATCAAAATAGCTTGCGTGATGATCTTGAGTTTTAAGAGAATAACAGTGTTTATGATATTTTAGAAACACATGTATTCCCAATATATGTATTTCCATGTGTGATACAAATATATTGGACTAATTGCAATGAAGGTATTTCTAAATTATTCAGTGACATTAGTGTATTTTCTCATGCATATATTTAATAAAACAAATTTGAGAGGAAAATATGTCATACAAATTTTAAAATTTATAATGCTTAAGGAAAATCAGTTACCCTCCAAAAAAATGATTAGAACATATCAAGATTTGGCATTGTAGAAGTCGCTTAAATGATTGTATAATAGCTACTAACATGCCACGGAGTTGTTTTTATTGTAACAATTTAGTCTATCAAGGATTTGATCAACAAAAATTAAATATTTTCTTAATTGATTTTTGATGCAAAGCTCATTTAACAAACTAGAATAAATTTTCTAGAGAAACTTATATAAAAATGAGAGTTTAATAGAGAATTGACAAAACCTTCGATAATCACAACTTTTCAAGCTTTCAACATCATAAGTTAAAACTCACACCACTTAAGTATAAAGAAAGTGAAATTAAAATTTATGGTCAATTTAGTATTCTTGTTTTAAAAATAAATGATTTCTAGTTATAACATTCAAATAATATTTTTTGCATTGATGAATATAACTTAGTTAATAATAAAATATTTAAATATTCATTATGAAATAAAGCAATATTTACATAATCATATAAAAGAAATTTAGGTATAGTAGAAATAAAATGTATCAAAATCTAAAGAAAGTATTCTGGTGGCCAAGACTCAAAAGAAGCGACTGAATATATTGCTAAGTGCCACGTGTGTTGTTAGTAAAAGCTGAAATCAAAGGTCAGGTGGACTCTTGCATCCATTGGAAATTTTGGAATGAAAATGGCTTGACATTTTTATGAACTTTGTTATGGGATTACCAATGAGTCGTTCAGGAGCATATGCAATTTGGGTAATAGTGGATCGTTTGACTAAATCAGCCCATTTTATTCCTATTAAACAAATAGACGTCGTTGAAAAGTTAGCCAAAATTTATATCAAAGAAATAATTATACTCCAAGAAATTCCAAAATTCATAGTCTCGGATCGATATGGCAGATTTACATCCCGATTTTGGCAAGCGGCACATTGTGATTTAGTAACCGTGCTAGCTCTAAGCACCATCTTCCATCCACAAACAGATGGACAAACTGAAAGGGTTAATCAAATACTCGAAGATCTATTGCGATTAAGTATTTTAGATTTTGGTGGTAGTTGGGAAGAGCACATACCTTTAATAGAATTTGCGTATAATAATAGCCACCAATCGAGCATTGGGATAGCCCTTATGAAGCCTTATATGTGAGAAAGTGCTATACTCCTCTAGCTTGGACACAGGTTGGGGATGTACAAATTTATGAATCTGAGTTGATTGAAGAAACAAACAAAAAAATAAGGCTAATCAGGAGCTGAATTGTGGCTGCCCATGACCGACAAAAGAAATACCACGACACAAAACACCGGAGGATAGAATTTCACATTGGTGATTGTGCTTATATAAATGTTAGCTCTATGAAGGGATACATAGCTTTGGGGTAACTGGCAAGCTGAACCCCATACATGTTGGACCCTTCGAAGTAACTGCAAACATTAGAAGCTCAGCTTATAGATTTAAACTTCCTGAAATATTTACAGTTGTGCACAACATATTCCACGTATTAGCACCTCGCAAATACCTCCAAGAATCCACTTAGCAAATTTTAGATTTGACTGTTAAAATTCATCATGATCTAAGTTATGTCGAAAAGCCTCTTAAAATCATTGAGAAAGACTGCTGAAAATTAAGAAGA
The DNA here is from genome assembly GCA_016760335.1 of Gastrodia elata. Classification (NCBI taxonomy): domain Eukaryota; kingdom Viridiplantae; phylum Streptophyta; class Magnoliopsida; order Asparagales; family Orchidaceae; genus Gastrodia; species Gastrodia elata. Next base: position 61,896,041 of record CM028672.1, read on the forward strand.
AGAATGATCCCGATGATCAAAGTTCAATGACATAACCTTACTGCAAAGAAAGCCATATGGGAAAAAAAAGATGATATGTGAAGAAAGTATCCATAATTATTTCAGAATCAAGGTACCCCAAAACTCCCATAAGATTTTATTTTATTCTTGTGATGTCGAGGATGACATCATTTTTAAGTATGGGAGTTTGTAACGACCCAATGTCGTTACTTTACAAATTAGGTCAAATCCCGACTCAAAAATCAGGATCCCGGGCAACTTCAAAATTAGGAAATCCAAAAATACCATTAGATAGAAATAGTTTTTAGATCAAAATGCCTGAGTTTGAGAGAAATTCGGATAACGGAAACTGCTGCTTTAATTTCTGAATTGTTTAAATTCAATAAATTGAGAAAATTAAATATAAGTCCAAATTTATCAATTTTTGTGTCATTGAGTTAAGTATATTATTTAAATGTCACACTAACATATTCATCGAATTTGGAGCTCTGGTTCGATTGTAATTAATTTTTTAAGTTTTAAACTTCAAAAATTAATATAAGAATTAAAATTGATTCGAATTGAAATTTTTTGGTGTGAGGGTGTTCTTCTCATCGATAATTGGTTATAAATTCGATAATGAATTCAAGGTCTCCATTATGCAGAATCATGCTAAAAGGATTCTGACTCATAAATTCTAATTCGATAATTAGTTAAAGTTGAGAATTTACTTAAAAATTATTAGATGGGATGATTGTATACACATATTTAGCACGTTTGCAAGAAAAGTGGTTCTTAACACTTAATTTGATTAAGCCACCCTAACGAAGCAATCTTCGATAAGAGGCGTCACCCGATGGTGATTTATATCTCAAGCTAAGCTATTAAGATGCCCAACTCACAATCACACTTAGTGTCCTAAATAAGGTGACTCGAATTACTTAGTTTGTTTAAGCCACACCTATTGAAGCGATCTTCGCTATGAGACATCACCCGATGGCGATTTGTAATTTAATCAAACTAAGAGATGAGTTCCTATTTATAACACTCTTAGTCTTGGAAGATTTACTCCAACGGGACTGTATTCGTCTAATCTCTCGGGATAACACCTGGTCATAAGTCCACATTGGAGTGAATCAACCAATCCTGAATATTACTGAAATAATTCAGTACTATGGGTATACCCTACTATATCCAACCAATAATCTGGATTCAGAAGGTTCTATTTAATCAAGGATTTATCAAAGCTATTAATCATTATTCTAAATAGGTGTGTCCTACACAAGGCTCCAAGAATGTGTTCAAAAGATCACTCAATATTAATTTTTACCTCAAGGAGTAAGTTTCATTCTAACTATTTTAGGTGATTCCTATCACAAGGTATCAAGTAAAACATCTAAAGTTATGAATTGATCATCTAAGTTTCTACCTCATTAAGTTACAAAAGCTCTTCCTATCTCAAGGTATCAATAATTAAGGTCCTTAAACATTTCAAGAATGATCCTAAAGCAAGACTCTTAAGATCTCACTTTTCTACTTCTTAAGGTTTACTTGTTAGACTTAGATTAAAGTGATCAGATCAGATGATTAAAATTTATTTGATCTTTTTTTATTCTACAATCATAGGATGAAATCAAAGATCTTATTAGAATTAGATCATTTCATAAATCATTATAATTTTATGATCTATTTTATGCTAATGGTCTTATATAAGAGAAAATCAAAGATCTAAAGTTTAGATTCAGATGATTCAATCACACATATTCAATATTAACCTTAGCACTTCTAATTCAATGATTTATGATCAATATCAAATCATATGCATTATTGGAACAATATCAATTAAATTATCTTTCAATCAAATTAATTAATTAAGTGATTAAGGTTTAGATCTTAATCAAGATAAGTTAGGGTTTAACCCCTAACCTTTCTACCATTAAGACTAAGGTTTATTTATAGGTCAATGACAAATCAATATGTTATTAGTGTATTATTGATGTCAACTTTTGGTTTTAGAGTAAGTATCATCTACTTAATCAAGTTAGCAAGATTCTTATGTATAGTTATAGTTTAATATCATTTACACATGATTAGGTATCCAAATAGATATTTAGAGTTTTTTAATATACATCCTAATATTATGAAAGCATCTAAATATAAAGATGATATAGAATAAAAAGGTAATTAAGGCTAACCAAATTCTAAGTCAAAGCAAAGGGGTTAGCACTTGATTACAATTCTAAAAGACTTAGGTTTCATGCCATTAAGTTGTTACGATATGCATATTCATTATAAGCACTTAAGATTCTATTACTTGGCATTTGGCATAACATACCTTTCAAGTACATGGTAGGTTTTGAGCGCTTGATAAAAATAACAAAGTTTCAAACTTAATTTTCATATAGAATTTTATGCAATATTTCATTTTAGCTAAAATAGATTCAAATTTGATATTATTTAGTCCCATTAGGATCCTAGGAACCTTAAAATACAAAAATAGAGAAGTTTTGGCCATTTCAGCCAAAACTGGGCAGTTTTAAAGAATTCTCGGCAATTTTGTAACTTTGGGCGCTGGAGCGCGCTGTGGCGGTTCTTGCGCTGCTGCGCACCGTGGCGCTTTTAGTGCTGGAGTGCGCTGCGGCCCGCTGTGGCGCGCTATGTACTTATAATTAAATTGCAAATTAAGTACTAAATAAGTACTTATTTATTTTCTCTAATTATTTAAAAATTCATATTTTAGAAATGTCCTCCGAAAATTCCCAAAAATTCACCCCTAGCTAATTTGGGGGTGAGGAATTCAACGGCGAAGTTGGATTTCGATTCCGACAATTATTTAATTATGCTAAATTTCGAGGTATTTAATTATATTAAAATATTCGTGAAAATCCGACGACTTCCAAATGCGTCCAAAACATCACCCCTAGCTAATTTGGGGCTGACGATCGCAACGGCGAAGTCGGATGTCGATTTCGAGGTCAAAATAAATACCTTAATTTTCTAATTAATTAAATATTAAAATAATCCAAAATAATCGATTGGGCTCTGAATTGATTGGGCTCTGAATTGCTCCAAACCTTCAGGGTTTGGTTCTAATGACTAGATGAACTTAATGGAATGATAATTACGACATGATTAGGCTCAAATTAAGCTAGGTAATAACCTTAGGTTGTTACATACATCCAGTTGGGAATTGCGATGCCGATGCATCTTGAAATTCCCCAGTCAATATATGCAATATTCCGTAACCCATAAATCATCAATAATACTCATATGTCATCATCGATACTCAACATCATGCTTATGCTCATGCTCATGCTTCTAATCTACATGTGGTAAATCTAGAAACATGCTTAGAAATCCGATAATGAATTTAAGGTCTCCATTGTGCAGAATCCTGCTAAAATGATTCTGACTCCTAAATTCTAATTCGTTAATTGGTTAAAGTTGAGAATTTACTTAAAAATTATTAGATGGGATGATTGTATATGCATATTTAGCACACTTGCAAGAAAGGTGGTTCTTAACACTTAGTTTGATTAAGCCACCCTAACAAAACAATCTTCAATAGGAGGCGTCACCGATGGCGATTTGTATCTCAAGCTAAGCTATTAAGATGCCCAACTCACAATCACACTTAGTGTCCTAAATAAGGTGACTCAAATTACTTAATTTGTTTAAGCCACACCTATTGAAGTAATCTTCGCTAGGAGGCATCACCCGATGGCAATTTGTATTTTAATCAAACTAAGGGATGAATCCCTATTTTTAACACTCTTAGTCTTGGAAGATTTACTCCAATGGGACTGTATACGTCTAATCCCTCGGGATAGCACCTGATTATAAGTCCACATTGGAGTGAATCAACCAATCTTGAATACTACTGAAGGAATCCAGTACTATGGGTATACTATACTACACCAACCAATAATCTGGGTTCAGAAGAATCTATTTAGTCAACAAAGATTTATCAAAACTATTAATTCTTATTCTAAATAGGTGTGTCCTACACAAGGCTCCAAGGATGTGATCAAAAGATCACTCAATATTGAATTTTATCGTAAGGGAGAAGTTCCATTCTAACTGTTTTAGGTGATTCCTATCATAAGGTATCAAGTTCAACATCTAAAGTTATGAATTGATCATCTAAGTTTCTACCTCAATAAGTTACAAAAGTTCTTCTTACCTCAAGATATCAATAATTAAGGTCTTTAAATATTTCAAGAATGATCTTAAAGCAAGACCCTTAAGATCTCACTTTTCTACTTCTTAAGCTAACATTCAAGGTTTACTTATTTGTTTTGGATTGAAGTGATCAGATCAGATGATTACCATTCATCTGACCTTTTCTATTCTACAATAATGAGATGAAAATCAAATATCTTATTAGAGTTAGATCATTTCGTAAATCATTACAATATTATTATCTATTCTATGCTAATAATCTTATATAAGAGAAAATCAAAGATCTAAAGTTTAGATTCAGATGATTCAATCACACAGATTAAATATTAACCTTAGCAATTCTAATTCAATAATTTAAGATCAATATCAAATCATATGCATTATTAGAATAATATCAATTAAATTATCTTTCAATCAAATTAATTGATTAAGTGATTATAGTTTAGATCTTAATCAAGATAAATTAGGATTCAACCCCTAACCTTTCTATCATTAAGACAAATGTTAATTTATAGGTCAATGACAAATCAATGTGTTATAAGTGTATAATTGATGTCAAACTTTGGTTTTAGAGTAAGTATCATCTACTTAATCAAGTTAGCAAGATTTTTATGTTTAGTTATAGTTTAATGTCATTTACACATGATTAGATGTCCAAATAGATATTTAGAGTTTTCTAATATACATCCTAATATCATGAAAGCATCTAAATATAAAGATGACATAGAATAAAAAGGTAATTAAGGCTAACCAAATTCTAAATCAAAGCAAAGGGGTTAGCACTTGATTACAATTCTAAAAGACTTAGGTTTCATGCCATTAAGTTGTTACGATATGCATATTCGTTACAAGCACTTAAGATTCTATTACTTGGCATTTGGCATAACATACATTTCAAGTACATGGTAGGTTTTGAGCGCTTGATAAAAATAACAAAGTTTCAAACTTAATTTTCATATATAATTTTATGCAATGTTTTATTTTAGCTAAAATAGATTCAAATTTGATATTATTTAGTCCCACTAGGGTCCTAGGAACCTTAAAATACAAAAACAGAGAAGTTTTGGCCATTTCAACCAAAACTGGGCAGTTTTAAAGAATTCTCGGCAATTTTGTAACTTTGGGCGCTACGGCGCGCTGCAACGCGCTGGAGCGCGTTGTGGCAGTTCTCGCATTGCTGCGCGCCGTGGCGCTTTTAGCGCGGCAGCGTGCTGTGGCGCTTTTAGTGCTGCGGCACGCGGTAGCGCTCTCAGCGCTGTGGCCCGCTGTGGCGCGCTGCAATGGACCAACTTGCGAAATAACTGTTTAATTAATTTATTTTTGACATTTCCTAAAGTTTTCCCAAAATTTCGCTACGGCCCGCTGCAGCGCGCTATGACGCGCTGTAGCAGTCCATTTCGCGAATTTCTGTTCAAAGAGTCGTTTTAACCGATTTCCTAAGTTTTTCATGAAATACCGATGCAGCCCGCTGCAGCGCGCTATGGCGCGCTGCAGTGCCAGACGATGATTTTTGCCAGGACGAAACCTGAAAGGCCTATTTTCGAGCTCAATTACTTTCAATCCAGAGCATTCCATGAGCAGTGTCATATATCAATGGAAAGGTCTTTCCGATTCCATTGACACCAAAATCGGCACAAACAGAGCATCCTAACTATACAAAAATATGGATAAAGGACATGGTATAAAAAATGGACGAAAACAGAGCATGCATTTTACACAGAAATGAGAAGCTTTAATGAGCCTTAATGGCTTCCTTACTCTATCATGAGTTTCTAGAGCTACAAATAAGTATAGTAGAAATATGAAGAAGATAAAGGAGAGGAGCAAACGGGTACTTTTTAGTCCTTGGAAGGAGTGGGGGATGTAGACTTCTCTGTTTTCTTTAAGACTTTGGAGGAAGCTTCTTCAAGGTGCAACAATAGGAGAAGGGGAGTTCTCAGCTTTTAACAAAGGGAAAGAGAGGGCTGAAGCTTCTCTTTAAGGAAGGAGGAGGAGATGTGAGGAGGGGGCTAGGCCATCATGATCCTAGGGAGGGAGGTCATCATACCTCAGCCCAAGGGCATGGGGGCGCCGGATGAGGTGATGGCCAGCCGAAAATGCAAGTTAGAAAAATACAGAAATTGCAATTTTGGGACTGTCTAATTACTTGCTTATTTTTCCTAATTATTTAAATATTCAGATTTTTGAAATGCACTTCGAAAATTTCCAAAAATTTACCCCTAGCTAATTTGGGGGTGAGGAATTCAACAGCGAAGTCAGATTTTGATTCCGATGACTATTGAATTATCCTATTTTTCGGCGCATTTAATTATATTAAAATATTCATGAAAATTCGACGACTTCCAAACACGTCCAAAACATCACCCCTAGCTAATTTGGGGGTGATGATCGCAACGACGATGTCGGATTTTGATATTGAGGTCAAAATAAATACCTCAATTTTCTATTGAATTAAATATTAGAATATTCCAAGTTAATTGATTGAGCTTTGAATTGCTCCAAATCTTCAGAGTTTGGTTCTAATGACTATATGAACTTAACATAATGATAATTGAGATATGATTATACTTAAATTAAGCTAAGTAATAACCTTGGGTTGTTATAGACTCCTCCACTGAAAAATGATGTCGTCCTCAACATCATCACTAAGAAGGGAAAAGAAAACACAGAAAATTAATAACAAAAATTTTGAATCTTAAAGGTACCTGAATTATCAAAGAGATTGGGATATTTCTATCTCATATCGGCCTCTTTTTCCCAAATAGATTCTTCAACAGAGCGATTACTCCGCTGAACCTTTACCATGGGAATGGAACGATTCCTTAGCTGCCTTCGACCACGAGCTAAGATTCTGATAGGCTCTTCCATATAAGAAAGATCCGGCTGAAGAGATACCACTGGAAGTTGGACTAGGTGAGAAGGATCATGAAGACACCTCCGCAGAGATGAGATATGGAACACATTATGAACTGCAGAGAAATATTCAGGAAGTTTTAATCTATACGTTGCAGAACCAATTTTCTCCATTACTTCAAATGGTCCGGCATAGCGAGGACTGAGCTTCTCGGCTACACCAAAACGAAATACGCCTTTCATTGGGCTAACTTTGAGATACACGAAATCTCCAACATTAAATTCCAGAGACCGATGATGGGTATCGTGATATTTACTCTGGTGATCTTGAGCTGTTTTAATCCTCTACTGGATCAATTGCATTTTCTTATTTGTTTCTCTCACTAAATCTGAACCACACAGCTGAACATAGCCTGTTTCGGACCACGCTAAGGACGTACTACATTTTCTGTTGTACAAGGCTTCATACAGAGCCATGCCAATACTTGATTGAAAACTGTTATCATAAACAAATTCAACTAAGGGAATGTGATCTTCCTAATAACCTCTGAAATCCAGAATACATAAGCGAAGAAGATTTTCAATAATTTGGTTAACTCGCTCAGTTTGACCATCTGTTTGAGGATGAAAAGCGGTGCTCATGGCTAGGGTAGTTCCCAAGTATTGATGCACAGCTTGCCAGAACTTAGAAGTGAATCGACTGTCATGATCAGATACAATAGACCTTGGAATCCCATGAAGTCTGATAATTTCCTTGATATACAGCTTCGCCAATTTCTCTATTGAATCGGTTTGACGCATTGGAGTGAAATGTGCCGATTTGGTCAGTCGATCGACAATGACCCAAATTGAATTAGCACCAGATATTGATCTGGGTAAACCCATCACGAAATCTATAGAAATATCAAACCACTTTCATTCAGGAATTGCTAGAGGATGGAGAAGTCCTATAGGCCTTTGATGTTCAGCCTTGACAAGGTTACAGGCATGACACTTGGTTACAAATTCAGCCATATTTTTCTTTATTTCAGGCCACCAAAATGACTTCTTCAGATCTTGATACATCTTCGTACTACCAAGATGTACTTGGTAACCAGAATTGTGGCCTTCCACTAAAATTTCTTGATGCATGGATTTGGGAATCCATAGGTTATCTTCTTGATATATTACATTACCTCGCAACTGTAGGTCGAAGCGACGAACACTTTCGATCTCCATTTTGAATTTCAAGTAGTCTTCATCTTTTGTTTGGGAGATGGAGGCATCATGGTGAAATGTTGGTTCTACGGTACTCATAGATATCAATTCGCTTAGCATAGCACCACGAGCTAACCTGATATCAAGCCGCCTGAATTTTTCCTCTAAAGGGCTTGAAGCTATTAAGGAGGAAAGTGTAGCATGACGACTGAGCGCATTGGCTACAACATTCGCTTTCCTCGGATGATACTGGATTGATAAATCATAATCGCTTATTAACTCAAGCCATCTTCTCTGACGACAATTGAGTTCGCGTTGAGTGAAAATATACTTTAAGCTCTGATGATCTGTAAATATGGAACATTGGACGCCATAAAGATAGTGACGCCAAATTTTCAAGGCAAAGGCTACGGCAGCTAATTCGAGATCATGAATGGGATAATTCTTCTCATGTGGTTTTAACTGACGAGATGCATAGGCAATAACTTTTCCTTCCTGCATTAGCACACAAGCCAAGCCTATCCCAGATGTATCGGTATAGACTTGGTAGTTCAACCCTTCTTTAGGTAAGGCGAGAACTGGGGCAGAAGAAAGAGCATCTTTTAATGATTGAAAGGCCTTCTCACATTCTGGACTCTAGTCGAATGGCACTGCCTTCTGAGTCAACTTTGTGAGAGGAGATGCTATCTACAAAAAACTTTTAATGAATTTTCTATAATACCCTGCCAAACCCAAAAAGCTTCTAATATCAGTCACAGACTTTGGCTGTGACCAATCCTGAACGGCGCTAACTTTATTTTGATCTACTTTAATTCCTTGCGTATGTATGATGTGGCCCAGAAAAGCGATTGAGTCAAGACAAAACTTGCACTTGGAATATTTTGCATAAATCTCATGGTTTCGAAGTTCTTGTAATCGATTTCCTAAGTTTTTCATGAAATACCGCTGCAGCGGCCTAGATTGCAACTTTGGGCGCTGCAGCGCTAGACGGTGATTTTTGTCGGGACAAAACCTGCAAGGCCTATTTTCGAGCTTAATTACTCTCCATCCAGAGCATTCCATGAGCGGTGCCATATATCAATGGAAAGGTCTTTCTGATACCTTTCCATTGACACAAAAATCGGCACAAACGGAGCATCCTAACTATACGAAAAATATGGATAAAGGACACGGTATACAAAATGGACGAAAATAGAGCATGCATTTTACACAGAAATGAGAAACTTTAATGAGCCTTAATAGCTTCCTTACTCTATCATGAGTTTCTAAAGCTACAAACAAGTATAGTAGAAATATGAAGAAGACAAAGGAGAGTAGCAAACGGGTACCTTTTAGTCCTTGGAATGAGTGGGGGATGAAGACTTCTCTGTTTTCTTTAAGATTTTGGAGGAAACTTCTTCAAGGTGCAACAATGGGAGAAGGGGAGTTCTCAGCTTTCAACAAAGGGAAAGAGAGGGCTGAAGCTTCTCTTTAAGGAAGGAGGAGGAGATGTGAGGAGGGGGCTAGGCCATCATGATCCTAGGGAGGGAGGTCATCATACCTCAGCCCAAGGGCATGGGGGCACCGGATGAGGTGATGGCCAGCCGAAAATGCAAATTAGAAAATTATGGAAATTGTAATTTGGGGACTATCTAATTACTTATTTATTTTTCCTAATTATTTAAATATTCAGATTTTTGAAACGCACTCTGAAAATTTCCAAAAATTCACCCCTAGCTAATTTGGGGGTGAGGAATTCAACGGCGAAGTCGGATTTTGATTCCGATGAGTATTGAATTATCCTATTTTTTGGCGCATTTAATTATATTAAAATATTCACGAAAATTTGACGACTTCCAAACACGTCTAAAACATCACCCTAGCTAATTTGGGGGTGACGATCGCAACGGCGAGGTTAGATTTTGATTTTGAGGTCAAAATAAATACCTCAATTTTCTAATTAATTAAATATTAAAATATTCTATGTTAATTGATTGAGCTCTGAATTGCTCCAAACCTTCAGGGTTTGATTCTACTGACTATATGAACTTAATATAATGATAATTGAGATACGATTATTCTTAAATTAAGCTAAGTAATAACCTTGGGTTGTTACAACACCGTTGGGGATCCTCTTGTTATGGCGAGGTGCCCCAATCGGGCCTCGTGGCCCAGCCGAGCTCGAAATGGAATTTCGAGAGCTTGGCCATGGCCCGACCTCTTGGGCCCTCCCCAGCCCAATTCAGCCCTCTGGAAGCTTCCCTGAACTTGTCTGAGGCTATAAATAGCCTTAGCAATCCTCCCTCTACCCCTTTGATGCTTGATTGAACTCAATTCCTCTCTGCCATCACTCCGCCATTACCGTCTGTCCGAGCTTGCGTAGGCGATCCCAGGAGCTCTCGAACCGATGTAGTAGGCTCTCCTAAGGTTCATGATCCTTTGTAGCATCTGGAAACTCAGCTAAGGTCAACTGAACCCTCTGTCAGTCGTGCCGAGCCCAACTGAGAAATCAGGTACTCCCGTTTGCAAGTCTTGAGCCTATGAGGCATGTGCTCATCTCCGTTTGACTTGTATTGCTGCGTATTATCGAATCAAACCTAATGATATCATAATTGAGCCGTGAGCTAACCCCGATCGATTGAATCCATCGATTAGGCTAAGTCCCTTAAGGACGCCTCGGGTCAAGTAAGGCCCCAACGTTCCAGCCCACCTCAGGCCCTCAGACCAGGGGGCTTCGATCCGTCTCACCTCCTTGAAGGTGTAGGGATCAAGTCGTGGGTTTGGCATGGCCTCTGTGGGAAGAATTATCTTCCCACCGTAGCTCAATTGCGAGAGCTATTGGGTGAGTAGGGTCTGGCCGATCCAGACCGCCTCATAGAGGGCTTCGGGAATGTGTAGCGACCATTGGTTGGTCATGCCGTGGTCGAGATATGCCAGAATTGGCCGATTAGGGTTTCCCTAATTGGGTCCTTCTGTTGGGACGAAGGCTCGGGGACGAAGCCCCTGTGCGGGTCGGGCCGACCCGTGACCCGCACGGTGCGACAGTCCCGGGTCTTCGGGCCCCGGCCGACCCGCATGTTTTGAATTCGGGTCGCGCCTATTTAAATAATATCCGAATAATTGGAATTATTTTCCTTAAGAAAAATAATTCAATTATTCCAATCATAGGGATTTAATTAAATAAAAAATACATAATATATTAATTGAATAACTTTTAATCTAATAGTCCAAATCCTATGATATTATATATCAAATTGATCAGAAAATCCTCAGAAATAAGAATATAAAACAATATTGAACATCTAATGGCTAAATTTCCTATTTTAACCTAAGTATTATAGAAATTAATTAGGATGGATTAGCAAATATACTTAACCAAATTGCATGTTTAGGGTGCCATTAGTTTTCTTATGAGTAAAATGAATATGCTAAGTGATTTATTTTTCTGATCTCTATATTTCAATTTATGTCCAAATCTTGCTAAATCATGATAAGTGAAAATTAGAGTTTTTAACCATTGGATCTTAGCAAACTCAGTCTTTGATAGTTTATTTGATAAAATAGAACTTATGTGCCAAGTTGTATGAAATTCTGATGGTTATATTTGTAATTATATGATAATCATTTTGAATTGGTTTAGGGTTTGATTGGCACTAATTACTTTTTATTTTTTATAAATTTTTCTATTAATATGCTCCTTAACAGTGAGGTAGATGTAGTGAAACCATGTATGCAAGTTTATGATGTATAAAATTGAATAAACCTAAATTTGAAGAACTTAAACATCTTAATTAATCTTAAGAAGCCTTAAGAATTTGATCAAACTATTATAACTTGATCTAGGTTTGAGATTGCCACCAATAATACGCCCTAATTCACTAATTTGACATTTGATATTGATTAGGCAGGACTGGAGTTAAACCATAATATGATTAATTAAGATTCAAGCTCTTACACCTTAAGTGAATTGACTTGATTACAAGATAATGCAATTGATATTATTCCAACAATGCAACTGATTTGGTATTGATCTTAAATATTTGAATTAGACATGTTAAGGTTAATAATAAATCTACGTGATTGTTTAATCTGAATCTAAACTTTAGATCTTGATTTTTCTCTTAAATAAGATTATTAGCATGAAAAGATTAATATAATTATATTGATCTCATAATTGATCTAACTCTAATAATATCCTTGATTTAAATCCCATAATCTTAGAATAAGTTGTGATCAGATGACTTAATCATCTGATCTAATCACTCTAAACCTAAATGATAAATAAAACCTAGAATGTTAGCATTAGAATTAAGAGTGTGAGATCATAAGTATCTCAACATAAGATCATCTTTGAAATATTTTAAAGACCTAAATTAAATTTACATTGAGGTAGGAGAATTTGTATAACTCATTGAAGTAAAAACTTAGATGATCCCTTAACCTTAGAAGTTGATCTTAACCACCTCGTGGTAGGAATCACTTAAGATATTAGAATTATACCTCTCCTTGTGGTAGAATCTATATTGAGTGATCCTTAATCACTTTTTCTTGGAGTTTTATATAGGACTTACCTATTTCGCATAGAAATTAATAGTCTTGATAAACCTTTGATGATTAAATAGAGTTGTCTAAATCTGAATTATTAGTTGGGTATAGTAGAATATACCCATAGTACTGGATTATTTCAATAGTATTTGGGAATGGTTGAGTCACTCTAAGTAAGATTTATCTTTGGGCCATCCTGCGGGTTTAGGCGGATATAATCTCGCGTAGAGTAAATCAATCGATCATAAGAGTGTATTAAATAGGGACTCATCCTTAGTTTGATTGAAATACAGATCGCCAACGGGCGATGCCTCCTAGAGAAAATCGCTTCAATAGGTGTGGCTCAAACAAACTAAGTAATTAGAATCACCCTCTTTAAGACACTGAGTGTGATTATGAGTTGGGCATCTTAATAACTTCGCTTGAGATACAAATTGCCAACGGACGATGCCTCCTATCGAAGACCGCTTCGTTAGGGTGGCTTAATCAAACTAAGTGTTAAGAACTATCTTTCTTGCAAATGTGCTAAATATGTGTATACAATCATCCCATCTGATGATTTTTAAGTAAATCTTCAACTATAATCAATTATCGTTCAAGAAGCTAGGAGTCAGAATTCTTTTAGCAGGATTCTACACAGTGGAGACCTTGAATTTATCATCGATATTCAAAGTTTTATGGATTTCTAGATTTCCCTCATATAGAATAGAAGCATGGTCATAAACATGAGCATGAGCATGATGAATGATTCAGTATTGATGTATGAGTATCAATGATGAATTATGAGTTACGGAATGTTACCTACCTTTACTGGGGAATTTCAGGATGCATCGGCATCACAGTAAACTGTATTCTCAACTGAATGTATGTATACATTGGACCGTACGACTCATAACCTTTCAGTGATAGTTTTGTTGCATATCTGTGGCATACCGTGTTGTGCATATTTGGATGCATGATATTTGTGATATATAGTATAGCTTTGAGCATTGTTACATTGGTTTATGAGCATTTGATGTTTTTCACTCATTTTTAGTATTTAGTTTTCAGTTCATTTTCACATTGTGCAGTCTTTACACGAGGTACTTTTGGGATCCGGCAATTTGCTAGATCCCGAGCAGCTTATTGAGACAGGGCAGGAGGACTTGCAGGAGATCTAGGAGGAGTACGTGGAGCCTCAGTGGATCCGTCTTCCACCTTCTTACTTTACTATTTCTACTTTAGTACTTTAGATAGACTTTACTTTTGCATCATTTAAAATTAGTTTGTAATATTTCTAGATGTATTTTATTTTTCTTTTATGAGATGAATGTTTATTATTGCTCTGTGATGAATGTATTCTGGATGTTTTGCTTTTGCTTCTGCACTCTGTTATACTATTATTATACTTAGTATTGTGATGTGATCAGCATTCTTGAAATGCTGATATATTGATAATATATATTGGATTCATATTTATCTCTCTAAATCCAATGTACGTATTAGTCTAATACTTAAAATAAGTATTATACTCTTATCTTAAGTATTGACTCTCGATCTTACTCTTAAGTTCGAGTCAGTAGCCTTCAGTGTTGCCCAGTCTTAGCATATTCAAGAAGATGTTATTGTTTGTTCCTCCCCGAGTAGCGCACCGTTCTGCTGCCGATCTGTTGTACCTTTTGCGCATGGCGACAGTGCGGGGCACTACAGCAATCCAAACCATCTTGATTAGCCAAATCAAATGAAAGGATTAAGGATTAAACTCCAAATATTATGATTTAATTACTTAATCCAAAGGTGATCCTAAAGAATTAGGTTTTACTACCTAACCTCACAGATTTAGGTTTAAGGAAAATCATACTAAGTAAAGTCACACTTAATAGGATGAATCTATATTTTTAAATCTTAAGTTAAAAGATCAAATAATCATTAATAAATTATGAAAATTTATAAATTATCAAACTTAAGGCTTTACTTATTGAGTAACCCAATTTACTCAATAATAAAATCTAACCTAAGGACTAATCCTAACTCGTAAGGAAAATCTTAACGGACTAAGATGAACACTCAAGCTCCAATCATAACTATTGTTATAAGCAAGATTAAGGAGGATTAAAGAGGTTTAGAAAAGAGGTATGATGTGAGATCTCACATCATACAGCTAATAAAATACTTATAATTATTCTAAAGAAGAAATTAGGGTTTTGATTTACAACTTTAATTAATGACTTAAATTAAGGGAATTACATTCATAATTATTATATTTACTGATTTTAGAGATTATAACATGAAACTAAGGCCTAAAAGCACTTAACCCTAAATTTGGAAAAATGACCATTTTACCCCTCCTTAAGAATCTAAAAATATATTTTTTGATTTAGGGCTATAAATTAGAAATTTTCAATGAAAAATGATTACTTATTATTTAATATGAAGATAGACAGTAAGTACCTCAAATTTGGATAATTATTAAGCCTTATGAGATCAAATTAAAAAATTTGACTCATAGGGGTAATTTGGTAATTTTACTCATAAAAACTAAATTTTCTGTCAGTTTATTAAGGCTTACTGTTTAAGGGTTCCAAAGAATCTAAAGTTATTAAATTCTGATAAGTATTGGCTAAGTTATAGCCAAAATAAGTTTATGGTTAATTATGTGAATTAGGGTTTCATAAATGGGGTCAAAAACTTAACTTCTCCAATTGAAGTCCAAATTCTGCAGTAGATCTAAATTGGATCTCATTTGGTTAAGTTATGACTTAATTAGGGTTTATGTGATTAGTGAATGATTAATAAAATTAATTATAGAATCATAAAACTAATTACACCATTAGGTTCTACTCTACTCTATGAGTTATTAGAAATTAAAATTTTTCAATTTGGATTAATAATTATGCTAATATTCACTAATTAAGTTTTAAGATGACTAGGGCTGATTAAGAGATCTAGCCATTGGATCCTAAATATTTTTGCAGTTTATAGTTTATTAGGTCTTCTTAATTAAAATGATATATTGGAAAACCTAATTTGAATATCAATTGACCAAATTATGGTCAATTGAAGTTCTAGGGTTAATAAGGGTATTTAGGATTGGGTCCTAAAAGTGATTAAGCAATTCCTAATCCAAACAGAGAAATAAATACTATCAAATTGGTCTAGAGGCTTTTTTGATCAATTTAAGACTCATATTGATTATGTTTGGATTAGTGCGTAAAAAGTTATGAACATTGGAAGATTAAGATTGGGTCCTAAAAATGATTAGTCAAATTATACTTCAAACAAAAAATTAACACTACTGGAATATTTCTGAAAGTTTGCTGATTAACTTAAGACTCATATTGGGTATGTTTGGGTGAGTGTACACAAAGTTATGGCTAATTGAACATCTAAAATATTTTTGTAATTATTTAATACCCTAAAATGTCATTAAGTAAAATATAAGTTATACTGAAAATTGAATAGCACCATAAAATTTTTTTATTTTTGCTGATTAAAATGGTATATTTATTTGTATTATTTGGACTTGTATTTTGTAAATTATGTTTGTCTAAAGTTTGAGATTTAATTAAATTAATTTATTTATATACTAATATTACTGATTTGATAACAATTTAATTAAAAAAAAAAATCCTGCGGCGGGACCCACTAATTTGAACGGCGGCAGAGGCGGGTCCTGATGGGCATACGTGGCAGCACCTGAAACGTTGCAGAACTGCGGGCGGGGCCCATCGCCTCGGACAAAGGTGACATCGAGGCCCGCTGTCATAGTGTAGCCGGAGGAGGTACATAGCTCCGACGAAACTCAGCCATAGCAATCCCTATCGAGACGAACGAAATTAATGGATTGCACTGTGGATTCAAACCTAATTTACGCCAATCGAACTCATTTGAGTTCGATCAGGTCCGTTGATTTATCAATCGAAGTTATGAAGTAAAGAATCGAAACTAGTTTTGCAATTATTGATGGAGATCGAGGGTATATGGTGTACCTCAAGATTGACGGCTCAGAATATCCTAATCCTCAATCGAGAGTTCCTTCAGCTTCCACAGGTCTCAAATTGCGTAAACTCGCGTGAGAGACCGATTCGAGCCTTTAATTAGGCGTTGAGCGGTGATCGATGACGGTGGAAGGCGCAGGCGAGGGTTTGGGGCGACACGCGCTGAGGTTTTTCGCAGAGACGAAGACTCTCGGCCGTCTGATCGAGCGATGAGACGGCACAGGTGCTCCGTCCAATCAGACGGCCCGAAAAGAAAAAGAGGTAACAGCGCTAACTTAATGAGGACTGCGCCGTTAACCCTAATAAATAATATTATTATTAAATTAATATATATATATATATAGACTTTATAAATAAAAATTAAGTATTTAAATGTATTCATAAAATTTCCAATAAATCACCCCTAGTTATTTGAGATGTGAGGAATGTAACGGCGCAATTGGATTTTCGATTTGACGAGTATTTAATTCTTACATTTTTCCTGGGTATTTAAATAATATTAAAATATTCGATGAAAATCCAACGATTTCTAAATGCATCCAAAATATTACCCCTAGTTAATTTGGGAGTGATGAGGGCAATGGTGAAGTCAAATTTTTTATTTGAGGTCAAAATAAATAGGTTAATTTATAGGGTTTCTATAAATTCTCAAAAATCAGGATTTGATCTATTTGATTTTTGATTTAGATTAGATCTTAGTGGTATGTTTCTAATGACTTAATTAGTGTACTGGAATCATAATTAGGACTTGGATTAGTCTTAATTGATCTAAGTAATAACCTAGGTTGTTACATCTACGATGTTACTTTTTATTTTATTTTTGTTCCAGTTTATCTTTTGTTTTAAGAAGATGAACTTTGTAAGAAGTGTACGTTGGTTCATTTGTAATATAGAATTATGATGAATGAGAAATATCATTTGGCTTTTATATATGTGTATCACTTTTTTTTTAAATTGCACAATAGGATCCTGCCGTTTGTGAATACCTAATGTCGAGACAGTTCTCGTTGAACCGGCATCGGGCCATCACATCCAATAATATGAGATCTATGACAAAAAATAGAAGCATTTATAGCCTTCCATCATGAATTTAATGCAAGGTAAGGGGTAAATCTTGTTATAAAGGAAAGGAGGAGCATGTTGGAGGAAGGCGCTACGATGCGCCGCAGCGTGCGCCAACCCAAGAGGCTGGCGCTACAGTGCGCCGCAGCTAGTGCCAACCCGTGAGGTGGACGCGACAGTGCGCTGTAGCGCCCGCGACCTGTTTTGTTCAGTTTTGAGCAGCCTATATATATTTCTTAACTCATTTTTAAGGTTAAATTTTTGAAATTCAATTAGCCCCTATTTTTGGGTTTTAGTGTGGAGGCTGCTCCATTTTTTTGCAAGGAAGGAGAAACTTCTAATGGTCTTATAAGGGTTTGTAAACCCTAAAATCAGTGTAATCCCCTCTTTCTATTTAGTGAAATTTTTGTTCTCCTCCCCATGGACGTAGGTGTTAGCACCAAACTACGTAAATCTTTTTTTTGTGGCTGTGTTTGTGATTGCATGTGATTATTCCTGCTTTATTTTGGTTTACTCAATATTCTCAAGCATTTGTTCCGCATTGTTTGTAACCCTACCGATCACAAAAAATCTTAGCTAGGCAATGGGGCTTAAACTACTCAAATGCTAACAAATGGTGCTTTGGGTTTGGTCACTTTAAGTATTCAAAGTTGCCTTGATCAAGTGTTTTCAATTTGCTAAAATTGGGGCCTAATTCACTTGGATCCATCTTATACAAGATCAAATCTATTAACAATTAACATCATATACTTCCTTATGAGTATTTAGAGTAACACTTAGTGCCAGGTAGCAAGGTTCCATCAATTCAAGTTTTAGGTTTTAAGTCAAGGTTCAAGTGCTTCTTGGTCATCTTAAAAATAGTATTAATATGTTAGGTTCATTAATTAGTAAGGAACAACAATATGAATATTTATATACAAAGATGAAATGCAAAGGTGTTTGAGTAATATGCTCATAAAAGCTTGTTAAGCGTATAACCTTATTTATGCATAAATCTTTAACTTTATGCAATATATAAGTACAATAGTGATAAAGTGATTGTATGCAAATGTAATGTCCTATAATCATAATTTAATTAGTAATACAGTAATTTGTATGCAATTAAAAATTAGGTTATTTAAGTGTATGTTATGAGATGCACATGGGTTTAAGATGAATATCATGAGCTTAACTATGAAATGTGAGATGTATGAGACATTGACAACATTCTAAATAGCAATCTAAAATATACTTTATATGATTAAAGGGAGCGTGATTATAAGAAGTACCATGTAATTAAGTTTTGAGATCGTTGTTAATTATTAATATAAAAACTTTAACATTTGAATCATACAAAATTCAACAATATTTAAGTTGTTGCAAAAAGATTCGCGTCGATTTTACTGTCATTAGAAGGAACTTAAGGCTGGCTGCCTCTGTGGTTTTGCATTGGTACTGCTGGACTGCTCTGTGTTGGTGCAGTATGGTTTCCTGCTGCGGCGAAGCATGCATGGGGGTCATGTTGCTGTCTTCGGAGCTGCGGCTGTAAATTCCATTCAGAATGGCCATTTCCCTGTTATACTTTCCTTCTTCTGAACTGCGGGTACCTGGAGCTTTTTATCAGTTTTTTTCTGTTTCAACTTTAAATGTTGCAATTCAACAGATTCACCTTTGCGGTTATAAATTGCTGCTGTTATGTGAAAGAGGTATCGACAAACTTTGTTTATGCTGCTGGTCTCTATGCTTTGCATCAGATTGATCCATTGATTTTAAGGTCTTGGTTCAGCTTTTTACCATGAAGCAGCTATCAGATTCTGCATTATATTCTATTATTATTGTAATGGTCCCTAGACACTAGTATATTTGAATATATTGCTATTTGCTTTTTAGCTTACTGTTTTTGCTCTAGTCAAATTTCTTATTGTGTTTCCTATTGTATGTGAAATTTAGTATACTTTTTGGAATGCAATTGGAATTATATGTGAAATATATTATAATTTTGTATACTTTTTGGGCGATAATCTCTCAACTCCCCCCCCCCGCCCCAAAAAAAAAAAACAAAGCAAGCAAAGTTAGGCTAATAGGTTTGTCGGACTCTTATTAGTAGCTTGCCGTCAAACCAACCTTCTTCTTGTGCTAAGCACATGTGGACACCTCTGTGCTTCTTCTTTAAGAATTGGCACTAACAATTATGTTATTAAATGTTCTTATATTAACTAAACATTCATAATTTTTATTATAATTTATTAAAATGTTAGTAGCAATTAACTAAATTAATTTAAACAAGCTTAATTTAGCTTAGCTTTGGGTTGCTTAGCAAAGAATTAGATATCTAAACATTCATTGTTTAGTTAAAATGGTACATTTTTACGATTTGAATTGAAAATTTGAACATCTCAACATATCAATACCATGCGTCATAATAAGATTACTATTTAAAACCGCTAATGGATTACAAAAGAGAAAAGACAAATAAAAGTTTAATATACCAAAAATCATATTATCATTAAAATATGAAAATTGCATATAATATTTTATTGAAAAATATTATTTGTCTCATATAAATGATTAAAAAAAAATATATATATATATATATATATATTAATATTTTTATTTAAATATATATATTTTAACATATTTTATGTGTAAAATTGCATTTAATCATGAATTTCTTAGCATAAGAAAATTCTTATATATAGTGTGTATAATGCATTATATAGCTCAATTGTGCCTCCACTAAATTTCTCTTGGCTAATCGGGAATTGCTTGAGAAGCAAAACTCGAGAGCACAATCAGATGTGATGCCGACTGAGTCATCAGCCTGCCATCTCCATCTGCTACAGCCAAGAATCCACTCTCTCGGCATTAGGAGTGATCAGAATCTGGTCAATCAATCTTCAGCAAAATGTACTTTACCATGTTTGAGCGTAGTAATTGAAGAGGTGTTATAGGGGTAGTAGTGGAAGGTGCCCCAAACCCTAGCTCCTTTACATTGGGCCAGTCAAAGATAGAGACGCGCAGCGTTTCATAGACTAGAGCGAGTCGCCCAAAACTCTCTCTCTCTAATAGACCAAGCCTAAATCAAAAGTTGTTTTTATTAAACTAAACTTGACTCAGTAGAATCTTCTATTCCAATCTTTTCTTTTAAGAAACAAAAGAAGGAGCTTCCCACGCTTGTTAGAATGAAGTACCCGTGCTTTAGATGTGATGTGGGACACCCTACTAATCCTGGTTCGGGATGAGAAAATGAAAAGAAGAAGTTCGTTTTACCAGCTTCAAAGAAAGTCGAGTTAAGCACTATGCTGCTGATTGCCCCTGTGCTAAATTCAGAGAGGCAAAGGTTAGGCAGGTAGATTTGAGTCACGTAGTTTAGAACTGTAACTACGTGACCCTATTTCAGTCGACAAATCAAACCCGACTCGGCATTAATAAGGCTCCGACCGAAGGATATAATGCGTGTCATTGAGCCTCTAAAATATAATTTTTATGAGTTTTCCCCTAAAATTTGTGACATTTATATAATATTTCAAAACTTGTATTAAACATGCAAAATTAAATTTATATTATGTACTTAAAAATTTAAATAGGTTATATAGATATGTAAACACTCCTAACTTCCTAAAGAAATTAATAAATTTATGTTGTTCAAAATAATGTACATATTTTGATCTAAAGGCTTACAAGTTTTCTAGAAAAATAAGAAGTTTTTTAATATTTATAGAATTTTCACAATTCTTGTCTGCACTGGCAATAATGCACATGATTTAGACGTCACATGATAAGCTAATCAATTATTTATAAGGTTTAATTACTTTTAACTACGTTATAATGATGGCTGCATTCTGCTAAGCTTGCTTGAAGCCATTGGTGATCATACAGTTAAGCTCAAGGAGGATAAGAAAAAAGTTACAGCAAGATGCGCAGCCATGTTTTTATCTAGACGGATTAGCAATCAGCAGGATACTAATTACTCTGACCAACTAATTAAGAATAGAGTTGAATAATTATGATCATATTCTCTTACCCTTCTATAACTTGCACCAGAAGCAGCAGCCATGAATATTTTTGAGGTTAGGTGCCTTACAATGAAAGGCAACCCAACAAACAAAAGTGTCCATGATGCCATTCAATGCTTTACAATGAAGCTTTACATGATTTGCTGTTAACTTTCTCCATCGTCATTCAATTAAAGGGGCACAGCAATGATTCCATGGGATTTCACTTAAACATAAAAAATATACAAAAACACACACACACACGTATATATTGACAAAGAGCAGTTTGGAGGTGCGCCACAGCGGTAGGCACCCGAGAGGCGGGCGCCGCTAGCAGCAAGCAACCAAGGGGTGGACGCTACAACGCGGTGTAGTGCCCGCAGCCTAGTTTATATATATATATATATATATATATATATATATATATTTTTAACCTGTTTTAAGGTTAAGAGATAGAAAAATAGAAAGCTATCAGCCTCCACTGATTTAGAGGGTATGTAGCTACTCCATTACAAAGAAAATAAAAGGCTCTTAAAGTTTGTATAAGAGTTTGTAAATCTTAAAACTTTTATAATCTCCTCTAAATAGTAAAATTATTTTTGTTCTACTCCTTGTGGATATAAGTGTTAGCACCGAACCATATAAATATT
Source organism: Gastrodia elata (assembly GCA_016760335.1). Taxonomy (NCBI): domain Eukaryota; kingdom Viridiplantae; phylum Streptophyta; class Magnoliopsida; order Asparagales; family Orchidaceae; genus Gastrodia; species Gastrodia elata. The sequence goes on from CM028672.1 coordinate 61,918,439, forward strand.
TGTCTTGTGGCTGTGATTGATCTTGTATGTATGATTTCTTGCTTTATTTTAATTTTGCTCATCATTTATATATGCTCACACAAATTAGTAATTAATGCCTTTTAAACTACATTTTAAGTAGAAGATTTTAAAGATTATGCATCCGAAATAATGTTTATTATGCAAAATTCTTTTTATTTTTAATTTGACTTTATTTAAGAATGCATAGTATATTCATATTAAAAACTGAATGATATATGTTAATAAGAAGGATTTGCAAAATATGCCTGAAATTCAACACATATATATATATATATATATATATATATATATATATATATATATATATATATATATTTATGTATGTATGTTCATAAAGTACGAACAAATAATCTGCAGAAAATCTCAAAAGGAGAGGTGCAGTTCTTGGCAGCTAATCACTAATGTGGTCTTCAAGTTTCGAATTCTGATGCAGAAAATAAGAATTAACTAATCGTCTCTTTAGAAGAACAAAATACACACGAATCTTACTTCTTCAGCTTAGTGGCATGCATGTTTTGGAAGCTGGCCAACAACTTATTTTGTTCTATTTTCTCTCATCCGATTTGCATTTTTATTTGCTGTAAAGTGAGGAGAGATTAATTAAAATCTAACAAGGCATCATGACTTTTCTGTTTCGATTCTTATTTATATACTGCTGTGCTGTTTCCTTTTGGTTATGTGATAAGATACTACAGATTCTGTAATGCCTGATATATATAATTAACGAAGTGCTGAAGAGACTCACCCTTCTCTTGCTTCAGAAGCAGTAAAGCTTGGAAAGACATTGTGGGTCTCCTAGCTTTGTAAAACTCATTATGTTTCATAATTGTGGTGATATAGTGCTTGCAGTTAATCATGTAGCTCACGCTATACAGGGGGACGATGGTTTCAAAATATGGTTCCCCTATAGAGTTCAAACTACAGGTGTTTGAACTCTCAACGGATAATTATAAAGTGGATTTCCCTTTGAACTCTCAACCTTCCTAATGAAGCTGCTGCGATTGACATTTGGAACTCAAGTTGCTCCCGAGGATCCAACGTTAGTAATTTTCATAGGATAATTTCCTGCTGGAGCTTCTAGTGACTTTAGTGCGACCGTCAGCAGAAAGGAAGGGATTGCTTGACTAATAACACGCAGGTACTTTGGGCACAAGATAGTCGATGTTGGGGATGAGATTGAGGTTTGACTGCTGAGAGTTGTTAAAGGAATTACCTCATTAGAATAATCTGGACTGTTCATTATATGTTTAGGGAGCTGCCAGATCTGCCGCTTAGATAGACGGCGTCGTTGCGCCGTTCATGGTGTCAACGTCGTTTTTTTTCTAATTGTATTCTAAGTATAAATCATCTAATTTAGCTCCAAGAGTTACAAACTTTATACCGATATGACTGTATTGACGAGATGAACATGTATGCTCTAATATTATCAAATTTGGATGAGTATTTTATTTTATATTAATTTTTAAATATAAAAACTTTAAAAGTTCATAACGGTTAATCCGGAACTCGATGATGAAATTTGAAACATAGCATCCTCCTGTGATGCTTAACCTAAAATTACAAAAATTTTAAATTCCATTTTATAATTTATTTTCTATAAATTTTGAAGTTAAATTTATAAAAAATTTATAGTTTTTATCAAACTTTTGTAGTAGGATCCCCTCATTGCATTTTATCTATAAGTATTTTGATTTAGAGCATTTAAAATTATTAAAATAATCAATTATTATTCCTTAATCATTTGGATCTCGCTTTCATAGGGATTAGTCTTAAGAATATTTAAAACTAATTAATTACATGATTAGGATTTGGTTGATCTTGATTAAGTAAGATAACAATCTCAAGTTATTACAATAATATACGTATTATTATTATTATTATTAGAAGATGAAAATAGAAAGAGAATAATATAATAATATTAATAAGAGATAATTAATATTATAATAATATTTGATAATAATAATAGTATTGCTATTATTATTATTATTGTACACATAATAATAAATATAAAAATTTATATACTTATTATTATTACTATTATTTATCATTATTCTTGATAATAAAATTATTTCTTATTATTATCTAATAATAATAATAATAATAATAATATTTAAGAATTACTGTTATTATTATTATAACATAATATAATTATAATTATAATAAAAAGGATAGTAAAATAAAAAAATAGAAAATGCATAAAGAAATAATATGAGCAAAAATAAAAATTAATAGCAGAAATAAAATTATAAGTAAAATAAAAATTTATGATTAGTAGGTTAATGATGTTAAGAGTCAAAATTAATATTTAATTATTTTTATTTTTATGATCCTTCTTTCTGTTTAAAGGGGTTCATCGCAGGGAGGCAACGACTTGCTGAGGATGTGAGGAATAACTTTGGAGGAGTTTGGCATTGTGGCGCCTCGCCCCTTAACCGCCAATAATCAAGGCTAAGGAGAGGTGTATCACTTTGGCAAATCCCTCACTTAGCATTAGATTAATGTGTAATTCATCAATCCACTAATAAGGGAAAAATGTGCTCCGAATAATGCAGCAGAATTCATTCACTAAGTATATATATTTATCAGAGTGCAGAAGCAAGATAATAAAATATGTTATATCCAATCCACCACAATACAAATAAGAAGTAAACATGCAGCTCATAATAAAATAGTATAGTAAAAGAACATACATAAATATTTGAATTATTATAAATATTAAATAAGTCTTAATGAAAATAATAAAGCTCTCATCTTCACAAAAATAAAAGAGAAGCAAAGCTAAGGATCTTCAGCGGCAGCATACTCCTCTATCGAAATCTGACCTTCACAAGGCTCGACTACCTCGAATAACTCAGAATCTACTATTGTCAGTTTCACAATGATAGGGCCCTGGCCAAAGAAAAAAAATTTTTGTTAAACATATTGTCTAAGTACATTTTAGGCTATTAATATTTCATAAGTTTTATGATATCACCATTTTACTTAGACTATAAAACAAATAAAGCGTAAGGGTGCAACAAGCATACAAAAAAATATGAAAAGTTATAAATACAATATTTATAACTGAGCATTATATAAAGCAAAAGAATATATCTCAATACTAGGTTGTGATAATGTTAGGCATATATATATAAATAAAGTAAGAAAAGTACTTGAAAGAAAAGACTCATCCTGAATATGCTGATGATCATATGAAATATGTAGGTCTAAAAGCAAGTAATCAATTTATGATATGTATAAGTAAATAGTAAGAAATTTAGAATCCGATAAGTAAGTAAGCAGATAAAGTAAAGCTAACTAAAGTAAAATATAACAGTAAATGGTAAATAGTATATAGTAAATAGTAAATAGTAAACATGTATATAATGACTGCCGTATTAGAAGAGAGCTAATCTAGCATGATGCAACAAGTATATGTATATTCCTAACGTTATATGAGGCTAGGCCAGAATAATAGAATAAAAATGAACTAAAGGTGCAGTAATCACAAATGCAGTAATATTTTAGTTATTTATTTACTTCTATTAACATATGTAGAAGTAGCTGTGGAGTCAAGCACATCTACAAGACTGTTCGAATTCTAACTTAACATAACACTCATCAATGAATAATGTTAAGTAATCCTTATTTCTCCTTACCCCTGCCCAATAAGGTAAAATATGCAAGATCAACAAGTAACTAAACCCTATACAAATATTATTCTAATTATTCTATATTTTTATTTCATGCAACAATGATATCTTGTATGACATGTTCAAGGAATAAGACATATAATACAAGGAATGCAAATGCAAAAGTAAAATAATAGTGAGCAAGGGACTCTACTACATAAAGTGATATCAGTTTTTATCTATTAAATAGTGATTTCGCAAGTTAATCCACCACAGCACGCCATAATGCTGCGCTGTAATGCGCCACAGCTCGCCGTAGCGCCCAAAATTTTCTGAAAATGCATAGAATTGGCTAAAATGGCCAAAATTCCTCATTTTTTGCATTTTAAGGTCATTAGGACCTTAGTGGGACTGAATTATATCGAACTAGAATATATGAGTCAGAATCCTTCATTTTGATAGGATTCTACACAATAGAGACTTTGAATTCATTATCGAATTTCAAAATATTTTTTGGATTTCTGGATTTACCTCATATTGCTTAGAAGCATGAGAATGAGCATAAATATGATATTTGAGTATCAGTGATAATTTATGGGTTACGGAAGCATACATTGACCAAGGAAATTTCAGGATACATTGGCATCACAATTCCCAACTGGATGTATGTATACATTGGACTATACGACTCAATGTAGCTTAGTGATATTTTGGTTACATATCAGTACATACAATATTATGACATATTCAGATGCATAGTTTCAGTGGCATACATCATAGTTTTACATACTATCACTTAGTTTTAGATCATTTACTATTTTTATTTACTTTCAGTATTCAAATTTTAGTACAGCTTTACTTTACTTTACTTTACTTCAGTTTTGTACAATCTTATACAATTTTGATACTTTCAATCATCTTTACAGTATTACTGCACATTTACTTACATTATGTAAATATTAAATGATTAATTATAAATATTTAGATTAGTTTCGATGTGTTAGACTTATTATCTAACATGAGGTATTTTTGGAATCCAGCAATTTGCTAGATCTTAAGCACTGTATTGAGCCAGGTTAGGAGGACGCCTAGGAGTTTTAGGAGGAGCTTGTGGAGCACTAATGGACTCTTCTTCAGTTTTATTTTTCTACTTAATTTATTTCAGTTCAGTACTTAGCTTTTAATTTGTATTCAGTAAATGGTTTGTATAAATTCTGGATGTGTTTTCTTTTTTTTTTAGACAAATGTTTTATATAGCTTCTATAATGAATGTTTATGGATGTTTGTTGTAGCTTCCACACTCTGTTTATCTACTACTTATACTTAGTACTGTGATATGATCAATATATTGGAAATGCTGATATTATATATATATATATATATATATTGGATTTATCATGTGTTTTACATCCAATATATGTATTGGTCTAATACTTAGGATAAGGATACTACTCTTATCTTAAGTATTAGCTTGCAACCCTCATTAAGGTTGAGTCAGTAGCCCTTCAGATGGGTTTAGTTTCCAATTATTCGAGGAGAATGGATATTCCTCCCCGAGTGGCGCACCGCTCCGCCACCGAAATTGATTATAACTGTCTCTTTTGCGCGCGGCGATGGGGCGGGGCGCTACATGTTGAGAGTTGCTGGTGATGTAGGGAGGAGCGGGGGAAGTTCATCGGTCTATCGGAGGTGGAGGAGGAGGTGGTTTGGAAATAATAAGGGGGGACTCTTCTTTTATTTGAGGGGAGAGAGAGGGTTGCCCGTCCGGCACTAAGAAGTGTCGAGCAACCCATCTGAAGGGCTACTGTCCACGTGCAAAATGGGTAATAATAATCCAATTCGACGGCGCAGCGACGCGCCACTCGGGGAGGAATATCCCGTCTCCCTGAAATAGCTGAAACCAAACCCATCTGAAGGAAGGTTGAGAGCTAATACTTAAGATAAGAGTAGTATCCTTATCCTAAGTATTAGACCAATACATACATTGGATGTAAAATATATGAGAAATCCAATATATATATATATATATATATATATATATATATATAAGATATCAGCATTTCCAGTATACTGATCACGTCACAATACTAAGTATAAGTAATAGATAAACATAGTACGGAAGCTAAAGCAGACATCCAGAAATATTCATCACAGAAGCTATATGAAACATTCGTCTCAAAAAAAAGAAGAAAACACATCTAGAATTTATACAAACAATTTACTGAAATACAAATTAAAATCTAAGTACTGAACTGAAATAAACTAAGCAGAAAAATAAAGCTGAATAAAAGTCTAGTAGTGCTCCACAGGCTCCTCTTGAAATTCCTGGGCACCTTCCTGACCTGGCTCAATACACTGCTTAAGATCTAGCAAATTGCTGGATCCCAAAAGTATCCCGTATTAGATAATAAGTCTAACATATTGAAACTAATCTAAATATTTATAATTAAATATTTAACATTTACATAATATAAGTAAATGTGCAGTAATACTATAAAGATGATTGAAAGTATCAAAACTGTATAAAACTGTACAAAATTGAAGTAAAGTAAAGTAAAGTAAAGTTGTACTGAAATTTGAATACTGAAAGTAAATAAAAATAGTAAAGGGTCTAAAACTAAGTGATAGTATATAAAATTATAATGTATGCCACTGAAACTATACATCTGAATATGCTACAATACTGTATGCTACTGATATACAACCGAAATATCACTAAGCTACTATGAGTCGTACGGTCCAATGTATACATACATCCAGTTGGGAACTGCGATGTCAATGCAGCCTGAATTTTCCCTAGTCAATGTATGCAATATTCTGTAATCTATAAATCATCACTGATACTCATACATCATCACTGATACTCTAACATCATACTTATGCTCATACTCATGCTTCTAAGCTACATGAGGTAAATCCAAAAATCCAAAAAATGTTTTGAAATTCAATAATGAATTCAAAGTCTCTATTGTGCAGAATCCTATAAAAATGAATGATTCTGACTCCAATATTCTAGTTCAATATAATTCAGTCCCACTAGGGTCCTAAGGAACTTAAAATGCAAAAAATGAGGAGTTTTGGCCATTTCAACCAATTTTGCGCATTTTCAGAAAATTTTAGGTGCTACGGCACGCTGTGGTGGATTAACTTGCAGAACCACTATTCAATTAATTTATTTTCTGATTTCATATAGTTTTCCAAAAATGATGTTGCAGCCCGCTGTGGCGCACTGCAACGGTCTAACTTTCGGGTTAATGTTCAATTAGTTTATTTAATGATTTCATATGATTTTTCTAAAAATGATGCTACAGCCCGCTGTGGTGCGCTGTGGTGTGCTACAGCGGAAACTATTTTAGTTTCGGGCGCTACGACGCTCGGTAGCACCCGACGGTGATTTCGCCTGTGCAAAAATCGTGAATGGTCACATTTCGAGCTTATACTCTCAATCCAAAGCATTCAATGAGTGGTGCCATATATCAATAGAAAGATGTTTCTTATACATTTCCATCAATATCAAAATCAGCACAAATAAATTATTCTAATTATACGAACAATAGAGTTAAAGGTTTGGGTATACAAAATAACATGATGCTTTAATGAACCTCAATGACCTCCAAATACAATCATGAGTTTTTTAAAGATAAAAAATAGCATGATAGCAATATGAAATAAATAAGAAAGAGGAGCAAATTGGTACCTTAGCCTTAAAAGAGGAAAAATGAACCTCTGCTTTCTTCAAGGACTTTGAGGTAGAGAGTTCCTTCATCAGCACAAGATGCAGCAATGAAGAAAAGAGGGAGGAGGGTTCAGCTTTTGCAAAGGGGGAAGAAGAAGGATGCTAAGCTCCTTTTTAAAGGAAAGGAAGAGGAGGGATGAAGGCATGGGCTACGAGGGCTAGTGAGGTGAGGGAAGAAGAGATGGCCCACAGCCATCTCTTGCGTGCAATGGAGGGAGGCGCCGAATGAGGTAAGGGGGAAGCCAGGTGGGCCCCACATGCAGGAAATGGAGAAAAGGACAAAATAAAATGGAAAATGCAATTTAAATGAATACTTAATTATTCATTTAATTCATTAAAATTTTGGATTAAATAAACGCACTTCGAAAAATCTCAAAAATTTACCCATAGCTAATCTGGGGTGAGGAATTCAACAATGAAGTCAGATTTTGATTACGACGATTATTTAATTATTCTATTTTCCGGGGTATTTAATTATATTAAAATATTTGCAAAAATCCGACGATTTCCAAACACGTCCAAAATATCACCCCTAGCTAATTTGGGGGTGACGATCGCAACAATGAAGTCGGATTTTGATTTCAAGGTCAATTTAAATACCTCAATTTTCTAATTAATTAAATATTAAAATATTTCAAAATATTTGATTTAGCTCCGAATCGCATCAAATCTTTAGGGATTGATTATAATGGCTATACGAACTTAACAAAATGATAATTAAGATATAATTAAGTTAAAATCAAGTTGGGTAACAACCTTGGGTTGTTACACCAACGAGGAGAGAGAAAGGGGAGAGAGAGAAAAAAAAGATTCTTATAAATTTTAAGAAAATGTGTTTTAAAATAATCGTATTTTTTCACCTTCCAGATTCTAAATTTGGCAAAACTTAACTGGGACATTGGTCTTGACGAGACGAATGCCTTCAATAAAAATTTTCTTAATCTAAAGCTTTATATTATTTTTAATTAATTTCTTAAGTTAAAAACTTCAAAAATTAATTATAGACAATCTGAAGCTTAAAATTCGACAAAAGTTTTTATGTAGCCTTATTTTATTATTACGAACTCAACCACACTAAATTTTTTTATATTAGATTTATATTTTATTTTCCTAATTTTTGCATTTAAAAAATTTTAAAAATTAATACAGGAGTACCGTTGGTTAGATTGCCTCCAAGCCTGGTCATTATGATATTTCCAGAAGTATATTTGGTTCAGTAAAATTTTGAACTTGCCCGATATTCTGATTTTGTTCTAATTTTGAGTCAGCAATTTGATCGTTTTAATCATAATTTTGGTTGTTACATCGTTGACTCTTGAAATCGAGTTAGCCTTCATTTTTATTTCTTACAACTTGTATTATTTATCAATATTTTCAATCAGGTAGGAACACGTAGAGCACTGAAGAGCATTGATTTTTAGCATCCAATATAGGCTATAGATCAAATGCATCAAATTTTTTGAAGGAAGCATCCTATATATGCTATAGATCAAATACAAGTTAAGAGCTATGACAATTTCAATAATAACTTGCATTTTTGACAAAGGATAGTTAACATTACATTAATCAAGTGAAATCAAGTAATTCCAAAATAATGAAATGAAATAAAATATGTAGAAAATTTTAGCATAATGTACTATGTGATATGAGATATCCTATTTTAGGCTTATGACTCCCAAACTTTAATGTGAGATTTAGATATTAGCATCAAATTTATTCTAGAAATGTAAACAATTAATTGTCGATAATTATTCATAAAAAATTTTATTTTAGTGACTTTTTTCTGGATCTTCTATCACTTCCTAGTGAATTAAATCTCTTCTTATTTTATCATGGGTTGCTAGCAAATCTTATATATACTTGTTCAATTTTGTTCTCCCTCTAAAAACTCTCACCATAGATATTTGTCACAAGTATTTATGAAAAGAATAGCTCAATTTAAATGGCATAAAAAGTTGAGTACATGTCAAAGATACATAATTTTAAGATAAAATATGCTCAAATAACGTTAAAAATAATACAGTTATGATAACTCTACATACCTGATTTATATTTTCTTCATAAATCTGTTAAAAATTAATTCTTATGCATAATCCATCATTCAAATACCTAAGAAATGATTATTTATATGTTTGATGTCAAAATTACAAATGTTTATAAAAATCATAAAATTGGCTAGTTTGTGTGATCCTTTATTTATATTTATTGTAATGTGTTGAATATTTATTTTAAAGTATTGATTGAAAACTCTCAATCCTGATTTTCAAGTTGTTACACACCAAATCCAGTCAAATAAGTTAGGCTTATTTATGGGCATAAAACAAACCATAAAGTGTCAAAAATAGCTCATGGGGCCCGCACTTTCAAGTTAATTCGTCGCAAGCGCTTGGAAGTCCAAGCCTCGTGCTTGGTCTGGTCCCCAAAAAAGGGCCTGAGCACCTCAGTCTCGGGTCAACATACTTGGCCCAGACGCATGGACTCCAACCTCTCGGCATGCTGTTGTTGCTAGTAGCTCTAGGGCACCCCTTGACGCTTGACTCTCAACCTGTTGTTGCTGTTGGGCGCGCTTGGGGGTCTGGCTCATTGTTTGCTGGTGTAGCCTTACTTCGAAATCTACCAATTTATTATTTGCATCTCCCTTGATGATCCAATTGATCTCCATATCATAACACTTGATGCTGTTTTGTCGCCAAGCTCGATTATTCTTATGGTTCTAACTGATTGACCAAATTGATGGGAGCCAGAGGTGTATCGACTGCTGACTGCACAGTGGTTGATGAAAAGCACGGGTTCCTATCACAATTTATCGCATCACTGCACTTGATAAACTGCTCCAAGTATGTATTCTTGAAGTATAAAGTAATAAATCTACTATAGAAGAGATTTGAGTGATAATGGTAATAATTACACGATGTTAGTTGCGACTGGGCAATCGAATGCTAAAAGGATATCTTAGGCCGGATACCATTCAAGTCAGCTTCAAGCTTCCGCGCTTAGCACAAGTAAAGATGTATCGGCATTGCCATTCAAATAGTAGATTTTATGCATATTCATATCTACTTTGCTTATGTGCATATATAAAAAAACTGCCACTCATCTATAATTTAATATGCATCAAGCATTTTCAAAATCTAAATAAATAATTATATCATGATTATTTTATTGTCATTGTTACTATATAGTTGTTAATTTTTTATATATAAGAGATTTTAAAATAATTTAACAGCTTTTTTAATTAATTTAAACTTTAAATAAAGTAAAAAGTTGGAATGTAGGTTAGTCAAATTAAGTATAGAAGAGATTGAGTGCATAAAGTCAAATTACTTGGTAACAATGTCTAAGTTTACCGACCTGCCCTCGTATATGGTTATATTGAGATCAAGTGTAGCTCAGTGGGTGAATAATATTATATATTAATAATTAAAATTTTGTCCTTTCTTATTATATAAAACTAATTAGAAATTAAATTTAAAATATGTAGTTTTTTTTTTGTTAGGATAAAAAATTTATATTTATAAGAAAAAATAAAAACAAAAAATAGGAAAATAATAAAATTTAAAAAACCAGTAAAAAAAAAAATTCATGATCCATTAAAAAAAATTATTTTGTATTTGATTTATACAAAAAATATATTTCACTATTTTTTTTTTTAATATTGCTACACTTATACACTTTTATACATCAAAAATATATATATGATGTGTCAATCTAATGTGTAAGTAGATGATTGATTGAATGCACTTTTTTGTGGGACCTATATGCAAAAAAAAAAAATTATTGGTCCTGAATACTTTTTGATGTATATTACTGTGCAAGCAAATCATTTTTTTTAGAAAAATGCTATTTAGACCCGCTGATGTGGCACCCAAAAATACTCATCATTTTGATTTTATTTTATTTATATTTATTTATTTATATTAAAATAATATAATTATATCAACATTCTATTCAATAAATATTTTTAGAGAAATACTAGACCCGTTGACGTGACACCCAACAAAACCCATCCAATAGAATTTGAATATATTTCATTAATGTATATTTATTTATATTAAAATAATACAAATATTATTTTTAAAATTTATATTGAATGCACCTAAAAAATTGGATAGATTTATTTGGGGTGCCACCTCAGCAGTAGATATTTTTCATATTTTTAAGGTGGTGCGCCGTTTTAAATAGTATTTTTCTTTTTTTTTTATTACTAACACAAGAAAAAAACAAAAACAAAAATATCTGCCGTTGGACTCCACTCCAAGACGCGCGGTTGGGCCAAACGGCTACTCCTGTCGGGCCCACCACTCCTGGGTAAAGCTCGGGCTCAACTTTTAAAATTTTGAATTCAATGGACCGTTGCACATACGTTGTCCACATCTATTTATAGTTCGGGTACTCTAATAACAATAAAATTAATTATTCACATAAGAAAATTAATAATTTATTTCTAACTATTTTAAAAGATCCTAAAATATAAATGAAATAGGAGGGTTTCTTAAGCGAGAATGCTTGAGGTCCATTAACACTTTTAATCCCATTCTCATTACAATGAGTTGGATTTTATAAGAGTGTTGCTATACTTACATACTAGTATACATCAAAATATATAAATGATGTGTCAATCCAATGTGTAAGTAGATGATTGGTTAAATACACTTTTTTTAGGTTTATATGCAAAAATTAAAATAAAAAAATTTATATTGGTTCTGAATACTTTTTGGTATATATTTTTATGTAGCATAGTATTTTTCATTTTATAATTATATTCAATATCAATAAATACTATGGTTTGGGGACCCATGCAAGTCATTAAGCTCATTTAGAATCTTAGAAAATTTAACATATGAATTTTTAGATAGCTCTACATGAAAAGAAATATTCATAAAATTTGCTTAGTTCTTCTCCTATAGAATTGTACTCTATGTCTACTAATATTTGTGGCTCTTTTCCTTCGAACTTAAGGATATAGCTCAGGTAACAATAGCAATGCTTCAATCGATAATGATAAAGCCCTCCTCACATGTTCTATTAGCTTATCTGGTTCTGAGAACTAATCAAATCTTATTGCTTAGAATAGCCCATCTGCTCATACTCATAATGCCTCAATACTACAATCAAATATTAAAAATTTTATCAATATTAGAACTTTGCCACACAGCTTAAATCTAAGTAAAAAGGAATCTTGATGATATTGAATACTTAAATAATCAAAAACAGAATATTGAAATAGAACTTTAAAATAAAAATACATAAAACTAAACTCTTGAGCTATGACTCTTTTTTATATTAATAATGAAAAAAAAAGCAATGCACTTTGCAAATCAATTAGATTAAATATTAAGATATTTAAAATAAAAATTACATATAATTTACATTAATTATATTCTAAAAATTAATTTAGTTAACATTGCTTAGATGTAGCACATTATATAACACATTATGTGTTCTTTTATTTCCACCTCTATTTTTAATCCCCCTAATCTCATCTCTTATTTCTTGGGTGTGATATTTAGAATTTGAACTCGCAACCTCTAAATTGACAATATAGCTCATCAACAACTAATTAGAGGATTCGATAACTATCAACCTACTATGCTTTTTTTAAGGAAAAAAGATGTTATTTAGATGAAATCGAGAAGATTAAAGGCAATCAAACAACTTGAATAAACATAACACAACAAATAAGTCAACAAAGAACTTAAATTTTCTTGTATTTTCACAAGGATCTACTAGCAGAGAATTTTCTAGTTGTGTTGTACCTTGATTTTTTGCATGAACTAATTCAATGCACTCACATTCGTTGGTGTTTTTACTTACTTTTTTAGATAGTCTTATGAATTAACCCCTTTGAATCTAATAAGGCCTTTCTAAAGTAACGACAGTCTAAAGCCAAGTTTGATTCAGATTATCACCGGATCTGGGGCCTAGAAAGTGGGGCTAATGCCATCAAGCTCTTGAATCCTAAATAAAAAAAGATTGAGAGAAAAAGTGGAGTTAGGCACGCATAGACTGAAGAAGCTAGGTCAGAATGAGTATGGACTAGGATAATCGAGTCTGCGGTAGCCATAACAGGGGGGAGTTTCGAGTGAATATTGAATTATGAGTATGTTTCATGTTCACCATATGGCAAGCTAAGCAAAATTTAAGCTATTTTTAATCTCAATTGCCGAAATCATGTATCATGACATCCAATCCAAACTTCGGATGGGAACAAAGTAGAGATGTCCACGTTAATAAGAACACTAGCTATTATTAGCCTGATATGAGTAGCAATCACGCCTTCCACACTAAAATATAGGCCAAATATAGATCATCATAACTAGAGAGTGTATTATTACAAAGATGGATTTGCAGGTTCGGAAAGGAAATCCACATCAGCTTGTGGGAGATTCTATCCTTGGGTTAATTTTAAGATTCTATTTAATTAATTACATTACATTCCCACTCATTATTGGGAAACTTTTAGCAAACTAGAGTATAGTTTAGCTCAATGTAGAACTAAATAAATTTACCTTTTTTAAATATGGCCAATAAACCATGGGTTAGTGAAAGGAAGACTAGTTAATACGTCACACATACAACCTAACATTAGGAGGCCATTGAAAAAATTCACAACCAATGGATACATGCAAGACCAAGACATCATCATTTTGAAAATATTTGGAAGTCGTTAGATTTTCATGAATATTTTAATATATTTAAATATCCCGAAAATAGAAAAAAACAAATAAATGTCGAAATCAAAATCCGATTTCGCCGTTAAATTTCTCACCCCCATATTAGTTAGGGGTGAATTTTTGAGATTTTTTAGAATCCGTTTATTCATTCAATTTATTCTTAGAAAATTGGGTTAATTAAAAATCAGAAATAAATAAATCAATTTTCTTTTCTCCATTTTTCTCCCTACGTTGGACCTTACTTCTCCATTTCCTGTGACTCATGTTCGACGTTTCTCACTCTGGCGCACGCAAGGGATGAAGCTCCTATTCTCCTCCATGCCTTGGATGGGATGGCTCATTCTCATCCCATCCTAGCCATGCCTATCACCTCCTCTTCTCCTCCTTTAAAATGGAGCCTCAATCCTCCTTCTTTCTTTTGCTGTCAAGCTGAAGCTCCTCCTTTCCCCACCCTTCACTTGTTGTGCTTGCTACTGAAAAAATCTTCAAGCTCCCATGGAACTAACAGAAATCAACCTCCATTCTTGCAAGCCAAAGTACCCATTTGATATACTCTTCCTTGTGCTACTCTCTGAATCTAATTATTCAAAGTAATTGTGAATGGTATTTCTAGTAGCTAGGGTACGAAGTCTAGGCATAATTGTCAAGCCTCAATCGAACTCAAATGAGTCCGATTGAGGCTCATTTCTCCATTAAAGTTGTGTCAAAAGCTTAAAAAAATTTGTATACCCGTAGCTTGGACATCATCCCCTGCTCGATAGAATGATTCTTTCATGCCGATTTTTATATAAATGGAAATCTCTCGGAAAGACCTTTCCATCGGTATGTGGCACCACACGTGAGGTGCCCTAAATTGAGAGTATTTGAGTGTGAAATGGAACCCATTACGATTTTAGCACAGGCGAAATTACCGTCGAGCGCCACAGCTCGCCATAGCGCCCGACTCTCGGCCAGGGACCACTGCAACCCACCGTAGTGAACAATTCCTCAAAATTAATCCATCGTAGCGCGTCGTAGCGTGCTGTAACACTTAGCTCTTGGGACATCTGGCGCCGCTGCGCCTAAAAGCGCTGTCGCATGCCAACACTCTGAACTATGTCGTAGCACGCCGTAGCGCCTGTCTCTCGGCCAGTAGGCGCTACAGTTCATCATAGCGCCCAGAATTGTTTGGAATTGCCCAGATTTAGGATTTTTCGCATTTAATGACTGTAGGCCCCTAAGGGTGCCAAAATATATCAAAACTAATTAATTAATTAATAAACTATTTTTTTAATTAATTAATTAACTAATTAATTAATTAACTAATTAATTAATTAATAACTCTAGGACCTTAAGGGTGCCCAGAACTGTCCGTAGTCAGCAACCTTCAGTAGTTTAGTGTGTGCTATTCAGGGAGATTGGGTTATTCTTCCTAGAGTGGCGCACCACTTCACCGCCGAATTGATTATGTTACCTCTTTTTGAGCACAACGACGGGGTGGGGCGCTACATTGATAAAGGCTCTAGCTTCCAACATGAATAGATAGTCAGACAATGTGGGTTCACTAAAGAGGGAAAGTGTGCTCTTCATACAGATGGCACCAAGAATGTTATTCAATAGATTTACCCACTTGATGTTAATAAGTGGGAAAGTCAAGATATAGGTGAATCCTTATCATGGAAGACCTTTTGTTAGCTCGATCTTACTAATTGGTATTGGAGCCAATATGATTGGTAATTCAAGGTGGCTTCAATGTGAGATGGAACTCTTTTACTTAATTAATAAGCAAGATTACATAAAAAAAATAAAATCAATCACAGGGGTAAAATTTATAAAAGTTTGATCGAGTGAACTAATATTTTTTTATATTTTGGTTATGCATTTGATGATTTCATTATTCTCAAGCTATTATAGTTGCACGAGAGTTAATGTTCATTGGTTGATTTTTTTGGCACATGAGAAAAATAATTTTGCTTTCAGAATGAGGTGGATTTATAAGCATTTCTTTGTAACAACCCAAAATTATTAATCATCATTTAACAGTCAAATTAATCACAAATCTTTTCTAAATAGTTTTAATTAATCATTAGGAGCGAGTACTAAAGTTTTGGTCAAGTTTGGAGATCAAACAATCAAAATCCTAATTTTGAAAAATTATTTAAATAAGAAAAATGAGAAATTTATTTTGACCTCAGATCAAAAATCGAACTTTGTCATTGAGTTCATCGCCCCCAAATTAGCTAGGGATAAAAATTTGGTGAGTTTTGGAGATCGTCAAAATTTTACAAATATTTTATTGCATTTTTGATTCCTTGAAAAGTGAAATAATTAAAACGACTTTTGATTAAAATTTTGACTGAATTTTTGAGTTCGTCACCCCGTTTAGTTAAGAGCAAATTTTTAAAATTTATTTTCAGAAACATATAATTGTTTAAATCTAATTAAATAAAAGAATTTAATAACTGATTTAATTAAACTAATTAATTAATTAATTAACTATTCTATATATATATATATACGATAATCTGTCTGAATGCTACCCCATGCCCTAATGCCATTCGATCGAACGGCGCGATCAATCGGCCGAACCTTGCGAGGGATCTCCTTCTCCTCTACGATCGCAAGAGCAACGCGTGGCTCGTACCGCAAAATTTTTTTGTCAAAATTTATTTTCCAAATTCATAAAATTTCTCTTACAAAGTTCTTTTGCGAAATGAATAGTTGTAGAAATTGCAAATGAATAGTATTTTTTTTTACAAAATGGATAGTTACAGAAATTGCAAAATAAATAGTATTTTTTTTTTACAAAATGAATAGCTGCAGAATTGCAAAATGAATAGTATTTTTCATGCAGAATAAATAGTATTTTCTTACAAAATGAATAGTTGCAGAAATTGAGAAATGAATAGTATTTATTTTGTGAAAATAGTTGCAGAAATATGAAATGAATAATATTTCTTTTACAAAATGATTAGTTGCAGAATTGAGAAATGAATAATATTTTTCAAGCATAATAAATAGTATTTCTTTTACAAAATGAATAGTTGTAGAAATTGCAAAATAAATAGTATTTCTTTTACAAAATAAATAGTATTTCTTTTGTAAAAATGAACATTACTTATTTTGATCATCATTAGGCTTGCTAGAAAATTGCTAATATAATCTTATAAAGTAGAGTGAATAATTCTTGGAATATATAAGAGTTCAATTAAATCCCAACCTTCAATATTAAACTTATTATTTATATTAATTAATTTAGGAATTTATATTTTCTAAATTAATTAGGAATTTTATTAGTCCCAAAATCATTATGATAGATAATTAAAAATAAAAAATAATGGATATCACATGATTTACAATATTTTGATAAATTTCTTGTGGTGCTGCAACGCATTGAATCTAATTTTTGAATTATACACTAAGATTTTGTGCACAGAATAAACATTTCAAACACTTCAGAGGAGTTTATATGGTGGATTTTAGTACATATGTATTTAAGCCTAGGCAAGCTATTGATGTATCCAAAGACCACATAATTCTTTTAAGGGGGAGTGGTGTATCCAGATGGAAGTCCAACTGATAAGGTTCTTGCCACTCTGTAACATGGAAAATTCAAGCTTCTAGCAAAGTTCTCGGATATAAATGAATGGCTAGCTCTCGTATCAAATAGTAGCTTACACTGACGATCATTAACACATATGGTGCCTAAATTAAATGATAATTAATTTAAAATTTCTTAAAAGCTTACAGAACAAAAATACAATATAAGTCATACATACTTGTTATCATATTGTTATCTTCCGTAGCTTCCACATAAGTGAGAGTGTAAACTCTAACAGATCCTCTTATTAAAAACTTGTTTTTGAGGAGCTTTGGAGGTGCTGGGTTGGTTTAAATTTCCTCCATCCTTTCTCTAAATAGACCTTGTAGTTTGCTGAGCAGGCATAATGGTTAATGGTTGATCCCAACGGTTGATCGGAGTTGGGTTTAGCACTTGGTTGCATATTGTACGATCAATACGAGCACCATCGATGGTCATATCATACCTGCATTGTTGGTAAAAATGTCCTTTTCTACCACAGGTTATGATAGTATTTTCCAAATCGATGTGGCCTAGTACATACATTATAAGGATCTGATGGTAGTTCTTCAGCTTCTATTTGATATACTTTTCTTGAAGGAAGCCTAATTCTCTTGGGATCATTGTTTATGCAAAGATACATTAAAAATTCTCTTATTCTCCTTTTGGGACTGGTGCCAATCAATCACTCTAACTGTCTCCATCAGCTCCATAAAGTTGGATAGTCTTAATGGAATAATCTGATCTTTTATTGATTCTCGTAAGCCACTGAGAAATCTGTGGCATCGAGCGCCTTCTGTCTGAACCATGATTGGTGCAAATCTGGATAATTGTCTGAACTCTGTTTCATATTTAGATAAGGTGTGGTTCCCTTGCTTGAGGTTGAGAAACATATCCCCTAAATCGTTCTGAACAGAGGGAGGGATACATTCTACCGTGAATGCTTCTACAAAACTATTCCAGGGAATCTCAGTTATACGATATCCGGTGAATAATGTTTTACGAATGTTCTCCCACCAGAATTCAGCCTCTTGCTGGAACATATGGGTGGTTAATCGAATGGCTTCAGATTCAGGACAATTTAAGCTAGTAAGATTCTTCTCAACCGTCTTAAGCCAATTAACCGTATCCATGGCCGACATTGTCCCGTTAAATACTGTAGTTCCCAGTCTAATGAAACTATGAAGAAGTCCATCTGTATTTTGCTGGTATTGTTGAGAATAAGGTATAGGATTAACCGATGCAGGAGAAGTATTATTTTGCATAGCTGTCAACCTTTCTATCTTTTCAGACTACCTAGCATTTGTATCTACTAAGGCTTTAACTGTCTCAAGTAGTGTGTTAATCTCAGATGAATAGCTGCTTGATGTAGCAGGAGCGGATGAAGACTGACCAGAATTCATTATTACACCTGAATATGAATAACAAACATCCTTTAGGAGAATAAAACAATAGGGTATTTTATTTGATTGTTTTAATCATGTAATTTTGAAGGATGAACTTTATAATATAATTGTTTGGTTCTTAGAGTTCCTAATGTATAGGTTTGATTACTCTTGTATTCTTACTCTAATTGTGTTATTCCTGCTATTCTGAATATTGGATGATGGAAATATGGATGCTATTCTAATATTCATTTAGTGATTGTATGGTAGAAGAACTATCCATTATGTAGATAGGAATACAAATTCCAATCTGACACCTTATGGAGTTCTCTGATACCAACTGTGGCGGCCGCCCCCTTTAATCATAAGGATTAGGGTGTGGTCGTCACTAAGCACATACCTTACTTAACATTAGATTGGAATTTAAGACTCCAATCCAATCTTAAGATAAAGATGTGCTTTTCATAATAAAGCAAATGATAACTAAATGACAGACTAAGTAAAATATAACCCACAAGGCGTGTTAAAGTTTATTTTATTTAAGATTTTTCCTTTTTAAATTATACAAATGCTATAAAAATATAACTCAAAGTATAACATAAAATATTCTATAAGTATTTCTATCAAGTAAAATATGTCCAAAAGTGTAAAGAGGCTCAAGAACAAGAAAAGCATAGTATTTCAATTTCAAGAAAATAAATAGCACTACATAAACTTTGTGATATCACTTGTTTCTAATTTAATCATTCTAACTACTCTAAGTTACATAAGATTCATAATCATAAATTCTTACACTGTCTGTAACTTAGAATCACGAACCTATAAGTTGAACATAAATTCTTACACTGTCTTAAGTAAAACTTAATTATAACTGAATCAATGTCACCTATATAGTTAAATAAGTAAATCAATCATCCTAATTTATTATTTTATAAATCCCAAACTAAATCTTGATTAGCCAAATCAAGATTTAAGGGATTAAGAATCAATCTCCAAAGAATGAAGTTTAATTACTTAATCATAGGATCATCTTAAGGACTAAGGTTTAATCCTATCTCACTAATTAAGTGTTAAGGAAAATCCCATTGAATTAAGTCAAATTCAATAGGATAGATTTCTAAATCTAATTCTAAGATTAAAAAAATCAAATAATCATTTAATAAACTATGAAAAATCTAATAAACTAGTAAAATCAAGGTTTCACTTTAATGAGTAACCCACTTTACTCATTAGATGAATCCTAATCTAAGATCTATTCCTAATCTTAGAAATTAAAGTTCTTAAGTACTAAGAGTAGCACTCAGACATACATCCTAACTAATGTTATGAAACCTATGGGTGATCTAAGAAGTTCAAAGGAAATAAAAGATCTCTTATATGTCACTTAGGTTTTACTTAAGACTTAACTTATGGTTTTTGTCAAATTTCTAATTTGAGACTTTAAAACAAAGCATAAATCATTTTAATTACTATATATTATGATTTAAAGATGAAATCAGGTCTTAAATTCATTAAACCCTAATTTTGGGCAAAAAGACTGTTTTGCCCCTACTTAAAGATTTGAAATTTTATCTTTATAAATTAGGGTTAAATTTTGGATTTTAATAAATTAGAGTGATTACTTACTATCTAATAAGAGTTTAGATAATAAGTTCACTAATTTTAGTTAAGTATTAAGCCTTATAAGGTCAAATTAAGGAATTTAAACTATAAGGGTAAATTGGTATTTTTAACCTAATAATACCAAAATTCTCTGTCAATTTATTAAAGGTTAAGTCCTAAGCTTTCCATAGAACCTAAAATCATCAAATTCTGATATGTATTGGCTAAGTTATAGCCAATACAAGTTATAGGGTTTAAATGATAATTAAGGGTTCTTAATTAAAATCAAATCTTTTTAACTTCTCCAATTGATGTCCAAATTGAGCAAAATTAGTGGCTATGATCCACAAATGATCCACTAATTTTATTGACTAGTGGTGGGTTCAATTTGGAACTTAATTGATTAAGTTATGGCCTAATTAGGATTTAGGGTGATTAGTGAGTGATTAGTAAAATTAATTACTAAATCACTAATCCAACTATACCATCAGGTTCTAATGAGCTCAAGGAGTTCTCTGAAACTTAAATTGTTTAATTTGGATCATTAGATTTGTTAATATTCACTAATTAAGTTTTATAGTAATTAGGGTTGATTAGCAAATCTAATTGTTGGATTCTAAATATTTTTATATATTATTGTAATTTAGGTCTTTTTGATCTAAATGAATATTTGGATCACTTAATTTGGAGCTCATTTGACCAACTTATGGTCAATTGAAGTTCTAGGGTTAATTGACCTAATTAGGGTTAGGTCCTAAATGTGATTAGTCTAAATCTAATCCAAACAGCAAAGTTAACACTATTATAGTGTTTCTTAGGGTTTTCTGAGTATTTTGAGACCCATATTGGGTATGTTTGGATTAATAAATTAAAGTTATGATTTAAATGAAGTTTTTGTAACATTATTTGAATTATTTAATATCCCTTAATTTCACTATATTAAATGTTTATCCAAATTGAAATTTGATGGTTTCAAATTATTCCTTAATTTTTGCTGATAAATTTAGTATATTCAATTGTCTTAATTGGACTTATATTTATTAAGATATTTGTGTTTAAAGTATTAATATTAATTAATTAATGGTATATTTATTTTATTATTATCAAATCAATTAATTTATTTAAATAGTTTAAGTATTTAATAATATTAATTTAAGATTTTCATTTTTCTGTTTTTATATATTTATTTGCATAAATTATTTATTATATGAGATTATATATTTTATACTATATAAGTTTGTATTAGGAACTATATATATATATATATATATATATATATATATATATCTACATCAATATATATATATATATATATATATATATATATATTTATATATGTATTTTTTATATATATATATATTTTTTTGCCGAATTCAGCAGACGGCGGTCCCCTCCATCATACACGTGGCTTGAAGCTATTGGCGTAAACGTCTGGAGTGGGGCCCACTACCTCAGACAGAAGAGACCGGTGCGGGCCCCAGCTGACACGCGACACTTTCTTATTTGCGAGGCTAATCGTGTGGGCCCCGCATACTCGAGTGTCTGCTGAAAGACAAACCCGCGGAGATGGGTCTGGCCCGGGTCGACCCGGCCCAACCCAAAACTTCCTTCTTCTTCTTTGCGAGACGGCCAAACCTGGAGCTCTAGGGCACGAAAATCGCTGACCCTCCCGGCGGTGATTCAACCAGGCCCGCACGGCATTGAACGGACAATGAAGAGGACTTCCTAATGGTGGTTTCATCAACGGCTAAGGAGGTCTACACCATTGGCAATATCTAACCCTAGCACCTAGGGTACGGGTTATAGTGGCGAGGACGAGCGATTACTGTGGAATACTGCAGATCGATCGAAAAATTCGATCGATCGCAACACAATATAATTAATCCAATCCATAGATCAATCAATCGGGAATGTGAAATAACTAAATAGATTGAATTAGATGAAATTGATTGAGTATATTTAAAAGAATAAGGATACCTGATCGACGGATGAAAATGGTTGCTGGGTCAGAGGTAGATCGATACTTTTGCTGAGGTTCAAATTAGTTCCCCGAGATATCGAGGAGTCGTCTAGGGACCTTATTACAAGCTTAAGGCGGTGGACCGACATCTGTACGTGGGAGAACGATGTCGCGTGCCTTCGGCTTGCCACGCGCAGAGCGTCGGGGAAGAAAACGCATGGGTCGTTCGATCGATCGATCGAACGGTCCGAAATCGACGTTATGCTTAGACGGCGCTGAAATGCGATGGAAGACGGCGGATGACGCCGTTTCGCATTTAATTAATATAAAGCATAAATTTAGCTTAGAAAAATATTAATTTAGCTTAGAAAAATAAAAATTCAAATATATCTTTCCTAACTAATTGAGAGGTGTTGAATACAATTATGTAATCGGATTTTTGCTTTGGCGATCATTTAATTATTTGATTTTTTTCAGATATTTTAAATAATATTAACATATTTGATGAAAATCCAACGACTTCCAATTGCCTTCAAAACTTTACCCATAGCTAATTTGGGGGTGGTGAACGTAATGACGAAGTCAGATTTTTGATTTGAGGTCAAAAATAAAAAGTTAATTTCTAGAATTTTTGAATTTTCTAGAAATCAAGATTTGATCTATTTGACTTCAGGTTTGACCTAAATTTTTAAGGTGAGTCTTAAATGACATAATTAATGTACTAGAACTACAATTAAGATTTAAATTAGTCTTAAGTAACTTAAGTAACAACCTGAGTTGTTACAACCTCCTTAATAGTTTCATGCTTATTGCACTGCTTTCATTTTAAATTGTAAATGGTTAATGTGATATCCGCTTAATAATGTGTTTTTCTTATCTTTAAAATGTACTTACACTTTTAAAAGTCTAATCAATTTTTTTTTAGCGCCCCGCCCCGTCGCCACGCGTAAAGAGGTAAAATCATAATTTGGTGGCGGAGCGGCGCACCACTCGGGGAGGAATATCTCGTCACCCCGAATAGTTGAAAATCAAACCCATTTGAAGGGCTGCTGACTCAACTTCAAGGAGGGTTGAGAACTAATACTTAAGATAAGAGTAGTATTCTTACCCTAAGTATTAGACCAATACATACATTGGATATAAAACACATGAGAAATCTAATATATGTATAAGATATTAGCATTTTTAGTATACTGATCATATCACAATACTAAGTATAAGTAATATATAAATAGAGTGCAGAAGTTAAAGCAAACATCCAAAAATATTCATCAAAGAAGTTGTATAAAACATTCGTCTCAAAAAAGAAAAGAAAATAGATCCAAAATTATTATAAATATTTTACTGAAACACAGAAATAAAGCTAAGTAATGAACTGAAATAAACTAAGCAGAATAATAATACTAGGGAAGAGTCCACTAATGCTCCACGGGCTCCTCCTGGATCTCCTAGGTGTCCTCCTGACCTAGCTCAATATACTGCTCAAGATCTAGCAAATTGCTGGATCTCAAAAGTACCCCGTGTTAGACAATAAGTCTAACACATCGAAGCTAATCTAAATAATTCTAGTTAATAATTTAACAATTATATATTATTAATAAAATTGTAAAAAAACTGTAAAGATAACTGAACGTATAAAACTGAGGTAAAGTAAAGTAAAGTAAAACCAAACTGTAACTGAATACTGAAAGTAAACCAAAAATAGTAATGGATCTGAACTGAGTAATAATATGTAAAACTATATTGTATGCCACTGAAGCTATACATTTGAATATGCCATAACACTATATGTACTGATATGCAACCGAAATATCACTGAACTGTCATGAGTCGTACGGTCCAATGTATACATACATCCAGTTGGGAACTACGATGCCGATACATCATAAAATTCTCTAGTCAATGTATGCAATATTCCGTAACTCATAAATTATCACTGATACTCGTACATGATTACTAATACTCCAACATCATGCATATGCTCATGCTCATGCTTCTAAGTTACATGAGATAAATCCAAAAATCCAAAAAATACTTTGAAATCTGATAATGAATTCAAAGTCTCCATTATGCAGAATCATGTTAAATAGATTTTGACTCCTAAATTCTAGTTTGATAATTGGTTAAAGTTAAGAGTTTACTTAAAAACTATTAGATGGGATGATTGTATATACATATTTAGCACATTTATAAGAAAGGTGATTCTTAATACTTAGTTTGATTAAGCCACCCTAATAAAGCGATCTTCGATAGGAGGCATCACCCGATGATGATTTGTATCTCAAGCTAAATCATTAAGATGCCCAACTCACAATCACACTTAGTGTCCTAAAGAAGGTGACTCGAATTACTTTGTTTGTTTAAGCCACACCTATTGAAGCGATCTTCGCTAGGAGGCATCACCCGATGACAATTTGTATTTTAATCAAACTAATGAATGAGTCCCTATTTATAACACTCTTAGTCTTGGAAAATTTACTCTAACGGGACTGTATTCGTCTAATCCCTCGGGATAACACCTGGTCATAAGTCCACATTGGAGTGAATCAATCAATCCTGAATGTTACTAAAATAATATAGTAGTATGGGTATACCATACTATACCCAACCAATAATTTGGGTTCAAAAGATGCTATTTAATTAGCAATGATTTATCAAAGCTATTAATCCTTATTTTAAATGGGTGAATCCTACACAAGGCTCCAAGGATGTGATCAAAGGATCACTCAATATTGATTTTTACTGCAAGGGAGAAGTTCCATCCTAACTGCTTTAAGTGATTCCTACTATAAAGTATCAAGTTCAACTTCTAAGATTATGAAGGATTATCTAAATTCCTACCTCAATAAGTTACAAAAGTCCTCCTACCTCAATGTATCAATAATTTAAAGCTTTTAAGCATTTCAAGAATAATTCTATAGCAAGACCTTTGAGATCTCACTTTTCTTTTTCTTAAGTTAACATTCAATGTTTACTTAATAGACTTAAATTAAAGCGATCAGATCAAATGAATAAAATCCATCTGATTATACTCTATTCTACAATTATGGGATAAAATCAAAGATATTATTAGAGTCAGATCATTTTATAAATAATTATAATTTTATTATCCATCTTATGCCAATAATCTTATATAAGAGAAAATTAAAGATTTAAAGTTTAGATTCAGATGATTCAATCACATAGATTTAATATTAATCTTAGTACTTTTAATTCAATAATTTAAGATCAATACTAAATCAAATGTATTATTGGAATAATGTCAATTGAATTATCTTTCAATCAAATTAATTGATTAAGTGATTAAGGTTTAGATCTTAATCAAGACAAGTTAGGGTTTAACCCCTAACCTTTCTACCATTAAGACCAATGGTTAATTTAAAGGTTAATGACAAATCAATATATTATTAGTGTATTATTGATGGCAAATTTTAGGTTTAGATTAAGTATCATCTACTTAATCAAGCTATCAAAATTCTTATGTTCAATTATAGTTTAATGTCAACCAAGCACATTTAAGTGTCCAAATAAATGTTAAAGTTCTCTAACATACATCTTAAAATCATAAAATCATAGAAATATAAAGTTGACATAAAATGAAAGATAATTAAGGTTAATTAAATTCTAAATCAAATCAAAAGAGTTAGCACTTGATTATAAATCTAAAGGGCTTAGGTTTCATGATATTTAGTTGTAGAGATATACTTTGGTTAATATAAGCAATCAAGGATCTTATTCTTTGACATTTGGCACAAGACAGTTAAGATACATAATAAGTTTTGAGCACTTGTTAAAAATGACAAAGTTTCAAATTTAATTTTAACATAGAATTCAAATTTGATATTATTCGGTTCCACTAGGGTCTTAAGGATCTTAAAATGCAAAAATGGTGAAGTTTCGGCCATTTCAGCTTCCGGGCAGTTCTAGAATTTTTTGGTCGCTACAGCGCTGTAATGCCTTCTTTTCGAAAGTCAGGCACTACGGCGCGCTAAAGCGCGCGACAGCGCTTTTGGGAGCTGGGGCGCGCTGCAGCGCTTACGGCTGGTTTCTGCGTGTGGCACGCCCCAGCGCCTAATGAAGGGTCAGCTAGGAGAGTATGGGGAGAGTATGGGGAGCAAAGGTCAGCCGAATGAAAGGGAATGGTCAGCCAAAATTTAGGAAAGAGAAATAAAAAGAAAAAACAAATTAATGAATAATTAATTATAATCCATAATATTTAATTTATTAAAAATTCAGATTAAAATAAACGTGCTCCGAAAAATCCAAAAAATTCACCCATAGCTAATTTGGGGGTGAGGAATTCAACGGCAAAGTTGAAATTCGATTCCGACGATTATTTAATTATTTCATTTTTCGGTGCATTTAATTATATTAAAATATTCGCAAAAATCCGACGACTTCTAAACGCGTCCAAAACATCACCCTAGCTAATTTGGGGGTGACGATCGCAACGGCGAAGTCAGATTTTAATTTCAATGTCAAATTAAATACCTCAATTTCCTAATTAATTAAATATTAAAATAATCCAAAATATTTAATTTAGCTCCGAATTATACCAAATCTTTAGGGATTGGGTCTAATGATTGGATGAACTTAATTAAGATATAATTAAGCTAAAATTAAGCTGAATAATAATCTTGGGTTGTTACATGTGCCCTACCATATTTAAAAATCAAAATACAGTAGATTAGGAGCGTGGATCAGGTGCTGTAATTAAGGAAGAACCTAAGCAGTAGTTGGATTAAGGAGCGTGTTTACTTTCTATTTTCATTATGTGAGGAAGAGAGATTTTATTTTCAAAAACTTGTAAATTAAATATTCTATGATGTTTGTAAATTATTCTTTCATGTTGTTGGTAATTTCATATTATAAATAATGAATGCTTAAATTAGAATAATTGAATTTCCTTGCACCAATAGATCCACACAATATAAGGTAGTACTTAACGTTGAGTTAGAATTCCTTAACTCAATATTAAATATTATCGTAACACCCATTATTAAATTTATATATCAAATCTAATATCGGAGTGTTACATTCTAACCATACATAGATATGGCGATGTAATACACATTATATGTCATAAAGACTCAACTTCATGGGGGAACAATGTCTCGTGTTCTTCAGGAGAGTATTATAGTTTCACATGTCATATAGTGATTATCTTCTTAGGTCAGCGATAGTCATAGATAATATGATGTTGATCTTTTCTTATTTAATAATGCGCTACTTGTCATAAAATCTTTTTTGAGATAAGGACGGTCGAGGCTTTATCCTAATTCAACACCCTTTAGAAGATCAGTGGAAATCCTCAGAAAGTCACCCAATGGCTTGGTATAAACATCCTTCGGGCTTCGATACCCTAAAATGTGGGTTGTAAGCTACCCATTGTTATTGAGCATCAGCTCTTTTCCCAATGTTGGGATACATGTACTGACAGATGGAGATTACACATTTGCGCTCGCACGCAAGTGTATGTGGTCTGAAGTAATAATTGGAATGTAAGTTCTGAGATTTATCGTCCTCAGAGAACAGTGTGTTTTGATACTAATGTTTGAACTGTATGATTTTAATTTTTTAGTTGGTTCCGTTAACAAGCAAAATTCTGATTTAAGAAACAATTTGATTTAGAGAAGAGAGTTGGGGTTCCTCCATGTAAATTGAAAGGGATTCATATCGAAACACTTCTCAAGCAACTTTTTGTTCTTTCATTGTCATGCCAATTAATTAAGTGAGCATTGTATTTGTTAGATTGGTCATCTAATTTCTATAAGTTCAAATCTTATGCATGAGATGAACACACTAAGGTTTTATCTCAGCACAAAAATTCTCATGAGACTGCAATTAGAGCATCTAAGTTTTCCTATGTCTAGGTTGTTAAGACAGTAGTTTAATTAGGCGATCTTATGAGCATTACTTCCACTAACGAGTATCACGTGCGTCACGCGCAGTTCAGATAAGGAAGTGACTCCAATGGGCGTCATGGACTATGTCACATCATCCATTAGCTCTCGATAAATCATCTTCCTCTTTTCACGTATACTGAGCAACAAAGCTCAGTTAGTGGCTCACACGCGTCAACCTCTTGATTGATCTTAGAGCATTGTGCAATTAGGCTTAAGAACTGCTCATATAGTTCTAAGCATTGACGCACACATGTCCAGCTCAAAACTAAGCTGTGAGATATGGAGCATAAGACTTTATTTAAATGTTTATTTTATTAAATTCATATATTCTTAGAAGATTTTCCATTCAATTCATAGCATGATCACAACTAAATTCATAAAGTCATTTGAAAATAAATTTTTATTCACTGCTTGAGGAAGTTCTCCAACATTTATTTTGTCCCTTACATTTTATATTGGATTCAGCCAAACCCTCTACAATGGGGATCTAGCCTTCCATTACAGTTGAAATACAAAAAAAAATATACAAGGATGAAGACCTTTTTATGATCCACTAAAATGAAATAAAAAAAAAAGATTATGAATGTACTAGGAACAACCCTTATTGGGGTTCTCTAGATCTTCCTTTTTCTTCTTCTATTATTTTCTTCTAGCTCCCTAGTACAACTTTTCATTCTTTCTCTTTTAACAATGGCCTCTTCAATCTCATTTGGAGAGATCTCTTTTTTCTTCTAACGTAGCCCCTAAAATCTAAAATTTTTGGATTGAAAAATGGGAATCCACCTTTTGTCAAGAGAGGTTGTATTTATAGAAGAGTCTTTCTCCTTTCATTGCATTCAAATTCTACATTTTCTCTCCACCATTTTTACTGTAATGAGTGCATATTCAACTTGATTCTTAGACTTTTGCATGAAATAATTTCACCTTTTGCATTTTTAATTCTTGTAATCATTTCAAATCCTTTCTTTTTCTCTTAAAAAACTCCATTGGGAGAGGATATGTCAGCTATGAGACAGGCTGCTGGCTGGGGGTCTTGTCCTAGCTGCAATTAATGCCCTGAAAGGACAGAAAATATGGTGCCCGCTGTAGTGCGCTGCAACGGGTTAAGTTTCGAAAACTCATTCGCGGTAATGCGTTGTGGCACGCTGTAGCGAGTTAAGTTTCGAAAACTTACCCGCGGTAGCGCGCGCAGCGGCTAAGATTCAAAGTATCATCCGCTATAGCGCGCTGTGGCGCGCTGTGGCACGCTGTAGCGATTTATGTTTCGAATCTTCATCCGCAATAGCGCGTTGTAGCAAGTTAAGTTTCGAAGTTTCATCCGTTGTGGCGCACTATAGCGATGTAAGTTTCAAACCTTCATTCGTTGCAGCGCGCTGCGGCGGTTTGAGTTTCGAACTTGTGCTCGCTATAACGCGCTATAGCAGAACCGCTGTAGGCTTCAGAAATCTCCTTTGGTTGTGCTGTCTGCTTGCCAGTAGCTGCAGCGCGCTGCAGCGGTTTTCTCCCAAATTTTGCAGAAATGCTCTAGATTTGCTGTGCTTTCATTTTTCTGAAAATAAGCAGAATTTGATCAAAGTAGGTTGTTTCCAATATGGATTTGTGTGGTATTTTCTTTTATTTATGCTATAAATTATGGATTCATCATGTACCATCCAAATCTTCTTAAAATTTGTATCTATCACGCATCGGTGAAAAGAAATTAAATAGGAAGGCTGGGCATTGTCCATGTCTTTAAACAGCTAGAAACAACTAACTCATAATGAATGCTTTCAACCAAGGCCACATTACTTTGGAAATTTAACACGCACCCACGAATCCACATACTAATAATGGTGTTATGGTTCGAATAGTGCCAGAGTGGGATTATCGTGAAATCGCGCTCAGCTATGAAAGAGCTATCGCTAGGTGAAAGTATTTGAAGAATCTGTCTTAACTGCAAAATCGTAACCCGAAAAAATTTAAATAATAGGTTTAGAAATTCAAATATATTGCCAAAAATCAAGTGCAATAACAGTTACATAAAAGATGTAAATTAGAAATATTTTTGAGTACACCAAATATTTTCTAGAAATTGTAATATAAGAATACTTTTATCTAAATTAAGATATAAACACATTTTATATATTCATTTGCAATGAATAGAAGAATAAGAATTTAATGGCAATATTAGTCCATTAGGTAGGTAAATAAAATAAAATATTTATAATTTATTTATTCAATATTATAATTAGAAGAATTTAATATTAACGAAGTAATTATTTTTATTTATAAATAGTAAATGTAGGAATTAATTATGCATATTCCTAAGGATTTGGACGATTGCATGTATGTTTGAAACTCTTTGTAATGTATCAGGCGAAGAGGCGCCCATTTAAAGGGTTAGTAATAACTAAGGCTGATAAATTAACTTGAAAGGCAACTCGCAACGGTAACCAGGAAGTGCGCTGGAGGCAAATAGATGCTGCGCACTAATGCTTCTTTATTATTACAGACGAAGAGGCCGTTCGCTTCACTTTCTAACAAAGTGCCCCTTCGTCTGCATCCGAGGCTCGATTTAGCTTCGGTGGAACGGGGGGGGAGTTCTCTTACTTTTTCTCCCTCTCTCTCTCTCTCTCTCTCTCTCTCTCTGTCTCTCTCTCTATCTCTCTCTGTTTTTTCAGATCAAAGAGTCAAAGCCTTTTGCAGTCTCTCTATGGGCTGGAGAATGGCAATGAGAAAGTGACTGTGATCAGCTTTGCTTGCCGGAGAGCTGGGATTGCCGGATCTTGAGATTTGTTGGTGTATTTGATTGATGATGGCGACCGAGCGATTCTTTTCTATATCAGCTGCATCGGTTTTGGAGGACGTGCTCAAAGAGCATGGGAAGAGGCTAAGCGACTTGGATTTGGCCTCCAGGAAAGCAGAGGAGACGGGTGAGGACATTTTGTTCTGTTACCCTTTTTTTCCGTACTTTTTTTATTCTTCTCTGTTGATTCAGGATTTGGTGAGCATTTTAGGACCAGTTTATTATTTATGTAATGTGGTTATAGATATTTATATTTCTCATATACGTTCATCTTAGCCGATAAGATATGATTTTCTGCCGATCGATCGATCTATAGAATCGGATTTGATTTCCTTTGCTACGGTATTAAAAATTGATACTGGAGAATCTCAGATGTTAACGTACTTGAGCTAATTAATTGTTTATAATGTTTCTTTCATAACGATGAAATTGATCTTTTGTCCCAAATCCCTCTACAATTCGGTTCACTGAAATAATAAAATTATAAGTAATTATCGATTTGAATCTCTTTAGAAAAATATTTTTAACTGACCATCGGTTATGCATTTTAAAACTTATAAACTACAACTACAGCAACAAGGCGATTCGAGGCAACCAGATGGCTTAGAAGAATAGTGGGGTTGGTTAGTGGCAAGGATTTGCCAGAGGACCCTTCGGAAGAGGAATTCAGGCTTGGATTGAGAAATGGTCTGATCCTTTGTAATGCACTTAACAAGGTTCAACCTGCAGCGGTCCCAAAGGTGGGTCTTAGCATTGGTTATAGTTGCCATTTCTTGTTTTGATTTCTGATTTTATTTTCTTAAATTTTTAAAGTATTCATGATGTATTTCCTAGGATAATTTTGGAGCTTCTGAAATTCACTGCTCTCACTTGTTCTTGTAGATTGTCGAGAGTTCCGGTGATTCAGTGGTTATCCCAGATGGAGCTGCGTCAGCTTACCAATATTTTGAAAATGTGAGGAATTTTCTTGTTGCTGTTCAGGATATTGGTTTGCCCACATTTGAAGTATCAGATTTGGAACAGGTCTGTTTGCAGCTCACACGTTTTTCTGCTTTTAATTGCGTGTGTATATATAAGTTTTGAAACCACTTACATGAAATAATTCATGTTATTTAAAACAAAATGAGAGGACTCTTAAGTATCAAATTTAATGATCTTCAATAATAAAATCATTACCTATTTGATGTCGCTTTTATAATTCTGAGAAGTGTTAGTTGAGTGTTGCCCCGCTTAACGGACTCCATCTTCTCTTCTAATAGGCCTAGAAGGTGATAGCAGGCCAATAAGGAGTAACTGGAGCGCAGACTACATTTCAGTAGGCTTAAAAAGCATTAATTATGTTATGTTACCCATTTAAATTACAGAAGTAATTTACTATTGACAACATGACATTATAAAGAAGGATAGGCACAAGAGTGAGAGTGTGTAGAGGAACAAATTTATTGGGCCTGTGATAACTGGGTTTTGCATCAATTCCTTCCATACATTCAAGACCTGATTCACATCATCAATAAGTGCTTTAGTCAATTTTTGGAGCTGGCAGTAGAACTAAACAACTTTTACTTAAGTTGTTTCATTTATCTTATGAAAAACATTGAAATTTTGTCCGATAAATTGTTCAGGGAGGGAAAAGCTCAAGAATTGTGAACTGCATTCTGGCTCTTAAATCCTACAGTGAATGGAGACAAATGGGTGGTGGCGGGTCCTGGAAGCTTGGTGGAAGTGCCAGATCATCTGTATCTGGAAGAGCTTTCATGAGGAAGAACTATGATCCTTTCTCAAATTCCTTAACGAGGTCTCAGTCCTTGGATTCCCAAGAAAGCTCATGTGCAGAACAAAACTTGAATCAAGTAGAATACTGTGAAACAGCTAATGCCAAAATATGAAACCGTAGCATTCGACTATATTTACATTATGCTTACTATATGCCCTAAATTATGCAGCCGTCTCCTTCTCTGAATGTGCTTGTCCGTGCAATTCTATCCGACAGGAAACCTGAAGAAGTTCCTGTGGTAAATCTGTCTCCATACAATGGTGTATTTGTTAGTTAGTTATACTGCATTGGAAAGATTTACTATATAAAATATAATGTTTCAGCTCGTGGAAACCATGCTAAGTAAGTTTATGGAAGAGTTTGGGCGTCGCATTGCAAGCCAAAATGAGCAAGTATGTTTTTGTCCCTCTACTCCTTACAAAAATGTTCAATTTACAAGATTTTCCTAAAGTTGTTTTTTTTATTTCACTTCTAATTTGCATGCAAAATATCATCCAACTCGAAAATTCCCAGATAGCATCATAGTTTTCTTCCTGATGATTTTTCTTGCTCAACGTGTGTTTTGAATAGTGATTTAATACGGCGATTTTGTCCCATTAGTAACGATGGATTCCTTCTGAAATGTTGTTATTTTTCTTGCATAACAGGTGAAGACAGCAAAGAAGGGTTTGCAACATGATGGCAAAACTTCCTCTAAACTGAATATTTCCGCTGATGCATCCTCTACAAACTCTGAATTGAAAGTATGCCATCTTTTATACTTCAATTCTTACTTGAACCTGTAATAAATATTAAGCAGACATTCGTTTGTTAATAGAATCACTAGGCTATCTATAGATTGCCATGTTGCCTGCCTAACTGGTTGTCCGTCTTTTCAAATGTTTGTGAATCTTGATTTTCTAATTCAATTACTCAAGAAGGAGATTGATGTGAGTAAATGCGTGAGGCTCAAGAAGGGGAATTTCTACAGCACTTTGAGGAATGAAGAGGTATCAAAAGAGCAGCTTTTAAAGCATTACCCTATTCTTGATCGGCAACATAGAGATATTCAGGTGACATTGCAACCATCACTGAAATTTCATTGTTCATTCTTCTCAGTTAAGATTCATATAAACTAATGGTTTAAGTGATGTGTAGTTTCTTAGGCATGGTCTTCAAACTGCTAAAGCTGGTATGGAGTTCATGCAAATGAAACACATGGAGGAGCTCCATATTATTGGTACGATATTTATATAATAGCTAAGAATCCAGAACTCTTTTTTAAATTCTTAGCATTCGCACCATAAAACAGGGAAGCATATGTACAGTCTTGCTAATGCTGCATCCGGCTATCACAAAGTGCTTGCAGAAAATAGGAAGCTCTACAATCAGGTGCAAGATCTAAAAGGTATTGGTATCTAGTTAGATGATTTTGATAAACACTAAATAAGATAGAAATTCTCATAGCAGTCCTTTGTATCCGTTAGGAAGTATTCGTGTGTATTGCCGGGTCAGACCATTTTTGCCTGGGCAAATGAGTAGCAACACGGTTGGCTGCATTGACGATGGGAACATTACAATAATCACCCCTGCTAAATATGGCAAAGAAGTTCAGAGAACTTTTACTTTTAATAAGGTGTTTGGTCCTTCTGCTTCACAGGGTAATTTTACTCTTGTGCTTTTAGTATTTGCTTTAACATAAATGCTATACCTGCACAAATATATTTATAAAAAAGTATTCAGCATCAATATAATTTTTTTTTGTTTTTTTACAAATAATTTACTTACAAATTAGATTGACACATTATCTATATATTTTGGTGTAATTGTAGCGGTGCTCATTGCTCTAATAATGTTCATTGATGTTTCAGAGGAGGTTTTCTCAGATACTCAACCTTTGATTCGATCTGTTCTTGATGGATACAACGTCTGCATATTTGCTTATGGCCAGACTGGGTCAGGGAAAACTTTCACAATGGTAAGAATTTGTAGAAGAATACGATTTTTTTGTTTATTTAAAATTTGAATCAGTATAATAAAGAACATTAACTCTTGAAGCGAAAACAATGCAGAGTGGGCCCAAAATAGTCAATACACAAAGCATGGGTGTAAATTACAGAGCATTAAGCGATCTGTTCAAACTCTCAGAAAGGAGAAGAGGCACATTCATGTATGAAATTTCTGTACAAATGATTGAAATTTATAATGAGCAAGTGCGAGATCTTCTCGTTTGTGATGGACTCAGTCAAAAATATCCTTTAAGATTTTACTCGTTAGTGGAAGGATAAATTATAAGAATTGAAGCTCTCTTGTTTCATTTAAAGTTTAGCCAAGTGTCCTTAACAATTAAAACATTAGAAATCAGAAACGGCACACAAAATGGTGTAAATGTGCCTAATGCCAACTTAGTCTCTGTGACTTCAACTGCTGATGTAATTGAACTCATGAACATCGGACTGAGGAATCGTGTTGTTGGGGCAACAGCATTGAATGATCGTAGCAGTCGTTCTCACAGGTATGTTAGTGCTTATACTAATCTCTGTTTGATGCATGCTTCAAATTTAATTTGAGCCTAGCACACACTATAATCTTCCATTACCCTCACACGATAAGATAAATCTCATGAATCCTCAATTAATCAGGTAATTACAAAGTTGTTTTAGTGGTTGATATGAGTTGACTATTCGCAGTTGCCTCACTGTTCATGTTCAAGGAAGGGAGTTGACATCCGGATCTATTCTTCGTGGCTGCATGCATCTTGTAGATCTTGCGGGCAGCGAAAGAGTTGATAAGTCTGAGGTCACAGGAGAGAGGCTAAAAGAAGCACAGCACATAAACAAATCCCTTTCAGCCTTGGGCGATGTCATATACGCCCTCGCACAAAATTGCGCTCATGTGCCTTACAGAAACAGCAAGCTCACTCAACTGCTTCAGGATTCTCTCGGTAAAGTAGCCATGCCTCTTTATTCTTTATTGAAAAAGAACAAAAAGAAGACTGAAGCCATATTGTTTGGTTGCAGGAGGGCAAGCAAAGACTCTGATGTTTGTGCACATAAGCCCTGAAATGGATGCCATAGGAGAAACCATCGGCACGCTTAAATTTGCTGAAAGGGTCTCCACAGTTGAGCTCGGTGCGGCTAGACTAAATAAGGCGAGTGGAGAAGAAACAAAGGAGCTTAAGGAGCAGGTTATGCCCGTAATTCGATTCTTGCAATCTGTGTAATCAAACGAAGAATCATTCAATTTTCTTTTTGATGCAGCAGATTGCCAGCCTCAGAGCGGCGTTGGCAAAGGCAGGTGGAGAGTCAACGCCTGATCAATCCACATTGAAGGTTCGAGCACCATCTTCCGGAAATTTCAAAAACAAACCGCATGGAGCGGATCTTCAAAGCTTTCAAAATGGAAACCTTAGATCGCCTATGGGGGAAGTTGGTAACATAGAGGTAATCAAATCATGACTCTTGCATAATTTTTACATGTATTTATTAAATAGAAATGTTATTTAGACCTAAAAAAATATCATTTCATTATTTTATTTATTTGTATTAAAATAATATAATTTTATTTTTTTTTTGGTGTAAAGAGCATTTTTCTGTATTAAAATAAAGATAGAGATGGCAATCAATAAGTAAATATATGGTTGATTATCGGTTGGACTAATCGGTTATTGACAGTTTTTCACGATACTTCAGTCCCCGATTTCCCAATTTTTGTTTTAATGAAATATAGGCGCGAAGAAGCAAGTGTGGTGGCGGCAAAAAAGCGACGAGCATTGATCTCCAAGATCTGCTGGTAATCGCGGAAGGCGGGCATCCCTGGCCGGAAAAAGCTTCTCAGAATGGGGAAGATAAAGAAGAAAATGGGGGCTCCGGGGATTGGGTGGATAAGGTTATTGTGATGAACAGCAGCAAGCAGCAGGAATCCCTGCCGGATTTCTTTTGCCGGAGGGGATACGCCCGCTCTTCCGACGAGTTATTCTATCCCGCGATCACAACCGATGATTCTGACGATCTGGATGTTGCCACGAGCGATTCCTCGGAGGCCGACTCCCTGCTCTGGCAGTTCAATCCTCCAAATGGCGGAGGCTCTATTAATAAGAAGATCAAGAAGCCTCAGATGATAGCACGGTCGGCAAATAGTTCGGTTTTCAGGCAAGCTCTCTTCCTTCTTCTTCTTCTTCTTCTTCTTCTTTTATGATTTAATTTTGAACTGCCGTGTTTATTTATAAAGTGCACCCATCAGGACGCCGAAAAACGCGTATATTCCTTCTCCGTCGTCGTCGTCGTCGAGGAAGACTTCGAGGCTAGGAAGCGCTGCTGGGGCGGTGGATGCCAAAAGTGGGGGGAAACTGAGCAGTGGAAAGTGAGCTGAGCGCTCTTCCTCTTCTTTTCCCTTTTTCTTTTCTTTTTCTTTTTCCTATTTTTAATTATTTTATAGTTTTGTTATAGTGCCGCGAGAGTGTTCTTGTGAGGGCAATGATTCCCGTTGCTGATAGTCTGATTTTTTTTTTTTTTTTTTTTTTTTTTTGGTTCGAAATGGTTATTTTCGATTTTTTTATGGGAGGGACTGATGGTATATCTTGATTTAATTTTTAATAATTATGTTCTGTTGATGTTTTTATTAATTCTTTATCTATTTTCTCCGTTTAAGCAGCATCATTTTTTTGAGAAACCTCCCTCAAAATGTATTGAGAAATGTTATTTAGATTTGTTGATATGGTATTAAAAAATTTATCTAATGATATTTGGATATTATTTTAATATAAATTTTAAAAATAATATTTGTATTATTTTAATATAAATAAATAAATATTAATGAAATGATATTTAAATTTTATTTGATGAATTTTTTAATATGTCACATCAATAATTTTAAATAGTATTTCTTAAAAATAATATGATAATTTAAAATTGTAAAATAGTTTATAAGTAAATACATAGAATTGTAAGAACTAAAAATGTAGCTCAATTTTTTTAAATTCATGAGAAAAAGATTTTTTTATACAACATAAGAATGATAAAAAGAAGATATCCGAATGTTGTACTCTTTGTAATGCAACACTATAAATGTACAAAAAAAAATTTTAATTCTTAAAATCCTAATTTTTATTTGAAATGTGTGCTTTACAAATTGTAATTTTGAAGTTTCGCATCTTCCTCACTATTACATATATTCAAGACTTGTAAATCTAGATCTTACTTTACTTAGAAATTAATGCTCAACAAGCTTGTTAGTAGGCAGCTAGATGCTAAGTTAGTCAAGTATCTTTGTGATTAGTTGTTAAGTTAAAATATAGTTTACAATGAAAGCATGCAGAGAGCATGTAGACAAATATATAACAAGTATAGACAAAATATGTAGTAATTATCCATTCATTCAATTCAAGCAATTTCAAAACAAGTAAAATCAGCACAGAATATAGGTAAGAATATCACAAGCAGTTTAAAAGTACTCACATGAATTATCATTCAAGCCTGCAACCAAAAAGGTAAGAGAAAAAGCATCCTAAAAGAGGTTAGAATCTATTAATGTGCATTTGAAAGTAAAATGAATGAAACATATATATGTTCAAATAAAATTATACTAAGTAAGTAAAATAAGAGCAGTGGAGCATTTAAATAAAAATTAAAGCAACATACACTGTATTCAATATAAATTATAAGTAAGTAAAGCACAGTACTAAAAATAAGAAGTGCAAAGCATAGTAAGAAAAGAAGAATCTTAGTCTCGTGGACTAAGAATGTATAGTCTATAACTATACAATGGAAACATATAGCTAAAAGGCTATAATGAGATCTTACAATCAATAAGATAGTAAAAGACTCATATGGTATT
The DNA here is from genome assembly GCA_016760335.1 of Gastrodia elata. NCBI lineage: Eukaryota > Viridiplantae > Streptophyta > Magnoliopsida > Asparagales > Orchidaceae > Gastrodia > Gastrodia elata. Next base: position 61,957,266 of record CM028672.1, read on the forward strand.
AGTTGTTAAGGCTATTTTATAAAAAGTCACATTATGCGAGCACATACAGAATGGAAGGATGAGTCAAGCACGTCTGCCTAATTAGTAAATGAAAGCTATGTTTTAAAATAAACAATTACATTCACCGTCTGATGAAGTGAGGTGTGAAGACCCACTTAAGTAGTAATAAGTAATACTCTTAAATTTTGAGGCGCATTTTCAGATAACGGTGGAGTTCCTGATAAGAACTCCAAAGTTAAGCGTGCTCAAGTGGGAGCACTCCCAGGATGGGTGACCTGCTGGGAAGTTATCTTCTGAGAGTAAAATTGTGATGCCTTTCAGGCCAAAACGGACAATACCTTGGTGTTAAGAATTTAGGCTATTACAAATAGTATCAGAGCAGGCCATAGGGTGTCAGATAAGAGCTAAGTATCATACATGGCAAAGTATCACCTCATATAAGCAGCCTCTTGAACCCTTGATGGTTAAGGTGCTATATAGTTGTGAGTACCTCTTGAGCCTGTAGGGCTCAACTCTAGTCATATCTACCAAATGGATGGTTTTTGGATTTGTGTGTGGATACTGACGATGACGTCAGTTACTTAAGTTGGGGAGATTGTGAAGACCCACTTAAGTAGTAATAAGTAACACTCTTAAACATCTAGGCGCCTTTTTAGATGACGGTGGAGTTTCTGATAAGAACTCCAAAGTTAAGCGTGCTCAGGTGGGAGCACTCCTGGGATGGGTGACCTGCTGTGAAGTTATCTTCTGAGGGCAAAACTATGAGGCCTTTCAGGCCAAAGTGGACAATACCTTAGGGTTAAGAGTTTGGCTTGTTACATGAAGTCTCATTATATTATCAACTTAGCTTGCCCTAGGCTAACCATCAATAGTACCAACCCCTTTTAATTTTATTGTGAAACTTCTATTTATGCACAAGAATCTTATATGTATGATTCAAAGGAAAAGGCTCAAATCTAAGTAAGCAATTAAGGAAATTCAATAATTATAAACTATGTGATATCTAAAATTATTTAATTTTAATAGTCTACTTAATGATTTGAGCTAATTGAGCTCCCAATTTACTTGTAGATATTGATCTTCAAGTTAATTTTAAATAATAATAGAGTGAAAGAAGTTTAGAAATAATATTTTAATTTAACTTATGAAATGATAAAATAGTTTATAACTATATTTAAGAAATTGGAACTTATCCTACACTAGTCTTAAATAATTTAAATCAATTTGATTAATGATTGAAGTTTAAGAAGTTACTAAGGAAGAATGAAATTAAAGATCTACTGCACTCCCAGGATGGGTGACCTGCTGTGAAGTTATCTTCTGAGGGAAAAATCGTGAGGCCTTTCAGGCCAAAGCGGATAATACCTTGGTATTAAGAGTTTGGGCTATTACATGATGTCTCATTATATCACCAACTTAGCTTGCCCTAGGCTAACCATCAATAGTACCAACCCCTTTTTATTTTATTATAAAACTTCTATTTATGCACAAGAATCTTATATGTATGATTCAAAGGAAGAGGCTCAAATCTAAGCAAGCAATTAAGGAAATTCAATAATTATAAACAATGTGATATCTAGAGTTATCTAATTTTAATAGTCTACTTAATGATTTGAGCTAATTGAGCTCCCAATTTACTTGTAGATATTGATTTTCAAGTTAATTTTAAATAATAATAGAAGTGAAAGAAGTTTAGAAATAATATTTTAATTTAACTTATGAAATGACAAAATAGTTTATAACTATATTTAAGAAATTGGAACTTATCCTACACTAGTCTTAAGCAATTCAAATCAATTTGATTAATGATTGAAGTTTAAGAAGTTAATAAGAAAGAATGAAATTAAAGATCTGCTGCACTCCCGGGATAGGTGACCTGCTGTGAAGTTATCTTCTGAGGGCAAAACCGTGAGGCATTTCAGGCCAAAGCGGACAATACCTTAGTGTTAAGAGTTTGGGTTATTACATGAGGTCTCATTATATCACCAACTTAGCTTGCCCTAGGCTAACCATCAATAGTACCAACCCCTTTTTATTTTATTATGAAACTTTTATTTATGCACAAGAATCTTATATGTATGATTCAAAGGAAGAGGCTCAAATCTAAGCAAGCAATTAAGGAAACTCAATAGTTATAAACTATATGATATCTAGAGTTATCTAATTTTAATGGTCTAATTAATAATTTGAGCTAATTGAGCTCCCAATTTACTTGTAGATATTGATCTTCAAGTTAATTTTAAATAATAATAGAAGTGAAAGAAGTCTAGAAATAATATTTTAATTTAACTTATAAAATGACAAAATAGTTTATAACTATATTTAAGAAATTAAAACTTATCCTACACTAGTCTTATGCAATTCAAATCAATTTGATTAATGATTGAAGTTTAAGAAGTTAATAAAGAAGAATGAAATTAAAGATCTGCTAAGCTAAAAGAAGTGAAAGTTAAAGTATAGCATATTAACTTCATCATAATAGCTTATGTATTGAAATGTTTCAAATCAAACTAATCATTAACTTAACTAGGATCAATTGATAAAAAAATAAATAAATGTAGGGATAAATTTAATTCAAACATGTTAGGAAACTAAGGTTCTCTTAATCTAATGATTATGAAATTAAAAATAGAAGATTTGATACTAAGAGAGATGTGTACTCAAATTCTAGTAAATTTGTTGAGTATTAATCATATTAATCTTCTCAGGAAAAGAAGGTATACTATTAATATGCAAATTCTCATCTTATTAAAGGACTAAATGAAAAGACTTGTATTAAATAAACTAACACTAAGCTCAATTAAAATATAGGATATTAGTTCTAATTGAATTATAACATGGAAATAATGTATGCAATTTATAATTAAAATTTATGGTAAACTTAAAATATGCCATGCAATTATTCATACTAAATTCATAACATTTAAATTACATGAGTTTGAAAGCTATCAATAATGATTTGAAATAATCTAGCTTAAAAGATCACATGTATTTCATACAATTCAATTCATTCTTAGAACAATTCTATAAATGAAGATCAATTTAAGTAAGTGCTAGACATTTCCAAATCATAAATTATGAAAATTCATATTTCAAGCATGTAATTTAAATTATATGTTTAGTAATTAAAGTGATACAAGTTTGTTGTCATAGGATTTAATAAACATAAAACAAGCATAATGAAAATTATGTAATTACAATTTTACCCAAATTGAGGAACTAAATACCTAAAATATCCAAATGTTATCCAAATGAAATGATATCAATATCAATGAAATCCTTACATCATAAGAAGAAAAATGGTACTAATTAGGTCAAATTTGGACAATATTGAATTCTAGGATTTGGAGGACTCCTAATTAGGATTAAGAGTATCATTATGAGATCTATGGTTCAAAACCTATTTTTGATCTCATATCATTGTTCTACATATTTTTATGATTGAAATGGACTATTAGAATATGGTGCCCCGCCCCTAAATTTGTAATCATTAGACTCAAGGGTGGTGTGTCACTTTGGCAAATCCCTCACTTAACATTGGATTAGGTGTAAACCCTAATCCACTAGTAAGGAAAGGGATGAGCCATTGCATACGTGCTATAGAATTAGTCACTAAGAAAATACAGAATCAGAGTGCGGAAGCAAGATAAAATAAACATACATCTAATTCATCATAATAAATAGAGAAAATGCAACATACAACTCAGAATAAATAGTACAGTAAAGAAAAATACAGTCAAAAGTACCTATATTATTACAGCATTTTAAAATTTTCTAAATAAATTACAAGAAAAACACTCATCCTCACAATAAGTAAAAAGAATAAACAGCTTCAAATCCCTTTGTAATGCTCCTCCTTAAGATATGGTTCCACTCCTGGGTAAGGCTCCTCCTCAGGAACAAGCTCCTCAAACCTATCTGATTCTGACATTATCAATTTCACAATGCCAGGCCCCAGCCAATAAAAGAAAATTCTTATTAGACAATTATCTAAGTACATTTTAGGATGAATACTTTCCATGAATTATTAATGTCACTATTTACTTAAACTATACAAAGTAACTAGCATGGGAGAAGTAAGCATACAAGGAGAATGATAAGTTATAAATACAGGATTTATAACTAAATAATATTTGAGGAAAAAAGGTACACTTCAAAGTAAACTAAGCAAGGATAAGCATACATGTATAATACAGTAAGTAAAAGTATTGAAATAAAAGTCTAATCCTAAACATGCGGCACCTGTTTTCCGAGATGCTGATGCTACGGCGCGCACAGCGCTTTCAAGCACTGTGGCGCGCTGCGGTGGATTTCAGCGCTGTGGCGGATTTCATTTAATTTCATCAAATTTTTATGCTTCAACAAATTATTATGCCACTGCGGCGCGCGCTACGGCGGACCCAAATTTGAAACTTCTGGCGCTGCGACGCACGCTGCGGCACGCGCAGCGCCCGACAGTGATTTCACCTGTGCAAAAATCGTAATGGGTCTCCTTTCGCACTCAAATACTCCCAATTTTGAGTACCTCACGTGTAGTGCCATATACCGATGGAAATGTCACGAATTGATTATCCTAATGAGCAGGAATTTATGCCCTATCTACAGGTATCCAAAAATTATGTATATTTTTGACAGTTTTTCTAATGGAGAATGAGCTTCGACTGGACTCATTTGAGTCCGATTGGACTCGACGATCACACATAAATTCTATACAATGGCTAATGAACATGCCAATCACAGCACTTGATAAATCAGATGAAGAGAGCACAAGAAAGAGTAAGCAAAATGATATCTTATCTTGCAAGGATGGAGGGCTTGAGGACCTTCCTTCAACAACAAGCTCAATAATGGAGAAATGAGGAGAAGCTTTAGCTTGAGAGTAAAGTAAGAAAGGAGATGAGGGGCTGAGCTCCTTCTTAAAGGAGAGGAGGAGAGTGGTAGGGCATGGGCTAGGGGAGAAAGGAGAGGGGCTTTCCCCCTTTGCGTGCGCCAGGATAGAGGGGCGCCAAACAAAGGAGAGGAGTCGAACGCAGGAATGGGCAGGAGGGTCCCATGTGCAGGAAATGGAGGAAATAATGGAGTTAGAAATTTTAAGAAATGAATAATCATTTCTTTCAAATTTTTTATTTATTAAAAATTTATATTTAATAAATGAGCTCCAAAAAATCCTGGAAATTCACCCTTAGCTAAATTAGGGGTGAATAATACAACGGCGAATTCGGATTTTAATTCGCATTTAAATACATTAAAATATTCAAAAAAATCCAATAATTTCCAAATGCGTCCAAAATATCACCCCTAGCTAATTTGGGGGTGACGATTGCTTGTTAAGGGTGCTTGTCACTCCTACACATCAGAGAGTTGTACGTTTCTTTAATATTCCAACATTTCATCTTAGGTAATGCTTAGATAATGTAGATGCCACTAGGTGTTGAAATGTCTGTAGAATGTTTTGTTTGGTAGGCATTTCTATCAATAACAAACTCTTCCCATCCAAACTTATCATAATGCCGATTACGAATTTTGACATATATTTTAAGAATGGATTGGTTGAGATAATTTAACGTCATAATAATCTACTATAAGAAAATAAATCCCCTTAGAGTAGGAAGACAGTACAGGGTCTTTGTAGGCAAGCTTGACCTAGTTGCATCATTAAAATTTGCATATTAAGCCAAGCACCTTTCTAGTATGGATTGCTACGCGATCTTAGTATCCCCTTTCAGCAAAGTGAAAGTAAAGATAAATTCTTAAGATGCCCTTATTGTTAGTGAATTCCTGAATCTTCCTAAATAGCATCTTCATTAACTTAGCTATTTAGTAATAAAGTCTCATTCATTCGGATCACTACTTGTGTAGAAGTATTTTAAATGTTGAAACAACTGTTATTTTATACACTAGTTTTAGTACTACTTCAAGGACTTTCAAGTTTTCATTTATGCCTCTAAAGTGGGACTAGGTTGTGTTCTTATGTTAGCTCTTCGCATTACAACTTATACCTCTGGATAATTAAAGCCAAAAGAGAGAAACTACCCTTTATATGATCAAAATCTTGTAAGTATAGTTTTTTACTCTAAAATTCTGGAGACGCTATCTGTATGGATTTAAGTGTGAGATGTTTACTGATTATCAAAAGATAAAGTACATCTTCACTTAGTAAGAACTTAACTGTCATCAGCATTGGAGTCTAGAATCAATATGTCAACTTAGAGGTTATATACTGTAACAACCCAGGTTGTTACTTGGCTCAATTAAGACTAATCTAAGTCTTAATCAAGGTTCTAAGTCACTAATTAAGTAATTTAGAACTTATCCCTGAAACTTAGGTCAACTCAGAAGTCAACTGAGTCAAATCAAAAATTCTGGAAAATCCCAAACCCTAGAAAATTGATTTTTTATCTAGACATCAAATTGAAAATTTGACTTTGCCATTGCATTCAGAACACCCAAATTAGCTAATGGTGAAATTTTGGAGGCATTTGGAAGTCGTTGATTTTTCGTCGAATATTTTAATAATATTTAAATACCCCAAATAATCAAATATATAAATACTCATCAAAATAAAAATCCGAGTGCGCCGTTGCATTCCTCACCCTTCAATTAGCTAAGGGTGATTTATTGAAAATTTTTGTGATGCATCTAGTTTTGAATCTATTATCGAATAAGTCACTAGTGTGACTTAAAACACTAAACTAAGCATTCCTTAAGTTCTAAATATCTCATTCTATTAGGATGAGTATAGTCACATTAGTTAAATATACACTTATGACCATATGATAGGTTATTTAAATCAAAATTTTGACTCATAGTAGTGGCTTTATGATTGTATTTCATCAAAGTTAATGAGCAATCTATTATCTTGATTCAATATATTAAGCCACATGGTATAATTGAAATAATAAATTTCTCTCTCCCATTAAGTTAAGTAATCAGGTTGGGTAATCATCCTCTGCATCTAAAAATCATTCCTTAATCAAGGATGATTGATTGATTAATAACAAAAACCTTAGAGTGGACAAATCACAGATTACATAATGGTTAGCTTATTTTAACTTATATGTGTATACTCATAATGTTTAGCTATAATAAATATGTTGCTTTCTTAGTCCTAGCATAATAAGGATATTCTAAATAATTTTAAATTTATAACCTATTCTAAGTCAAAGAACTTTTTGTTCTTGAAAGGATGGATTTCTTTAAAGTTGCAAAATATTTTGAATTCTAAATTTTGAATTAGAATCTATAAATATTATATTAGAAATTCTTTTATTTAAGTTACTTATGGTAACTTAATAAGTTTGAATATATATTTTCTCTTGTCCATTCTTGATTGAATAGAGATTTTATTCTTTCACTATAATCTTCATCAAGTGATAAATGCCACTTTAAGTGAATAGATTAATTGAGAAAAATCTTATTCCTATTAAATAAGAAAACCTCCTTTCCCAAATAATTTGATTTCAACTTTTTACCTAAGTCATGATATGACTTGAGCACTTATTGATCATTCTCTTAAGATGAGCTTTCATTCAACATAAATTAATATAACCATTAAATTTCGAAGTGATCTAAGCCACATCATGTAGCTCATATATTAACAACTGATTCTAGAAATTTTGACATAAGTCATAGATTATGACCTATGATCTATAGCTTTAATTTCTATTAAATTTCCTATTACTTATCCATATGGATAAGTGAATTTCCTGCCATTTTTATATTATAATTTATGACTTATATTTTGTAATCATCAAACTTTGGATATTAAATCATAATGTGAGACTTAAATTCTTAAACTTTCTCTTTAACTTTGAGACCATGTATCATAATTGGATACTAATCGTATTATTGTCATAACAAAATAAGTTCTCATTTATTATTAGATAAATTAAATTATTAAGATTGTTAATGATCTAAGCCATCTTTTGTGACTTAAATATTAGCAATTAGTTCTGGAAATTTTGTCTTATGTCCTAAAATATGAATTATGATCATAGAATTAGTTTTCTGCATACTTATCCGTATGGATGAGTGAGTTCCTTGACATGACCAAGTCAGAACTTATAATTTGTGTTATTAAACTTTTATAATCACCAAAACTTGATGTTAAGTCATCATGTGTAACTTAATATTTTAAACTTGAAGCTAAGTATCGAGAAATTGCATGCTGAACCTATTTGCCCTATTAGGACATTTTAATAAAAGTTGAATGTCACTTTAATAGTTCAAATCTAATTTGGACTAATTCATATATGTAGTCCATCCTCAACTTATCTTTATAAGCCAAACCATTTGGATTCATTATTAGACTGTTATTCTAAAGATGAATCTCTTCTTACAATTCTCATAGTGTAAGAAATCAAAGAATACTAGTTCTTTGATGCCAAATCCTTTAATTCCCCATTTGTTGAAGAAAAACCATTCTTATTCTTTAATCCCTATTGAATCTTGTAAAGGCTTAGCTAGTTGCCAAAGCCTTCTTAGATAGTAAATATAAAATTTGGAATAGAAATTTTTCTATAAAATGAATTATGATAATCTTTAAACCTTCAAAGTTCCTTTAAGCCTTCCTTATTTGTACAATGATATATTCTTAAACTCATGTCAATTTTGGTGTGCAAACACAAATCAAATATTTAATTCTTAGAGACACTTTATGTAACAACCTAGGTTGTTACTTTGCTCAATTAAGACTAATCTAAGTCTTAATTAAGGTTCTAAGTCACTAATTAAGTGATTTGAAACTAATCTCTGAAACCTAGGTCAAAACCCGAAGTCAACAAAGTCAAAACAAGAATTCTGGAAAATCTCAAAACCTGAAAATTTGACTTTTTATCTAGACCTCAGATTAAAAATCTGACTTCGCCATTGCGTTCAGAACACCCAAATTAGCTAAGGGTGAAATTTTAGAGGCATTTGGAAGTCGTTGATTTTTTGTCGAATATTTTAATATTATTTAAATACCCTGAATAATCAAATAATTAAATACTCGTCGAAACAAAAATCTGAGTGCGCCATTGCGTTCCTCACCCTTCAATTAGCTAGGGGTGAATTATTGGAAATTTTTGGGATTCATTTAATAGGCTAAAATTAATTAATTAAAGCTGAATAATTTAATTTTAAATATTATTATTTAATTATAACAGTTAACGGCGCCGTCCATTTAATAGCAAATACCGTCGCCTAAACCTATTTCCGCCGTTTGATCAAACGGGCTCCGCGGTCCGTTCGATCTAAGGATCGAACGGCCGGGGGTCGTCGTCCCTGCGTAACGAACGCGTGTCGCGAACGACGACGCCCGGCGCCTCTCCACCGTTCCACGCATCGATCCCACCGTTCCGGCTTTAGGTTATAGCTTCTGATCGATTCCACTTCTCGATTTCGCTCGAATCGATCCATTTCAGAGATCAGGGATGCTCGGATTGATCCAGTTAGACGACAGCCGTCGAAGCTAGGTACCTCTTGATTTCTCTTATCTTTCAATTGATTTCAATCGCACAAATTCGAAACTTTATTTCACAAAATGGATTAAAAATTGTGTGGTATCGATCTGTCTTAGAAGCTGCGAATCGTTCTGTATTCTTGTTTTATCTACAGGTAAAACCGTTACGCATAGTTTAGCCGTATTAGGGTCATCTAGGGTTAGGGTTTGAGATCAACTCAGATCATATTAGGTCTCGATTCGATCACCTAATGGAAGATCGCATCTTTAGCTATCCAACGCCGTGCGGGTCGAGCAGTTTAGATGATGGAAAGTCCCTGTAAGAGCAAACCCTAATTCTGCGCCCTCGGGAAGAAGCTGTCGAGAAGACGAGCTTTCGGGTCGGACCGGGTCGACCCGGGCCCGACCCGTCCTCCTCGGATTTCCGCGTAAGAGAGCTGGGTCCACCGGGAGCACGTGTCTTCTTTCCAGCAAGCCGCGTGGCTCGGCGGCAGAAGTGGGGCCCGCCTCGTGTCAGATGAATGACGCGGCTGCAGAAAAGTCATCAATGGGGCCCGCCGCGTTCTGACCAGCCAATAAGGCTCCGCCACGTGTACCTGCAGAATATTATAAAATCAATTATATAATTATAACGTTAAATAAAATAAACAATAATTATATTATTAATAATATCAGAATTAATATTCTAATAATACAGGAATTATTTAATTAAATTAAACCTAAACTTTAAGCATTAATATCTTACAAAATACTCATCCAAATTATGCAATTAAATATATTAAATTAATCAGAAAAATATGAGGAATTTATTGATACCAAAAATTTTGCTGTAGGATCAATATTTTGCAAAGTGATTTTTCAATAATTAATTTAATTTAAATTAAATGTCACAAACCTTATTTAGCTCATAACTTTGTACCCAATGATCCAAACATACCCAATATGGGTCTTAAAGTGATCAGAAAACTCTAAGGATTAATTTGATAGTATTTATCTTACTGTTTGGATTAGTTTGAGCCTAATCACATTTAAGTCCTAAACCTAATTACCCTATTTAGACCTAGAGCTTTAATTGACCATAACTTGGTCAATTGAGCTCCAATTTTGATGATCCAAAGATCCTTTTAGATTAGAAGAACCTAATTAATAGTAATCTATAAAAATATTTTAGATCCAACGGTTAAATTTGCTAATCACCCTTAATTGCTCTAAATCTTGATTAGTAAATAATAGCAAATTTAGTAACCCAATTTGAGAGATTTAAACTTCAGAGGATTCATAGAACCATTTAGAATCAATCTATAAGGTTGGATTAGTGTTTGAGAGCTCAATTTTGCTAATCACTCACTAATCACCCTAAACCCTAATTAGGTCTTAACTTAGTCAATTTAGGTCCAAATTGAGCCTACCACATGTCATATTGATCAGTGAGCTATTTGTAATTCATAGCAACTGATTTTGCTTAATTTGGACACTAATTGGCAAAGTTAAGATTTTTGACCCATAATTGAGTTTTCCTTAATTACCCTTAAACCCTAGATCTTGTATTGGCCATAACTTGGCCAATACTTATCAGATTTTAGCAAATTTAGGTTCTATGGAAAACTTAGGCAGTAAAGAACATTAATCTAAAGGAAGTTTTAACTTTCACCTAGTTAAAATTATTAAATTGCCCTTATGAGTCAAATTCACTAATTTGATCTCATATGGCTTATTAATCACCCAAAATTGATTTAGTTAGTGTCTAATATAAGATTAGACAGTAAGAAGCACTTTCCAAAAGAAAATTTCAGAATTTGAGCCCTAGATCAAAATTTGATCTTTTGAACCCTTAAGGAGGGGCAAAATGGTCATTTTGCCCAAATTTAGGGTTTAACCTTCTAAAGCCCTAAATTCAATTTCCAATCACTAAAATCAGTAAATAGAATGACTCATAGTTGAAATTAATCAAATTTAAGTCTAAATTAGGTTTTGATTAAAATCTCAGAATTTGTTCAGTAAAGAAAATTCCTAAGTGAGATTCTTCTTCTTTAATTATTCTTAGACCCATCCTTAGGTCTTATAACATTAGTTAGGATGTGTGTCTTGAGAGATACTCTTAGTAATTAAGAGCCTTATTTTCTAAGATTAGGAATAGATCTTAAGTTAGAATTCATCTATTGAGTAAATTGGGTTACTCAATTAGGTGAAACCTTGAGTTTTCTAGTTTATAGACTTTCTTAGTTTATTAAATGATTATTTGATCTTTAAACTTTAGAACTAAGAATAGAGATCTATCCTAATGAGTTCGATTTATCATTAGGATTTGCCTTAACCTAATCTGTGAGATTTGGGTTCTAAACCTTAGACCCTTAGTTATACCTTTAGATTAAGTAATTAGACCCCATCATCTGGAGTCTAATTCTTAATCTTTTCATCTTGATTTGGCTAATCAAGATGAGGTTGGGATGTTTTAAATTACAAAACTAGGTCGATGATTTATTCATTTTAACCAAATAGTCATCTTTTGATTAAGTTATAATTAGGACTTGGCCAGTCCTAATTATCTTCAACAAGTAGGATTCGTGATTTTAAGTTACAGAATGTGTAAGAAATAATAATTCTGAAACTTATGTAACTTATAGTAGATAGAACGAATAAAGTAGATAACAAAGGATATCACCTATGTTTTAGATAGAGTTTCTTGCACTTTGAATTTTTGATGCTTCGCATTCCTTGATTTTGAGCCTTATACCTTGAACATATATTATGTACATAAGATATTTTGATAAATATCTTATGTTAATTTGGAACATTATTTATAAACAGCATTATGTTCATTTCACAAGTGGTTTGTAAGGTGTAGCTTGATTAGTATACCTCTTCGATCAACCCGTTTGGGGTCAGCAACCTTTCGAGGGTTTAATGTCCGACAGTCTATTGGCCATGCCTAGTCCGAGTGATAGGATGGATAGACTCTCGCCCTACTGACTACAAAGTCAAGATTCTGATATGGATATACTAATTTAAGTACACTTACATTCAGATCTGTCTTAGCTCATCAGGCTAAGAGTTTCAGTGATGTTCAGTTCAGAGTTTCTTAGCTCATCAGGCTAAGAATTGCTGAGTTCATGTTCAGTTCAGATGACTTATACAGTTACTATAATTTTAGTTTGTAGTTACTGTTTTACTAGTATATTCTGCATTTCAGCATTGTTTTACTTACAGCTTTTCTGCACGTATTTTTATATAGGATGCTAGTTTTACTTTCTGCTTTTTATGCTCACATCGGATGTTAGTATTTTCAGTTTTTACTATGTCACTTAGCATATTCTGTTTGATCATAAGCATGTTTAGATTTTATTTTTTTAGATTAGTCTATTGCTTACCTGTGCTTGATTGCAGTTACTTGGAGGAGGTATGTGTTACTTCCTATTTGTTTAGTTATAAACCGTGGTTCAATACTTATTATTGTTCTTTTGTACGCTTTCCTGCACCTATTATGCTTAGTTCTGTTTATATGGTGATATCTTCTTAATTTAATAAAATTACTGCCCTAAAATGTACTTAGACTTATTGTCTAACCAGATTTTTTTTTGTTGGCTGGGGCCCTACTATTATGAAACTGATAATGGTAGGTTCTGAGTTTGTTGGTTTAGCAGATTCAGTGGAGAGTTTGCCATTGGAGGAGGAGTCCGTTCCTGAAGATCTGTAGCTTAGTTTTCTATTTTTCAGTGAGGTTGAGAGTTTTCTTTCAGTTCTTTTAAACTAATTAAATATTATAATAATACAGGATTATATTTCCTTTTTCAGTACTTTACTTATTCTGTATTGTTGTATTTATACTGTATTGGATGGATGTTATGTTTTATGCTTCCGCACTCTGAGTTCATGTATGATCATTTAGTGATAGTATTTCTGGATTGAATGGCAAAATCCTTATTTAAATTGGATTAGGATGTGTGACTAATCCAATCTTAAGTAGGGACCTTGTCATTTGGTGATTCCTCCACCGTAATCATGTTAACCTAAGGGTTAATAGGACCACGGCGGGGCAGGGCCGCCACACTTTATCTTCTACGGCATGCATTACTGTATTAGTAGTGATGTGCTGTATTTACAATTTATTTATCATAAGACCGTATATATCTATAAATATCTCATATCTCAAATGAAAGTAACATAATACTTTCATGATTCTCATCTTCTGTCTTTTAGTGATAATTTCAAACTAAAACCATCATCCATTAAAAGACTTGTCAAAACCCTAGATAAAGATCAAATTGGTTATTTGATCTAAGTTATAAAGATAAATTTAGAACCCTCATACTCTTTTATTTCCATCAAGCAATTCTATATTTATTTAAACTCATGCAATCAGAGATATTCGACTTCAGTAATTTCAATTTTCAATAATCTGCTCTGTCTATTTTTCCACTTGAGTGATGTCGAAGACGACATCATTCTTAAGTGGGGGAGTTTGTAATAACCAGGTTGTTACTTGGCTTAATTAAGACTAATCTAAGTCTTAATCAAGGTTCTAAGTCACTAATTAAGTAATTTAGAACTCATCCCTGAAACTTAGGTCAACTCAGAAGTCAACTGATTTAAATCAGAAATTCTGGAAAATCCCAAACCCTAGAAAATTAACTTTTTATCTAGACCTCAAATTGAAAATCTGACTTCTCCATTACATTCAGAACACCCAAATTAGCTAGGGGTGAAATTTTGGAGGCATTTGGAAGTCGTTGATTTTTCGTCGAATATTTTAATAATATTTAAATACCCCAAATAATCAAATATATAAATACTCATCGAAATAAAAATCCGAGTGCGCCGTTGCGTTCCTCACCCTTCAATTAGCTAAGAGTGATTTATTGAAAATTTTTGTGATGCATCTAGTAGGGTAAATTTGATTAATGAAATCTGTATAATTTAATTTAAATAATTATATAAATTTTTAAAACTTAACGGCGCCGTCAGTATTAATGTAACGCCGTCTATTTTTTTTTAATTTACCGTTTGATCTAACGGTTTATTCAGACCGTCTGATCTGTAAACCATACGGTGGGGAGATCATCCCCTCCGTGAGACTGACGCGTGCTAGGGTTTCGGCACGCGTCGTCTTACCTCGTCGCCAGATGGAGGAGCCACGACTTCCACCGCTTGGTAAGCACCCGTTAAGACCCCCACTCATCTCCTTCATCTGGTTTCACCAGTTTTGAGCGGATCAAGTTGCGAATCGAACCCTAATTTTTGGCAAATAACAAACTCTAATTTCCTTCGGCGACTCTAAGGTACCCCTACATCTTCTAATTTTTGTTATTGTTCTTATCTTAATCATTGATTTCATGCGTATTTAGGGTTCGATCGAGCCGTTCGTCTGTAAAGAAGGTTAGGGTTTGTCAGTTCGTCGAAGAGGAAGATGAATCGCCTTTCGATTCCAGTCGTCTGATTCAAATCCGATCTAGCCGTTAGATCTAGGATAGATTAGATCTGATCCGATCGTTCTGGACCGGTTCGATCCAGAATGGTTCATCTGGACCGGTCAAACCCGCGCCTCCATGAACCGGCCGTAGTTGACGTATTGCGATGGACGGTGGGCCCCGCTTCGCAGCGTGCAACCAACAGCAAAGCGACGCGTGGCCTGTCCCGCTGTCGCTCTGACCTGTGGGACCCGCTGCAGTCTGTCCAGCCAATACCTCTGCGCCACATGTCCTATAATTATAATTATATATACGTTATATATTTAACAGTTTTAATAATAAACGAATATATATATATATATATATATAAATCAAATCAGAATAATTAAAATGATTAACAGAATTAATAAATCAATTAAATCAAATCTTTAAACCTTAATAACTTGAAAAATAGATATCAAAATTATACAAAATTATATATCATTGGATTCAGCAAAAATAGAGGAATAATTTGACACTATCAATTTTATATTTGAACCTGTATTTAGCAAAGTGATATTTAGGGTTTAATTAAGTTCAAACTTATGTCACAAAATTTCATTTAACCATAACTTTGTGTAGATTAATCCAAACATACCCAATATGGGTCTTAAAGTGATCAAAAAATCCTAAAGATTATTTTGGTAGTATTCATCTTGCTATTTGGATTTGTTTTTGCTTAATCACATTTAGGACCTAACCCTAATTGCCTTAATTAAACTTAGAACTTTAATTGACCATAACTTGGTCAATTAAACTCCAAATTGAATGATCCAAAAGTCTATTTAGATCAAAAAAACCTAAGTAACAGTAATCTATAAAAATATTTTAGATCCAACGATTGGATTTGCTAATCACCCCCTTAATTACTCTAAATATTGATTAGTGAATTTTAGCAAATCTAGTAACCCAAATTGAGTGATTTAAATTTCAGAGGAATCATAGAACTATTTAGAATTAATTTATAAGGTTGGATTAGTGTTTGAGTGATTAAATTTGCTAATCACTCACTAATCACCCTAAACCCTAATTAGGTCATAACTTAGTCAAATTAGATCCAAATTGAGTCTACCATATGTCATTGTAATCAGTGGACTATTTGTAAACCATAGCCACTGATTTTGCTTAATTTGGACACTAATTGGCAAAGTTAGAATTTATGACCCATAATTAAGGACCTTTAATCACCCTTAAACCCTAATCTTATATTGACCATAAATTGGTCAATACTTATAAGAATTTAGCAAATTTACATTCTATGAAAAGCTTAGGCAGTAAAGAACAATAATCTAAAAGAAAATTTAACTTTTACTTAGCCAAATTACTAAATTGCCCTTATGAGTCAAATTCACTAATTTGATCTCATATGGCTTAATAATTACCCAAAATTAATTTAGTTGCTGTCTAATCTTATATTAGATAATAAGAAGCACTTTCAAAAAGAAAATTTTAGAATTTAAGCCCTAGATCAAAATTTGATCTTTTGAACCCTTAAGTAGGGGCAAAATGGTCATTTTGCCCAAATTTAGGGTTTAGCCTTTAAAAGCCCTAAATTTAATTTCTAATCATTAGAATCAAAAAATAGAATGATTTATAGTTGAAATTAATCAAATCCAAGTTTAAATTAGACTTTGATTAAAATCTTAATCTTAGCTTCTTAAGGAAAATTCCTAAGTCCTAAGTGAGTGTTCTCCTTCTTTAATCATTCTTAGACCCATTCTTAGGTCTTATAACATTAGTTAGGATGTGCATCTTGAGATATACTCTTAGTAATTAAGAGCCTTAATTCTTAAGATTATGAATAGATCTTAAGTTAGAATTCATCTATTGAGTAAATTGGGTTACTCAATAGGTGAAACCTTGAGTTTCTAGTTTCTAGATTTTTCTTAGTTTATTTAATGATTATTTTGATCTTTAAACCCTAGAACTAAGAATAGAGATCTATCCTAATGAATTTGATTTATCATTAGGATTTGCCTTAACCTAATCCGTGAGTTTTGGGTTCTAAACTTAGACCCTTAGATTGTACCTTTAGATTAAGTAATTATATCTCATCATCTGGAGTCTAATTCTTAATCTTTTCATCTTGATTTGGCTAATCAAGATGAGGTTGGGATAAATTAAATTACAAAATTAGGTCGATGATTTATTCATTTTAACCAAATAGTCGTCTTTTGATTAAGTTATAATTAGGACTTGGCCAGTCCTAATTATCTTCAACTAGTATGATTCATGATTCTAAGTTATAAAATGTGTAAGAATTGATGATTCTAAAACTTATGTAACTTAGAGTAGATAGAACAAATAAGTAGATAACAACGGATATCACCTGTATTTTAGATAGAGTCTCTTGCTCATCTTGAATTGATGCTTTGCATACTTTATTTTGTGCCCCTTACCTTGTACACATATATTGGAGATATGATATTTGATAAATATCTCATATTAATTTTGAATTGCATACATATCATTCATGATTGATCGATGTTTTTTAGTTTTTCATAAAGTTGTGGCTTAACTAGTATGCCTCTCCAATCCTCGAGTTCGGCATAGCACACTGGTTTGTTATTGTCGGTAAGTCTATCCATATCTGGTTGAAATAATTCCCAGGATGGTGAGAAATAGATTTTGTGCTCTTTAATCAGGATTGGACATGGTGAGTACTAGTTGAGAGTAATTTTGGTAAGGTGTAGCTTGATTAGTATGCCTCTTCGATCAACTCGTTCGGGGTCGGCAACCTTTCGAGGGTTTAATGTACGACAGTCTATTGGTCATGCCTAATCCATAGGATAGGATGGATAGACTCTCGCCCTACTGACTATAGAGTCAGGATTCTGATATGGATATACTAATTCAAGTACACCTACATTTGGTTCTGTCTTAGCTCATTAGGCTAAGAGTTTTCAGTGATACTCAGTTCAGAGCTACTTTCTTAGCCCATCAGGCTAATATTTGCTGAGTATGTTTTCAGTTGAGTGGCTTGGACAGTCACTGCAGTTTTCAGTTTTTAGTTACTATTTTACCTTGCATATTCTGCATTTTAGCACTATTTTACTTACAGTTTTCTTGCACTTGTTTCTATATAGGATGCTAGTTTTACTGACTGCTTTCATATGCTCACATAGGATGTTAGTGTTTTCAGTTTTTCACTGTTTTAATTTTGTATGTCACTTAGCATGTTCTGTTTGATCATAAGCATGTTTAGGTTGTACTTTTCTTACAGTTTTATTTAGTATTTTTCTTACCTGTCTTTGTTGCAGTTGCTTGGAGGAGGTATGTATTACTTCTTATTTATTTAGTTATAAATTGTAATTTATAACTTATTATTGTTCTTTTTGATACGCTTTTCTGCACCTATTTTGCTCAATTCTGTTCTTAAAGTGATATCTATTTAACTTAATAAAATTGTTTATCCTAAAATGTACTTAGACATATTATCTAACCAGTTTTTCTTTTGTTGGCTGGGGCCCTACCATTATGAAACTGATAATGGTAGGTTCTGAGTTTGTTGGAGCAGTAGATCCAGTGGAGAGCTTACCATAGGAGGAGGAGCCCGTTCCTGAAGATCTGTAGCTTTAGTTTTCTTTGTTTCAGTGAGATTGAGAGTTCCTTTCAGTTCTTTTAAACCTATTAAATGTTGTAATAATACATGTTTATATTTCTCTTTCAGTACTTTACTTATTCTGTATTATTATATTTATACTGTATTGGATGGATGTTATGTTTTATGCTTCCACACTCTGAGTTCTTGTATGATCATTTAGTGATAAATTCTGGGATGAATGGCAAAGTCCTTATTTAAGTTGGATTAGAACATGTGTCTAATTCAATTCTAAGTGAGGACCTTATCATTTGGTGACCCCTCCACCGTAATCATGTTAACTTAAGGGTTAACACGACCACGGCGGGGCAGGGCCGCCACATATACCCTCTGGGTAAAGCTAATCACTAGCAGATGCCTTAAGTCATAATGTAGATTTATCTTCACTCTGTTGCAATGATTCCTTGATCAAGGACTTTGAAAGATTGAATTTAGAACCAATCAGATCTGCTGATTTATGCAATTTTCTGCTATTCAGTCCGAGTCATTTCTAAGATCAAGGGTAGTCAAGCTCAGAAAGAGGATGCTTCTTATTCTATTATTAGTTTTAGATATTGTTAGTGGCAAGAGATCCTAATCAGTTAAGGAAATTTATAAATTCCTTTATTAATCAAATAACTTGAGTTCTTTCATATTCTTTCATCTATGTTTCAATAGACTTCATTCTTATGTTTTAATTTCCTATATTTTAATTGTTGTGTGTCGAGGGCGACACTCTTTTTAAGGCGGGGAGTCTGTAATAACCTAGATGTTGTTACCTGTCAATTAGCAACCTAATTGACTCCAAAATTTTTCCATTACTCTTATAATTGAGTTAGGAGTCTCAATGTGGCGCCCCACCCTTTAATCTACAAGATTAAGTTAAGGGGTGGTGTGTCACTCTAACTAACCCTTCTCTTATTATAAGATTGGGATGAAATCCACAATCCATCTAATAAGGGAAGTAGTAAGCAAGAATCAAATGATCAGTCATTATATAAGAATTCATACAGAGTGCAGAAGCGATTTAAATAGGAAACATCCAAGCATCACAATAAGAATAATAGGAATATAACTCATAATAAATAATATAGTAATCCAAAACACACAGTCATGAATACCTATATTATTATATCACATTAAAGCTTAAATACTTAAAAGCAAAATTCTCTCATCCTCACATGCAAGAAAACTAAGCAGCAACTTCCCCTAAAGGCTTCTCCTCTAGATAAGGCTCTTCCTCTAGCACCTGATCTTCTAACTAATATGAATCTGCCATTATTAGTTTCACAATGTAAGGCCCAAGCTAAAAAAAAAAAATCTTGTCAGACAAATTATCTAAGTATATTTTAACCTGATAAATTTTATGTGTTTTGTAATATCACCATTTAACTTTCCTCTATGTAATAATTAAATCAAGTAAGGGAGCAACTAGCACAATTGAATAGGGGAAAAAGCTATAAATAATATTTATAACTTTAAGCAAAAAGGAGGCTAGGAGACGCCTCAAATATAAGCTAAACAAGGTAGGGCATATAAATATATATAATTGAGCAAGTACTGAAAGAAAATACTACATCCTAAATATGCTGATGATCATAAACTTATGCAGGTTTAAAATACAATAAACTTAGTAATAATACATATAAATAGCAGCAATAAATATAACATCCTAAAATATAAATAAGCAAAATAAGGAAATAGCTGACTGAAATAAAAATACTAAAGCATATGCAAAACATCGATACTATATAAGAATGTCTGTGTACTAATTGCCATACAGAAAAAGGCTAATCTAGCCTACTGAATATCAAAAGGATCTCAGTGTCAATAAGGAAGCTAAGGCGCAAAGCTATATTCTTATAGCATCATCAAGGAGGCATAGACAGAATATAGGGTTTTCTTCTGGCGTCATTAAGGAGGCATAGGCAGAAACACATAACAAATTTTCTCCTAGCATCAACAAGGAGTTATAAGCAAAAAATATAAGCAATGTCTTCTCCTAGCATTAACAAGGAGGCATAAGCAAAAGACATAACTGAGAGGCAGCTCTAACACATTCAAATGTTATCTTAATCATTTACCTTAATATTTTTATAAGAAATTTAAGGAGTCTCCATAATTTCCTAAAGTTTTATTTATGCATCAAAGTCTTATATGATATGTCCAAGAAAATATAGCACAAAGTACAAGAAATGTGTAGTATGAAATCAAATAATAAGCAAAGGACTCTACTAAATATTATGATAGCATTTGTTTTCTAATTTAACCATTCTAACTATTCCAAGTTACATAAGTTCAGGATCTTCAATTCTTACTATCGGGTATAACTTAGAAGCTCGGTCTTATAAGTTAAAAAGGATTAGAACTGATTATGTTCTAATCTAATTCAATCAAATATGACTATAAATTCAATCAATGAATCATACGTCCTAGTTTATGAATTTGGACATTCTATCTAAGATATGATCAAGATCTACTAAACTATAGATTATAGATTGAATACCATGCAATTGGGCTTAATCAC
Organism: Gastrodia elata; assembly: GCA_016760335.1. Taxonomy (NCBI): domain Eukaryota; kingdom Viridiplantae; phylum Streptophyta; class Magnoliopsida; order Asparagales; family Orchidaceae; genus Gastrodia; species Gastrodia elata. The sequence continues at coordinate 61,978,259 of CM028672.1, forward strand.
ATAATCTACAAGGATAAGTCATAAGATCTAGGCTTTATTCTAGAAGTGATATATTGATTAAGGTAGATCCTATTAAACAATTCAAACTTAATATAATGAATCTCCTATCCTAAATATAGGGTTAAAAGATAAAATAATCAAAATAAGTTATAAATATATAGAAACTAATAAAACCAAGGATATTTTTTAATGAATAAAATTTAACTTATGATCTAGTCTTAACCTTAGGAATAGTCCTATTGTGAAGTGCAATGTCCTAAAAAAGACTTAGAGAGATTTTTAAGGATTTTAATAGACTTGACTTACTAACTGATTTTACTCACTTAAATGATTCTAATATAGTTATAATACTGGTTTTAGTGATTTAAAAGATAATTTAGGGGTTAATGACGCTTAACTTAAATTTTGGGCAAAATGACTATTTTTACCCCTACTTAAGGGTCTAAAAGTCAACTTTTGATTTAAGGGTCCAAGTTAAAGTTTCTTATTATTAAATGATTTTTTACTGTCTAACTTAAAGATAGACAGTAAGGGCACTCAATTTGGACAAGAAACAGGTCCTACAGATCCAAATTAAGGTTTTTGACCTAAGGGCAATCTTATAATTTACGCCTAATGGAAACTAATATTTTGTGCAGTTTATTATTGGTTACTGTTCAAGAATTCCATAAAGTCCAAGAATACTGCATTCTGAGGTCAAATGACTAAGTTATAATTGTTTCAATTTCTAAGGGCAATTTGGTAATTTTGGTCGGTCAACAAGTGAGAAAAAATGAACTTTTCCGTTTGAAGTCCAATTTTAGCAAACTCAATTTTTGTAGCTTCCCTATAATATACTGAGTGTGTTGATAGAGAGTAAATCTAATTTAGACTTTAAATGGTCAAGTTATGGCCTAACTAAGATTATGAGTAATTTGATCATTCTCTAATTTTTTAGGGTTCAGATCTTAAATATTATTTTAGTTTATTGATGATATTGAAATTTTAAGTTAGTTAGCACCTTGAATTTCTAAATTTGAAGTTGTATTAACCAAGTTATGGTCATTTGAATTATAGAAGTATTTTGATCATTTTTCCTAAAGTCAACTGAGGGGTCATGAGTTGACTTTTCATCCTGATATCCAAATAAAAAAACTAATACTCCTAAAGTATTGGGGTTATTCTCCTGAGTATTTTAAGACCCACAACTAAGTTAAAAGTTGTGAGGGTTTAATTAGGTCATAAAATGTCACTACATTATACATACTCCAAAACTAATTTTTACATTACATCATTTGATTCATTTTATTTTTCTGAGTAAAATGAGACCTATATTTGTTATATTTGGATCATCCTACAAAAAGTTTTTAAAATTTTAAAAATTTTTAATTAAATAATTTAAATAATTAATGTTATTATTCATTTATTCAAATTGCATTATTTTACAGTTCATTCCTCGCCCAAATACTTAAGGTTACTGTTAATCTACCCTCGTCCCAAACGGCGGCCATCCCGGAGGCCTCAGGCGACAGCCCGCACGGCCGAGGGTAGATCTCGGCGAGGCCTACCCAATGGGCCTCGATCCTAGCCTAGAGGTGGTTAGATCAGGACCTATGCCTAAACCTTAGGATCTCACGACGAACTCAGAAGAGATAACGAGAACGACTGTGGAGGTCTCGAGGAATTGGGTTAATCGGACTCGTTTGAGTTTGTAACAACCCAAGGTTGTTACCTAGCTTAATTTGAGCCTAGTCGTATCATAAGTATCATTCCATTAAGTTCATCTAGTCATTAGAACCAAACCCTAAAGGTTTGGGGCAATTCGAAGCTCAATCCAATATTTTGGATTATTTTAATATTTAATTAATTAGGAAATTGAGGTATTTAATTTGTCCTCGAAATCAAAATTTGACTTTGCCATTATGATCGTCACCCCCAAATTAGCTAGGGGTGATATTTTGGACGTGTTTGGAAGTCGTCGGATTTTTTGTGAATATTTTAATATAATTAAATGCACAAGAAAATGGAATAATTAAATAATCGTCTGAATCGAATTCTGACTTCTCTGTTGAATTCCTCGCCCCCAAATTAGCTAGGGGTGAATTTTTGGGAATTTTTGGAGTGCATTTCAAAAATATAAATTTTTAAATAATCAAAGAAAATAAATAAGTGATTATTGAGTCCTTAATTTGTAATTTCTCCCGCCTCTCTTCTAGCTGGCACCATATTTGGTGCCCCTCCCTCCATGGCACGCAAGATATGGTTGAGAGCCATCTCTTCTTCCCTTACCCCTTGTCCTTAGGCTCCTTCATGATGGCTCCCTACTCCTCCCTTTCCCTAGGTTCATCATTTCTCCTTCTCCTTTAAGAAGGAGCTCAAGCTCCTTCTTCATCCTCATTTGGCAAAAGCTGTAGCTCTCTCTTCCTCTATTGATGCCCTTGTGTTGAAGAAGAAAAAGTTCAGCTCATCTCCAAGCTTGAAGAAAACTGAGGTTCCTTCTTCTTCCTTTAAAGCTAAGGTTCCTATTTGTTGCTCTCCTTTATCTTCTTCATATTGCTACTATACTTGTTTGTAACTCTAGAAACTCATGATAGAGTAAGGAAGTCATTAAGGCTCATTGAAGCTTCTCATTTCTGTGAAAAATACATGCTTTGTTTTCGTTCATTTTGTATACCCTGTCCTTTATCCATATTTTTTATATAGCTATGATGCTCTGTTTGTGCTAATTTTGGTGTCGATGGAAAGGTATCGAAAAGACCTTTTCATTGATATATAACACCGCTCATAAAATACTCTGGGTTAGGAGTATTTGAGCTAGAAATTAGATCTTATAGGTTTCGTCCAGGCGAAAAATATCGTCTAGCACTGCAGCGCCCAAGATTGCAAAATGGACCGAGCGCGCTGCAGCAGTATTTTGGCAGAAACCATATAAAATTAATTATTAAACAGTAAATCGCAAGTTGGACCATTGCAGAGCGCCATAGCGCGTTGTAGCGGGCTGTAGCGAAATTTCAGGAAAACTTTAGGAAATGTCAAAAATGAATTAATTAAACAGTTATTTCGCAAGTTGGTCCGTTGCGCGTGCCACAGCGGGCAGCAGCGCTACCGTGCGCCGCAGCGCTAAAACCGCCACAGCGCGCTGCAGCGGCCGAAGCGCCACAGCGCACTACAGCGCTAGAAGCGCTATCGCGCGCTATAGCGCTTGAATTTGTAAAATGCCCAGAATTTTTTGAAAACTGCCCAGTTTTGGCTGAAATGGCCAAAACTTCACTGTTTTTGCATTTTAAGGTCTCTAGGACCCTAGTGGGTTCTATATGGAAATTAAGTTTGAAACTTTGTTATTTTTATAAAGCACTCAAAACCTATTATGTACTTGAAATATATGTTATGCCAAATGTCAAGTAATAGAATCCTAAGTGTTTGTAACGAATAGGTATATCTTAATAATTTAATGGCATGAAACCTAAGCCTTTTAGAATTGTAATCAAGTGCTAACCTGTTTGCTTTGATTTAGAATTTAGTTAGCCTTAATTACCTTTTTATTCTATATCATCTTTATAATTAGATGCTTTCATAGTATTAAAATGCATATTAGAAAATTCTAAATATTTATTTGGACACCCATTCATGTGTATATTACATTAAACTATAATTAAACATAAGAATCTTGTTAACTTGATTAAGTAGATGATACTTAATCTAAACTCAAAGTTTAACATCAATAATACACTAATAACACATTGATTTGTCATTGACTTATAACTTAACCTTTGGTCTTAATGGTAGAAAAGTTAGGAGTTAAGCCCTAACTTATCTTGATTAAGATCTAAACCTTAATCACTTAATTAATTAAAAAAATTGAAAGATAATTTATTTGACATTGTTCCAATAATACATATGATTTGATATTAGTCTTAAATCATTAAATTAGAAGTGCTAAGGTTAATATTGAATATGTGTGATTGAACCATCTAAATCTAAACTTTAGATCTTTGATTTTCTCTTATATAAGACTATTAGCATAAAATAAATAATAAAATTGTAGTGATTTATGAAATGATCTAACTCTAACAAGATCTTTGATTTTATCCCATAATTATAGAATAGAAAATGATCAGATGAATTTTAATCATTTGATCTGACCACTTGAATGTTAACTTAAGAAGTAGAAATGTGAGATCTCAAGGGTCTTGCTATAGGATAGTTATTGGAATTGCTTAAAGACCTTAATTTTTTATACCTTGAGGTAGGAAGAGCTTTTGTAACTTATTGAGGTAAAAACTTAGATGATTCTTCATAACTTTAGAAGTTAAACTTGATACATTGTGGTAGGAATCACCTAAAGTACTTAAAATGAGACTTATTCCTTGTGGTAGCAATCTACATTGAGTGATCTTTTGATCATACCCTTGGAGCCGTGTGTAGGACACACCTGTTTAGAGTAAGGATTAATAGCTTTGATAAATCCTTGTTGATTAAATAAAATTGTTTAAACCCAGATTATTGGTTGGTGTGGTATTATAGCTCCCCGCCCCGTCGCCGTGCCAAAAAGAAAGAGTCAATATTTAAGTTCGGTGACAGAATGGTACGTCACTCGGGGAGTAATAACCCGTCTCCCTGAATAGCTGAAAACTAAGCCCATCTGAAGGGTTGCTGACTCAACCTCAAGGAGGGTTGAGAGCTAATACTTAAGATAAGAGTAATATCATTATCCTAAGTATTAGATAAATATATATATTGGATTTAACATACAACAAGAATCCAATATATGTATAAGATGTCAGCATATCCAAAAGGCTGATCACATCACATTACTAAGTATAAGCAGTATAATACAGAGTGCGGAAGCTTAAGGCATACATCCAGAACATTCATCACAGAAGCTGTATGAAAAATATTCATCTCAGAAAAGAAAAGAAACTGCATCCAAAGTTATAACAAATATTTACTGAATAACAGACATAGGACTAAATACTGAACTGAAAGTAACTGAGCAGAAAATAAAGCTGAAGAAGAGTCCACTAAAGCTCCACGGGCTCCTCCTGGATCTCCTGGATGTCCTCCTAAACTGGCTCAATATACTGCTCAGGATCTAGCAAATTGTCAGATCCCAAAAGTACCTCGTGTTAGACATCAAAACTATTCTAAACAGTTCTACTTATTTACTTACATTTACATAACATGTATAAAACTGCCGGAAAACTATAAACATATCTGAAAATATAAAACTGTATAAAATTGTACAAATTGAAGTAAAATAAAGTAAAATTGCACTATAACTGAATACTGAAAGTAAACTAAAATAGTATTGACTCTAAAACTGAGTAATCATTTGTAAACTATGCTGTATGCCACTGAAACTGTGCATCTGAATATGCCTCAACACGGTATGCTACTAATATGATACCAAAATATCACTGAACTGTTATGAGAAGTATGGTCGAATATCTACATATACCCTATTGGGAATATTGTTTATTGATGATACTGATGCATCCAGAAATTTTCCCGTCAATGTATGCAATATTCCATAACTCATAGATCATCACTGATACTTATACACCATTCTGATTCTCATACATCATTCTAATATTCACACATCATGCTTATGCTCATGCTCATGCTTCTAAACTACATGAGATAAATCCAAAAAATACTTTAAAATCTGATAATGAATCCAAAGTTTCCATTGTGCAGAATCTTGCTAAAATGGTTCTGACTCCTAAGATTCTAACTGTGGTAATTGGTTAAAGTTGAGAGTTTACTTGAAAATCATTAGCTGGGATGATTGTATACACATATTTAGCATATTTGCAAGAAAGGTAAATTTAACTCTTAGCTTGTTTAAACTGCACTTATCGAAGCGCACTACGATATGAGGCAGAACCCGGTCACAGTTTACATCTCAAGCTAAGCCATTAAATGCCCTAATTACAAGCATACTTAGTGGTCTACACAAAGTGACTTAGGATACTTAGTTTGTTTAAACTGCACTTATCGAAGCGCACTACGATAGGAGGCAGAACCCAGTCGCAGTTTATATCTCAAACTAAGGATCTTATTCACTAATTGTAATAGTCTTAGTCTTGGAAGATTTACTTTAATGGGGCTGTATTCGGCTAATCCCGCAGGATAGCACCTGATCATAAGTTCACATTGGAGTGAATCAACCAATCCTGAATATTACTGAATTAATCCAGTAATATGTGTATACCCTACTATACCCAACCAACAATCTGAGTTCAGTAGATTCTATTTAACCGATAAGGATTTATCAAATCTATTAATCCTTAATCTAAGTAGGTGTATCTTACACAAGACTCCAAGGATGTGATAAAATGATCACTCAACATAGGTTGCTATCATAATGAATGAGCCACAATCTAAGTACTTTAGGTGATTCCTACCATAATGTAACAAGTTCAACTTTTAAAGTTATGAAGGATCATCTAAGTGTCTACCTCAATAAGTCACAAGAGCTCTTCCTACCTCAAGGTATCATTAATTAAGGTCTTTTAAATATTTCAAGTATAATTCTAAGGTAAGACCCTTAAGATCTCACTTTTCTACTTCTTATGTTAACATTCAAGGGTTACTTGTTAGCTTTGGATTTAAACGATCAGGTTAGATGGATGAAACTCATCTAATCCTTTCCTACTCTATAATTATGGGATAAAATCAAAGATCTTACTGGAGTTAAGTCATTTCATCAATCATTACAATGTTATTATTCATCTTATGCTAATAGTCTTATATAAGAGAAAATCAAAGATCTAAAATTTGGATTCAGATGGTCCAATCACACATATTCAATATTAACTCTAGCACTTCTAATTCAATGATTTAAGATCAATATCAAATCATATGCATTATTGAAGTAATGTTAATTGAATTATCTTATAATCAAATCGATTAGTTAAGTGATTAAGGTTTAGGTCTTAGCTAAGACAAGCTAGGGTTTAACCCCTAACCTTCTTATTATTAAGACCAAATATTAATTTACAAGTCAATGACAAATTAATGTATTATTAGTATATTATTGATGTCAAACTTAGGTTTGGATTAAGTATCATTTACTTAATCAAGCTATCAAGATTCTTTAGTTCAAGTGTAGTTTAATATCAATTAAGTATACCTATAAAGGCTTAGAGTTTTCTAACATACATCATAGAATCATAGGGCATATGACATAGATTAAAAAGGGGTGATTAATGCTAATCAAATTACAAATCAACCAAAGAAATTAGCACTTAATCACAATTCCAAGAGATCTAAATTTCATGCCAATTTGTTGTTAAAATATACTTAATTAATATAAGCAATTTAGATTCTAATACTTAGCATATGGCATAACATATATTTAAGATACATAGGTTTTGAGAACTTAATGAAAATGGTAAAGTTTCAAATTCAAGTTTCATATAGAATTTTATGCAATAGGGATCTTAGAATACCAAAACAATTGAGTTTTAGCCATTTCAGTCAAGACTGGGCAGTTTTACAAAATCTGGGCAATTTTTGGAATTTCTGGGAATTTTGCAAATTTCGGGCGCTGCAGCGCTTTTCGCGCGGCAGCACACTGTAGCGCTTTCCGCGTGGTAGCGCTATTGCGCTGTGGCTCGCTACAGGCCGTTGCAATCCGCTGCATCGCGCTATGACACGATGTAGCGGTTCGATTTCCAAAATCACTGTTCAAATAGTTTGATTTTATGATTTCCACGAAACTACCGCTGCAGCGCGACCGCACGCTGTAGCGGTCCATTTTGCAAATCTACTGTTCAATTAATTTATTGGCCATTTTCTTAAGTTTTTATGAAATGTCGTTGCAGACCGCTGCAGCGCGCTGTAGCAGTCCATTTCACAAATTACTATTCAATTAGTTCAACATACATTTTATATATTTTCCCTAAGTTTTCTTGTCCACTGCAGCCCATGGCAACCCGCTGCAGTGCGCTACCGCGCGCTGTAGCGGCAGAGGGTGATTTCGCCAGGTGCGAAACTCGTGAGGGCCATTTTTCGAGCTTAATTACTCTCAATCCAGAGAGTTCCATGAGTGGTGCCATATATCAATGGAAAGGTATTTCCAATACCTTTCCATCGACACCAAAATCGGCACGAACGGAGCATCCTAGCTATACTAAAAATGATGATGAATACAAGGGTATGCAGAATAGACGAAAAACGGAGCATATTTTTGTGAGTTCTTAAGAACCTTAATGGCTTTCATACATGCATATGGACTTCCAAGGCTGCATTATAACATCATAATATCATAAGAAAGATAATGAGAGAAGCAAGAGTGTACCTTAGGCCTTGCTAGAGGTGGATGAGGAAGGCTCTATCTTCTTCTTCTTCTTCTTCCTCTTCTTCTTCTCAAAGTGCAGAAATGGAGATATGGAGGAAATGGAGAAAATTTCAACAAGTTGAGAAGGAGGGCTAAGCTCTACTTTTAAAGGAGAAGAGGGGAGGGGAGGCCTCATCTTGGCTAAGGGGGCTATGGAGTAGAGCCATCATGCTTGAGCATTAATGGGGCATGACTTGAGCAAAAGAGGGGATGGCCAGCCGAATTTGCTTGGGGCTATCAGCCAAAAATAATAGAAATTGGGGAAATTACAGATAGGGGACTCAAAGATTGCTTATTTACTTATTTATTTTTCCATAATTATTTAAAAATTCTGATTTTTGAAATGTGCTCCGAAAATTTCCAAAAATTCACTCCTAGCTAATTTGGGGGTAAGGAATTTAACGGCGAAGTCGGAATTTGATTCTGACGATTATTTAATTTTCCTATTTTTCGACGCATTTAATTACATTAAAATATTTGCGAAAATTCGACGACTTCCAAACGCGTCCAAAACATCACACCTAGCTAATTTGGGGGTGACGATCGCAACGACGAAATCGGATTTCAATTTCGAGGTCAAAATAAATACCTCAATTTTTTACTTAATGAAATATTAAAATAATCCAAATTATTGGATTTAGCTCCGAATTGCTCCAAACCATCAGCGTTTGGTCCTAATGACTAGATGAACTTGATGGAATGATAATCACGACACGATTAGGCTAAAATTAAGTTGGTAACAATCTTGGGTTATTACAGGTATAGTATACCCATAGTATTGGATTCTTTCAGTAGTATTCAAGATTGATTGACTCACTTCAATAGGGACTTATGATCACGTGCTATCCCAAGGGATTAGATGAATACAATCCTGTTGGAGTAAATCTTCCAAGAGTGTTATAAATAGGCCCTTAGCAAATAATGACTCGCTCTAGTATTAAAAAGGATATTATAAAGTTTATTATTTATTGACAAGATGCATATGATTACAATAATAGAATAAGAATTACTACTCAAACATTTGAAAATACTGAAACAGTAAATACTGAATGCTAAGACGGTAAGAACTAAATAAAATTTTTGTTTAAGACATACCTGAAACGACATTGTTGTCTTCATATGCAGAGGCGGATGTTAGCATGTATACCTTGCAGTAGCTGTAGGTTGTTTGCCCTGGGGCCGCTGGCCTTGATGATTATAGGCCGACTTCTGTGCAGATACAACTGTCTTAGCATTTGAAGTGGGTGCTGGCATTATAACAGGAGCGGGCTCTCGGTTATTCCCTAGCTGAGCACAGAATGCTTGCTTTTGACGGGAGTGATTTATGAGCACTCCGTCAATTGTTGACTTAGCATCGCATTCGAAGAAACGGTGGTCCTTTCGATCACATGCAAAGCACATACCACCAAAGTGGTAGCATTTCCCATATGGATGGTATTTCTTACATTCAGGGTTCTGTGGTTGGGATTGTTCAGCTTTGATGTTATAAGCTTTAGCCATCTTGCGATGACCAAACTGCTCTTCCTTGGCTGCACAAATGCAGCCTTACGCTTACGATCTATCTGACCATGAAATCCTTCCTGGAGACTGTTAGCATAAAATGGACAATAGAATTGTAATGATTTATGAAATGATCTAATCCTAATAAGATCTTTGATTTCATCCCATGATTATAGAATAGAAAAGGTTCAGATGAATTTTAATCATCTGATCTGTTCACTTTAACCTAAGTCTAACAAGAAAACCTTAAGAAGTAGAAAAGTGAGATCTTAAGGGTCCCGCCAAATCAAAACTCTAGCAGAATTGATCGAGGCGGCTCGCCTCCAGGAAGAATTTCAAGGGCAGAATTGATCGAGGCAACTCTCAGCGCTGCGGCCCGCTGTGGCACGCTATGGCGCACTGCAACGGACTAACTTGCAAAATAATTGTTTAATTAATTTATTTTTTTTGACATTTCCTAAAGTTTTTCTGAAATTCCGCTACAGCCCGCGGCGCGCTGTAGCGGTCCAACTTGCGATTTACTGTTTAATAATTAATTTTATATGGTTTCTACCGAAATACCATTGCAGCCCATTGCAACGCGCTACGGTCCATTTTGCAATCTTGGGCGCTGCAGGGCTGCAGCGCCAAACGGTATGTTTCGCTTGGATGAAACCTGTAAGGCCTACTTTCGAGATCAAATACTCCTAATCCAGAGCATTTCATGAGCAGTGCTATATATCAATGGAAAGATCTTTCCGATACCTTTCCATCGACACCAAAATTGTCACAAACAGATCATTCTAGCTATATGAAAAATATAAATAAAATATATGGTATACAAAATGATCGAAAACAGAGCATACATTTTTCACAGAAATGAGAAGCTTCAATGAGCCTTAATGGCTTCCTTACTCTATCATGAGTTTTTAGAGCTACAAATAAGTATAGTAGTAATATAAAGAAGATAAAGGAGAGAAGCAAACAGGTACCTTAGTCTTGCAAGGAGTGGAGGAAGGAGGAACTTTTGCTTTCTTCAAGAACTTTGGAGGAAGAGAGCTCCTTTTTCAGCACAAGGGTAAAAGAGGGGAATGCTTTAGCAAGAAGAAGAACGAGAGATGAGCTTCTCTTTAAAGAGGAGAAGAAATGATGAAGGGAATAGACCATCATAAGCATAGGGAGCTAGTATGTGAAGGGAGGAGGAGAGGCCATTAAAAATCAGCCCAAGGGGCATGGGGTGTCGGATGAGGTGAGTGGGCTGATAGGATGAAATAAAAAATTTAAGAGAAATTACAATTTGGGGACCAAGTAATTGCTTAATTATTTTCTTTAATTATTTAAAAATTCATATTTTTAAAATGCACTTTGAAAATTCCCAAAAATTCACCCCTAGCTAATTTGGGGGTGATGAATTCAACGGTAAAGTCGGATTTCGATTCTGATGATTATTTAATTATTCTATTTTATGGTGCATTTAATTATATTAAAATATTCACGAAAATCCGATAACTTCCAAATGCGTCCAAAACATCACCACTAGCTAATTTGGGGATGACAATCGCAATGACGAAGTCAGATTTCAATTTCAATGTCAAAATAAATACCTCAATTTTCTAATTAATTAAATATTAAATAATCCAAAATAATCGATTGGACTCTAAATCGCTCCAAACCTTCAGGGTTTGGTTCTAATGACTAGATGAACTTAATGGAATGATAATTATGATATAATTAGGCTAAAATTAAGCTGGGTAATAACCTTGAGTTGTTACAAATCCACTTTGCATAAAACGGTGGCTCACCGCTTAAATGAGGGGACCTTAATGGCTGCGGGACGAAGCCCGCGAGGTGCAGAGGCGCCCGGACTGGCCGGGATACGCGGTAGGCGGTCGTGTGTCGTTCCGTGACACGGGGCGATCTCCGCGAGGAAGAAGGCACACCGGGACCGTCTAATTCCCGATTAGACGGTCCAAATCTGCAGTCCAATCTGACGGCAGGTTCAAACGACGCGGCACGAGAAGGCTAACGGCATAGGGATAGTTAACGGCCGCTTTTAATTAAATAATTAATAAAATAAAATTTAATAACTTAATTAATTAATTAATTATAATTAATTAATTAACTCCCAAAATTTTCCAAATACTCACCCCTAGATAATTGAGGAGCGAGGAACGCAACGGTGAGGTTAGATTTTTGATCCGATGAGTATTTTAGTTTCTCAATATTTTGGGTATTTAAATATTATTAAAATATTCAAAATTTTGACGACTTCCGATTGATTTGAAAACATCACCCATAGCTAATTTGGGGGTAATGAGCGTGGTGGTGAAGTCCGTTTTTCGATCTAAGGTCTATTTAAATAGATCAAATCTAAGGGTTTTTGGATTTTCCATAATTCTGATTTTTTTATCTGATTGACTTCTGATCTAGACTGGATCTAGAGGTGAGCTCCTAATGACTTAACTAAGCTATCTAACCAATAATTGAGATTTGGATTAAACTTAAATGACTAAAGTAATAACTTGGGTTGTTACAGACTCCCCTACTCAAAAATAATATCATCCTCGACATCACTTAAGTGGAAAGAATAAGGCGGGATTTGTAACAACCCTAAGTTGTTACCCTAGCTAGATCTGGATCAAATTAAGTTAAACCAACCTTTGATTTTAATTCCATTGGACTCAATGGGCCATTAAAACCTAACCCTAGATGTTTGGAGTCATTTGGAGCTTAAATAGAAAATTTAGTATTTTTGGCTATTTTTAAGCCCTGAAAAATATCTAAATTAATTTGATCTCCAAATCAAAATCTAATTTCATTTTTGAAATCCTCATACCCTAATTAGCTAAGGGTGAATTTTTGGGAATTTTTGGAGCTCATTTGGTCCTAAATTGGATTTGGATTATTTAAGAATAATTATATATTATTTAATTAATTTTATTTTTATTTAGTTTTATTTTTATTTAATTTGATTTTTATAATTAAACCCGAGATTTGCTGTCGGGACCACGACAGATCCGCTGCGGGGTCCCGACAGCGACGCATAGCTATGAACCCGTAGGATGCCTAACACGCATCTTAGCGCTCTCAATCCAACGGCTCACATACCGCGCGCCTCGATTGCATCCTACCCGCCCGATCGGCATCTAGCATCCAACGCACGAGATCATCTCCGCGGTTTTGTTAGTCAGGAGCCGCATCAGACCGTCTATCACAACGGCTTCGTGGATCAGACGGCGGAGGCGAACCCTACCACTGTGGATCTTTGTTCTCGCGAGGATTCGGTCCGATAGAGGAAAATTTCGCCGTACTAAGCCACGTAACCTTGTCTGCCACTCGCCTCGCCAGGTCACCAAGACCGTTAGGACCTTCCGAGAATGGCCGAGCCTAGTAGGGCGATCCAGGAGGCCTGGACCCTCCCAATTTCAGGAAAACGTGAGGACCCTCGGGCCCAGCCAAGCTCCCTTCCCGAGCCCTGGTCTCCGTTCCTAGGACTCCATGGCACTTAAAAATACCCTCGGGACTTCATAGTGAGTCCCTTTGCTCACTGTGAATCCCCAATTTCCTAGCTGAAGTCCTGTTGGATCTCCCATCACCTCGGCGATTTCCCGATGTTTTTGGAGCTTATGACTGCTGATAGAGGGCCCGTCTGGTGTTCAGACCCCCTGTGAAGCTTCGTCTACTGTCCAGGAAGCTTCAGCGCACCTCAATTCCCCTCGGCCAAGCTTGCAGCCCGACTTGAGGTACAGCCTTTCCCCCATTGAAATTCCTTTAGCTCCATTTCATTTTTTCCTCTGGATGAGCCCTGGATGTCGCCTAGTGAACCGTAGCCACCTAAGGAACCTGTGATGATTATCGCCTGGGGCTAAGCTAGCTCAAGTCGATTGTATCGATCGACTGAGCTAGCAACCGAGCAAATGGCTAACTCTGGTTAAGGACCCAGCGATTGGCTGCTCCTCATGTTAAGATATGTTGGGGGTTCGACACGTCTCGACTCTTTGAACGTGTAGGGATCGAACCCCGATCGAATCGAGGCCTATGTGAGGAGAATTTTTTCCTCACAGTTGGCCTAAGATGCCCGTATCGAAGGCGTCTCGGTCGAGTAGCACCCCATCGATCCAGAGGGATCCAGATGGGGGTTCTTGGTCCAATCGATGCGTCTCGACTCCCTGAACTTGTAAGGATTAATTTGAGCCGCTGCCATTGCCGGAGTGCTGAGAATTTTGCTGCGGAAGTTCTGCTGACTCCGGACCCGTCGAGAGGAGGAAGATGAAGTCGTGGGTTCTGGCCTGGGCTGACCCGTGACCCGCGCGGTTCTGATTTTGGGCCGCGCCTAAATAATATTTATTGGATAACATTTTTAATGATTGCGAATTAAATTAATTAAACCTTATAGTTTTAATTTAAATAAACATTCAGATTAAATTAATTTAATTACTGATCCAATATACCATTTGAATCAGAAAAATATAAGGAACCTAAATATAAGATAAAATTTCAGATCCAATGATTGATTTAAAAATAATTATCCAACTCTTTGCTATCCTTAATTAAATCATATTATATTTAATAAATAGCCAAATTTATAGATTAAGGTCTCTGATTGTTTCTTAAACCCTAGAGAACAATTTCAGACCCTTAAAACTAATTTTGGATATTTATTTTTCCTAATCACCCCTTAATCACCATAATTAATGATTAGTAAATTTAACCTTAATTAAGTCTCAGATTTAAGGTAAGTAAGTTCCTAATGCTATATTAAGTCTATTAGAACCTAAGTGTAAAGTCGAATTGCCCTAAAGATGCCTAAATTCACTAATCACCCTAATGGGCTTAATTAAGTAATTAGTGATATTTAGCCTAATTAAGTGGTCAAAAATCTGAGATGAGTGAAACTTCTACTTCATTAATCAATATGAAACATATTAAATCAGATTTGATCTATTTTGGATAGCTAAACCCTAAAATCCTAATTTTTAGCCTTAAGAGGAGTATTTTGGTCATTTTGACTAAAATGTGCTTAAGTGCCCCTTAGACCTTGGAAATTCAGTAAACCACCCTAAGATAGATTAGAAATGTTCTTTGAACCCTTAGGCTAATGATATTAATACTATTTATATTGAAATTATGAAATCTTTAATTTAGCCATAATTAAGATCCTTAGATCTTAAGTAGCCCTAAAAAGATCAATATGAGTTTGATGTTTAATATAATACCTAAGATTGTCAATTTCAACTTTAATAAGCTCCATATAGCTTAACTATGAACTTAAATTCTAAAGGAAACACAAATAGAAACTCTTAAGTTAAAACTCTAGTTTAAAGTCTAAAGTGATCAAACTTCAGATCCTTAGATCTTAGATCTTAGACTTATATCTTCAATTTGAATTGAACCATCTCCAACTGAAATTCTTTAAATGATTAATTATTTAATCTTTTGAACCTTTCATGTGGGTATAGGATGATTCAATCCATAAGATGATGAAATTATTTTAAGGATTGAATATAGATCTTAGATTCTCAAGTTCTTAATTGATTATTTTATCTTATAATCAGTATAATAACCTTTCAATAAGTTCTTAGTTCCTGGATCCTTCAGCTTATAGGATTCTACACCTTAAATTTGGGTTGTAAATGTGAACCGTAGATTCTAGTTAGGATATTACCTTGGATTTAGGATTTGAACTCAAAAAATGGGGTTTAAGTTCTAAATTTTTAAATCTTGATTTACTTAATCAAGATTTGGGTAAGATAGTAAAATAATAATAAATTAGGTCATTGATTTACTTACTTAAACTATATAGTCATCACATGATTTTGGATTAGAATTTGTTAAGTTCTAATATTAACTTTAAGGACGTAAATCTGAGATTCTACTCGATAGCTGGATATTGGAGATCCTAAACTTGTACCTTCTCAGAGTAGTTAGCTTTGGTAATTAAATAACATCAGATATAATATAAATCTAGATTGAGTTTATTGCTTACTTTGACTAGATTGCTTTGCATACCTTGGATATTGAGCCTTATTTCTTGAGCATAATAGAAGAACTTAGGATATGGATGATACATCCTAAGTTAGTTTTTGAATTGCATATCATTCAGTTTTGCATTGTTTGCAGTTGGTAGGATATGTCCTAGCTTAGTCTGCCTCTTCAGTAGTAGTATTATATAGACTGGACTCAGACCTAGCATATTTGGAAGGCTAGGCTGGGGATTGATTGATTGATATTGGAGGACCTAGATGGCCTATTGGCTGGTATGGCAGTACTATGTCTTAGGCTTATTGCTACTATTAGCTGGATTGTTCAGTATTATTTTCTATTTTGCTTTGCCACATGCTTCAGTGACCTTATTTTCAGTACTTGCTCACTTTGCCACATGTCTCAGTGGCCTTATATTTTATAGATTGCTTTGATTTTGCCACATGTCTTAGTGAATTTTCTTTTCTTTTCCTGTTCTTAACTAGCATGTTGTATGTATACTCATATGGCTTACTTATATATATTTTGGCATGTTAGGATGCTAGAATTGCATATTTTCAGTACTTGTGTTTTTTTATATACTCAGCATGTGTTAACATGATCATAGAGTATGTTAGGTTCAGAATTGGATTGTAGTTGCTATTTCTTTTAGTTTTTAGCCTTACCTTATTTATTTTATAATGTATGTTCTTCATACTAGTTGCTGGTTATAAATGAATAGTTTATAGTTACCCATTTCTTTCATAGCTTGTTGCACCCTTTACTGCTTGCATGTTTAGTTAAATTAAAATGTGATATCTTTAAAATATTTAGTTCATTAAAATAGCCTAAAATGTATTTAGACAATTGTCTAACTGTAACATTTTTATTTTGTTGGCTGGGGCCCTGGCATTTGTGATACCGACAAATGTCAGATTCAGACGTGTTCGTGGGCAGTGTCGCAGAAGAGGAGCAGGTTCATGAGGAGGATCGTGCTGCTGCTATTTAGTTAGATATTGTATTTTTATTTCAGTGAGATTGAGAGACATTTTCATTCTCTTTAAACTTCAATTTGTAATAATTAATTCTGGATGTATTTTATTTCTGCATTATGATGAGTTACTATATTGCATTCTCTTTTCCTATTATGTATGCTTGTGGATGTTACTCTATTATTTATTGCTTCTGCCACGTTGATATTTGCATATTAATGATGTTATAGAACTTGGTGACAAGTCCTTGGCTTAAGGCAGGTTGGGTTTATCTAACTTTACTTAAGTTGAGGATTTGTCACAGTTGGAGCACCGTACTTCCTTATTGTCAGTACGGGGGCCCCACAAGATTATAGCAATTGAATAGAATTTATGGAAAATAAGGAACTAAGAGTGGGTACCTGTATTCTCAAATAGCCTGGGATACTTAGCTTGTATATCTAACTCTCTTTCCCAAGTGGCTTTATTATAGGAATGATTCCTCCACTGTACTTTGACCATGGAGATGGATCGGTTCCTTAGCTTCTTATGGTCTCTCCCTAGAATTTTCATGGGTCCTTCAACGAATGATAAGTCTGGTTGGATCTCAATTGGTGGAATTGAGATTAAATGGTGAGGCTCTCTTAGACACTTTCTGAGTGACGATATGTTGAATACATTATGTACAGCAGCAAAACCTTCGGGCAGTTCCAACCAATATGCTGCTGACCCAATTCTCTTCAGAACTTTGAATAGTTCAACATACCTCGGGCTGAGTTTTCTTATAACTCCAAAATGATAGACATCCTTTATAGGATTGACCTTTAGGTATACAGGGTGTAACAACTCAAATTGTTACTAGGATAATTAGGACTAAACCCAACTCAAAAATCAGGATCCCGAGTGACTTTAAAATTAAAGAAAACTAAAAATATTGTTGGATAGAGTATATTTTTGTAATCAGAATGCTTAAGTTTGGTAGCAATCTCGATAATAAATACTCCATAATTAATTTTTAAATTATTTAAATTCAGTAAATTAGGAAAATTAAATACAAGTCCAAATTCAGTAATTTTAGTGTCGTT
Source organism: Gastrodia elata (assembly GCA_016760335.1). Classification (NCBI taxonomy): domain Eukaryota; kingdom Viridiplantae; phylum Streptophyta; class Magnoliopsida; order Asparagales; family Orchidaceae; genus Gastrodia; species Gastrodia elata. The sequence continues at coordinate 61,996,078 of CM028672.1, forward strand.
GGATTAAGAATATTATAAAAAAACTACATAAAAAGTTTCGTCAAATTTAGAGCTTTGGATTGACCAGAATTAATTTTTAAAGTTTTTATCTTCAGAAATTAATAAAAAATAAAATATTGCTCCAAATTGAAAAAAATTTACGCGAGTGTGTTTTTCTCATCAAGATACACCTGCATGTTAAATTTCGTTATTTTCTGGAAAAGAAATGGAAGAGAGAAAGTAGAGAGAAAAAAGAGAGAAAAAGAGGAGATAAGAAGAAGGAGGTAAAGATCAAATTGAATACTCCAATAATCATGATAAATTTTTTCTCTTCCATCTCATCCAAATAATGGATGAGAGAGAAAATAATTAATTAATTATTTATTAAAAAAATAAAGTTTATAAATACACCCCTTACCCCCCTCCATCCCCCATTCCTCCTCTCCTCCCACACTCCCTTCCCCACTCCCTCTCTTCCTCCACCTCTCTTCTCCTCTCATATCCCCCTCTTCTTTATCATCCACCACCGGTTCCCCCCGTCAACCTCCAGTAAAGCCTCATTAACGTCAATATAGGGTAAGAAATGTGTAAGAAATGAGGAAGAAATAAAATATTTTCTACTCTTTTCATTTTTTCTTCTTCTTTAATAATAATAATAATACTATTATTATTAATATTACTATTACTATACTTTTATTTTTATCATTTTCTTTTTTTTCTATATATGTATATATTTCCTAATTTCTGCAACTTTCATTTTTGTCATTTTCTTTTTTTCTTATATATGTATATATTTCCTAATTTCTGCAACTTTTATTTCTGTTATTTTCTTTTTTTTTTCTATATATGTATATATTTCCTAATTTCTACAACCTTCATTTCTGCCATTTTCTTTTTTTCTATATATGCGTATATTTCTTAATTTCTATAACTTTCATTTCTATCATTTTCTTTTTTTCTATATATGTATATATTTCCTAATTTCTGCAACTTTCATTTCTGTCATTTTCTTTTTTTTCTTATATATGTATATATTTCCTAATTTCTGTAACTTTCATTTATATCATTTTTTTTTCTATATATGTATATATTTCCTAATTTCTGTAACTTTCATTTCTGTCATTTTCTTATATATATATATATATATTATTTATGATAATAAAACTTATTACTTTTTAAGATAAATAATCAAGATAATGTTTATATTGATATTTTTAAAATAAAATATAAAATATTATTCTTCATTTTTTTAATTATTTCATTTACAGTATTTGCATCACTATTAAGCTTTGACCAACTTTGATATATTTATATGAGATTTTATGCTCAGAACTTTAAATAATTAATTAAAAATCAGTATCATGAGTTCATCCAGGTTGATCTCAGGTCTGTATAGACAATATGTTATGCCAAGACAGGCTGATATTTGGAAAAATAAGGAGATTGCACATAGCCTTTGAGGGGGAATGTATAGTTGGTCAGGAACCTGCATCTCAGATAGTTAGATAGACGTATCTAACTCCGATTATTCTTTAACTTTGTCCAACATAATAAATATTATATCTTGCTGTATTTTTTTTCAGAATGAGCACATATCTTAAATATATATATTGCATTAATAATCATAAGCATATCATACTTAAATATCATATTTTATTTTCTCATACAGAATCATGATGCTTAAATGCAAATTTTGATATCATACAAATCTTACTTAGACTTTGGTATCTAATTAAATCTTTTCTTTTCTTTTCAATCATTTTCTTTCTTTCTTTTTTTTGATTTACCCTATCATATACATATATATATATATGGCAATTCAGGATCAATCTCTGGATCAAGCATTTGAGGATGAGCTGATACATGATGGAGCAACTTATACGCTAATTTTCTTGAAGCTTTAACTTTTTTGCTTAGCGTGTAATAATTTTGTAAAATAATTATTATCTTTGTAATGAATATATTTCTTTTATTATTCTAGTATTTCTGAATATTACAATGAATGTGGAAGTGCATATTTTATACGTCTCTAAATATACTGTTATACTAAATCCTGATATAATTCTGTTAGTGAGCACCTGATGCTGGATTAGCTATGCTGACTTAGCAGAGGGTCGCCACACAGGGTCTCCTTCTTGGAATTCCAAGGGACAACGATGGATGTCGTGATATTTGCTCTTCTTATCTTGAGCTGTCTTGATTCTCTGTTGTATGTGCTTGTCTCTTCTACTAATTCGGAGCCATACAGTTGGACATCTCCCATTTTAGACCATGCTATTGGCGTGGCACACTTTCTACCATATAGGGCTTCATACGAGGCTATCTTAATACTTGCCTATAAACTATTATTATATGCGAATTCTACTAGAGGAATGTGATCTTCCCAGGATTCTGTAAAGTCTAGTATACATAGACGGAGCAAGTCTTTTAGAACTTGATTCACTCTTTTTGTTTGACCGTCCGTCTGCGGATGAAAGACTGTGCTCATGGCTAGTGCGGTACCCAGATCATGATGGTCTGCTTGCCAAAATTTCGATGTGAAATGACTATCTCTATTTAACACAATAGTCTTGGGAATACCATGAAGTCGGACTATTTCTTTGATATAGGTCTTCACAAGCTTCTCAATTAAATCAGTTTGTTGAGTTGGAATAAAGTACACAGATTTAGTGAGACGATCTACTATGACCCAGATTGTGTTGGCTCCAGACCTCGCACGAGATAGTCCCGTGATGAAATCCATGGATATGTCTGACCACTTTCACTCTGGAATTTCTAGTGGGTGCAGTAGACCACCTAGTTTCTGATGCTCTATTTTTACTAGGCAACACACGTGGCACTTAGCCACAAAATCTGCTACACTCCTTTTTATCTCGGGCCACCAAAATGATAGTTTCAGGTCCTGATACATTTTTGTACTCCCCGGGTGCACCTGATATCCTAAATTATGGCCTTTAACTAGTACTTCATGGTGCATGGATTTAGGAATTCATAGATGATTCCTCTGATAGATAGCCCCCTTATGAAAGTGAAGATCAGTATAGCGGCCACTTTTAATGGCTTGCTTAAAGCTCAAGTACTCTTCATCCTTGGTTTGTTAAATGTACATATCTCTGTGAAAGGTGGGTTCCACATTGATGTTTGCCAACACTGAGCTGAGTTTGTCTCCACAAACAAGCTTGATACTCATTTTGCGAAATTCTTCTACTAGCGGGCCTTCTGATATTATTGCATTTAGGGTGGCCTGATGACTCAGGGCATCAGCTACGATGTTGGTTTTTCCAAGATGATACTATATATCAAGGTTATAGTCACTTATCAACTCCAGCCACCTTCTTTGCCTACAGTCTAGCTCTCTTTAGGTGAATATGTACTTGAGACTCTGATGATCAGTGAATATCGAGCATTGAATTTCGTATAGATAGTGTCGCCAAATCTTCAGAGTGAACACTACTACAGCTAGCTCAAGGTCGTGAATTGCATAATTCCTCTCATGGGTTTTCAATTATCGTAAAGTATAGGCGATGACCTTACCTTCTTGCATTAATACAGCTCCTAGGCCTATGTCGGAGGCATCAGTGTATACATGATAGTTCACCCCTTCCCTTGGGAGAACTAAAATGGGTCAGAACTAAGTGCATTCTTAAGTGCTTGAAATGCCTCTTCACATGCAGGTGACCATTCAAACAATACCGCTTTCTGAGTGAGCTTAGTAATAGGAGAGGCAATTTGGGAAAAGCCCTTTATAAATTTCTTATAATAACCTGCCAAACCCAGAAAACTTCTAACTTCGGTTACTAATTTGGGTTGAGCCCACTCTTGGATTGCACTAATCTTGTTGTAATCAACATAGATTCCTTGGGCATCAACTACACCAGGAAGGCGACTACATTTAGTCAAAATTTGCATTTTGAGTACTTGGCATAGTTTTAGGATAGTTTTGAGGTGGCCTTCATGCTCCTTCTTTATCTTGAAATATATTGGAATATCATCTATGAAGATGATGACAAATTCATCAAGATGGGGTTTTAGGATCTGCTGCATCAGGTCCATGAAGATAGAAGGTGCGTTGGTCAACCCAAACGACATCACCAAGAACTCATAGTGACCGTATCGAGTTCTGAAAGTAGTTTTAGCAATATCAGACTCCTTCACCTGCAGTTGGTGGTACATAGATCACAGATTGATCTTTAAAAATACTTTTGCTCCAGCCAACTAATCAAATAAGTTGTCAATGTGGGGTAATGGATATATATTCTTTATGGTCACTTTATTTAGCTCTCTATAGTCTGCACATTCTCATCGACCCATCTTTCTTCTTCACAAATAGAACTGGAGCTTCCCACGGGGATAAACTTGGTCTAATAAAGCCCTTCTCCAACAGTTTTTGTAACTGCTTGTTCAATTATTGCAGTTCCTTGGGTGCCATGCGGTAAGGTGCCTTCGAGATTGGCTGGGCTTCGGGAATGATGTCAATTGCAAACTCCACTTCCCGTGTAGGTGAAAGATCGAGTAGGTCTTCGAGGAAAATATCGAGATGCGGTCGGTTGCATTTTCGAGTAGGTGTCTGCTGAGCTATTTGATAAACCCTAGCTTGAGGCGATCTCAGCCTTTTGTATTCAATTTGTTGTATATATGCAGATGGGGGTTTTTTCTTTGCTCTTCGACTTCTTCTTGTTCCCCATATTCTAATATTTTTGTGCTTTCAAGCATATTTGAGAATTTGAAGATTTAAATAGTCATAAGTATTTTCTTGATAAAAGGTTTTAATTAAATAAAAAGAATAATATTCTTCATTTTATTTTAATAAAAAATATCAATATTAATATTATATTGATTATTTATCTTAAAATATTAAAACTAATAATTTGTTTTATTATTATTATAAGAAATATATATATATATATATATTAAATGAAAGAAAATGACAAAAATGAAAGTTACTGAAATTAGAAAAATATGCATATATTAAAAAAAGAAAATAATAAAAATAAAAGTTACATAAATTAAAATTATATATACATATATAAAAAAATGATAGAAATAAAAATTGTAAAAATTAAAAAATATATACATATATAAAAAAATGACAAAAATGAAAGTTATATAAATTAGAAAAAAAAAAAAAAAAAATATATATATATATATATATATATAATCACAGAAATAAAAGCTACAGAAATTAAAAAAAAAGATATATATATATATATATAAAAGAAAATGACAGAAATAAAAGTTGTAGAAATTTAAAAATAAATATAGAAAAAAATAACAGAAATAAAAATTACATAAATTAAAAAATATATACATATATAAAAAAATGAAAATAACAGAAATAAAAGTTATAGAAATTAAAATATATATATATATATATATAATAATAGAAATTAAAATTACAGAAATTAAAATATATATATATATATATAATAATAGAAATAAAAATTGCAGAAATTAGGAAATATATATATATGTATATATAATAATAGAAATAAAAATTGCAGAAATTAGAAAATATATATATATATATATATAGAAAAAAAATTAACAGAAATAAAAGTTACAGAAATTAAAAAATATATGCATATATAAAAAAAGAAAAATAACAAAAATAAAAATATAATAATAATAGTAATAATATTAATATTATAATTAAAATAAAAAGAAAAAATGAAAAGAATATAAAATATTTCATTTATTACTCTATAACAATATTGTTGAGGCTTTACTAGAGGTCGGTGGGAGAATCAATGGTGGCCAAGAAAGAGAGGGAGGAAGTGGAGGGGAGAAAATTAGTGGGGAGAGGAGTATAAGTGGAGAGGGGTGGGGGTGTATTTATGAACTTTTTTTTTTAAATTAATTAGTTAGTTATTTGCTCTCTTATTCATTATTTAGATGAGATAGATGATAGAAAAATTGTCATAATTATTGGAGTGTTCAATTTGATATTCTCTTCCTCATTCTTATCATTTCTTTATCTCTCCTCTTTCTCTTTCTACTTTCTCTCTCTTCCATTTCTTTTCTAAAAAATAATAAAACTTGACACGGAGGCATATTTTGATGAGAAAAATACACTCGGGTAAGAGTTTTTCAATTTGGAGCAATATTTTATTTTTTACTAATTTCTGAAGATAAAAGTTCATAAATTAATTATGGTCAATCTGAAGCTCTAAATTTGACAAAACTTTTTTTGTAGTCATTTTATATTATTCTTAATCCAACGACACTAAAATCGTTAAATTTGAACCTATATTTAATTTTTTCAATTTACTGAATTTAAATAATTTAAAAATTAATTCATGAATATTCGTTATCCAGATTACTCCCAAACTTGGGCATTACAATCACAAAAATATACTTTATCAAATAATATTTTTAGTTTGCTCTAATTTTAAAGCCACTCGGGATCTTGATTTTTGAGTTGGATTTAGTCCAAATTATCCTAGTAACGACTTGGGTCGTTACACCTATGTAATTTGAGCTTTTAACCTTTAGAGGCTAAAGAATTTTTAAGAGAGATAGAGAATACACTAGAAAGTCTAGAGTGTCCAAGTGAAAAGACGGTACGAATGACTCATTGCCTATTTAAGGGTAAAGCTAACTGATGGTGGGAATCCGTCACCAGCACTGATTTCATTGGCATATAATTGAAAAATATAAGTTATGAAGCTTTCTCTGAAGTATTCCAAGCCAAATAAGTCCCACAAGCTGCCCAAAATATCATGAAAAACTAATTCATAAAATTGGTTCAGTGTAAGCAACTCTTTGGCCAACTATGAGGCCAAGTTCACAAGAATGTCAAGATACGCTCAGAACTTTATAAATACAGAGAAAGCAACGTGTAACCATTTTTTGTCAGAGATGAAGGACACCCTCCGTTAGAGTCTGCTTTAGACATAAATATTTCTTCGAACCTCTATAATGTGCACTAATTATGGAACACGAAGAAAATAACAAGTCTTTTGATCACTTAGGATAAGGAAAGAGACAAGATCATCCCACACAGGGCTAAGGAACTTTCAAAAGATAACAACCCAGCCCACTTGCTAAAATCTTCCAGCTACAGAAATTATACAGTTATAATATCCTACTCAAGGCTACATTAATAATTCTACATATCACCAACTTTGACATTATCCTAGGGATAGATTAATTAAGCAAGCATGATGCTATAATTAATTGCCTGAAGAAAAATATCACAATCAAAAGCGGTAAGACCTCAACATTATTCTTAGGAAAATAAAGTTTGTTGGTATCCTTGATAAATCCTTTGAAGACAAGGAAGCTAATGAAGAAATATTGCAGCGCATACTTAGTAACAATGATGGGAGAAATAAATAAAATTATACCATTATCAGAAACACATAATGTTAGAGATTTTAAGGATATCTTTTCTGAAGATTTATCTGGACTACCACTTATAAGAGAAATTGGGTTCCCAATAGAATTAGTTCTGGAAACTAATCTAAGTCAAAATTCTCATACCGTATGGCACCAAAAGAGCTCAAGGAATTAGACTAACAACTTTAAGAGCTAACTAACAAAAGGCTGATCCAACAAAGCATGTCCCCTTGGTGAGCACTAATACTCTTCATGAAAAAGAATGACAAATCTATGCGCATGTGCATAGATTATAGAGAACTCAATAAAGTAACAGTGAAAAATAAATATCCTTTACCCTGCATCAATGGCCTCTTTGATCAACTGGCTAGAGCTAAAATATTCTTCAAGATTGATTTAAGATTTGGATACCACTAGATGAGAGTCAATGAAGAAGACATCCCCAAGACTGCATTTAGAATTCAATTCAGACACTATGAGTTCTTAGTTATGTCCTTTGAACTTATAAATGCATCATCTATCTTCTTAGATTTAATCAGAGAATACTCTGACCCTTCCTCGACAAATTTATGATAGTCTTCACTGACGATATCTTAATATATTCCAAGTTTATGGAGGATCATGAGGACCTTTCGAAAATAGTATTGGGAACTCTTGGAGAGCATCAATTATTTGCCAAATACTCAAAATGTGAGTTTTAGTTGGACTCAACAATATTTTTGGGCCATGTGGTAAATGCTGAAGGAATCAAAATAGATCAAATGAAGATCAGTATCATATAAAAATGGCCTTAACCAATATTCATGATTGAGATTCACAGCTTCATATGACTGGATTGATATTACTAAAAGTTTGTCGAATGATTCTCAAAACTAGTCAAATCATTAACATAAATAACTCAAAAGACAACACCAATTTTATGGAGTCAAGAGTGCCAAGAATGATTTCTAAGAATAAAGCAAGCCCTCACCACTATACATATCCTGAAACTACCTCAAGAAGGGATGAACTATAAGGTGTACATGTACGCCTCATTAATAGGACTAGGGTGTGTTATCATGCAAGGCAATCTCATCATTACTTACTCTTCAAGATAATTGAAGACACATGCAAAGAACTACCCAGTTCATGATTTAGAGCTACCTGTGATAGTTTTTGCCTTAAAGATATGGATGCACTATCTTTATAGAGTGAAATGTGAGATCTTCATAGATCATCAAAGTTTAAAATACATCTTCAAGCAGAAGAAATTGAACTGCCACCAAAGAAGATGGTTGGAACTACTTAGCGACTATGACATGGATATTCAATATCATCATGGTAAAGCTAACTTAGTCGAAGATGCTTTAAGTAGAAAGAAAATATTTGACACCTTAATCTCAGCAAGTTCATTTGAAGAAGAATTTCAAAAGCTTAATATATGACCCATCATTAAGGATCAGTTAAGCAAATTGCTTAATGTTAATATTGCAGGACCTACCTTCGTATAAAACATATCAAACACTAAAAAAATTAATGATGAATACCCCAAGATGAAAGCAAAAATAGAAGATGGTCGTAGAACAAATTGCAGCTGCGAAAAGGAATTCATATTTATAATGACAATAGATTGTGGGTCCCGAATAATTCTCACATTCGAAATCAGATATTAAAAAAAGCCCATAACTCAGGTTAAACAACACACCCTAGAAGCAATACATTATATCAAGATCTGAAATTAGCCTTCTAGTGGCCTAGACTCAAATGAGATATAGCTGAATTTGTGGCTAAGTGTCATATTTGTGGCCTAGTAAAAGCATAACACCAATGACCTTGTGAACTTTTACACCCACTAGAAATCTCAGAATGGAAATGGTCAGACATCTCCATGGAATTCATAATGAGATTGCTAAAAGAAAAATCAGGAGTCGATGCCATATGGGTCATAGTTGACAGATTAACAAAATTAGCCATTTTATCCTAATAAAGCAAATATACTTAATGGAGAAATTGGTAAGATTATATATTAAAGAAATCATCAAACTATATGGAATCCCTAAAATTATAATTTTAGATCATAGTATGTTTACTTCTTGATTTTGGCAAATAATACACTAAGAATTGGGAACCACTTTAGTCATGAGCATGGCCTTTCATCCTCAAACTAATGGACATATAGAGAGAGTCAATAAAGTGCTAGAAGATCTCTTACATTTATGCTTATTAGACTTTGATGGAAATTGAGAGGAACACCTCTCACATGTGAAATTTTCTTACAATAATAGTCACCATTCTAGCATAGGCATGACACCTTACGATGTGTTGTACGACAGGAAATGTAATACTCCATTGGCATGGATAGAAGCAGGAGACATACAACTCTACAGATTCGAGCTAGTAACATAAGTGAATGAGAAAATTAGTCTCATTAAGAGAAGAATTTTGGCCGCACAAGACAAGCATAAGAAATATCATAATGCAAAATATCGTACGCTAGAATTTCAGGTATGAGATCATACTTATCTATAGATAAGTCTGATAAGAGGAGTTCACTAATTCGACATATCAGGGAAGTTAAGTCCAACATATGTTGAACCATTCAAAATAATCGTCAAAATTGGAGTAATCACTTATAAGCTCAAACTACCAGATAATTTTTCTACCGTTCACAATGTATTCCATGTTGCATCATTACGAAAATGTTTACATAAACAATTTCAACATGTATATATTTCTTTCATCAATCTACAACCTATTCTAACTTACAAAAAGAACCACTCAAAATATTAAATTCAAATAGTCAGAAATTATGGAGTCGTCACATTTAAATGGTAAGAGTACAGTGAGAAAATTCATCAAAATAAGATGTCACTTAAAAAAGAGAAGACTTAATGAGGAAGAATTACCCAACTTAATTTATTATAGTAAGTATTAATCTATCCATAATAAATTTTTTTTGCGTGCGATATCATTTTTAAGTATTGGAGTCTACAATGAACCAAGTCTTTACCATCCAAATTAGGACCAAATCTAACTCAAAAATTAGGATCCCGAGCAACTTTGAAATTAAGGCAAATCAGAATAATAATTGTGTAAAGTAAATTTTTGTGATCATAATGCCCAAATTTAGGAGCAATATGAATAACATATACTATTGAATTAATTTATGAATTATTTAAATTTAGTAAATTGGAAAAAATAAATACAATTCCAAATTTAGTGATTTTAGTGTCATTAGATTAAAAATATTATAAAATGGCTATAAAAAAGTTTTATCAAATTTAGAGCTTCGAATTGACCATAATTAAAATTTAAAGTTTTTATCTTCATAAATTAATAAAAAATAACATATTGTTCTAAATCAAAAAGAAAATTGAGCAATATGTTCGTCTCATCAAGATACACCTTCATTTCAAATTTCAATATTTTTTTAGAAATAATGGAGAGAGAAAGAAGAGTGAGAGAAAAAGGGGAGAGAATGAGAAAAAGAAAACTAATTTAAACACTCAAAGTTTTTAAGAGAAAGAGAAGCGAAATTTCTCATGTTAAAATAATGGAGGAGAGTGAAAGAGGAGAGAAAAAATTAAAAAAAAAAATTATATTTACACCCTCTCCCCTCTTTATCCCACTCATCTTCCCACCTGCTCCCCCCTTCTACATTCCTCCCCTACTCTACCCTTCCACTTCCTCCTCTTCTTCCTCGACTATCATCGATTTCTCCTGTCGACCTCCAGTAAAATCTCATCAATAGTAATAAATGAGAAATATATAATTTTTTTTTATTCATTTCATTTTTTTTCTTTCTTCTCTATTAATAATATTAATATTAATATTATTATTATTATTATTTTTATTTAAGCAACTTTTATTTAAGTCATTATATATATATATATTAATTTCTGTAATTTTTATTTTTATCATTATTTTTATTTTTATATATATATATAAATATTTTTTTAATTTTTTATAATTTTCTGTCATTTTCTTTCTTTATATATATATAATAAAATGAAGATGATATGACAATTTAATGTAAGCATATGATTAATGTAATATATTTTTTATTTTAATTTATAAATACAAAAATATATATTAGTAATGTATATGATGATATATAATAATAAAAGCTTAGAATTTTTTTTTTAAGAAGACTTAACTTTGGCATATAAATAAAAAATTATTTGACTTGCAGCTTTCTTTTCACAGTAACAGCCATATAGGATGGCACCGGTGTTGATGCTTATAAAATTCCAATTCACAGTCTTTTTGCTCATCAACAAAAAGCACAGAATCCGGCAATATCATCCCTGTCTGAACGCGTAGTCTCTTTATCGCTGCTTGCCTTTTCTTCCACCACTGCTTTGTGCCGGCTGAAATTTCTTTTGGGGAAGCTCAAAGCCAGGCTTCGGATCTACCAGCTCCCCCAGATTCCTCGGCGACGGGGAAATGCAGCTCCTGAGATGAAAGTGCACTTCGGATTCTACACGAAGGAATGAACTAGGGTTTCGACCTGGACGAATCCCTCAAAATGAATATCACGCAGCATAGAGATCTGAGTGCCCGCCCTCATCCCATAGCCCTAGCCACCCTTATCGGGCGAGAATTTCGAGGGGGCAGGACAGAGAAGCCGCATGTCCGCCACGGCCACGCTGGGCTCGCCAAGCGCGGCGAGGATTACTTTCTCATCAAGCCCGACTGCCATCGGATCCCTGGAAATCCCTCCAGTTCGTTCGCGGTATTCGCGGTATTCGCTCTTTTTTGATATTCTGTCCTCTTTTCTACGAATCACCAGAATTCCGTTTCTTACCGCTGCGGCGCCATGTAGTAGATCTTTGATGGGCATAATGGATCTTCTGCCGCGGTTTTTGCGAAGGAGCATCTTTTGGACCACGTAATGGGAGCGATCCCCCCTGGATTTGGGAGGGTGGAGTGGCTCCATGTGCTTCCACGGGCAATGGTCGTGGGGTTTGTAAAAACTGATATCGAATTCCAACGGAAAGGCACGATCTTGGCATACCCTTTTATTTTTTAGAGGGAATGTGTCCGGAGCTTGAATTTTTATGATTTATGGCAGGAGAAGCGTCTGGAACCACGGCTACACTTGTAGTGATTGATGGGCTGACTGTCACTGTTGCGTCAGTGGGTGATTCCAGGTGTATATTGGATTCCAAGGATGGAGCAATTTCGTTGCTGACCGTTGATCATAGACTGGAGGAGAATGAAGAGGAAAGGGAGCGGGTAACTGCCAGCGGGGGTGAAGTGGGGAGGCTCAATCTTTGTGGTGGTCATGAGGTATTTGTCAGGAAAGAGCTCTTTCGTTTCTATCCATTAATAGCATTAATCTTATCCTACTGTTACAGGCCCCTGATCTTAATTTTTATTTTGTGCTACGCATATACTTTCTCTATTTGCTTTTCTGTTTGCATTCCACTACTTCTTATGTCTTGTTTGTATTTTTTGTTCTTTTGAGCTCATCTCAAACTATCTATCTACATTATTAGTGAATCATCTGCTTTCTTGTTTTAGACATATGGGAGTGAATTTAATTTGCAAAAATATGTTAGGTTTTTGTATTTTCTCATTACTCAATTACTCTCAAGTTTTTTTCTATTGAGTTGAAAATAAATTTGACTATTGGTATATTTAGTTTATGTTTGGATCCTTTGGTTCACCCTTCTCTCGCTTATTTCCTTGGTCTCCATAATAATTTGTGTTAGAGTTATTGGTTCATTTGAATAAGTAATTCAAGCAACTTATGGCTATCTTGGATTTTTGTTGAACAATGTTGAAAATTGGTAATGCTCCAATTGCACTACTTAGAGGTGCAAATTAGCTGAATTGAGCCCAAACTAGGCTTGAGTCAAGCTTGCTTTGTTCAATTTTTTGTGCTCAAGCTCTTAACTTGACTTGGGCTTGGTAAACATCTCAATAAGCTCACCTATGAGTTGACCTGTCAGATACAGGTTGTCCTAGGTCATAGGCAACATGGATTAATGAGTCTGGTTTTATTAGATTAGGAATTTAATTAGAATTACTCCAAATTGATAATGTATAATAAATTTATAAACTAGTTGAGCCAATGAGCTAACGAGTCAAACCATTATAAGTTTGTGCTCATTTATGAGATGAGCTTAGGTAGCGAAAGCTTGACTCATGGGCTTGATAGGCTTGGCTCACAACCATGTAAAGTGTTGAGATGCAATGGCACAACCTAAGAAGGGAGGCTGAATTGGATTTATTTTAGGACTATGGATGATGATGGTAGAACTTTACAAATTATAGTATTCTAAATTGCTATATAGATCTACACATTAGTTGGGTCAAGTTCTTATGGTGTTGATTGCTAACCTATGCAATGAAGTTAATCAATAGTTCAATTAGAGAATTAAGGATCCCAAAACCATTCACATCTATTCATCTATGCAATGCAACTTCAGATGAAACAATTGAATTGGACAGCAAGGACATTTTAAACTTTGTGATCAAATCCATATCAAATTTCAGCAATACTAAGGAAAATGTAGAATATTCCATTATTTAAATGAAGAGGGAAAGAAATGCTAGAATAAGATTAGGATAAGCTGAACAAATAGAAATGAGCTAGATAATTATCTATGATACATCAATGATGGTAAGTTTTTTTTTTTAATTCTTTAGTGAAATGATTTAATCACTCCAATTAAATTACTCACCCACAATTTTATTTTTAAGCATAGTTTTGTATGCTAAATATAGATTAATGTGGGGAATCATTTCCTTATAAATCATTAGAACTTAATAAATGAAGATTGAGAATTTTAGGGATTGTTTACATAAGTTTAGAAGCTTTCAAAGAAATTTTTAATGGGAATAACTCTAAAGAAATATTAAGACTTAGGAGTGAGAATTTATATTTCATTATTATATGAGTCAATTTCAAAAGCCTAATAATATTGCAAATATAACTTTTGCAGGCATAGTGGATTTTTGAGTGCTATTTTTAGCATATTCAAATACCAAGGTACATAGATATTACTGTTTGCACTTAATAATTTTTATTGCTGCTTTAGCTTCACTTTGAAATATTATCCATGTTGATGTAAAATGAAATGCTTACTGCTAGATTAATGTCATAAAATGGAATATATTTGTTATATTTTGTGAGTGTTTGCAAGGGTTCCGAAATGGTGGTTGGTTTAGGTTAGGGATGGGGCTAGTCCATCAAGAGTTATAAGGGTGCCATCTGGAGCCTTTGAGGGGGCCCAAGTGAAGGAGATGCTCTTATTGAACCCAGCCTCAAGGTTCTAAATTTGCCCAACAGAACTGCTAACGTTGCTTCATGTAAACAAGACGTACTTATATATATTTATTTGTGTAAGTTCTTATATTTTAATGAAATAGCAGGTGATATAATTATGGCAAAAAAAACTATTTTATTTACAAGAACTTCTACAAACTTACTTTTGCTTTAAAACTTTGACTTCCTGCAATATTGTTATATGCTTTCGCTTGCGGCTTTTCTTTTTGTTAAATGCAATATTTAATATCTCTTGTACTTAAGTTGTGTATTAAGATATTATTCTTATAATGCCAGATCAGGTGCAGTTGAAAGAAGTTGACATAGCTTGAGATTATTTAAGAAAATCGTGTTTTGAGTTGCCACTTAGAGCTTTAGTTTTTATTTATTTAAGAAGCGAGCATTTATTTACATATGCTGTTAACTTGTAATAATTTGGATAATGTATTCTTTAAATTGAATAAATGACAAATCTTATATGTTGTATGGCTCTGAAAAATTTGATTTATGTCTAAATGTTATTTTCTCTTAACCGTCGATATTATCATGCGAAGCTGTATCCAATGGTAGTTTGGTTGATACCTAACCTAACATTGGGTCATCATAATGATGCTTGAATTCCTTAAATAATTTTCTTTTGCTAAGATCTCTTAGTTTCTAAATTACTTAGCTAAGTGGTTGTGATTCTCGATGATTTTTAAAATTTATTTTTTTGAGGGAGAGTAATGATTGCACAAAAACTCTTTATATGCGAGAGAATTTTAAGGTATGTAAGTGGATGTTTGAAAGTTGGGAAATTTCTTATCATAAAAATGCCAATCGATTGAGTTTATTTTTAGCACAAGTGCATGTTGCCCAATTTTGGCGCCTTTTATTTTGTCATCTCCAACATCTTGTGCCTATCCAACTTCTTTGGTGCATATTTACTATCTTATTTTTCAATGGCAATTGTGTCAACCTCATTCATTCATTCACTTCTTTCAATATTTTGATTGTTTGCTGCTTTGTTGCCCAACACTCAGAAGATCATTAGAAGGGTAAAGTGCAAATTGTAAGAAATCAAGGGAACTGTTTTCTCCCAAGCTTTCAATGATCCTAATTTGTCTCAATATCGAGACTTAAGATAAAGCTTCTTGAAGCCTCGTCTCTTTGCGGATGTAATCGGTAAACTATTAATATATCATACTAGCTTGAGTATATTTTTGTATGTTGACCTTCAAGGCTTCTTAAAAGTTTCTTATTGCATAGTACTTGTAAAGTAGCTATAAGACCTTCTATGTTATATGGGGCTGAATGTTGGCTAACCAAAAAAAAACTTACCGATAAAATAAATGCTACAAAGATGAGGATGCTTAGGCGGATGCGCGTATACTTGTAAGGGTAGAATGAGCAAGGCTGGTGTGACTCCACTACTAGATAAGATTAGAGAATGTTGTCTTCGATATTAAGTGTAGACTATGCAATGCCTCTATTAGAAAAATTGAGTTTATGAATTTCTTCCATAACAAAAGAGGAAGAGGAAGACCAAAAAAGAACAACAAGATACCATTATAAATGATCTTTTTTTTTTTGGAACTTAGGGAGGAGATTTTATTTGATTGTGCACAATGGAAGCAAATAATTCTTGTAGTTGACCCCACCTAGTGGGATTAAGGCTTGATGCGGGTGTTGTTGTTGTATAATACTTATAAATAGCTATTTATGCAAACCACCTAATTCAACTATTTGGCATTTTTACATTTATATTTTCATTCTTTTGAACAATGGACTCAAGTTATTTACCCTCATCAAGTTTACTTTAAGATTTACCAATAACATAAATCATGATTTGATACATTGAATATTTTTTCGAGCATTTTATGTTATAAAAAATATATAAATTATGCTGATTGGTGCTGGATCGAAAGTAACTAGCATGGACAAGTGGTGACCGGGACTCGACTAGGGCCAGTGAAGGCCTGCAAGACAGGTGTCTTGATTTGCTTCCCACTAGGATTTGGTGGTAGTTTCACAGAATTATTAATTTATTTATTTTTTGGCATGAAACAAGTGAATCTGGTATCCGCTTGATTTGGGAAGATTTTAGAGCCCACTCATTTTATCATTGGTGATTTTTAAATCCGCTACATTTTACCCTGGATATCAATTGTATCGATTCAACCGCTCATAATTTCAAACGATACTGGCTAATAACTATAAGGCCTTTAACTGCTTTTTCAAAATCAGAAAGGCACGTCTCTTTACTAATGTTTTTAGTAAAATCTTCTATCAATAGAAATTTCTTATTATGAAATCAATATTTTCTTCCTTTGCTTGGGAATGTTTTGTCGTTCATCATTTTTTCTTTTGCCAGCATTCATTTTTTCAACTTAACTTAGCACTCACGATGTTTGTGCATTTGCATTTCCTTGATTAATAAAAACTGTTGATACTATTAGGACAAATTCAAATTGATTCATCAAAACCATTAGGCCTCTTCAACCTTGTACTCTATTTCCATCTTCCATAATTTAATTATATGATTCATACATCTGATTAACATTTATTTATCTTCAATTAAAACAATTTTTGTTGTACCTCGATTTGTTTCATTGACTTAGATACTCAAATACTGCTTTTGCACCCTGCAATTTTCTGTCAATTTTCTTAATTACTTTATGTAGTTCGTCTTGATTTACTCTTTACTTTTATGTTAGTCTTCCAAACTTGCTAGAGTACCTTTAGTTTTTTTAGCTTTGGAGCTTTTTTTTATTTGATAAATCTATGATGTACTTGTGAACTGTTTCAGCTTTGGATTTCGTTCATTAATATGTTTGTCTTTGATCAAATTTTGCCCAAATGCATACAAGTTAGATCTCTAGATGTTCTCAATTAAAGGAATTTTCTTAGTATAATTTTGCTATATTCTGTTTTTGTACTCTCCATATAAATTAGATGGTGGAACTATGTAACCTGATTTCTTCTCAGGTTGGTCCTCTTAGATGCTGGCCTGGTGGATTGTGCCTCTCAAGGTCTATAGGGGATATGGATGTTGGGGAATTCATTGTCCCCATTCCTCATGTTAAGCAAGTTAAAGTTAGTACTCTTCTTGTTCATGTATAACAGTATTCTGTAGCTTTATTTAACATGGCTTGTTGGTTGGTGAGCAGCTTCCTGAATCTGGTGCTCGACTAATTATAGCCTCCGATGGTATATGGGATGCACTTTCATCTGAGGTGGCTGCAAAATGCTGTCGAGGTTTGTCTACTGAGCTTGCTGCTAAACTGGTTGTTAAGGTATTGTTAATCTTGATTGGTCTTCATTCTCTTGTTCCTTGTTATTCTTATAGAAACTTGCTTTTGTCTTTATTGTAGTTCAGTGTTCTTTAGCTATTATTTATTTATTTAGGAAGCCTTGAGAACAAGTGGCCTTAAGGATGATACTACTTGCCTTGTTGTTGATGTTATTCCATCAAACTATTCTACCATACCGGCATCTCCCAGGAAACTCCAGAATAAATTTAAGTCTTTATTCTTTGGAATGCCTCAAGATTCTCTCAGTAAGATTACAAATAAATCTTCTGTTGGGGCTATCGAAGAACTTTTTGAGGAAGGCTCTGCCATTCTTGAAGAAAGGTAGTCTTTTTGTATCATTTAGCGTATTTGTTACATAAGTTTTGCATTCATAATATTTTCTTGGTTTCTTCAACATTGATCTCAAAGACTGGCTCAAAATCTTCAATTTATTTCAATGTCATTTTTTCTATACATAAGAATTTATTTTGTACTACAATGGGATGGCAAGAAATATTTAATACATTGAAACTATTTGAAAGTTAATTAAGTTATTGAAGTTGTCAGCTGATTGTTGAGCCTTGAGATTAACTGACTGAGTGACTCAAATGCATTGGCTCAACAGGTTGAGTAAAGGTGTTATAAATAGTAAAAATTAAGGGCAAAATACAGAGTAAACATGAGATTTATAATGATTTGACATTAGAAATCATTAGAGCCTGTCGACTTCAGACAATTTATTTTTTGGGTGTTTAATATATGTATTTGGCTGTTTATATGAGAAGATGAACCGGATGAGGCTTTTGGGACCCCTTCAATTTATTGCAAAAGTTAAAGAGGGTTAGAGAGGGAAGAAAGTGTTCTCGGAATTTCAAAGGGCTATAGATCACAAATTGGCAAAACTTTCTTTACGGGACAATTTATAAGCTTGAGCAATTGACAAAAGAAATGATTGCAATCACCTGGCTGTTGTATGGGCCATGTCGCGCTACTTGTAAAGGAGATTTTAAGTCAATTGACGCCAGCCTCTCTTTTGGGCTATGCGTGTTCAACAATATATGAGGGTGACTGTGTGACTTCACGTGTGGCCAATTGGGGGTCTTGGTGGATTAGTTAACGGCTTCCCATATGAGTCGGCTATGCTAGAAATAGTTGAGATGTAGGAGTAGCTAAGTGCAGTGGTCCGATGCCGATTTAACGAGAACTAACCCGACATTAGACACTCACTAATCGCAGGATCCTATTGAGCAATTTAAAGGATAAGGAGTAATACATGAGTAAAAAGCTAAAGGAATATTTTTATTCATCATAATTTAATATTACAAAAATATAATAGCCAAATGTTCTTTCTACACTATTCAACACTTATTACATAGATAAGTCAGTATAAAAAAAATAATAATAATAAAAAGGTGATGATATTAGCTCTATCAGTAACTTAAAAATTTTTGATAATCACTTTAAAGTTCACTTTCGGACCCTCTCAGAAGTACTTGACCTGACGTTGTAAAAATAATATCAGGATTGAAATTCTCAGTAATTAGAGAATACTCTAAGTACCGTAATAAATATTACATATTACATTTTTATCAGCAAAAAGACGATTAGCGCAAATATGGATGTAATAAAATGCAGGGGAATATGGTAAATAACACAAATGGATAATTATCTAAATTTCTAGAAAAATTTATTTTTTGTATAAATAAGTTAGACGTATGTTAGTGATGTCATTTTTTTAATAACCAACTAAATGTATGTTATTGATGTCATTTTTTCAGTAACCAACCAAATGTATATTACTAATATCATTTTCTCAGTAACCAACCAAATGTAAGAGGATGCTGGGTTCATAAAACTAACCAAGTATCAATATGAATTTGGCTCATAGTGATGCTAAGTAACAATAAAATATATATAAGTGCAAAAAATAATATATATATATATAGATACTGACACCATTTTCTCTAAATTTCAAAAGTCAACAGTTTATCGTATCTGTATAAGGTTTGATATTTAATTAGCTTCTAAGTTAGGATAATTTTTAATTACCTTTATTAATAACAATAAATTTATAGTTTGCAAAAAAATATAGTTAAAATACTTATATAAGAAAAATAATCATAAAATTGGGATAATAAATGAAAATAAAATAGTATAATATTATAAGAAAAATAATATTTATTTTTTTCTTTTATTCTTCTATTCTACTATCTCTCTCATGAATTTTCTATCTCCCCTTTTTCTCTTTCTCTCTCTTTTTCTCTTTCTTTTTACATGAATTTACTATCTTCTGCTTTTCTTAATCTCTCTCGCTCTCTTTATCTCTTTTTCTCTTATATGAAATTATTATATTTTCTCTTAAGTGAAATTATTATTTCTTCCTCCCTTCTCTCTCTCTTTCATATATACAAACAATAATAATAATAATAATAATAGTAGTAATAATAATAATAATAGCATTAATAATAATAATAATAATAATAGTACAAAAATTGAAATGACTGAATTGAAATACTGAAACGAAGTTACATAAATAAAAATTATAATAATAATAGTAATAATAATAGTAGTGATAATATTAGTGGTAATAATAGTAATAATAATAAAAATAGCTTTATTATTATTATATAAATTAAAATGCTGAAATGTAAATTACATAAATGAAATTTATAATAATAAAAGTAGTAATAATAATAATAATAGCTTTATTATTATCATAATAATAATAATATAAAATTGAAATGATAGAATTTGAAATGGCATAATTGAAATGGTTGAATTGAAATATTGAAATGTAAATTGCAGAAATAGAAATTATAATAATAGTAATAATAATAATAGTAGTAATAATAGTAATAATAATAATAATAATAATAATAATAGCATAAAATTGAAATGACAAAAATTGAAATGACTGAAGTGAAATGCTGAAATATAAATTACAGAAATTAAAATTATAATAATAATAATAGTAATAATAATAACTTTTTTATCTTTATAATGATAATAATAAACTATTATTATTATTATTAATGATATAAATAATAATAACTTTATTATTATTATTATTATAATAGTTAAGTAATTTATTATTACCATAATATTTATGATAATGATAACATTTTATTATTATCATTAATAATAATAATGATAATAATTTTTTATTATTATCATTAATAATAATAATAATAATATTTTTTTTATTAAATAGAACAAAATAAAAAATGGGAAGAAAAAAATGAAAAAAAAACCTTAATTTCTTTCTCTTTTCCTCTATTTCACTCATTCACTCTCTTACCTAGGAGGAGGGGGTTGGTGGCAGCGGCTGGCCAGGGGAATTATCGGAGGTGATGGTCGGCGGTGGGAGGAGAGAGGGTTAGAATGTGTGTGAGGGGGGAAGGGGTTGTATTTATAAGGGAGAGGAGGTTGGTGGGGAGGGCTCGGTCGGCCCCAACCGGTTGCTCGGTGGCGGCGATCAGCCGACGAGCCGTGCACTGCACGAAATGTGGTCGTGTATGCGTATTGCAGGGGTAGCGTGCATATGGGGAGGGGAAAGGAGGAGAGAAAAATATTTTTTTTAAATAATTATTACAATTAAATTATTCTTTCGTCATTTGGTTTTCAAAAATAATAAAACTTGACTCAGATGTATATTTCGACGAGACGAACACACCCATACCAAAATTTCTCAACTTGAAGCTAATTTTATTTATATATTAATTTTTGAAGTTTAATATTTCAAAAATTAATTACAGTCAATCCGAATTTTCAAATTCGACAAAACTTTTTGTGTAATTTTTTTATAATATTCTTAATCCAAAGACACTAAAATTGTTGAATTTTGATTTGTATTTAATTTTCTTAATTTATTGAATTTAAATAATTCAGAAACTAATTCAGGAGTGTCCGTTATCTAGATTGCCCTCAAGCTTGGGCATTATGATCACAAAAATGTACTGTATCCAATTGTATTTTTAATTTGACCTAATTTTGAAGTTGCCCGGGATCTCAATTCTTGAGTCGTGTTTAGCCTTAATTTGCATAGTAACGATATCGGGTTGTTACACTAAGTGATCCTTGGCTATAGTATTGAGCTAATGATCAAGGATGTAGATAATCTTGGCGGGATACATTAACTATCTGGATTAGTTGATAATATTAGGTAATTATGATAAGTAAACCATATGTAGCTGTCATTGTCATTTTTTTATTCCTGTAAAATTTTAAGCAAGAGTTGATTTTATTTTTCACTTTACACACACACACACACACACGTATATATATATATATATATATATATATATATATATATGTATATATATGTATGTATGTGTAGTTTTAGTTATGCTGAAAATGCTATGTGCTGTTGGTCGAAGTTTAGAAAAGCATTTCTGCTTGTCGTTCAATTAAAGTTGATCTATTTTTTATTCTTGCATAAATCCAAGCTAGATGGGATTTTATTTTTCACTTTATTTATTATGGTAGTCGTAGTAATGTTGATTATTATGTGCTTCACTTCAAAATGTTTGTGATCGCATATCCTTTTTGTTCTCAATTGTTTTATTTGTGATTACTGCATTCTGATTTAAGGTGCAAAGCTTTCAATTTCTGTTCATGTGCTTTTTATCTGCTCGTTTCTTTATTTCTTTTTTAGATTATAATTATTTTTTATCATACCTAATCCAAGATAATTTGGTCAATCTGGCAGGGTCTCTGAGTAGATTGTGTTTATGTAGTGTCAATAATATTCTATCTACAAAATTGTGATTGCATAAACTAACGGCTTATTTTTGTATTGTTATTTTAATTTTGAAAATTGTTTTTTTTATGGTTTCAATAAAAACATATCTAAAATTGTGCTTAAATAAATGTTGGGTTTGCATTTGTATTGTTTATGTAGTTTTGAAAGTCAGTTCTTTTCTGGTTAATATGTTTCTGATAGTACCCTATAGTACTATCATTTAATATTGCCTTGATATCAAGTAGTATTAAAACACATTAACTAGGAAGTGTAAAGATAGCTATAGCATAAATATAGTTATAGCTTAATAACTGAATAAAGGCACTGGGCATCAAATTCATATCACTACATAAAACTACTTGAATATTATCTTTAGTATGAAGCTTTGTTATTCTAGTCTAAGCATGTGTTTGAGTCAAGTCGAGTTTGAGCTTGGACTAGCTTGACTTTATCAAATATTTTATTAGCTCAAGCTCAAATTTGACTTGCTCATTTATTAGCCTTGAGCTCATTTATTAGGCATAAACCCAAGCTTGTTATTCTTGAGCTAATGAGTCGAGTTAGTTTTAGCCTAATCCCATTTAATGACATGAGTTCAACTTGTATCTTGAATTACACTCATGCAAAATTTGTGAGTTTGACATGCTTGATTACAAGCCTAATAATGAGTTGAGTTTGAACCAGGCTTATCTCATTAACACTCCTATCCTAGTCTTCATGCTTGGGTTGATTTACCATTGTTTGGTTAACCATCAATGTTTTGTTTGATAAATGAGAGGGTGACATGTTGACTTAAATATGGGTTAAAGGTTTTTTTTATCTTGACGTTTTGTATTGCATGCATTTAGAATGATACCAATTTTATATTTTCTTGAAGTATTTTTCAAGTTTATTAGTTTATGCATATATTTTATACTGTTATAATCATGATTATGAAGTTACTAAGCATAATTAAGCTGAGTATACTGTACAAACAAAGCCTATTTCAACATACATATACGCCTAATGAGTGTCCTTAATCCAAAAGCTTCCAAGATTAAAAAATTTTGTGGAATTTTGGCATACTACAAATCATTCAATGTTCAAGTAAGAAATAAATTTTTTATTTAAATCAATTAATTAATTATTTGAAAACACTTTGTAAATTCATATGGTTTATGCAACACTGCAGCTTTGTGATCTTATTGCAATGGCGCATCAAGTAGCTTGGAAATTTTTTTTCAAACCCTTAATTTTTTATACTTAATTAACCACTAAAGACAATTTTTGTCATAATTAATCAGGCACTACAAACTCATCCCAATAGTTATGAATATGTATGAGATCGCTGATGTGCAAAAAGTTAACAGTGAGCTGTTGTAAAAATGTTGTGTTTTGAAGTAGGGGTGTCATTTAGTGAAGTGACCATCGATTTACTGTTTATTCATCACAATGATGCAAATGCACTGAAATGTTGTGGCGAGCTCTGGAACTGGAATCACTAGCTATAGAAAAATAGTTATTCTTTGTGATTTTACTTTCTCGAATTCTTTGTGATTTTACTTTCTCGAATGCACTTTGTAAAATGGATAATCGATAATAAAGTTGTGGCCATATTTCTTACTTCTAAGAAACAAAAAAATAAAATATTAAAAGTATCCCGAGAGATACTGATGGAGATCAGCCGGAGCCCATACATCGCCAGGCGGGGCCCGCTTTTGTGTATTCACGCCAACGGACTCGTTTCGATTGATGATCCAACGTCACAGATGCGTCGGGCTCGTCGTTTACATGCTTTTTCATATACTACATGTATAATTTGCATTATTATTTAGGAAGTTTTGCGCTCCGGCAATCTAGGCCAATCATAGCCGCAGATTCCGGGTGCCCTAGCATTTGTTTTATATTTAAGGGTGAGGGCTGCTGCCATTTGTGGTATTGCTGAATTTGGAAAAGAAAGCCTCCAACCGGTAATCAAGCTCCTTCCACGGTGCCGACTCCGTGGAACCCTAGGTGACGACTCCTAGGCTACTATCCCTTCTCTTCCCCACAGCCGCCCCCTTCCCCTTCCTTCAGCCGCCCCCTTCCCTTCCCCACTACCGCCCCCTTCTCTTCCCCACAGCCGCCCATTCCCTTCCCCCACAACCGCCACCTGCATCTCCCTACAGCAGCCTCCTTCCCTCCCCATCCCGCCGCCGGCAACTCCCCTTCCACCAACAGCTTTTCCAACCGCAGCTCTCTCCTCAGAGCTGCACCCACTGCCGCCCAGTCCAGTCGTAGCGAGCCCTTCGCAGCAGCCCTCGCCGTGTCCTCGTGTATGTGAGTTATTTCTTTGGAATTGAATATTTGAATATTACTATACTTTGAGTGGATTGTTCTATTACTACAAGCTTTAGTCTCGCAGCGTATTTCAAAAAATTGTTACAGGTTTCAGTCGTCACCCGCTCTTAACAATTGGCCCACCCCCGTGCGGAGGAAAGCCAACGCTTGAGAACTTGCAAGGAGAATGTCTTGTTTTCCAACGTTTGTCTGCAGGGTTTATTAAATATAATTGCTTGTATAGACTCTTGTGTCTAGCCTACCCTACATCAGATACTCTATGGGTAGTATAAAGATCTTTAATGCAGGGAAAACAAAGTAGATAGTGTATTGTCTTATATAGACCCATTATCATTTTAAGGAGACTTAACGTAATGATTGTAGCCTTCCCATAAAAGGTTGCTACTGCTATTTGTTGACAAAATTTTTATTTAAGAAAACATATTAATTGAAAATAAATCATTGGCTTAGTATTCATATCATCCCAAGTTCAAATTTTACAAATCTAAATTGTTCAATAAGTATGAACATTTCACAAGTTTTTTAAAATTTTATATGCTATTTATTATTTTATTGATTTTTTATTTATTAAAATATGATAACGTTAGTTAAAACGTATCTTTCCTTATAAAAATCAGATTAATTTGGTTCACAGATTTTGGATCTATGGATCTGGTATCCTGAATGGTTCATATTTTTGTCATACGGGGAAATTTTTTATTTCTTCTTTGCACAATCTGATGAAGGTGCCAACATGCGGACAATATGAATTTTCCCAGGCTAGAAATCTTTTCCTACTGAATTGAAAGCCCTTCTTTCAATTGGTGGATAGTGTGGGTTCGCTGCCTTGTCTGCTGCTTAGTCAACTGTTGTAGTTCTGTTGAAACAGTGGCTATGTTTTGTCCAATTGGGTATTTAATCAAATGACAATGATTTGAGCTGGTTTTAATTGGTGGATAGAGCTGTAACAAACTGTAATCTTAGCTGTTGGAATTTTTTGTTAAGGTCTCATATCCAGAGCATTATCTTCAATTTTCCAACCTTTCTCCATGGGGACGAAAATGGAGAATTTCAGTTACTCTTTCATATCTCACTGCCCTGTCGACAGTTTTCTACAGCCCTCTTTGCTCCTTGAGCTCTAATTGTTAGGTAGGGGATGGAGAGATGATGCTAGCTAGAAAATTTGAATTTATAAATCATTTCAAGGGGTATGTGAGAAATTTGTTGATTATTGTTTGTGAGGAAGCCAAATTTTATTAGGGAAGGTTCACCAGTTCATATAATCGAGAGGGAGGAAAAAAGAATCCTGGTTTCCCTAAGCTTTAAGGATTGCTGGATAGTGTCAAGGCACAAATCTTGATCTGGGCCATGACAAGGTTTTTTTTTTCTTACCTTGAAAGTTGTATGGAGGGTAGAGGAGAGCATTCAGAAGGCTCATTAAGGTTTTATTCAGGATAGCTGCAGCTGGCTTAAGAAGCTGCTGTGAAACTTTTGTAAAGAAAGTTGCAATAAACTGGTTCAAAGGAAGTCAATGTTATCATTTGGCCAGTCAGTTGCAGCGCTGCTGCGCTGCAGCTCTTTCAGTTTTAGTTTGAATAATATTGCTATGCTGCAGCTATAGTTTTCATTGTTCGCCGAGATGAAAATTTAAAATAAAGTTATTATAGATGATATAAATCTATTTTAATACTAATACATGACAAAATATAAGGCTTCTATTTAAAATTTTCTTCATTATTTGATATATGCTTGTGTATTTAAATCTTTAGATACACCTAAAATACATTCGATTCCAAAGAAATCACCATCATCTCATTATGTATAAACCATTGCACACTATTCAGTATTAAAGAGACCGTTTGTCTTAAAAACTAGTACGTGTAATCAGTAATACCGTGATTCAACAATAGATTATTGAAATACTTTAAAATTTTGCAGTCTCTATAAATGGCTTGAGAACAAAATGACCGAGGTTAGGAAGATAAACTTTGACAAAATATAAATCTATTTTAATACTAATACATGACAAAATATAAGGCTTCTATTTAAATTTTTCTTCATTATTTGATATATGCTTGTGTATTTAAATCTTTTGATACACCTAAAATACATTCGATTCCAATGAAATTACCATTATCTCATTATGTATTGTAATGACCCAAAGTCGTTGTTTTGCAAATTATGTAAGAATTCCGCCTTAGGAATCAGGATCCCGGGGAATTTTACTTTAGGGCAAACAAAACTACCAATAGATAGAAACAACTTTAAAGATCAAAGAGCCCTAATTCAGGAGAAATCCGAAAGACGGAAGCTCCCATTCTATCTTTGAAATTTCTAAATTCTAAAAATCAAAAATATTGAAATACGTGTCTGAATTCGTCGTTTTCAGTGTCGACGTGTTAAGTATATTATTTAAAAGCTGCTCGAGAAGTTTTATCAAATTCTGAGCGTCGATTTGATCGTGGCAAATTTTTGAAGTTTTAAACCCCTAAAATTAAAATAAAATAAAGTATTGCTCCGAATCGAAAATTTTCGGCGCGAGGGTGTTCGTCATGTCGTAATACATCTCGGTGCCAATTTTCGTTGCATTCGGAAGCCGAACGGCAGAAAAATGCAATTAATTTAAAAGTTTTAAGCTTTTTTTTTATTTCTTCATTTTTCCCCTCTATTTTCTCTTCCTACGCCCCCCTTAAGATCGCATCCTGCAATCTTTCTCCCGCACCAGGCGGGAGAAGCTTCTGCGCCAGGCGGAAGCCTGGCACCCTGCGCCGTTCTCCCCTGACCCTAGCCGCAAATCGCAGGCTCTGTCTTACGACAGAGCCTGCAGGCGGGACTTCCGCCTGCCAGGAGGGGGCCCGCCTGCGCCATTTCTGGCGCAGGATGCGGCCGGCCCCCTCAGCCGAACACCCCCAGCTGCGCCTATTTAAGCGCAGGCCCCTCCCCCTTCTCTTCCCCACGATCACCACAGCAGCCCTCTCAGCCAGCTCCCTCCCCTTGCTCTGTAGCCGGCCAACCTTCCAGCAGCCCCCATCTTCCTCCTTTCAGCTTCCGGCAGCCTCTCCTCAGCCCTGCCAACCTCCGGCAGCCCCCTCCAGCAAGCCTCCCAGCCAGCAGCAGCCTCCGACAGCAAGCCTTACTCCTCAGCCAGCCAGCCCCCTCTCCGGCAGCTTCCAGCAGCCTCCGGCAGCTTCCAGCAGCCTCCGGCAGCCCGACAGTCCCCACAGCAGCTCCAGCAACCTCCAACAGCCCTCTGCCAGTCCCCGACCATCCTTCGGCCAACCCGTTCCAGCTTCTTTTCGTGTTCCGGCGATCCTAAATCTAAGGTAAGAGAAGGAAATTTGAAGAACACATTCGATTTCTCTTAATCTGGTTACTCTCTTTATAACCATCAAATTTATGGCTAGTTATGCACAATAGAATTATTCTCATTAATTAATAATTAGAATGATTCAAAGTATTATAAATGACTACTATTTTCTATTTGCCAATTCAGTCGATTATTCTGACTTTTTCGTCATACATTAGTATGATAATCATGAAGACACCTTAACAACTGCTTTAACAGCAGCTTAATTCAATTGAACTTCAAAGGCAGAAGAAGAAGAACAGAATGAAAGAATAAATTAAACTCCTAAATCATTAAAAAGATAACTTAAGAATATCGGAGACTTAAATGCAGATTGAGCGAACTGTCACTCATTCGAGCTGTTGAACTGCTGAACTTAAAGATTAAAGGTACCCGGTATATGACTTGCATTACATCTTGCATTTTTCTATTACTGCTATGATTCGCTTATTTGTTTTGAGCCGAATCCATTTGAAGCTTGGTTGGTTGATCGGAACCAACGTAATATCATTCGGGGTTGTTATCGGAAAATGATATCGATATCATTCGGGGTTGTTACTGGAAAATGACATCAGTAACATTCGGGGTTGTTGCTGGAAAAATGACATAAGCAACATTTGGGGTTGTTATTGGAAAATGACATAATAACATTCGGGGTTGTTACTGGAAAAATGACATCAGTAACATTCGGGGTTAGTTACTGGAAAATGACATCAGTAACCGTTATTTTGTGATAACTACTTGTTGCAGAAATTTGCTTGCTTATTTTGCACGGTTGCCTTACCTATCCTGCATTTTTACCTCTGCTGAACGCATTTTCATAAAGTAATTTGTTATTGTATACTGCTGTACTTAGAGTATTATTTAATTACTAGGAATTCAAATCCCGGTATTATTTTCTGTATAATACCAGGTCAGGTGCTCTTGGAAGATATTAAATAAGAACCTTAAGTTTCAAAAGATCGATGACGGCGCTGAATTGCTTATTTTGTTTCTTTGTTTTGTACGATGATGGACCTTGTAATAAGAACTTTTGATAAATGAAAAATATCATTCACTTTTATATGCGCATTTTTTTTCTCAAATTGCTTGATATGATCCTGCGGTGAGTAGTCACCCAATGCCTGAACGGTTTCTATCGAACCGGCATCGGGCCCTCACAGTTGGTATCAGAGCAGGATTAAGCATATTTGAGGGGAAAGAATATACATACGGAAGTAAAGGTATATTCATTAAGCAAATTAGAAGATATATAACCTTCATGCGTCATTACAATCTGATTATGAAAATGCTAAAGCATCATGTACGTGTTAATCTTTTTAGATGGATCCTCATGATGATATGGTCGAGTACTACGAGGACTGGGAGATTGGCCGTAATCCCTCGGACTCCGAAATTACAGATATTAGCGTCAACATGAATACTCCTGCCGAAGAATCTAAAATTGATGTTCTAACAGAAAAGTTGAAGAATGTAGAATAAATATTAGCCTGGTGGTTATCAAGATCCGGGAGCAGGATAAGGGATCTTGAGGTGGAAGTGCAAGAGCTGAAAGGGACGCTACAGGGGAGGATGACTGCTCTTGAATGGGAGGTCAAGAAAAATGACGACGTGAAAAATCGTCAGATCATCCGGCTTCAGGATGAGCTTTATCGAGTTAGGAAGCTCATAAAGTTTGGCAACATGATTGCCTCTACGTCTAGAGGAAAAGGGATAGTCAAGGATCTCGGGGAGTCCTAAAAAAGGAGGAAGTGTAGTTCTAAATCCTCCAGTTAGTAGGAGTTAAAATAAGAAGTTATATTTTTTTTATCTTTTTGTTGCATTCAGTAAGAAATAAGTCCTACTGTTAATGCAATCCTCTTTTTGTACAAATCTATTATTAGATAAAGTTTTGTTTAAAACTTAAAGATGAAATCTTATATATCATGATTAATTGTTTGTGTATTCGGCAAGTTTCAAACCGCCCCTAAAACTCAAACTTTATCACTCTAAACAGATGGATTCCGATGAAGGCTTCCTCGCAGTACCCGCCGAAATCCTCATCTGCAGCGGACAATAGGACGAATCTTTTACTAGAAGCTGTTTTACAAGCTCTCTCAAATCAAGGGAAAGCTTCCACCTCCTTGCTCTCAGCAGAAGCCCCTCAAGAGCAAAGAGTGCGAGTGGACAATGCCCTCCAGGCCTTCCTCAAACTCAACCCTCCTACTTTTAACGGCTCGGCCAGACCCATGGAGGCCGAAGACTGGATCCAAGCCGTAGAGAGCAAGCTAGACAGCTTGAAGTGTCCATCTAGCGAGGAAGTTAGACTAGCAAAATACTTGCCAGAGGGTGAAGCGGAGAGATGGTGGAGGATCATGTTCGAGACAACCTTTAAAGGCTTCAATCTTGAGGACGTGTCATGGGCGGAGTTCACAACCGCTTTCAGAAGTCGCTATATTCCCCATTCTGCCCAGAGAATACTAGAAAGCCAATTTATAATGGTAGCTCAGGGTGATCGATCTGTAGCAGCCTACGAGACGAAGTTTACAAAACTCTCTCGTTATGCACCGAAGCTGGTGGACTGCGAAGCTTCAAGGTGCAGTAGATTTTTAGAAGGTCTAAAAGACAGCATTCGCACTAACTTAATTTCTTTGAGGCATACAAATTTTGTTATTCTTTTGGACTGTGCGACAATGCTGGAGCACAACGAGCAGGTGATCGCGGAACGACAAGGGAAGAGACTAATCACATCTAATGTGAACCAGGAGACTTTCAAACGTCCCCGTTACTCTCCTCCAGCAAGGGCATACCAAATGTCTGCAGAAGCTCCCAAGAACACCGAAGGCGGAGCATGTGATCGACCTCACCCTGGTGGGAGATGCTACCACGGGAAGAACTGCTGCTTTATTTGCGGACGCACCGGCCATGGTTACCATTTTTGTATCGCCAAAAGGACGGTATATGGTGATATTATCCATGGGGCAAGGTCCGCCCCAAGCCAGAATTCAACACCAACAGCCTCCCCCGCCAATAATCGTCGAAGGGGAACTGCTCCCAGGCAAGTCGCTTCGACAGCAGCACCAACCCAAAGGAATGGTCAGGCCCCTCGAGTCACCGTTCCAGCAAGGATATACACTCTTACCCCTTTCATAGCACCCGACGACAGTAACGTGGTGTCAAGTACACTTTTTTATTTCGTCATCACGCTTGTTTAAACTTTTTGTGATAGTTATTTCTTTTTTAATTAGGCACCATACAAATTAATAGTGAACCTTTTAGTGTTTTGTTCGATACGGGAGCAAGCCACTCCTTTATTTCAGAAAATTGCGTTAAGGCCTTAAATATTCTGTGTTGCAATCTAACCAGCACCCTCAATATTGGGTTGCCTTCTGGTGCCACCATGAGTACTCAACAGTTTTGTATTTGCAACATCCCTATTAATAATGTAGTTTATGAGGCTACTCTACAAGTCCTTCCTATAAAGAACTTCGATATTATTTTGGGGATCGATTGGTTAAGTATGCATGAAGTAGTCATTGACTGTCAGAAGAAGAAAATTACTTTTAAGAAAGAAAGGAAACCAGAAGTATTCTTAGGTAAATTAAGTGTTAACGCTTCTCTAATCAGCGCACTTAAGGCCGAGAAGTTAATCCACAAGGGATGCGAGGCCTACCTAGTCTCTTTGATAAATAAGCTGGGAGAAAACATCTTTTTGTTAAAAACTAATGTTGTAAAAGATTTTCCTGATGTTTTCCTGATGAACTACCTAGTCTACCTCCAATAAGGGAAGTAGATTTTCCTATTGAGTTAGTACCTGGGTCATAGCCTCTGTCTAAAGCACCTTACCGTCTAGCCCCAAAAGAACTGCAAGAACTTCACGAGCACTTGCAGGACATAATTGAAAAATGTCTTATCAAGCCCAGCGCGTCACCATGGGGAGCTCCAGTTCTTTTTGTAAAGAAAAATTATGGATCAATGCGGATGTGCATCGAGTACCGGGAATTGAACAAAATAACCATAAAAAATAAGTATCCGCTTCCTCGAATCGGCGATCTATTTGATCAACTCACCGGGGCTGAAGTCTTCTCAAAAATAGACTTACGATCAGGTTATCACCAAGTTCGAATACGAGAGGAAGATATTCCGAAAACTGCATTCAGAACTCGTTACGGGCATTAGGAGTTTTTGGTAATGTCGTTTGGATTAACCAATGCTCCCTCAGTTTTCATGGAACTAATGCAACAAGTTTCAAGACCGTTCCTGGACAAATTTGTGATCGTATTTATCGACGACATTCTTATTTTCTCGAAAAGTGAAGAAGATCATGAAAATCACTTAAGGCTTGTGTTAAGCACATTAAGGGAGCATCAATTGTTTGCAAAATACACAAAATGTGAGTTTTGGCTTAAATCTGTTGCCTTTCTTGGCCATGTGATCAGTGCTGAAGAGATACAAGTTGATCAGAATAAGATAAGCGCCATCCAGGATTGGCCGCAACCCTCTTCGGTGACTGAGATTCGTAGCTTTTTGGGTCTAGCAGGCTATTATCAAAAACTTGTTAAGGGGTTTTCGCTATTAGCCTCACCTCTTTCAAGGTTAACGCAAAAGGCGGTACCCTTTGTGTGGAGTCAAGATTGCGAGCAGGCATTCCAGAAGTTGAAGGAATTGTTGACTGCCGCACCAGTCCTGATCTTACCTCAAGAAGGGATTAATTTTCAAGTATACACTGATGCGTCCAACGTTAGCTTAGGATGCATCCTAATGCAAGAAGGAAAAGTGATTGCCTACGCCTCAAGGCAATTAAAGAAGCATGAAAAGAATTACCCAGTTCACGATCTGGAGTTAGCATCAGTTGTTTTTGCCTTAAAAATATGAAGACACTACTTGTATGAGGTAAGATGCGAAATCTTTACCGACCACCAAAGCCTAAAGTATATTTTTACCTAGAAACATCTAAACTGTAGGCAAAGAAGATAGCTCGAATTAATTTGCGATTATAATTTTAGTATCTCTTACCACCCCGGTAAAGCCAATGTTGTTGCTGACGCCCTCAGCAGAAAGGTATCCCTAAATGAATTAATCATAAAAAGTCCCTTGATGGAAGAATTTCAGAAACTTGAGATAATACCCACTTCCAGCAAGCAATTGAACGATCTACTTCAGGTATTACCACCGAACCTACGCTCCTACAACAGATATTTATTGCTCAAGATCAAGACCCGATGTATTCAAAGCTAAAGAAGGACATAGAAAGTGGACGTCGATCAGACTTGCAACTTCAGCAAGGGAATTATATTTACCACGGAAAAAGAGTGTGGGTCCCTAATATCATACCCATTCGAAGCCAGATACTAAGTGAAGCTCACAATTTAGGATATTCAGTTCATCCCGGAAATAATAAGATGTATCAAGATTTAAAAAGAGTATTCTGGTGGCCAGGACTTAAAAGAAGTGTGGCTGAGTTTATTGCTAAGTGTCATGTGTGCTGCTTAGTAAAATCTGAGCATCAAAAGCCAGGTGGACTCTTGCATCCTTTGGAAATTCCGGAATGGAAATGGTCAGACATTTCTATGGACTTTGTCATGGGGTTACCCAGAAGTCGTTCAGGAGCAGATACAATTTGGGTAATAGTAGACCGATTGACCAAATCAACTCATTTTATTCTTATCAAGCAAACTGACACCGTTGAAAGATTAGCCAAACTCTATATTAAAGAAATAATCAGACTTCACGGGATTTCAAAAGTCATAATCTCGGATCGAGATAGCAGATTTACATCCCGATTTTGGCAAGCGGTACTTCGCGATCTAAGAACCACTCTAGCTCAAAGCACTGGCTTCCACCCACAGACAGACGGGCAAACTGAAAGAGTTAATTAAATACTCGAAGATCTACTGCGGTTGAGTATTCTTGATTTTGGTGGTAGTTGGGAAAGCTTATACCATTAATCGAATTCGCGTTTAATAATAGCCACCAAGCAAGTATTGGAATGGCCCTTTATGAAGCCCTTTATGGAAGAAAGTACAGCACTCCATTAGCCTGGACACAAGTTGGAGATGTTCAAATTTACGGTTCAGATTTGATTGAAGAAACAAATGAAAAGATAAAGCAAATCAAGAGTCGAATTGCAGCAGCCTAGGACCGACAAAAGAAGTATCACGACACTAGGCACCGGATGCTAGAATTTTGCATTGGTGATCGTACTTATCTAAAGATTAGCCCGATGAAAGGTATTCATCGCTTTGGAGTTACAGGTAAGTTGAACCCCAGATATGTTGGACCATTCGAAGTAACCGCAAGAATTGGAAGCTCAGCTTACAGACTCAAACTTCCTGAAAGGTTTTTCGCCATACACAACGTTTTTCATGTTTCTACTCTTCGCAAATGCCTCCAGGAACCCTCTCAACAAATTTCTGATTCAATAGTTGAAATTCAACCTGATCTGACTTATGTCGAAAAGCCACTTCAAATCATTGAAAAAGACCGTCGAAAATTAAGAAGCAGAACGATCCCGATGGTTAAAGTACAGTGGCACAATCATACTGTGAAAAAAGCTATGTGGGAAAAAGAGGATGTTATGCGAAGAAAGTATCCAGAGTTATTTTCTAGTTGAGGTAACCCAGAACTTCCCTTAAATCTTTTGTTTGTTCTTTTGATGTTGAGGACGATATCATTTTTAAGTAGGGGAGTTTGTAACAACCCAAAGTCGTTGTTTTGCAAATTAGGTCAGGATTCCGGGGAATTTCACTTAAGGCCAACAAAACTACCAATAGATAGAAACAACTTTAAAGATCAAAGAGCCCTAATTCAGGAGAAATCTGAAAGACAGAAGCTCTTGTTCTATCTTTGAAATTTCTAAATTCTAAAAATAAAAAACATTGAAATACGTGTCTGAATCTATTATTTTCAGTGTCGACGTGTTAAGTATATTATTTAAAAAAGCTGCTCGATAAGTTTCATCAAATTTTGAGCGTCGATTTGATCGTGGCAAATTTTCGAAGTTTTAAACCCCTAAAATTAAAATAAAATAAAGTATTGCTCCGAATCGAAGCGCAAGGGTGTTTGTCATGTCGTAACACACTTCGGTGCCAATTTTCGTTGCATTCAGACGCCGAACGGCGGAAAAATGCAATTAATTTAAAAGTTTTAAGTTTTTTTTTTTATTTCATTTTTTTTCCTCTATTTCTCTTCCTACGCCCCCCTTAAGATTGCATCCTGCGATCTTTCTCCCGCGCCAGGCGGGAGAAGCTTCCCTCCAGGCGGAAGCCTGGCACCCTGCGCCGATCTCCCCTGACCCCAGCATCAAATAGCAGGCTCTGTTTTGCGACAGAGCCTGCTGGCGGGACTTCCGCCTGCCAGGAGGGGGCCCGCCTGCGCCGTTTTTGGCGCAGGATGCGGTCGGCCCCCTCAGCTGAACACCCCCAGCTGCGCCTATTTAAGCGCAGCCCCCTCGCCCTTCTCTTCCCCACGATCACCACAGCAGCCCTCCCTCCAAGCAGCCGGCCAGCTCCCTCCCCTTGCTCTGCAGCCGGCCAACCTTCCAGCAGCCCCCATCTTCCTCCTTTCAGCTTTCGGCAACCTCTCCTCAGCCCTGCCAACCTTTGGCAGCCCACGGCAGCCCCCTCCAGCAAGCCTCCCAGCCAGCAGCAGCCTCCGACAGCAAGCCTTACTCCTTCTCAGCCAGCCAGCCCCCTCTCCGGCAGCTTCCAGCAGCCTCCGGTAGTCCCCACAGTAGCTCCAGCAACCTCCGACAGCCCCCTGCCATCCTTCAGCCAACCCGTTCCAGCTTTTTTTTTGTGTTCCGGCGATCCTAAATCTAAGGTAAGAGAAGGAAATTTGAAGAACACATTCGCTTTCTCTTAATCTGGTTACTCTTTTTATAATCATCAAATTTATGGCTAGTCATGCACAATAGAATTATTCTCATTAATTAATAATGAGAACGATTCAAAGTGTTATAAATGACTACTATTTTCTATTTGCCAATTCAGTCGATTATTCTGATTTTTTCGTCATACATTTGTATGATAATCATGAAGACACCTTAACAACTGCTTTAATAGCAGCTTAATTCAATTGAACTTCAAAGGCAGAAGAAGAAGAACAGAATGAAAGAATAAATTAAACTCCTAAATCATTAAAAAGCTAACTTAAGAATATCGGAGACTTAAATGCAGATTGAGCGAACTGTCACTCATTCGAGCTGTTGAACTGCTGAACTTAAAGATTAAAGGTACCCAGTATATGACTTGCATTACATCTTGCATTTTTCTATTACTGCTATGATTCGCTTATTTGTTTTGAGCCGAATCCATTTGAAGCTTGGTTGGTTGACCGGAACCAACGTAATATCATTCGGGGTTGTTACCGGAAAATGACATCGGTATCATTCGGGGTTGTTATTGGAAAATGACATCTGTAACATTCGGGGTTGTTGCTGAAAAAATGACATAAGCAACATTCGGGGTTGTTATTGGAAAATGACATCAATAACATTCGGGGTTGTTACTGGAAAAATGACATCAGTAACATTCGGGGTTAGTTGCTGGAAAATGACATCAGTAACCGTTATTTTGTGATAACTACTTGTTGCAGAAATTTGCTTGCTTATTTTGCGCGGTTACCTTATCTATCCTGCATTTTTACCTCTGTTAAACGCATTTTCATAAAGTAATTTGTTATTGTATACTGCTGTACTTAGAGTATTCTCTAATTATTGGGAATTCAAATTTCGGTATTATTTTCTGTACAATATCAGGTCAGGTGCTCCTGGAAGAGGTTAAACAAGAACCTTAATTTTCAAAAGATCGACGACGACGCTGAATTGCTTATTTTGTTTTTGTTTTATACGATGATGGACCTTGTAATAAAAACTTTTGATAAATGAAAAATATCATTCACTTTTATATGCGTATTCTTTTTCTCTCAAATTGCTTGATATGATCCTGCGGTGAGTAGTCACCCAATGCCAGAACGGTTTCTACCGAACCGGCATCGAGCCCTCACATGTATAAACCATTGTACACTATTCAGTATTAAAGAGACCGTTTGTCTTAAAAACAAGTACGTGTAATCAGTAATACCGTGATTCAACAATAGATTATTGAAATACTTTAAAATTTTGCAGTCTCTATAAATGGCTTGAGAACAAAATGACCGAGTTTAGGAAGATAAACTTTGAAAGAGTAGATGGCTATTCCATCCCAATCGTCACTGGTTCATCCCAATAAATGGCTGCTTCGTCCTAATCGTGACTTCAGAGAGTGCTGCACAGGAGGATCGATGGCGCTGCTTTGTTAGCATGTGGGAATAATTGGCCGGCGCTGCGCATCACCTCTAATTCTCTTAACTCTGTGCATCTTATCCTTTTAACTCTCTAAGGATGAACCTTCGTATCCTGAGGATTTGATTGTATGACAATGATAGCAGTACTTTGCAGATTTTCTAGTGTAATTGACTGTGAGTTTTAAAGTACTAGTGTAGATTCAAATCTGTGAGGAAACCTCCTTGGTGATGCCAAACTATATATATATATATATATATATATATATAAGAAGCACTTTGAAGCCTTTTGGAAGGTCCTCTCAAAGGATCTCTTTTATTAAGGGAGAGTGATTAAACAAGTTCTTATCGCCATATATGCTCAAACTAGGTGTTGAGTCATGTAAAAAGTGCATGTTGAAGATGATGAAGCAGCGTGAGCTGATGGCACTAAGCTAGTATATATTAAGGAGTAATGGTACAAGTGACAGGATATTAGAATGGAGAATTGTAAGCGATGTGAGCATGGCACTGAGAAGGCGATGGAGAGCAATAGCATGATCTAAAGGAGTTCATGATCCATGAGTCGGAAAGTTGAATTTTAAGTTCAGAGAAGATCTTATGCTCCATGCCATCTCTGAACTTTAATTCTTGTTTTAGCTCAATTAAATGTCTTGGTTTATGAATTTGTTCATTATATATCAAGACTCAAATTCAATGTCATCACTGATAAATACCTTCTTTTATTCAAATCATCTTTATCTGAAATATCTTCCAAGTATGTACATGAACATCTTCAATTAGTTCAATACATAGTTTTGTTTTGTTATCTTTGCACAAGGCATTTTCAAATTTTGTTAGGAGTTGACAAAAGTGCAGAATTGTTTATGAAGCTTTGGTGATATGTCTTTGGATATTAAGATAAAAAATAAACTAAAATTATAGTTTTTTAATAATCATTATGTAATTCATCTATATGTATTTTTTCTATGCTTATTATCAAAACAAGCAACTGTGAAGAGAGGAAATCGTAGTGGAGGGCTTTTGCTTTTTCCAAATCTTAAAAGTTTATGATAACACTTATTCTAACTTAAATTCTCTCAACTTATAAATTTTCTTAATAATTAATTTTGATATTGGCAATTGACATATATGTTATTTTTTAAATATCTTTAATTATTTTTCAGGTTGACTTTATGTATTTTGGAACATCTCACTTGAATATCCAAACATGTCCTTTTCAATTATTCTCTTGTAAATGATATCATCAAAAATAATTCCCATTTATCAGTTCAACTCAAAAGATACTCATTATTGTGTTCTTCATCATAAGCAAAAATGTACGCTTGATCTTCCTAAAATATTTCATTACTATTTTTTATATTATCTAATCATGATCTTATAAGTGCCTTGCATGACCTCTCTCAAATACTAATCTATGTAGGAGGGATCAATTTAAAACTATAATTAATTATTTATTGTAGCTATGCTTTCTAAATGTTAGGGTTTTTACAAAAGTTGGTGAAAAATGATGTATGATATATAAAAATAAGGAGAAGATTTGATAAAATACGATTCAAAAGCTCCCAAATATTTCTTTTGAAATATAAGTATATGCAGTGAAATTTAAATTTGAAAATTGAAGTCATGTACATTTATTTGTGATGCAGTTGTTAAAAATTTAGGTCATTTAGAAATTCTTCAACTTAAGCTAAAAAGTACTTAAATAATTTTCCAAAATTTAGCAATTGCTAATAATATTCAAAGCCTCAACATTATGAACAACAAAATAAAAAAAACACACAATTCCAAGCCTCTTACCGAACCAAGTGAGAATCTTTGGTAAATTTATAAAATAGGCCCCATTGGAATTATGTGAGATAATCTTTTGTAATTGTACCATTTTTGTTCAACACTCAAAGAATTAACATTGATGGTTGGACTCAATAGAGAGGAAAAATGGTTTTACTAATCAAAATTAACAATTATCTCATTGTACAAAATAAAACCCTATTTATAGATTTTAGGGTATACTGCGATGAAAGTAGGAAATCAAGAAGATACAAGAAAGATAAGTTTGCTTTTCTTTAAAATGGGTCTGAATCAATAGTAGGGCCTTTATATGGGTACTAGAAAAAAATAGTGTATTTCCTCTTATTTATTACTTATGCTCTAATAAAATCAGGGGAAAACTATAACAATAACTATAGTACACCGATTCCCCTATACTTTCTTCTAAAATAAAATTTGGCACTTACATGGAGTCTTTATGTGATTTTCATCATTATTTTATAATTTTCATTGATTGTAAAACAATGTAATGAGATATATTGTGTTCATATTAAAAGAAGTAGAGAAAAATCCAAAAAGACATTGGAAGAAACTATTAGGAAGAATCTTTCGATTTGGAACTTAGGGAAAAGGCTTCTATTTGATTGTGCACAATGGAAACAAAGAATTCATGTAGCTGACCCTACCTAGTGAGATTAAGGCTTGTTGTTGTTGTTATTGCTGTTGTTGTTGTCATTGTAATGAGATATATTGTAAGTAAATCCCAAAGTAAGTGAAGTTACTTTAAAAAAGATGCTAAAGGTAAATGTGTAAACTAGATAAAATTACAATTGAGATTTGGAGAATTAATGAAGGTATTATAGTAGGTTTGCTAACAATTTTTGTAATATTAATTTAGAGAGTGAGAGAATGCTGAATAATTGGATTTTTTTTTAATATCAATATTAAGAACCGAAGTGTTGTTCAACCTTGTGCTATGTAGGAATCAAGCTTGTGAGCATATAATGAAATCATTAGAAATGAGCAATGGAACACAGAGCTGTGTATATTATTCGTGTTTTGGGGAAATGGTTTAATTTCATGTCAAAAAGTTATTGCAAAAATAGGCTTTTATTAAGTTAATAATTTGAAAAAATAGATGGTGCGAAGAAAATTTTTTCATATACTTTTTTTATTTGTTTTGAAGACGCTACTAGAAAGTGTTGTCTAAAGTATGCTAAAGTAAAGCATAATGGGCATTAACTATAACCAAAAAAAAAAATATTCTATAGAAGGATTGCATTTTATGCCTATGCGTTTGGCGCCAAGCATTGAAGATAGGTTTAGTAGCAATGGTTATAGTTTGACACAACTACTTGTCTATTGGTTGTATTATTAAGCTGGACAATTTAGGTTTCTAAAATGCACTAGGCATACCTTATTAGAATGCAGCTAGTTACACGTACAAAATTTTAGAAGAAAAGCTGCCCAACTTTTGAAAAAGATGATTAAAAGAATTTTAAAAAGTTATGAAAATTAATTAATCCCATTTAAATTCCTTAAGATTGAACTGAAAAGAGAAATAAAATTAAGTTTTAAAATAAGGTTCTACTGCACAAAAAATTATGAAATTATATGCATTAAAGATATAATGCTGTATAATCCTCAATAGAAGGCTATATTATCCCAAATGATTTCTAATTTATTTTTTTTTAGAAAATCACAATTCTCAAACATACGAAAAATAAAATAACAAAAGCATTAAAGAAAAAAAGGGAAGTTGTGGTGTGACATTGGAGGCTTTCATGTATCTCTAACAGCGCACATTGATAAGCAAGTTTGTGTGGCGGGAGGTTAAGGCAATGATGGAATCTTTCAATAAGGTATTGTTTTTTATTGTTCCAATGATTGGGGATGAGATTGTGGTTTCATAATAGCAATGTAGGATTGGCCAGAGCAGTTTTATGGTTTTACTATATTATTGCAAAAATCTTAAATATGTAGACCTTGTGCAAAAGATAAAAAGAAAGGATATGTGAATTTTGAAAGAGAAGAAGATTTCATA
Organism: Gastrodia elata; assembly: GCA_016760335.1. Lineage (NCBI taxonomy): Eukaryota > Viridiplantae > Streptophyta > Magnoliopsida > Asparagales > Orchidaceae > Gastrodia > Gastrodia elata. The sequence goes on from CM028672.1 coordinate 62,037,382, forward strand.
AAAACATATTAAAATTTTTTAAATGACTTATTTAAAATTTTAATATAAGCATTAGAATTTAATTTTTGAAAACAAAGATTATATAAATATGAACTTGAAATTTTGTTGCAATAATTTGGCACAACTTAGAATTCTTATAATATAATTGAAAATTATTTAAATGATTTCTCAAGTTATAACATCTGTTAATTATGTTTAGAGTTTCAAACAAAAAACCAATAATTGATGACTTTGAAGTATATGGAAGAAAGAAATGCATTAGTAGTGCAAATTTAGGCTCTACACTAGAGTTAAAGGAAGAATTTTCTTAAAGTCTTAGTTTTTTCTTTCCTCTTAAAAAATCCGTACATTTAGAGCTGTACACAATTAGGAGGAAATTATTTTATTATCTCAGTAAGCAATTTTTCAATAGTATGAATCGGCCTCAATCTATAGGTTTTTTGGTTAATACAAGGTTAAAAAATAAAATTTTCTACTTTAATAGCATTAAAGTATGCTGATGGCAAAAACAAGTGCTGATTGATACTCACAATGGATCGACCTCTTATAGGATGGACAATCTTTCTTTGACGTTCCAAGTTCGTCATGGATTGAGCCAAAAAAAGAAAGAAAAGCCGATTGATGCTTATCGTGGATTCATGTACAAGTTCATCAACCTCTCCGACATCTAGAATTTCTTGTGACGTTTTCACATAAATCGTTGTGACATGGAGAGTTGCAGTTGATGATAGATGTCGAATGGAAACTGCTTTCAACACTGGGATAGCCGTTAAGTTAATTCACATGTGCATTTGTGATTATGATTGAAAACTGGCTTTTCTAGCATTTTCAATGAAAGTGATTGGCTTGACCTTTGCTATTGAATGCTGGGATTATTTTGTGTATGCTTTCCTTTTACAACTATTAGACTTTACTTTAGAGTTCACCTTGAATAAACTCTAACCATATATATTAAAAAGACATTAAAAAAGAAAACTGCTTATCATATATTCTCTCGATAATAGTTATCAAATTTTCTTACAACATTTTTTGTATAGATGTGATTTCCAACAAACCATTCCATGAAAAGTTGGTTCGAACAAATATAAAAGTTGTATTCATTAAATTTGGGCAAAACCTTTGAACTTTTTGCAATTTAATTCAAGAATCATATAGAACCATTCCAATGAGTCAAGTATCTTTATAAATCACGAACTTTAGTGGATAATATTTCATTGTCACGTATCGTCTGTGGAAGAAGTTGTGTATTTGTAACTTGTAGGTGACTGGTTGTGAACTCATAAAGTGGGTGGATAGAGATGAAAATTTACAGTTGATAGCTTGTTCCTAGTAAAACTCTTCTACATTGAGCATGGAATATAATCTAATAATTTTTAGGATATCAAACTCATAAGCATTAATGGCAACATGTTAGGTTATTATAAAAGGACCTGTTTTCAAAATTACAGTTTGAAGCCTTTACGAGGTTCATCTACACCATTCTATCCCCAATTTTAATTCAATTTGCCTTATATTTAATTATGCTGAAGTTAATCCGTTAAAAGTTGAACTTTATTTTCTTACGAATCTTATGTAGTTTGTGCATGTGTTGGGTTAATGATTTACATAGGTGCCCTGGGTTTAAACTCTATAGATAACTCTGCTAATCATTGAGTCTTAGTTTGGTAACCCTGTGATAATTTTAAATGGATTCATCCCTATTACCTTATTGAGAGTTGAAATGTTTATAGTTGTATTCAATGGCAAAATAAATCCCCTCCCAAAAGATATAGGTCCTGTATCAGATTAGGCAGTAGATTTTCTACTTTCAATTTTATCAAATTCATTTACTTGTTATTTTGTGGATGAGAAGGGAGAATTTTATGACAATCCCTGTTTTTTAAAAACGTTTTTAGATATAGTTAACAAACTTAATGTCCTAACATAAAATTAAGGTTTTCTGTAGGCTGTGCAACTGAACTAATGGAAATATAATTTGGCAATTTTGGGCGCATCTATTGTTGTATTATAGGAAATGAAGTAAACAATTTTGGAAAATTTTTAATTGCTATGAAGATTAATTAGTTTTTTCTAGGAGTATGAAGTAACTTAAGCATAAGCTCATATTATTATCTTCCCATGAAGTGAATGCAATGGGCAATGGGCAATGGGCAATGGGGGACAAGGGCATATATAATCTAGCGTCTAGTTTTTTAGCAAAGCAGTCTAGCAATATCTACCCATGGTTATTATTCTATGAATAGCTGTTTTGATGGTAGGCCTGTAATACCTGTTTTCAACTAGGATTATTGTACTATTCTTACAAAAGGAGCCTGCAATGCCTCCTGCTTGCAACTCAATTCATAAAATCCTTTTGGGGTGTATTAGCACAACACAATAATATTTCTTAGCATGCAAGCAATTGTTAAGAAAATAATTTTTATCAAGTAACGGTGCATCATCATTTAATGTAATATATTAAGTTTTAATACGATATAAACTTTCTCCATAACCTGCATGGCCATAACCTGCATGGTGTACCAGTAGTGTAACTTTGTTATCAGATTTAACAAAACTTAATCACCATCTTTCACTGGTGGTTCTTCCCAAAATAAACAGGGGAAGAAGAAGAGCATACTTAGGATTAGCAGCGTGCCAGAGTGTCATACGTTCATAATGAGGGTGCTCCATGATAGTCACTAAAAGCGAAGGTTTTTAGTACACAATGTTAGACTGTAAAGGCGTGCATTTGCATTGTAAATTGGGTATATTGCCTCAGTTGCAATCGGCGAAGTATTGCATATTGGGGAGTGGAAAAAACCATTAAAAAGAGAATTCTATAGTTAATTCTGGAATATTAATCCAACCTGCTATAGATCTTGTGAATGCGTGCATACTTGATCCAATTTGCTGTAAAGTAAAATAACATCAAGTATCATGATTTTATTAATACCATAGCATCGATGGTATGTAATTTTTGCCCTTATCATAATTTTTTTTTTTTTTTTTTTGCTTTTAATGACCAAATTTAAATTATTGTTAGGTTGGGCAGCAATTTTCCATCAAAGGCAAATGGTCTGCCTTACAGATGCGCAATCTGCCAAACAGATCAGCCGCCTAACGATGGTTTATCCGTCCCTTTAGCCCTGCCCCTGCTACCATTATCTAAAGCCAGGGAAGGCCTGTTTTTCTGCACTGATTGTAAGCGAAAAAAGGATGCGATGGAAGGGAAAAGATCGACCCGGCCGACTGTGCCGAGGTAAAAAAAATAACTTAAAAAACTAAAATAAAAATAAAAAAAAGGAACTCGGTTTCCCCAACTATCTGCCTCCCAGTATATTCAAGCTAGAGGAGGTGTGGTGCGTTCCTTCTGCTGCAAAGCTGATGGAGAATTACCCCATTTATGCATTTGTTGTTTTGTGGCAGTAAATTGTATTATTGTTTGATGAACTAACCAAACTCATCAGAAATTATGATAGTTTGATGAACTCACTAATCAGTGGCACAAGCGCTTATTATTGGCTTATGATTTACTGAACAGAACTTTGATTCACTATGTATTTGTTACAATCTTACAAGAAAATTCCCCATGTTGTTATCCCATCACATTTATTATTCTCTGAAATAAATCAAAGAAATATGAGCAATCCTACTTTAATGCAATCAAAGAAACATGGATTTCATCTTCATGCGCTGATTGAGGTTAAAGCCGAGGCAGCTTTATTCAGAGATGAAGCCTCGCTGCTTCTATGCTGGCTCTGATATGCTCTCACGGCCGCCGGGGCGGTGGGTCCCAGATAGTACTGGTTATGGGAGCCTTCCTCTTCCAGGCGCAGTCTCTGCATTCTCAGGGCGGTCAGATAGAGTGCCACTCCAAGGAAGACAGTGATCAATCCGAAGACTCCGGCGACTGCAAAGAGCCCGGGATGAACTGCCGGGCATGTCACCCTTGGTTTCGTCCAGTTGTACAGGTGACCGGACTCAACACCTATTGCTATCATCAGAAGCACCTCCGCCACCGCAAAGCATATCCTGCATCGAAAACAGCCGGCTCGAGCTTAGGACTACCCTACTTATTGTGTTTTGTTATACATGATTTTATAGACGTGAGTGGGTTTTGTGGAAAGAAATTTGGGCCGTTGAATTACCAAGTTGTCAGAAAGAGGATGCAAGTTTGCCATTTCCGCGCCCTGGCGGCGGGAGACACTTCGCTCAGATCACCTGTTGCTACCGATGGCGTGGGGCCGGTGATTGCAACGAGCATGTAGGCGTGCTCGGCAAACATGGCTACGGCGAAAAGGAGGAATGCTGCCAAGGCGAATGCCAGCGGTGTTTTCCCGCTGCTGCTGTACGAGCACCTGTATCCTTTGCCACTGTCTTGGATGGTCAGGATCATCCATGTTGGCTTTGCCAAAAGCAACATCAAATAAAATTGTTAGCTCTGATATAATTTATGATTGATCTTATCATCCCATTCATTGATACCTGGGACTTGGAGGCCTCGCCTGCGAGGCATAGAATGAATCCGGCGAGGCCGCAGAGGACGGATAGCCCCACGAGGAAGACAGCGACCCTGCTGCTGATGTCGGCGGTGCGGTAGTTTCTGATGGACAGATCATCATGGTTGATTGTTGCCATTACCTTTTTCTTCCTTCTTTCTGACTTGTGATTCTTCTGGTCATCCACATTGAAAGCCGTATATAATGGCAGCATTTTGGACTGCCGGAGAGGATAGGAATCTCAGAAGATGGGTATCACTTGTTGTTGGGGTACATGTCATTTGCTTCATTGAGGGGCGATTCTCTCTCTCTCTTACTCTTGATATATATATATATATATATATATATACTAATGTGTGTGTGGATGAGCATCGTGCAAAGAGGATTGATTCCTTGTGGAGGTTAGAAAGGCAGCATTCGTTGTATAATAGAGAAAAAAAGGGTGAATAATCTTTGCTTTAGGTCCAGCTTTGGCATCTCTTTCTCTGCTCTTTTTTTTTTGTTCCAATCAACCCACATTTTCTTAAACCCGGTGGGTCTGATTCCCGGTTCACTTGCTGAATAGTTTGGTCACCAATATTTGGAACTAGCTGAGGGCTGGCAAGCAAGAACGAGAGGATGCAATGCGAGTGAAGAGAGTGAGGAATGTTGATCTTGTCTATTTGCCCATGGAAAGACCCCTCGAACTGCAAAGCTGGAATATCTTGGAGACAACAAGTTCCTATGTCTGCTCTAATCAAATGAGAAAGTTTGGAATTTGAGATGTTAATGTGTTCGTAAGAAGATAATAGAGCTATTAGAGAACCAACAAATAAAGTACATAGCATTCACTTGATACAATAAGAACAATAAAAAATTGAAATACATGTAGTTTGGGAATAGCATATATTTCTGTGTATACCTTTTGTTGTACTTCTTATAAACAAAATGCACACACTATTCGGTATGTAAACTGGAGCCATTTTTCTTCTCTTTGGTTTCTTCTAAAAGAAACATATTCTGATCAGGAACTACTTTCTTACACAAGTTCCTAAACATTATATGAATGTTAATGAATAGATGCTGGTCTGTGCTTATATGCTTTTGATGCAATCGTTTCTATACAACCGAACTTGTTTGGATTCATGGCAACCATCACCTCAATCTTAGCTTGAATGTTTTTGACAAATTTCTTAGTGCTTGATTTGGGATTCAATCATTTTATGAATCTTATTAAGAAGGGTAAAAATTAAATAGAAAAATGAAGTCCAATTCATTGACTCTTAATCTTGTTATGAATCTTATTTTGCTGAATTGTCTTTACAAAGCTAAGTTTTAATTATTGCTACTTTGAAACACTCACATTAATATTTATCAGTTATCACTTTGTTATTATTCAAATCAAGAGATTTATATGAGTTTGTAAATAATGCATATTAATTAATAAATTACATGATAATAAGGATAATGCTAGATGCACTCACCTCCCCCACTTATTAATAATTATAATTTAGATATATTATATTTATTTATGATACATATTGTGGAATTACAAAATATTTTATTATATAATGTTATGATATTATGTAATTTCTCTTCTTTGTCATCAACAAAAAAAAATTAATTGAAGAGTCACTATCAAATTTGATGATTTGTACACATCTTTTTCTTTAAGATATGAATGTATAATTATTTCATCTATTAATATAGTGATAAATTAAAATACTTCTCCCTTCTTACTATATATAATGAGTGTAATTATAAGTGACTTTGTATTCATGTATGAGAGCGTATATATATAATGAAAGCATAAGCTATAAAAAATCTTTTGATTGGTTTTAACTTAATGATCATATGGTTTATTTTTTGTTTAGCATGTTTAATTTTACTAATAAATTTGAACTGTTTTTCTTTCTAATATTAATATTGTTGATTGAGGATGCAACAAGATGAATAATAATTGTTCAGTTGCATTTCTAATTAAAATAATATATTTATATTCTTAAGAAATTGAGTTACTTTTTATTATTTTTTGAGTAATGGTTACTTAAATCTTCAGTATATTTTTAATAATCATTGTAAATTTTAGAAATTTTTATTTATTTAAACCCGTTGACATGACATAAAAAAAAGCTCATCCAATAGAATTTGAAAATTTTTGCTTAATATAATATATTTTATAAGATAATTATTATTTATATTATGAATATATTTTATTTATTATTCTAATATTTCTAAATATTTCAATAAATGTAAAAATATGTATTTTGTACGCACCTAAATACACTGTTATATTGAGCTCCTATATAATCCGCATACTTTTTTGGGCTAAGCTTCGAGCAGCTGGCCGAATGTTCAAGGCTAATACCCCTTTCTTTAATGATAAATATTTTTAGCATACAATTAATCTTAAATTAAAAATAATTTAATTGATAATTAAAGTTCATTTTATCAGTTAATACACTATAATTAAAGGTGGTTTCGATACAACCCACCAAAATTCTTGTACATTTATACATAGGAAACCCAAATAAAAAAAGCATCAATAAAGTGCCATGAAAATTTTCATTTTAAAATCAAAATTATTATTATTACTTGGATATTTACCAATTTGTTAGCATGTCAAAAATATTATTACTGGTATTTACTTGCAATCCAGCTTTAGCAACATCCTGCAGTTGTGGTGTTTGAAATAGACGGTGTTGTTATGAAGGGTGGCAGTGCTAATTCCATCGCAAAACATTGGGAAATTAATAGGATCCTTCATTTAAGGAAATGGACTGATCACAACTTTCATCATTTATGTTACAAGAACATTTTACTTTTACTGTTTAACAGAGCTTGTTGTAACAGCAGCACCAATTTTTGTGCTTAATGAATCCTGCAACGTGAATTTCACTTTTGTTGGAGATTATCCAATTCCCGATGAGCACTTGAGCCATCTCCGAAAAGATGTGAGGGCTTCTCCTGATTGATTATATATTATGCTTTATTATAGAGTTAATTCAAAATGCTTTACATTGATGCAATAGATTTTAGGAAAGAGAATCATGCACACCTAGGTCGATTTTGTCAATAAAGTTCTGCAAGGATGACAAAATTACAAGTTCATGATAAAACATATCTTTATTTATTGATAAATTAAAACTTGAATTCTTCATACTAAAAGAAGCAACCTTATTATACAAACAATATATGAAGTAATAATAACAGTAGTAGTAGCAGCAGCTCATAAATGTAACAAATAGTGCTCTACATAACAAAGACTAACATAACAAACATAACCCTCACCTAAAGCTCCTCTTGCATTGGAACAAGGAGACGCATCGGTGTAACAAATAGCTCACAATATTTCGTCATCAAAGATTGTGGAGAGGACGACGCCCTGCACAAATTCACTTCGGCGAGCTCTCTCCTTCTGCTCACTGTCCGATAACAGAAGCGGCCTTGAGCTGAAAACTTACATTATCAACAAAATTGCATTGGCAGAATGGAGAATGCTGGAATGAAAAGAATTGCATGCACACAAGACAATATAACGAGAATGAAAACGGTGTTGCCTAAAATGCTTTAGACTGCTCATTTAACAGATTCACGGTCTGAATTCTTAATAGAAAGGGATAAGATCATAAAAATTATCAATATTAAATTTAACAAATAAAATTAAGTAAAGTTGTACACTGAGATAGTTGGATTCTAAGAGCCCTAGATGCATAAAAATACTCAATTTAACTAGAAGATAAAATGACTACTTTAGGGTATTGGTGCAAAGCACACTCCAGAAAACAACTTTAAGGTTTGTAATAACCTGAAGCATGTATTAATTAAATATTTAGCAAGTTCACAAACTTTAATGGGATGATTGCATTTCTAAATTAGAGTGATGCTTCCTGTCTTCCAGACATGTGTGGCATTTAATTATCATTGTTATATGTTCCATTATGCTCATATGAGTACAAATATTACTACATGACATTATAAATGGCTTACTGTTAATGCAGTTGTACTCATTTCAATTGCTTGTTGTCATGGAATGCATAGCGTAGAATTTACTAATACTTTCTTCATAGGATTACAAACTCACAAGTTACTCGTTCTTTACCTAAGTTAAAACATAAGATATAAAAAAGATTAAAAGAATTATAACAAAAAGAAATCATGATGTCCAATCAATGGTTTGCTCGGCACAATATAGAGAAAATCTTACTGTCATCTATTTTAAAGTAATGATACAAGTGATCAAATGTAATTATATGTTTTACAATGAATAAGTAAATGGATATGTGCATGCGCAATTAACTGATGAAGCCGCCCATTGATAGTTGATAGTTGGAATCTTACGGACCAGGAAGGTTATGAAAAAAATTTGAGAATAATCAAGCACTGTGTTCCTGTGATCGAAGAATCAGTCATTTACTTGGTAAGGTATATGTCATTGAAAGATAAAGAAAATTCTTGAAAGGCTGTTCAAGATGAGAAATAGATGGCTTCATCAAATGACATGCATTCCTTATAACAGGTACTTTAATTTTGAGTATTAGCTTTTTTTTTCATTAGGATGCATCTAATTTATGCAATTTTTTATTTCAAATATTAACAATAAATTTTATTAGTAGCATCTCTAAATATGCAAAGAAACATGCAAAGAATTTTGCTAGGAAGAGCAGAATATAGATAAATGGTAGGCTTGATGCTGTAGCGCTTCTTAAATGTAAGAATGGAATTGGTACAATACACTTTTGCCTGGGGCTATGAGTAAGTGACTCCCTCTTACTTCCTAATAATGCTTAAATTTGTGTCAATTTTTTAATTTATTTGTTGGGACATCTAACATTTCTCAATGCAAATAGCCATCATTTGAAAACTGTCTGAATCAAAGGTTTCCAACTACATTGAAATTTGGATAGCTTCAACAAACATGGCAGGCTTTCCCATGTCATAGCCTGGATAAAATTTAAGGTGATTGTGATATTATCTAAATTTCAACTTTTTCTTGAACTTCAAGTTTTAAATTATTGTTTGTGCTAAGGTCATATTGTATGCATATGATCATAAATAAGTAAATAGTACTTTGGGTCATTTGATGAGCAAAAAATGCAAAACAAATTTTGCTAACCAAATTAAATATTTAAGTAACTTTTTGTTATTATAATTAATTTAATTGTTCTTAAGTTAAATTATGTTTGTTATATTTTGCTAGAAATATAAGAAGCTAGAGCACATGTCATATATTTTGAGGAGATTTGTAATTTTTGGTGCACAAAGACAGCAGAAGTTCAAAAAGAGAAAGCATGGATTTTGATCAATACATGTACAGCATGACTTCGTGAGCCTCAAAAGGAGATTCTCAAACAACGTGCATGGTCTAAAATAGAGCGAGCAAGTGGCCAGGTAGTGAGCCATGCACAGGTGGCACACAAGCAGCACAAGGTTAAGATCTGCAGGCAATTATGGAGAGGATCTGAGAAAACAGAGTAGCCAGTTCAGCAAGCGGCTCTGGTGTATCCTTGCATTAGTTACCATGCACATGTGGCATGTAGTTTTTGTAACAACAAAAGTTATACAATAAAACTCTAGGGTGTGATTGCGCTGAAGAATAAAGCTGAACTGTGACAATTGAAAGCGTGATCACTTTAATATTCCATTAATATTAGACTATCTTTTCTATAGATCTTACTATATATATGCGTGCGTTATGTCAGCATTGAAAAACAAGTAGCTATATTTTATGCATACACGCGCACAATTCTCATAACCAAGTTATGCTATCCAACTTTCAAGGTTATTGAGAAAAATCAACCGTTACTTTAGAGTCGTCTTAGTTTGCTTATGAGGAGTGCATCATGGAATTGTTAAACCTCAAGAGATGTACTCTATTAACAAGGGAATAGAAACTATAGTATTGACATTGTTTTACAAAAAACAAGTAAACTTTTATTACTAACATCCTATTTAACAATAGGTTGCATTTGCTCTATAAATGGAATACAAAGTGCCGGGTTCATAGAGGGGTATGAATCATTGAGAAAACAATAGAAAAGCCAAAGTTTAGCAGTAATGAACCTTAATCCCTCATGTCTTGGCTGGTAGAGAAAAGCACATAGTTCAAAATTGGCGACGTAAGGGATGGGTTCGGTGTCCTGGATGGTATAAATTGTTGCTACCTAATCAGTGTCATCATTTAAAAATATTATCGGGTAAATGAACACTAATTAATAGAGTTAAATTTTGTTTGTCCTTATGATGCTATGAGGTACCTTCCCAAAGAGTTAGTAGAAATCAACCAGCAAGCCTTTAATATTTAACTCATTTCATATAGCCGTAAAGCTTGAAAAACTGTTTTATAGTACTTAGGCAGGATCCATACTTTCCATTTGAAGCACAAGTTCTCAGTAACTTGTTTCTTCATGTACAACAGGCCATTACAAAAAGTGTCAATGATTTTATAATGTCAAAAATAGGAAACGAAGTCATACTAATAGATAAAAGAAACAATATATAACCACAATGAGTGGCCAAGAAAAAAAGATCATTTTGTTAATTCTAAAAGAAGTTACCTAGTCTCAAATGACTAGTAATCATGTTTTCAATATATTAATGTTTAGGGAAATTGTGAACGCACTGATAATCATTTAATGGTCAAATATTATGCATATCCTTCATCTTCTTTGCAAAGAAAAAGACACTGATTCACCACTGCAGATTACTAAATATCATACTTAGCAACTTAAGTAAAAAAAAAAAATCTGCATTTCTTCTGTAAGTAGCCTAACAGCGGAAGGGGTAATGAAAATGCATTACTTCACTTTATTATTCATACAATATACAAATATATTCAAATTCCAGCAAACCTATAAGGCTCCAATTAAAAAGAATCACAGTTTCAATGTTATAATCAAAGTGAAAGGCATCCAAAATTTTCTGGCATCCGTAAGATAACAAACATCAGGAAAGAATCCGTACCATGGGCTGGTAGGCATATGTTGAAGGATAGCAATAAAAAAATGCAAAATGTATGCCCAAGCGCAGTGAATAATGTTGCACCTTGCTTGTGGTTGCCGGAGTTCAATTCGAGTAGGAGTGAGAAGTCGAGGGGTTTGTTTTGAAAAAATATGTAAGAAAAAATTGTGATGCCTAAACTGATAACAAGTTAAATTAATTGTTAGTGAGAAATGAAGAATGCCTGTACGATGGAGCACCAATGTGATAATTCAACTTATGTTAACGACTACTGATGTTATTAAAGCAATGAAGAAATAAAATGTATCAATTGCCTTAAGAGATGGAGTTGAAGCATCACATGGTAGAACAGGGAAAAGTTGAAGTTGGAATCTATAAACAGTACGCCATCTCAGTAATATCCTTGGAAGTTCTTATCTAAGGCCTGTGTGCTCAGGCTCTCAAGTTATTTTATTATTGGGTGGAAAATGCACACCGATAAAACAAACCCAATATATGTAAATGTTACATTACAAAGCATCTCACAGTCAAAATATAAATAAACAACCAAAATAAATCACCCAAACAATTAACAACATTCTACCACCGAATCTATCATTTCTTCATACCTACCTCAAACCCAAGAAAAAATAAGATAATAGACATCAGAGAGAAAGAATCCCGTACCATGGGCTGGTAGGCTTATGTTGAAGGATAGTAATAAAAAAATACAAAATGTATGCCCTGGCGGAATGGATAATGTTGCATCTTGCTTGTGTGTTGGCCGGAGTACAATTCCACATGCGCCTTTGGGGAGAAAAAATATCCAAGAAAAAATTGTGATGCTTAAACTGATTAAATGTTAAATTAATTTTTAATGAGAAATAAAGAATGCCAGTATGATGGAGCACAAATGTGATAAGAGCGTGATGAGATTAAGATGATTCTACTTACGTTAACCACTTCTGATGTTTTTAAGGCAATGAAGAAATAAAATGGGTCAGTTGCCTTATGAGATGGAGTTAAAACACTAAATGGTAGAACAGGGAAAAGTTGAAGTTTGAATCTATAAACAGTACGCCATCTCAGTGATATCCTTCGAAGTTCTTATCTAAGGTCTGCGTGCTCAGGCTTTAAGTTATTTAATTCTTGGTGGAAAATGCACACTGATAAAACAAGCCCAATAGTATTTTTGTCATTTATATGTAAATGTAAATTACAAAGCATCTCATAGTTAAGAGATAAGTAAACAATCAAACAAAATCCCCCAAACCATTTACAACATTCTCCACAGAATCTATCAATTCTTCATACCTACCCCAAACCCAAAAACATAAAGATTTACTTGACTTTTACAAATATAACATGAAGATCAATCTACTTCTATTGAATGCCACACCTTGATAAAGTATTTTCAAATTAACAAATGGAGCAATATTTCATACACGAGTATGATTAGGTGTTGGCATAGTAAATAACTTGGTGGGGCCAAAAATGTATACTATAACATTTGAAGTGTTAACTATAAATCCTACATAAAATAGTAAAACAACAATAAAACATATCAAATATAGACTAAAATAAAAATACATCAAAACAAACTGGCACATACTATTGACGCCAATACTGCCATACTAAATGAACTCCCAAGTGCATGCATCCACTCTTGATTAAAAGATTTGAGGTCATTTTATCTAGTTTTATAAATTGGGTTGCACTATCCCAAAACTTGTAACCTACACACTCCCGGGATTCAAGAGATGCAAACGTAAACCAAATGTGCTCACTAAAATGATACCACTCGTACACACCTGTCAAAGATCAAGTGCACGTCCATAGTCATTCTCACTAGTGGTAGAAAACGCTCCTTTGAAAGAAAACTCATGCAAAAAAGCATGCAGAAAACCTGCACCTATAGAAAACTCGGAACTCTGGACTATGTTAGCATATTTCACTGCCGACAATTTCGTGCATATGTGAAAACTTTTTCAAGATGATTAAGTCCAGTATTATCTTATGTGAACTGATAATTTTTTTCAGTAAACTCTTACTTAAATAGGTAATTCAATTTTGTTTTATCAGAATTTTTTTATAATCAAGGTTAGAGCAGTTTGGTAAATTTATTTTGAAGAAATTGAAGTGTTAAACCATTTCATTCAAATGAGGAAAATATACAAAGACTACGCAAAAAGAATCGCAGAATATAAGATCCAAGTATCTAAAAAATGTCCAACGAATATAGCATACAATGAAAAATCTAACGAGAACTGAGAATAAAAATAATTGCAAAATAATAAGAATTAAGGGACTCGAGAATAAATACTAGTGGAGCTAACATGCAGTTGAAAGCCTGAAATATTTGAATAATATTCATAAAAAACTAAGATTGATAACTAGCCATCTAACACAAGTTTTGAGGTTTCTATATTATCATACTCCCTCCTAATAATCATTCCACAAAAATCTTAGCAGCGTCAGAAGTTTAAATAAACCCCAAGGGTTTGAAATTCCCAAAACAGAGAGCAGATTGCATTCAGTGAAAGAAGATGCTGCAACTGGCACAGAAAGTGAAAGTTGCAACAGTCCACAAGAGCAACCTGAATAACATCAGCAGCCCTAAAATTTCAAATGATTTTTATAAGGGTCATTTTTCTATTCAAGGTACCAAAAGAAATATCAGCTTTATGAATGAAGCATTTAAAAAAGATTAATCAGTAAATATGATGTTTGATAAAAATAAAAAGTAACACACTTGATGTGAAATGTATTGTGCAAAATTACAAAAAGGAAAATTATTTGCCATAAATATTTAATAAAGTGAATATAAAAATTGCCAAAAGTTTGTGGTACTTGCCATCAACATGGAATCCATGACATTTGGGAGAGAGTATGAACAAAAACTTCATCAAATCAAAATTTAACACTATTTCTGCTCTTAAAAAACAAAAAAATTAAAGGGTCATTGGATACATTAATAACTATAAATAAGAAAGCTCTGTTAAAATGCATCAAATTTGAAAACGAGGATTGCAATTCAAATAAACGAATCTTCAAGATTTAACAATGGCATTGTACATGAATTTTTATATGCAAATCTAACTATTTTAAGTATAATAAAAATTGCACTTAATTTATATTTTACTAAACTTATGTTGAAACAGTATTCTTAGCATGAAAATATGTTAAATTGTTATAGTATTAATAACTAATCATAATTTTAACTTTTGCAGATGGCACGCACAATCCTTAGCTCCATGGGGTCTTTTGTGCTATGGCGCACTATTGTAACATTACCACAATTTTTAATCTAAAAAATAATTTTTAATTGAGAAAAATTAATATTTTGAGAAAATTAAATAAACTAAATATTATCAAAATTATTCATTTTATTTTAAAGTAAAAATGTCAAAATTAAGATTACATTTTTAATGATTTTTGAGAAAATGTGATGAATTCTGAATTATACAATACTTTAAATAAAGTATGTAAATCAAAAAATTTTAAAATAAATAAAATATTCATCAAAATTGAAAAAACAATTATATATTTAAATTCAACATAGTTTAATTAGCATACACTAAAATTTTCATTAATTTGGAATTAAATTGAGAAAATACGATAAATTGAGATTGAATTTTATTTAAATCTTACTTGAATAAAATTAATTCCAACGATATAAATTTAGTAAACCATGGAAGGATCGATCAGTGGAAAATTCATCCTCTTATCTGACGGATACAGAAACCTTAAACCGCGGAAGGAATCAGGTGACTGAAATTCCATGACTCGAATATAATCGTTACGAATTCTTAAATGTAGATTTTAACGATTTTGATTAACCGCGTAACATCTAATCATTAACCGCCAAGATTAGACAACTGAGACTAAGTCGGAAAGCGTTAATTAAATTAAACGACTAAGATTAATTCCTTGTATAGAAATTTAAATAAATCACGGAATCAATTGGGCAGTCATCATTTAATCCTGCAATTCTATTTAAATTCAACATCTTTGACTAAAACAATGACGGACCGAACCAAATCTGACCTAGTCTGAGATGACCCGAAGCTGCAGGATCACCCCCTACCTCACGACGGCACTGCAATGATTGAAAACCGTAAGTTTAGAAACTAACTTGGATGAGTTTGAAACACGTGAAGTAGGAAATTAAGGTTTTAATTATGGATAGGGCATAAATTTTCTAAAACTGTCACAAAATAATTTCTAAAATTCTCCATGATTACTACCTGAGCACTCTAATGTTTAAACCTAACATTCCTATACAAAGTAAATTTATTACAAACATAAATTAAGAGGTTTCATTTGAGTTCACTTCATAAAGCTTGAAATCCTCTCGGCCCTCAGTTCGGATCCCCTGAATTTTGCCTCCTAACATTCCCAAACTCTCCTCAACCTTCTTTCACCTTCATGAAACTCAATTGGAACCTTCTGTAGCTGCCTTTCACATATACATTCTCTCGACAAAGAAATTTTTTTTTAGGGTACTTCCTCCCCAGCTGTCAGACAGCCTTCCTTGCCTCTGAACATTATGAAGCAATTCACTTAACGCTCGAGAAGCCATTGGTGAGAAATAAGACTTCTAAAGGTAACTGGATTCAGTTGACACCTTATCACCCAAGCAACTTAAAAGCTGGTCAGAGCAGCTGTCCGAGAATTCTGGACCAGATAAGAGAGTCAAGATAAATCAGAAACTTCTCCTGAGTACTAAAGAAGCTTCTTCCTGAATTTAGCTCTACTACTCTAACCACATTTACTTGAGAAGAGGTGAAGGTAAACCTGAATTTTCTTCTATGCTTTATTTGATATTTGCATAGTTCACTTGCTATCTCATGCCAAATGATTTAATCAAAATAAATTCAACTAAAACCTAACCTTTGAAAATTCAACCCTAATGATCAAATTTCTAGCTTTTTCTCTCTTCCTTAAGACCCTAATGATCCTTAACCCTAAGCTAGGCCTAAAAATATAAGACTATTGTTAGGGGAATCTAATAAAGTACTGCTTGTAGACATGGTAGACCGATCTTGCCTTGAGAACCCTTGTTGAAGTCTAACCTCTCTAAACCATGGTTAATCTCCCTTAATTATTGGGAAGCCCTAAGTTAACGAAGCTAAATTATACCCATCACAAAACTTTGATTAAACCTTAGAACAACAAAGAATTCAACATTTTGATGGTTCTAACCATTAGTTTTGCAAAGGATCACCATGTGTCTTTTTTGAGTGCCTGTCTCCCAATTACTCACCATCTACAGGTTGATCATCTGTCCATTTTTGATATTTGATTAGGAGTCTACTTACATCTTGGAACCAATATTTGAAAAAATTAGATGTACTTGATCATGATAAATTAGTGGAGACAGTTTGGTATTATATCATCTAACTTGTCTCCCCTTTCCAACCAATAAGGTAATTATCAAAATAATGATACAGTAAGGCCCTTTAGTATCTTTAAGTGATGGATTGAACCCTAATATAGAGGAAAATTCTAGTTGGAGTTTGAAATCTAACCTTTAATCATCCTGCATTGAGTTTAGTCTCATGGTTACCCTCCTATTCTATGAATTAAGAAAATTAAAAAACCTTCCTGAGAACCTGCAAGAACTTAAAACTTCACTAGCTTATAATCCAGCTAATTCAATCTAAATGCCTCGTACTAAATTTTACTGATTTAGTAACATATATTGATTATTAAGATTGTGATTGTAGTTATTTAGATGACTTAGAATGCACCCTTATTCATTGTGATTAGTTTTTTTATAATATAAGATTAATTAATGAGATAATTGAACTAGGTGAAACCTTAGAATAAATCCTTGAAGATTATTGGGAAGCAATAATTTAGCCACAAATATCTAGTAATTTAGAATATTGAATATTTTCATGTGCAAATCTAGGATAAACATGGAAACCTAGTATAAAACCTAGCAAAAAATAATCTCTAGACACTATCTTGTTAAAATTAATAATTCAAGTAATCATACTCTTAGTGTTTAAGAAATCAAGATTTAAACCCTTAAATGCATTGGATTATTGAAATTTGGGCACTTATGTACACAGAATTCCAATGATTTAAGAGGTCCTGTAGCTCTAGCATCAGAAGGAAAAACAGCATGGAATAATTTTGATAAAAACCCAAATTTATGATTTTAAATTTAAATTGACCATTTAAATATTATTCCTAAGTTAAGAATTGAGTAGATCCTTTGATTTTGAGGTTTTAACCTTAATACTCAATAAATCTAATACCTGATCATACTCAAGCAATCAAATCATTTAAAAATAACGCAAACCTTATAAATTTATATAAATTGATAGATATAAAATTTTAGTTAGGAAATTGTATATTTCAAGAAATATCATCAAATAGAAAAAATTAATTTAAGTGCAAATAATTAACTATAAAATTTAATACTTTAAGAATAATTTTGAAAAGATTAAAGTAATGATTTTCCAAAAATTGAATTAATTCCAAATTAAAATGTGTTGGCCTGGCTGCTTGAGTATACTTTACTAGCTTAATAATTTTGAAAATTAAAGTAACGATTTTCAAATTTTATTTAATTTCAACATTAAAGTGTGTTGGTTGTTTGGGTATACTGTACTAGCTTAGTTTGAAAACCAGGTACGCGATTTAGTAATTTATTTTACTTTTTGCATATAAGTGTGTTGCTTGATTTAAAATAGAACATGCCTATTAGTAAGATAGCTCAGTTTGTACCACTAGTTTTACTTGATATTTACACTAACTCATTGACAATTTATACAAAAATACTGGTGGCCAAAAGTGTTAGTGGTGAGATCCATATTCAGGGGAAATTCATGAGAACATGCATAGGTAGTGTTGCTAGCACACATGACAAAATAAGAAGTATGACCTACTAGGAAGGGGTGAAAGATCCTATTGTGTTAGGACTCACCTATGTGTTATATATTCAACCAATTGTTGACAGGTAGTTGTATTCCTTCCTAGATTACGGCTTGTAATATAGGATTCTCAGTAAAGTATAGGTAAAATCTCATTCAGTGATGGTCACATTGTACTATTACTTATATTTATTATTGACTTTTTATACCATTTTGTTGATGAGGCATGTTCTTACTTTTTAAAATTCACAGTTTGCTCTCCTTTGTGACATTGATTATTAGTATATTCTTCCTACATATTAAAATGTATACTATTTTCTATGTATTCCAGTCTGAATTGCATGTGTTTCAGGGGCCTAAAACATTTAGGTGTGGATAGCTATGTTACTTTGGGGGAAATCTGGTGAGCATTGCGGATTTTTAGAGAAAGCTAAAGTCACCTATGATAAATTACATTTATTATATTTTATTTTTAGACTTTCTTATTTCATGTGGTCTATAATATAATTAAATTGGGCATTATCTTATTATTTTTGTTTAGTGGCTTTGCGTGATGTTTTGTTTGTGGAAGATGGAATACTAGATACTAATAAGTTTTCTTTAAATTTTAATTATTATTGATTCTCCACAATCGGACTCCCGGATGTTCCCAGTATACATTATTGACAAGTATAGTTCAACAAATACGAATCTGTTAAACTCTAGAAAGCAAGTAGAATGTTAATTTTGTAAAATTTGTTATTAGTTTTTTTTGTTAAGGTCATTGCAAACCGGTTAAACCACCCAATGGAAAAAATAAGAGCAAGGTTAACCTTTAAATACAGCTCTAACTAGATAATTTTCTCCCCCTCCAAGTAATCTCTTTAGAAATCCTTCCCGAGTCAGTCCAGAATATGTTCCAGAAACCTTGCAACCCTTTTCCAACAAATAAACAGCAGTCAACAATCAACAGGCAGTCCTTAGGAAATCATTATCTGCCTCCCTACTGCATATAATGAATGGAATCAACTCAGAAAGGACTATAAGAACACACGAACTTTTACTCCATCCACTGAACAGCAAACATAATGTTTGGAAAAATTCAAACAAGTTTTCAAAACTCTAGATAGATCGTATTCATGTTATTAAAGTTGAAAGTTTAGCTTGGAATCGAACTTCATAACATACTATAGATTTTGCTGCTGCGAAGGCAAGAGAAAATCATGGCAAAAATTAAAAGTGCACTTCCAATTCCAACCCAAATCAACATTAAGAAATTATCAATAGCAAAGAAACTGCAATTTTAATAGGGCCTTCGAGAACTTACCGGTTTAAAGGAATTGAAAAAAAGCTTGAGAGTTTGGAAGACATAATTCAAACCCTTTTTAACGCAGATAAATCTTCATCAGAAGTAACGCATTCCACCTACATAAATATCACCATGAAAAACCATGGCTAGCAATCCTGGTCTCTAAAGATGAGAAAGATAGAGGAGCAACTGAAGGAAAAAATATCCGCATCATTTTTGCACCATTTTTTGCACAACAAACAACTTTAAATCAGAGTAATATTATCTCAAAAATGCCATGGTGCCACAGATATACGCATTAGATTATGCAAAACCAACAAAACAATTTTAAGTTTTTCTTATAAGCGTCTGACGTTTTTCTTTTAAGCGGGCCCAAGCTTTTACACTGCACAAATTCCCATTTTATACTAGGCTATGCTACATCATCTACCCCTTAAGGTGCATTTTACAGTGTAACCATAGCAGAATCCTATGATCTTTGAATTATTGTGATATACAAGCTACTAGCATTGAGGAAGAAGGATTAATGCCATATAACAAACAGTTGCTTAGGATGTTTAGTTAGAAATGAAGATTTATTTGAGTAGTATCTCAACTGGAGATGAAGATGATAGATAGTATCTCAACTCAAACTCAAAATCAATAACCTAAAGAAAACTTAAAGGAATTGTGAGTTATCACAATTACAAATTTATTTTCAAGTCAATACAAAATCAATTCAAATGAATAAAAAATAAATAATACAGTAAATGCATAAGCCAATGGATCTGACATACAGCTTCCCATTGCATATTCATGAAACTAAGTATGGAGCCTTGCTTATATAAGTTGTTTATTAGAAGCCTAAATAAGCTTATTCAAGGCATCTTGAATATATTTTAGCCAGAAAACAACAACTCAACTTCACAATCAAAATTGTTTCATGAAACAAAAGATAACTTGAATTAGAACCTAATCGAGTCAAATTCAAGCAATTTTCAAGTGACCTTCACCTTTGAGCTTATTTTAGGACTAGTTGGAGGATGTATTGTTATTCACAAATTACATAGTGGGATTGAAAGTTTCTAGCGAGAATTATCACAAAGTATTCAGTTGACAATAGATGTTAAAAAAGCTCTTTGTTTTCAAGGTGCCAGTGTTCAACTAGTTAAGAAGCTTGTGTTTAACTAGGTTGATAGGCTAGTGAGCCAAGCTTGATCCATAATTAAAACTCGATTGCTTACCAAGCAAAACACAGACAATGGCATGTTTTGATCAAATTAAGCTTAGCAGAGTACAAAATTACAAATAAATATTATTTGTAATATAAATATGTAGAAGGATTATTATTTTAAAAAGAAA
Organism: Gastrodia elata; assembly: GCA_016760335.1. Classification (NCBI taxonomy): domain Eukaryota; kingdom Viridiplantae; phylum Streptophyta; class Magnoliopsida; order Asparagales; family Orchidaceae; genus Gastrodia; species Gastrodia elata. Next base: position 62,058,294 of record CM028672.1, read on the forward strand.
TTTACTTGCATAGCATCAAAATCTTTTAGCTGACCAACCCAAATTTTGAATATCTATTTATAAAACATTATTATTCTAATTAATTTGAGTTTTTAAAATTATATATAGACACAAGATTAATACATTTGAAAATATTTTTTTTTAAATACAAAATGATTCGATGTTATAGGTGTTATTATAAAATTTTATGGGTAGTGCAAGTAAAAATCTATATTTAAAATATAAATATTATTTATACAAATTCTATATAATATTAAAGTTTAAGTAAGCTCAATAACAGCTCAAACATAAATGAGCCAAACAATACTTATATTTTTTATTCAATCTCAATTGTTTGTTGACAAATCAAACACAAACATAGCTATGCCCAATCAAGCTTAGCTCATTAAAAGGCCCCTATTAGCCAATGCCAACCTATGATATCCAAAATTAATCTCAAACTGAAGTACCATCAAATTTTAGACCATGAGAGATAATTTGTAATAAGTAACAACAAACCAATCAATTTGAATAGTGCACCACCAAACAGTACATTATTTGATTAATTAAAATAAACACTTCCCTCTTAGTTCAATTCACCGTTGTTTATATTGATGATATTATAGTTTATAAAAAAACTCGATAACTCTATTTTATTGGAAACAAGTTTATAGGTTTTTAGATAATGTTAAATCCAATTTAATATTAAATATTATATGTTATATGTAAGAGTGTATGGTTAGAATTCACTATACCCAATAAATAAATAAATAAACCCAAACAATCCAAAAATAATTCATAGTGGGTCAAACTGTGCATCATTTTTTAATTCTGGAGATTCAAGAGATATTTGAAGCATGTGTGCAACTTCGTACAATCATACACAATTTTTAACATTATATGAATCTTCACAAGGGCCTATAGATGCTGGGCAACCCCTCTATTAGATATAAGGGGAGAAGAAAACCTTCCACTTGTTCAACAAAAATACCACTGAGCCATCAATAATAGCCATTTTTGACTAGCAATATCCATTAAAGTTATAGATGGATGTGTTAAGATGTGCTATCCGTTTCATACTCGTGCTATCCGTTTCATACTCATCCAAGAAAGTCAATTAATGCCATGTCATTCAAAGATAACACAAAAATTATCCCACATAGAACCAAAAGTTGTTGACCTTGCATTATGTGATAAAACATATGAGGGACTAGAACACAATCTTACACAAGAACAAACATTACAATGTATGAAAACATAGTTCATCGTGCAAAAGTACAGTGTGTGAAATGAATAGCATGCATACAAGTCAGCTTGGTGATCAATTCTAAAAAGGCTGAACTTAACAATATGTAGATATGTTCTGTCAATGCACCATATAGTACAACATGTACATTGCAAATACAAATTTTTAACAAATATTAGTCATTAGGAAGTGTTCCTCTACAATTTGAATGTGCAGCAATTGTCAAAGAATAACTTTTTGTAAAATTTCATAGCTGTTAATCCTAAAGGTAGTCCTTGGCACAAATTTAAACACCTAGCTAAGTCATCAAAGCAAAATTTAAAAATGATTTGTTAGAGGCAAAAACGAACTTCAAATACTTTTCATCATCATTTTGATCACTTCAGTGTGATGATGAATTTAATTTCCTTTAAGCATGCAGCTAGAAATTTCTTTGCAGCCTCTATCAATGTTTTCCCAATGACAGGCAGCCCTTTTCCACACTCTAACAATGGCCCAGCATCATCTAGCGCCCCTCCAAGGACTCCAAGACCTCCAACCCCCCTCCATTAAAAGAGGATCATTCCAGCATCCTATTACAGCCCTTCAGGAGACAATCATCTGCTTATTAGGTGCAAATATTACTGGAATTGAACTGCCAATGTCAGTGAGGGAAGAAGAGATACTCTCCAAAGAAGAAAGGGTATGCTTGAAGAAAGTTGAAGCAAACCTTCAAAATCTTAAAACTCTCTCAGAATTTCTAAAAGCTGAAACTCCTGAGATTGGCATAGCATAGATCAAAACTCATGAGTTAGAGTCCTGCATATAATTTCACCGACAATCCTAAGTGCAACTTTTTAAGTTATAAATGATTAGTAAGAAAAAGCTCACTTCCATAACAGTTCACAAATGCTGCGAGCTGAAATGCTTTTAAATAAATGTGATCAATAATTTCAATTTCTATTTAAACATGAATGAAACAGAGTCCGTTAAAGTTAAAAAAACATGTTTTAGTCCATAACACCAATGAATCCCCACGAGAGACAAAATCAGAACAAAATACAAAAAAACTCAAGCTTTCTGCTTGAGAAATACAAAGGTAAAGAATATAGGCAAACTCAAGACTATTTGTCAAAGCAAATAAACAATAAATATTCAGATGGCATACAAAATCTAGTCAAACAAATTTGTAACAAGAATTTAAAACAACAGACATACTTAGATTTCATGCATTGGCATCAATTATGGAAAGCACTTAACCAATACATAAATGTAGCATACCTTTCAAAATCAACCTCTTCTGAGCTTTCACTAGCTGTGCTTTCTTTGTCCAGAGACTCAGGATGTATGTCTTTGGAAGAATCAGCAGCAGGAAATGTGTAAATCAACGAAGATAGAAATGGGTCAGAAGCAGAGGAAGGGGCAGATGAACGTGATAACCCAGCAAAAAGAGTTTGTAGGTTAGCTTCTCTCACTTCCTTCCTCAATATTGATAAGCTAGAATGCGATCCTGAAGAACCTCTCCGAAACCTTCTCCTTCTTTGCAAGTAATTACAAGTTAAGGTATCCTAAGGCCCTCATAAAATATCCACAGTAATATACACAAAATAAAGAATTTCCTAAATAAACGTTCTAAAATATAGAAAAATTGCATTACACAGGTAGAACTGATAAAATAATTCAGAATACAAGAAAGGATATCTTGAAAAAATTTCCATGTTGCATTGTTATGTGTCCAATCAAATCCATTTCAACTTTCGCTGCACAAATTGGGCATATCTACAAATAAAAACCTTATCAGTTCAAAAATGCTACCAATCCCATTTTAACATTTGGGGAAAATACAAATAGAACTCGACACTTCAAGTCCTATTATAGTTTATGTTAGTGATTGTACTTGCAGGCAAAAAAAAATAGCAAAAAAGAGATACCAACATTGATAAAAAAATTATTAAATTCCCATCCACAAAATTAAAAAAAAATCCTGTTCAGATAGGATGAAGACAATAACATTCCCAACAATAAATATGAAATCAAAACTGTTAGCATTTATACATAATACCAGTGAAGTGCTCCAAACAGAGTCATATGCAATTTGATCCCTACGCTTAGCTAATCCCAATTATAAGATTGGATTTTAGAAAATTTGAATTTCATATGGTTCCTGAAAATACTTTTTATCAACTTTTACTGAAGATAATTAGTTTCCCATCTTTCTTCCCATTTCATTGACACAGATTTTATTCCCATTGCACGGATGAATTTTTTAACACCTTGTTGAGCATACAAAATTCACCATAGTCTAGTTCCGTCACCATAACGTCAATAGATAATTCCCCCACTGTCCCTTTAAAATAAGTAATCCTTTATAACATAATGTTTTACAATAAATTTATCTAAATATCTTTATACTTAATAAGCACAATTTGTGCACTAGTTTTTTTGCTATCACCTGACACCAGGATTCATACATTATAACCATACTAAATTAAATTTTTAAAATTTAAAATTTCAAAGTCTATGACATAAATAAAGCAAGTCTACAGTTTTTTTTTTTAATCTTTTCAAAGAATAGTGGCACATTTCCTTCAGAATCAAGAACTATCAATCATTGGACCTAAACAGTGCAAATTAAAACATAATGGAAATCAAAAGGTCACATTACACAATATGACTTTTTGTCTTGCAATAAGCTTTAAAATGTACCACTTAAATCAAATGATGGAGGAAGCACATAGAAACCTTCTAAAATGATGCTGAACTTGCTCATATATATGTTATATACATACATACATACCAGCTTGCAACAAGTGTGTGTGTGTTTGACGTATTAAAAAGAGAAAGGGCGTGGATAGACTACTTTTTTATACATTAAAAAGTGCACTTTTCCTTCTACATGAAAAATGTTCAATTTTCACATGATGGATGGAGAAGGATGTGTATAAAAGGTGCCATACAAGTGGGCGTTCTACATAATAGATTTGATAAAAGTATCAGCTTAGCTGTCAAATGAAAGTCAACGACTGGCTGTGCATTATGTGATTGTGTATGTGTTTAAACAGGCAGTAAATTATTGATTACAGCTACCAGCTTGCAACAAGTGAAGTTAATGCAAGTAACTAAGCCAGCTTTTCCTAATAAATATCCTCATTTCATACTAAATTAGAAACATAAAAGCAAAAGGATAGAGAGTAATACATTTAAAATTAACTAAAACCAATACTACATGGCTTCATAGAAAACTAAGTCAAAGTACATAATCAGAAGGTTAAGGAGGCTAACTTGAACAACACTAAGTGAATGAATGCAGCTTTGAATAAATAAAAGGTTAATCACATAACAATTACAAAAAAAGTAGCAAGAACAATGAAATTGATATTATATACTGCTGCCAATGAGTTAATGATCATGTTATGAGCTATATGTCATATTTCTTTTGATTATTTAATGGTTGGAGAAGAAGACAGCTTTAAATAATAATAACAAGAACTCACTACAAAGCAAAATTACAAATAATTTTGTAAAACAATTAGTGCAGATTACATAAAGGGGCCAAAAGCTATATCCCTGCAACTAAGCTGCATGCACTACATTTGATTTACCCCATTCTCATAGCACCAAGTATAGTCTTCAAGAAAGAATGAAAGGTAATAAGCAGGAAAGATTATCGCAATGGAAGTGTGATAGAATATATAATAGTCAAAACAAGTAAAGCATTTAAAATCAGCTCCATCAAAGAAGAATAAAAATATAAAAAGCGTGATGAATCATCTTATGTATTCTCCTGTGAAATTTGCATAAAAACGTACGCCTAAAGCCTGATAAGAGAAGTTTTGGCATTCATGTTTACACCAACTAAAATAAATAACCGTTTCTCGGTCCTAAATATGAGAAAAGGAAGTGAGTTTTGCTAATCACAGTTACCAATTCATACCAAGAACGGGAGAACATACCACGTCCTTGTCCTCGCCAGGGTGTTCATCATCTATGTGACAACGAGGCCCCCGATATCAAAATCATCAGCGCAGAACGGGCAGGCGAACACCCCGTGCAACTCGTCATCCCCGCCATCGAATTCTTCAAAATCCGGATAAAGATCTGATTTTTCAAAATGCTCGTTCAGCACCTCTCGAAAGGACAAGATCACGAAGAAGAACCAAAAGCAAACTAAAATAAATAATAATCGATTGGTGGGGTTCTGATGCATGACCGTATCGCGATTGATGGGGTTCTGATGCATGACCGTATCGCGATTGCTGGGTTGTGTGATGGCGCTTCGCTATGGAGGAGAACCGACTCCATGATTCAGACTCCATTTTTGCTTAAACGTGCCGAAAATAAGGCTCTACCCTACTGAAATTCTTAAGGCTGCTTGAGAAGTATCCTGCAAACCCTAGCGTAAAATTTCAAGCCAAAAATCGAAATGTTCGGTTCCGAGGTCGATGTACCGAACGGGTTGAAGACAAATGGGAGACGCGAGGGGATGCGGGAACATTCTAACCGGGTTGGAAACTCGGAAGTCGTGTCATATATCTATTGGTCTGCTAAAAATATGCATTTTAATTTTTTTTTAGATTTTCTTTAATTATATTAATATTCCATATGCTTTTTAAGTTAAATTTTAGATAAATTATATGTTAGATGATAAATATTTTATATGTTAGATGATAATTTTTTTTAAGTTTAATATTTTCTTATTTTTATTTATAGTAATAATATACTTCCGTTATTTTTAATTTTTAATTGTATATTATGAAATGTTGTAATTTTTGTTATCTTATTTAAGAAAAATAGTGTTACACTTACAATTACCAATGAGTATAACTTAAAATCTATCACTAAGTGTCCCTTTAATCTGTCACTATCTTCTTCGTTGCCTCTCTTTTTTTTGTACATATATCTCCCCCCTACCCCCTTCTTGCTCCTCCTCTTCTTTGCTGTCTCTTTTTCTCTCCTTTTCCTTTTCCTTTCTTTCCTTCTCTAAACAGAAGAGAATTTGTTTCCCTTTTGCATGCACGCACGAATTTGTTTATTAGATTATGACAATATAAATATTATTTAAGTAATATACAAAGTTATCAAGTATGTTTATTCTTATTGTTCTTAGTATTTTAATGTATAAATCTTTATATAACAAAATGTTTTATTTGAATTTTAAAATATAATAAAAAAGACTTTAAAAAAAAATTGCAACATAAATATATATAAAAATTAAAATTAAAACGGGCAAGCAACAAAAGAAAATTTATAGTATTGTGGTCCTTTTGACCCACGTCGACTCTTCTTCGAAGATTTATCTTCTCCGACAATCCACTCGTTCAAGATATTTTTTTGAGTGGATAAGATAAGCACACTCATTTTTTTTTAAATTTGACTAAAAGCAAAAGAATATTCCCCCATTCATAAGTCTTTTGTTAGGCATTGAATATTCTAATAATATTTTATGAGAGTTTAAATTTTGTTCATTCATAATAATTTAAGAGAGTTATATTTTTTTCTCTTCTTAAAAGCGGCTGGGGTTTTTACCTCTTTCGAGGGCAACTGCTCGCAGATAGGGTGCTGCGTCGCTCCCTCTTCTTCTTTCCTTCATGAGGACACCCCATATTGCTCCCTCCTCTCTTGACGTAAGTAATGTAGGACCTAGTCCTTCTTGCACAAAGTATGTCGTGGAAATCGCTTCTTTCCTTAGTGCAAAAATGAAAATAAATCTTACAACCCCAATTCCAATGTTGTTACTATCAGTGATGAAGAGGTTTTAGAATGGGAGAAACAATAGGTAAATTGTGTGGTGGGTTCAGTTTGGACAAAAGGCAAACTTATAAAACTTTATTTGAGATCATGCATAAATCTTGGAAATTAAGAGGCTCTTTTTCTCTGTTTTCATTATATTATAATTGTTACCTTATTAACTCATATGCGATGAAGATGTCTAGTGTATTATGCAAGGGGGGGCCATGGTTCTTCTTTAACTAGCCCTTTCTTGTAAAGCCTTGGAACAAAGACTTTGTGCCTTCGGCGTTGACCTTCACTTTGTTATCGTTATTGATTAAATTAATGAATTTTTCGTTGCATTTATGGACTGAACCGGTTATTTCTAAAGCTGCTAGTCAAGTTGGGGTACCCATTATGGCGGATCCTCTTATCATCAGCAAATCGAGGTTGTCTTTTGCTATGATTTGTGTGGAAGTCACCCCCACCTCGTGTGTTCCCTGAGAAGGTTGAAGTGCACTCTAATGAATGAATCTATAATCTATCTGGAATATGAGTGGACGTCGAAGGTTTGCTCCTCCTGCTATCCCAAATAAAAAACTTCTGAGAGAGGAAGGACTAAATCTTGGAGGCAAAGGCGTCCGTCCGCTTTTTAAATCTCCATTTACTTCTAAACTTCCTTCTACCACATTGATAGAAGGTCCTCCCTTTTCTCCCTATTATTTTGGAGAGTCCACTTCACTCCTAAGTTAAAAATTCTTCAATGTCTGCTCTCCCTTTTATGAATGTAGCCGAGTTTATTTTTTCTCCTTCAAATAACACTCCAGATCTGAATGTTGCCTTGGATTTGGGTATAGATCAAGTTTCTACTACCTCCTTTGGTCCTCATTCCCACAGACAGTCGATGGTTCCAGCAATGGATGTAATATCTCCCTCTTCATCCATTCTTTCAAATGATACTAATGTTTATCAGAATTTGTTGGATTTCAATCATCAAGGGAAACCTTCCAAGATGCCTGAACTGAATGCTCATAGTCATTCACTTAGAGCTCAACCAAAATAAGGTTTTTTTCTTTCTTTGCTTCATTTATATTTTTATTTTTGCTTGCCACTATGGTTCCCTACTCTACTTGTTTATGATGAATCTTGTACATCATTCTATTATTATCTATAATGTCAAAGGGTTTCATTTTGACATAAGGATTCATGATCTTCTCCACCAAGTTAATTCTTCAAATGTGAATATTGCGGGTATTCTTGAGCCGAAACTCTCAGTTAGTGACACTCTTGATGCTTTTGTGTCGGGTAAATTTTGAATCTTTGATAATGAAGGTGACTGTCATAATTTTCATCATGCTAATCCAGGAAGAATATGGGTAAAGTTGAATAGTGCAAGGTTAAGCTTTATTCCATCTATTATAATTGCTCAATTCAACAACAGATGGATAAGGTCACATCAAAGTGATTTCACTTGGAATAATTTTAGGAATTAAGGTAACATCAAAGCTAAATTAGATCGAGCTCTATGCAACAACAGATGGTTAAGGACTTTTCCAAGCTTTTTGTGTAAAATTCTCCCTCTTACTTTAGATCACTTCCCTTTATTGATCCCAATGTCCCATGGTAGCTTATTTTTGCTTCATGAACTTTTGAACACGTATGGAAGATGGTTATAATGAAATTAAGCATTGTGTGAATATATAAGTGATTTTTAATATGAAATCTATCTCTTATCCTAATGGTATATTCTCAATCTCTTAAAGTTTCACTTGAATGTTTTGTATCAAATAACAATGTTATAGTTTTTGATTACTTATGATTAATTAAAACTTAATAGCCAAATTTTATATAATTTAGATAACTGATTTTGTAATTATTGTGCTAATCTATTTTGGATTTATTTAGAGTTTGATTGGCCTTAATGACTTTATGTTTTAATTATGTAATGTTTATACATTTCAATAACAGTAGTATGCATGTTAGAGAATCTTAAACTTATTTTGGACATGTAATCCATGATTTGACATTAATTGTAACAACCCAAATTATTACTTAGGTCAATTAAGAGTGATTTAAGTCTTAATTATGGTTCTAGTAGTTTAATTAAGTCATTTAGAACCTACCTCTAAGATTTGGATCAAATCAGGGATCAAATAGATCAAAACCTGATTTTTGAAAAATCTCAAAACCCTAGAAATTGACTTTTTATCTAAACCTCAGATTAGAAATCTGACTTCGCCATTGCATTCACCACCCCCAAATTAGCTAGGGGTGAAGTTTTGGATGCATTTGGAAGACATTAAATTTTCGGCGAAATATTTAATATTATTTAAATATCCTGAAAAATCAAATAAATAAATACTCTTCGAATTAAAAATTCGATCACACTATTGCCTTCATCATCCCTCAATTAGCTAAGGGTGATTTAATCAAAATTTTAATGAATACAGTTAATAATTGTAATTATAATTATTAGAAATCATTGAAAATTATTTAAATAAATAAATTAAATATTTATCGATTCCATTGGCACTTAAGTAACCACCATCCAAAATATCTGTTTTTGCCGTTCCATCTGACTGCTCCTTTGAGACCGTCCGATCGAAAAATCAGACGGCTCTCGTGGATCTTCTCGCGCGGCATCGCGCAAACCCTCCGTGTGTCTAGGGTTCGCAGCGCGTCTTCTGGTCCTCGCTCCACGCGTCACCTCTCGCCGCTCCCGATGGACGGAATGGATCACTCTCGCCGCTCAAGGTAAGTTTTAAAACCCCCATTTCTCCACCTTCGTCGTTTTCACAAATCGAGAGCTGTGTGCGCGTCGGGTCTAAGTCTTGGATTCGAACCCTAAAATTCAGATATCGAACAATCGAGGTACCTCACTTCTGTACTCCTTCCTTCTCTTTTCGTTTACTCCAAATCGATCTATTACAAGCTAGATTGTTGTTTTATTATTTCAATCATTTACTCAGACGCGATCGATTGAAACCTTCCCAACGATCGCGTCAGTGAACCCTAAAATCGCGAGCAGAGGAGGCGTCGAGTAAGAGATGGAAGCAAAGGACGAGATCAAATCATAGACTTTTGGCTCAACCCGGTCCATCTGATCATGATTAGAGTAATCGTATATGATTAGATTACATTTAACACTAATCTAACTTTAAGTTAAACCCAATCAAATCATTAAATTTGTAGAAATTAATCTGATCCATCCATTTATGTGATCTGAGAGATCAGAACCATTAATATTGAACCGGCTTCACCGGTTCATGCTTTCTGGACCGGTTAATCGGTCTGGTGGGTCGTATCGGCACGTCACCAGAGTGGGGTCCACCTCTGAATCACGCAGCAATTGCGCAGACAGGTGGGACCCACGCTCGGCCAGCCCTCTACTCCTGTGGTGCCACCTGTCAATGGTGGGACCCACCTTCTGCCTGCCGCTGCCCTCTTTTCATCTTATAAGCGCACGCCACGTGGAGGTGGGCCCCACCTTCTGCCGCGATCCTGATCTGCAGAAAGAAATTTATAATAATAATAATATTAATATATAAAAAGATATATTGAAATGAATATATATATATATATATATATATATATATATATCTATATATAATATTTATATTCATAATACATACAGTAAATTAAATATATGAAAACTAATGATCCTAAACTATTAAATTCTTTTACATATTTTTAAATCAAAATAATTAAATATAAAATATAATAATTAGAGTTAATTTATTAAACCTTAAACTTTATAAAACCATATCTTAATAATTATAAGTCCAATTATAACAAATAAATATATCATTAGATTGAGAAAATTATAAGAAATATTATGAAACTGTCAAATTTTAGTTTGGATAAATATTTAACATAGTGAAATTAAGGGATATTAAATAATTCAAATTTTATTACAAATATTCAAGTCACTATAACTTTGCAACCCTTAATCTAAATATACTTAATATGGGTCTTAAAATACTCATAAAACCATAATGATTAATCTGAGAATATTTACTTTGCTGTTTGAATTAATTTGAGCCTAATGATATTTAGGACTAACCCTAATTAGCCTAATTTGACCTAAAACTTCAAATGGCCATAAGTTGATCATCTTAGCTCCAAATTAAATGATCCAAACACCAATTATGATCAGCAAAACCTAAATTTCAGTAATCTACAAAATAATTTAGGATCCAATGATTAGATTTGTTAATCACCCCTAATTACCCTAAAAAATTGATTAATGAATATTAGCAAATTTAATAATCTAAATTGAACAATTCAAATTTCAGAGAACTCCTAAAACTTATTAAAACCTAACTGTAGGGTTGAACTAATAATTGGGTAATTAATTTTACTAATCACTCACTAATCACCCTAAACCTTAATTAAGTCATAACTTAGCCAAATGGAGTCCAAATTGAACTTACCAATAGTCATTAGAATCAGTGGATCAATTGTGACATATAGCCACTAAAATTATTTAATTTGGACACTAAATGACAAAGTTAGGATTTTTGACCCTTAATTAAAAATCCTTAATTACCCTTTAAACTCTAAAACTTGTTTTGGCTATAACTTAGTCAATACATATCAAAATTCAACAAATTTAGGTTCTATGGAAACTTTAAAGCATAACCTTTAATAAATTGATAGAAAAATTATATGTCATTAGGGTAAAATAATTAAAATGCCCTTATAGGTCAAATTCCTTAATTTGACCCTATAAGGCTTAATACTTAACCAAATTTATAGAACTTACTGTCTAAACTCATATTAGACAGTAAGTAATCATTCTATGTTATTAAAATTCAGAATTTAGTACTAATTCATAAAGATGAGATTTATACCCTTAAGAAGGGGCAAAACGGTCTTTTTGCCCAAAATTAGGGTTTAATAAAATTAAGACCTAATTTCATCTCTAAATTATATCAAATAGTAATTAAAGTGATTTAAACAATAATTTAAATAATTCTAAGCCTTAAATTAAATATTAGAAGGAAAACCCTAAATTTAGCCTTAAGAGAAAATCTTAAGTAGAGATAAATTCTTCTCTATTCTTTTGAACTTCTTAGATCATTCTTTAGGTCTTATAACTTAGTTAGGATGTGTATCTGAGTGATACTCTTAGTATCTAAGAGCTTTAATTCCTAAGATTAGGATTATATCTTAGGTTAGAATTCATCTAATGGGTAAAATGGGTTACTCATTAAAATGAAACTTTTATCTTACTAGTTTATTAGATTTTTCATAGTTTATTTATTGATTAGTTAATCTTTCAACATTAGAATTAGGATTAGAAATCTATCCTATTGAATACGACTTAATTCAATAGGATTTGCATTAACATTTAATCTGTGAGATGGGATTAAACCTTAGTCCTTAGAATAACCCTATGATTAAGAATTAAACTTCATTCTTTGAAGTTTGATTCTTAATTCTTTAAGTCTTGATTTGGCTAATCAAGGTTTATTTGGGATTTATAAAATAACAAATTAGGATGATTGATTTAATTACTTTAATCTTTTAAGCGACTTAGATTTATAATTAGGATGTGGCCAGTCCTAATTATGTTTAACTTATAGGTTCATGATTCTAAGTTATAGACAGTGTAAGAATTATTGATTCTGAATCTTATGTAACTTAGAGTAGATAGAATGATTAAATTAGAAAACAGGTGATATCACAAAGTTTGAGCAGTATTATTTATTTCTTTAAATTTGAAATGCAATGCTTTTCCCTGCTTTTGAACCCTTTTATACCTTTGAACATACTTAAAAATTTGATACTTACTTTATATTATATTTTGAGTTTCATTCACATGTCATATACATAACATTAAAAGAAATATTAATAAATAACATATACTTGTGGTTTATGTTTTACTTAGCCTGCCACTTAGTATGACTTTACTTTAGGACTACTTTTGCCTAGGGAATTTCCCCTATGGTACTTTACTTTGGCATTGGGATGTTTCTCCCATTTGACCTTTAGATACTTCGTGGATTTACTTTAGGATCTGGGATGTTTCTCCTAGATACCTCTTTTGGTGGAACTTACTTTAATCTGGGATGTTTCTCCTAAGATTATCAGATGGACTTTACTTTTTGACAGATTAAGTAAGAATATCTCACAAGTATAATAAATTAATAAACATTACTTACATTTATATTTCAGACATTTTTCAATTACTTTACATACATTCCTTACATTTCAGACATACTTCACCTTACTGTTTCAGTACACTTTTTTCTTTCATATTTTTTTCATTTTCTGCAGTTCCTTTATATTTCAGAACTTTTTGTATGTCAGCCGTTTTACCTACTTGAGAGCATGTTAAGATGCTAGTCTTTATATTTTCAGTACAGTACTTTTACTTATACTATACTGGCATGTTAATTTGATCATATTCTTTAGGACTTTTCTTTGTACTTAGTAGATTTACCTTGTACTTTACTTACCTTATATTGCAGCCTGAGTTGAGGTATGTTTCTACCTCATGACTTGTTTCTACCTTTCTTTGTGCTTTACCGCTATGTTTTGCTTAATTTTAGTTGTGATGTCATTAAAATATATTAAATTAATTATCTTAAAATGTACTTAGATATTTTGTCTAACAAGATTTTTATTTTGTTGGATGGGGCCCTACCATTATGAAACTGATAATGGTAGATTCTGAGCTTTTTGAGGAGATTGAACCTGCAGAGGAGCAGATCCATGAGGAGGTCCAGACTACTGAGGGACCTTAGTCTTACTAGCTTGCTTTACTTTTACTTTGTGAGGATGAGTGACTCTTTTGATTTTAGTTTTCTTTAAACTTTAAACATTTGTAATAATACAGAATTATTTATACTTTACTTTCCTGCATTGTATATATTCGGAGCTGGATGTCTTTGTATTATAGTATGTATGGTTTACTTCAGGTTATTATATTTTTCTTCCGCACTCTGATACTCATTAAGTGATTGTTAATCTTTACCTTATTTAGAAAAGCACCTCTTTTCCTTAAGATTGGATTGGAGTCTTAAATGCTAACCTAATGTTAAGTATGAGATGTGCTTAGTGACGACCTCTCCTTAAGCCGTGTGATAAGAAGGGGTGGCCGCCACATTAATCAACTCTTAAACCCTATGAATCTTAAAAAATGCTTAAGTTAAATAATAATTAACATAATATCATGTTGGACATCAATAATACATAACGAATTAACTGATTTTATTATTGACCAATAACTAAGTAACAATCCTAGTTTGGTCAAGTTTGGAGTTAATCTTCACTTAGTTAGATTAAGACCTAACCCTTAATAAATTTGATTAAGATACTTGATTTGTACACTAAGAACTTGTATAAACGAACAATGATTACTGATTTATACATTTGATCTTAAACTATCAATTAGAAGAACTTAAATTTATAATAAACTCATATGATTGATCATCTGAATCTAATCCTTAGTCTTTTATTTTCTCTTAAGAAATATTATTAGCATAAGCTAAATTGTAAAATTGGTGATGATTTGTGAATGATCAAATTCCTAATAAAACTATGTGATTATACCCCATATTATAGTATAGGTTTGAGATCAGATGAGTTTTAACCCATCTGAGTTGGTATAATCAAACTCAATTTATTAAGGCTTGTATGTTTAATATAAGCATTTTAGCTTGAATTATTGTACATTTTCCGTGCTAAGATCATAAGGTTGATATCTAGTGGTTTTACACATCAATAAGTGCTAGACCTTATTATAGCTAAACTCTCGAGGTAGGAAGATCTTATTATCAAACCTTAAGGTAGAAGCTTAGATGAACCCATATCTTTAGATTCTACTCTTAGACCCTTGGTGGTAGAGTAACCTAGATTTTTGAAAAAGTTTCTTTCTTGTGGTAGTATCCTAAGTTGGGTGACTTATATGTCACACCCGTGAAACCTTTGTGTAGGATTCATCATAATGGAGTGAAAATTCATTAGATTGTAATCCTTGATAAATATATTAATATAATTGTTAAAATAAGAATTATTAAAATTATCAGTTAGAGATGATAAAGTATATCTATAGTACTGATTTATTTTAGTAGAAGTCAAAGTTGGTTGATTTATCTTGAATAGAAATATAGAATTTCGGTCTTATCCTAAGTAATTAGATAGGTACAGTTCGATTCAAGATAAACATCTCAAGTCTAAGAGTGTTATAAGTCGAGTACTTAGCGACTTAGTTTGAGAGAATAAATTATGACAGAGTTCTACCCCTTATCGCCATGCATTTTGATAAGTGCAATTAAATAAAGGTAAGTGCTTTAAGTTATCTTTCTTAGGACACTATAAGTATGCTTATAATTAAGGTATTTAACAACTTAGTTTGAGAGAATAAATAGTGACCAAATTCTGCCCCTTATTGTCATGTGTTGTTGATAAGTGCAGTTAAACAAATTAAGTGTTAAATCTATATTTCTTATAAACATTCCAACTATGTATATGCAACCCCTTCAGTTGATTAAGTTTATGAATAATCTTAGTGACATTATTCAGTGGATTGGAATTAGAAGTCAGAATTTATTTAGGTTGAATTATGCACAATGGAGATAAATGGAATCAATATTTAATATTGAATTGATTTTAAATCATGCAGTCATTAAGCATTGGCATATCATAAATGCATAAGTCATATCAGCATTAACGGAGCGCTTGGCTCACTTAAGAACTCTGTTAATAGAGTGTTCGCTCACTAAAAATCTATGGGGTATCATGTAACACCAAGTCAGCATATCAGTGGCATATAGTTATGTGGCATATTCTGATGCATAAGAATAAATTTAGTGTTATGCAACACAATTTAATTCATTATTTATTCAGTTTCAATTTCTTTACCGCTTCCTATACTTTTCAGTACTCAGTTTTTAGTCTCAGTTTTACTTTCACTTTTGGATTTGTATTGTTTTATATTTTTTAGTTATTTTAATACTTTCTGTAGTTCTATTTGAATACTTAAATGTGGCGACGGTGAGTCGAAGTTCGAGAGTCTTTAAAAACAATTCATCTCAATTGAAAATATAAATATTTTTATAATTCAAAAAGGACATAATTAAATAAAATAATGAAATTCACAATTCTTTTATACATAGAGCCAAAACATATATGAAAAGTTTACATCAGTTAAAAAAAAAATAAGAAATATCTACATTCTTCTTGCTTCTTTAAATTCTTCTCTTTTAATTTGGCAGATCTTCTAAGTTCTTTAATTATCAAAACCTGAAAAAAATTCAGTTTACCAGTCAGGTAGGAGTACGCAAATTATTCTTATAAGAATAAATCTAGCATCCCTATAATAGGTATGAATCCATATGAAAATGACTAAAAATAAGACTCAGTAAGTAAGCAATTTTCAAATGCAATTTCTGCCCTGCAAAATAACTATGAAAATCAACATATATGAAATAAATTTTTATCAAAAGCATTTGTAACAATAAGTCGAGTCCGTAGACTCCTGAGCCCAAATGGGTAAACCCATAGGCATAACCTGTAGGAAGCTTATCTCGCCATCCGTTGGTAGCTTACTCAAATAATAATTATTGGTGTGTCTTTCCTCTGGATTTGCTACTTCCTACAAGAGGCTAAATCCCTCCATATAACTCCTAGGGGCTGCCAGCAGGCCCAATCTGTACAGATTCTCAGTGTTGCCGTTCCACCCTCCAAAGACAAAACACCACAAAATATATATACTTGCGTTTCATTCTTTTTGTTACATGCTATTTGATATAAATCTTTTGCATATTAAAATGCGGTAAGCAGTGCAATATATTATCAAATAGAAAATGGCTCAAATAAGAATACTGAAATATGACTTATAAGTAAATTTGCGTACCTGATTGTTTTGATAAAATCAACCAATATAATTTGTTTGATCTGCCAAAAGTAGTTTAAGTTATTAATTTAATGCTTCATGATTTGTAATAATAGGTTTTTATGATATTTGATACTTGGATTTATTGAATTATTTATTTTATGACTTAATATTTTCAAATGAAATGACAATTTATATGAAAACTCTTAGAAATATGTGAAAACATCTATATTTCCTATAAATTTTTTAAGTCTTAAAATTCTTAAAAATTTCGGCAGAGTTTCCTTTATTTTTTGTTCAAATTTTCCAATTTACACAAACAATCTCCAATTCTAAATATAGAGTCCTTTTTACAGGACTGCTCATTTTCAATTCTATAATAATTTCAATTTCAAAACTAAATTAAACAGTTTATACATTCTTTTTAATAAGTATGCATAAAGCATTGGCTCTTTATAATGAAGTGTGCAAGTGTGGTTGATATGCCTTGCCTATAAGATATTTCCTTCAGATGCAAATATTATTCAAACTAAGTCATGTTTAAAGCATTAATATATGGTAAAATCAGACAATATAGCATTTGATTACAAATTTAGGACTATAAATAAAAACAAGCAACTAGGAAGAATGAAATAAAAATGCTAATAACTCATTTATAACCAAACCGAACTAGGCTTCACAGGATTTTCTCAAAATAAACTACAATAGTATAAAATAAGGATGAAAATTTTTATAATTAGAAAAATATTAGCCAGCACTAAATGCACAACAAATATTGTATGGAAATTTGTAAATCAGTATTTTTAACATCATTCAATACTTTTGTATTCAAGTTTGCAGAATTTATTAAATAAATGAAGGGAAGCAAACATATATATATATATATATATATATTACAGTAAGATTATTTGATCTTAGCACAATAGTGAGTTAACTGTATATCTAAATGTCATATGAACTATATTAATCTAAATAGCTGACTTTAATGCATAAGTAATGGGATTATACTCCACAATGGCTGCAACTTATGGTACTTTAAATGTATTTTTCACTTTTTCAAAAAAAAATGTTTGAGCAATTGATGCACAGTTATGATAGCATGCTTTACAAAATATATAAAAAAAAATATACATTGACTTTCATTATATAGACATAGTTCCCAACTTATCAACATAGTATAAGAATGTGTAATGTTCCGCAAACTAGTTAATCATCAATTGTAGCAGCAAGATTGTAAGTTCAATAACATATTTTAATGAGATAGAAGTAGACTAAATTAACAAACCATAAACTATGAAAAACTATCCAAATCAAAAGGAGATTTAAATAAAATCTTGTTCGCAGCCATCAATAAAAAAAATATATGACAATTCAATAAATAAAATTTGGAGGCCAAGTTACTCGGGATCTAATGATAGAAGACTATAGATACTGATTGGACAGAGCTTGTTAAAACATTAAATTTGAATTTGCTATAACATTAATCACAATGATTCCTTAATTCAAAAAAAAAAAATTGTAGAGGCAGAATTTTCGAATCCAAAGTCTTCCTTCACTATGGAATTTGTCAGACTTTTCTATAAAATACTTGTAAGAAATGTTCTCATATGCAGATGCAAAGAATATCTAATTTCTACTATAAAAAAATGCATACAACTATGCAATCAACAACTATGCTGTGCCTTAACATACGTAAGATTCAGAGTATAGCTCTTGAATCAACTTTAATTATGGAAGCAAAAACATAAATTTTAAATGTGCTAATAAAACACTTATGGTACTTCTGAGAGATTGGAGTAATTAGAGTAAACCCATAGCCCATCAAGCTAATCATCTTAAGCTTAACATAAGAAAATTTTTGCAATAAAAATCCGAACATAATTAATACATGATGATGAGCACTTTCATTCTGAAATATATCACAAAAGCTTCAAATATATATGTAAGAGATAAGTACAACATTGGGCTCTAATGATTTCACCATTTAACATTTCCAAGCCCAAACCAATACTCGATTTATGCATATACATAGCTCGAAAGGATTGAAATCTGTTTGCCAACTTGGAGGGTAATATTATGATATATTTCTTATTTTGAGGTGCTTAATAAGTATCTTAAAATTAGCTAATATGATTTTCTTTCAATTCAGTGAGAAATATGAACATCTTCTTTTGTGCAATAGCTTCGTTTAGATCACATATACTCTACTTATTTCCTTTGATAAAATGAGTCCGAATTTAAAATACATTGCAAATCGAAAGTAAAGATTCATAAAGAAATATGAACATAATTGCTATGAATAATCAATAATGCATCCTTTTAGCATTTGAAATCTTATATTATCATTAATCATTTGTAAACTATACTAAGGAATAAAATCAGATGGAGTACCTTTGTTTCTTTGAAACTCAAAATGGAGAGAGCTTGACAAGTGGAGAGGTTTCGGCTAAATGGAAAGGAAGGCGTTGGCGTTCGGAGGTGTCGACGAGAGGAGGCCCAGCTAGGAAGGCTCTCGGCTAGGTGGAGGCTCAGCGAGAGGAAGCTCGGCGAGTGGATGATTTGGCTTGATGAAAATGAGAGCATAGCTGTGGCGGCCCTGCCCCGCCGTGGTCCTGTTAACCCTTAAGTTAACATGATTACGGTGGAGGGGTCACCAAATGACAAGGTCCCCACTTAAGATTGGATTAGACACACATTCTAATCCAATTTAACTAAGGGCTTTGCCATTCATCCCAAAAATACTATCACTAAATAATCATACATGAACTCAGAGTGCGGAAGCATAAAACATAACAT
Organism: Gastrodia elata; assembly: GCA_016760335.1. Lineage (NCBI taxonomy): Eukaryota > Viridiplantae > Streptophyta > Magnoliopsida > Asparagales > Orchidaceae > Gastrodia > Gastrodia elata. The sequence goes on from CM028672.1 coordinate 62,077,847, forward strand.
CCATCCAATACAGTATAAATACAATAATACAGAATAAGTAGAGTACTGAAAGAGAAAAATAAACCTATATTATTACAACATTTAATAAGTTTAAAAGAACTGAAATGAACTCTCAATCTCACTGAAAGAAAAACTAAAGTTACAGATCTTCAGGAACGGGCTCCTCCTCCAATGGCAAGTTCTCTACTGGATCTGCTACTCCAACAAACTCAGAACCTACGATTATCAGTTTCATAATGGTAGGTGTGGCGGCCCTGCCCCGCTGTGGTCCTGTTAATCCTTAAGTTAACATGATTTACGGTGGAGGGGTCACCAAATGACAAGGTCCCCACTGAAGATTGGATTAGACACACATTCTAATCTAATTTAAATAAGGACTTTGCTATTTAATCCAAAAATATTATCACTAAATGATCATACAATAACTCAGAGTGCGGAAGCAATAAAAGGTATAACATCCATCCAATACAGTATAAATACAATAATACAGAATAAGTAAAGTACTGAAAGAGAATTATAAACCTGTATTATTACAATATTTAATGAGTTTAAAAGAACTGAAAGAAAACTCTCAATCTCACAAGCAAAAGAAACTAAAACTACAGATCTTCAGGAACGGGCTCCTCCTCAAATGGCAAGCTCTCTACTGGATCTGCTACTCCAACAAACTCAGAACCTACCATTATCAGTTCCATAATGGTAGGGCCCCAGCCAACAAAAGAAAAATTGGTTAGACAATATGTCTAAGTACATTTTAGGGCAAACAATTTTATTAAATTAAATAGATATCACCATATAAACAGAACTAAGCATAATAGGTGCAGAAAAGCGTACAAAAGAATAGTAACAAGTTATAAATCACAGTTTATAACTAAACAAATAGGAAGTAATACATACCTCCTCCAAGCAACTGCAATAAGGACAGGTAAGTAAAAGAAAAGTAAAAGAAAGGTAAGAAAAGTACAACCTAAATATGCTCATGATCAAACAGATTATGCTAAGTGAAGTACAAAATTTAAACAGTATAAAACTGAAAACACTAACATCCTATGTGAGCATATAAAAACAGTAAGTAGAACTAGCATCCTATATATAACATGTGCAGAAAAACTGGAAGTAAAACAGTGCTGAAATGCAGAATATGCTAGTAAAACAATATCTGTAAACTGAAACTGCAGTGACTATCTAAGTCACCCAAACTGAACACATATACAGCAAATCTTAGCCTGATGAGCTAAGAAACTCTGAACTGAACATCATTAAAATTCTTAGCCTGATGAGCTAAGAAAGAACTGAATGTAAGTGTACTTGAATTAGTATAACCATATCAGAATCCTGACTCTGTAGTCAGTAGGGCAAGAGTCTATCCATCCTATCACTCGGACTAGGCATGGCCAATAGACTGTCAGACATTAAACCCTCGAAAGGTTGCCGACCCCGAACGGGTTGATCGAAGAGGTATATTAATCAAGCTACACCTTACATACTTCTTGTGAAACGAACATAATGCTGCTTATAAATAATATTCCAAATTAACATAAGAAAAATATCTTATGTACATAATACATATTCAAGGTATAAGGCTCAAAATCAAGGAATGCGAAGCATCAAAATCAAAGTGCAAGAAACTCTATCTAAAATACAGGTGATATCCATTGTTATCTACTTTATTCGTTCTATCTACTCTAAGTTACATAAGTTTTAGAATTCATCAATTCTTACACATTCTGTAACTTAGAATTACGAATCCTACAAGTTGAAGATAATTAGGACTGGCCAAGTCCTAATTATAACTTAATCAAAAGATGACTATTTGGTTAAAATAAATAAATCATCGACCTAGTTTTGTAAATTAATTCATCCCAACCTCATCTTGATTAGCCAAATCAAGATGAAAAGATTAAGAATTAGACTCCAGATAATGGGGTCTAATCACTTAATCTAAAGGTATAACTAAGGGTCTAAGGTTTAGAACCCAAATCTCACAGATTAGGTTAAGGCAAATCCTAATGATAAATCAAATTCATTAGGATAGATCTCTATTCTTAGTTTTAAAGTTTAAAGATTAAATAATCATTAAATAAACTAAGAAAAATCTAAAAACTAGTAAACTCAAGGTTTCATCTAATTGAATAACCCAATTTACTCAATAGATGAATTCTATCTTAAGATCTATTCCTAATCTTAGGAAATAAGGCTCTTAATTACTAAGATTATCTCTCAAGACACACATCCTAACTAATGTTATAAGACCTAAGGCTGATTAAAGAAAGAGAACTTTACTTAAGACTTAGGAATTTTCTTTACTGAGCAAATTCTGAGATTTTAATTAAAACCTAATTTAGACTTAAATTTGATTAATTTCAATTCTAAATCATTCTATTTACTAATTTTAATGATTAGAAATTGAATTTAGAACTTTAAAAGGCTAAACCCTAAATTTGGACAAAAATACCATTTTGCCCCTACTTAAGGGTTCAAAAGATCAAATTTTGATCTAGGGCTTTAATTCTAAAATTTTCTTTTGGAAAGAGTTTCTTACTGTCTAATGTAAGATTAGACAGCAACTAAATTAATTTTGGGGAATTATTAAGCCATATGAGATTAAATTAGTGAATTTGACTCATAAGGGCAATTTAGTAATTTGGCTAAGTGAAAGCTAAATTTTCTTTTAGATTATTGATCTTTACTGCCTAAGCTTTCCATAGAATCTAAATTTGCTAAATTCTGATAAGTATTGGCCAAGTTATGGCTAATACAAGATCTAGGATTTAAAGTTAATTAAGGGATTCTTAATTATGAGTTAAAAACCTAACTTTGCCAATTAGTATCTAAATTAAGCAAAATCAGTTGCTATGAATTACAAATAGCTCACTGATCATAATGACATGTGGTAGGCTTAATTTGGACCTAATTTGACTAAGTTAAGACTTATAGGGTTTAGGGTGATTAGTGAGTGATTAACAAAATTAATTACTCAAATACTATTCCAACCTTATAGATTGATTCTAAATTGTTCTATGAGTCCTCTGAAACTTAAATCATTCAATTTGGATTACTAAATTTACTAATATTCACTAATCAAGATTTAGAGTGATTAAGGGTGATTGGCAAATCTAACCGTTGGATCTAAAATATATATTTTTTTCATATTATTGTTAATTAAGTTCTTCTGATCTAAATTGATATTTGGATCATCAAATTTGGAGCTCAATTGACCAAGTTATGGTCAATTGAAGTTCTAGGGTTAATTAACCTAATTAGGATTAGGACTTAAATGTGATTAGGCAAACACTAATCCAAACAACAAGATAAACACTATCAAATTAATCCTTAGGGTTTTCTGATCACTTTAAGACCCATATTGGGTATGATTGGATCATTGGGTACAAAGTTATGAGCTAAATAAGGTTTGTGACATTTAATTTAAATTAAATTAATCATTGAAAAATCACTTTGCAAAATATTGATCCTACAGCAAAATTTTTGGTATCAATAAATTCCTCATATTTTTCTGATTAATTTAATATATTTAATTGTATAATTTGGATGTGTATTTTGTAAGATATTAATGTTTAAAGTTTTGGTTTAATTTAATTTAAATAATTCCTGTATTATTAGATTATTAAACTCTGATATTATTAATAATATAAATATCGTTTAATTTATTTAACATTATAATTATAACTGATTTTATAATATTCTGCAGGACACGTGGCGGAGCCTTATTGGCTGGGCAGAACGCGGCGGGCCCCACTGACGACTTCTCTGCAGCCGCGTCATTCGACTGACGCGAGGCGGGCCCCACTTCTGCCGCCGAGCCACGCGGCTTGCTGGAAGGAGGACACGCACTCCCGGCGGACCCCAGCTTTCTTACGTAGAAACCCGAGGAGAACGGGTCGGGCCCGGGTCGACCCGGTCCGACCCGATAATTCATCTTCTCGACTGCTTCTTCCCGAGGGCGCAGATTTAGGGTTTGATCTTCCAGGACTTTCCAGCATCTAAACTGCTCGACCCGCACGACGTTGGATAGCTAAAGATGCGATCTTCCATTAGGTGATCGAATCGAAACCTAATATGATCTGGATTGATCATAAACCCTAACCCTAGATAGACATATCACGGCTAAAATTGCTTAACTGTTTTAACTGTAGACGAAACAGGGATTTAGGATGATTCATATCATCTATGTTAGATCAATACCGCACAATCTTTAATCTACGCATTGAAATAGCATTTCGAATTCATGCGATTTAAGATACTTATGAAATGAGGAGGATCAGGAGGAACCTAGTTTCGACGGTTGACGACTAACTGGATCAATCCGAGGGCCCTTGATTTCTGAAATGGTTCGATTCGAGCGAAATCGAGTAGTGGAGTCGATCAGAAGTTTTATCTTGAGATTAAAATGGTGGGATTGACGCGTGGAGCAAAGGAGGGGCGCCGGGCGTCGTCGCTCGCGACACGCGTAGGTTACGCGAGGACGACGACTCCCGATCGTTCGATCCTCAGATCGAACGGATCGCGGAGCCCGTTTGATCAAACGGCGGAATTAGAGTTAGGGTGACGGCATTAGCTATTAGTGGACGGTGCCGTTAAATGCTATATTTAAATAATAATATTTAAATTAAATCATTCAGATTTAATTAATTAATTTTAATCTATTAAATGAATCCAAAAAATTTCCAATAAATCACCCTTAGCTAAATGAAGGGTGAGGAACGCAACGACGCACTCGGATTTTTGTTTCGACGAGTATTTATTTATTTGATTATTTAGGGTATTTAAATAATATTAAAATTTTTGACGAAAAATCAACAACTTCCAAATGCCTTCAAAATTTTACCCCTAGCTAATTTGGGTGTTCTGAACGCAATGGTGAAGTCAGATTTTCAATCTGAGGTCTAGATAAAAAGTCAAATTTCCAGGTTTTGGGATTTTCCAGAATTCTTGTTTTGACTTTGTTGACTTCTTGGTTTGACCTGGGTTTCAGAGATGAGTTCTAAATTACTTAATTAGTGACTTAGAACATTAATTAAGACCTAAATTAGTCTCAATTGAGCAAAGTAACAATCTGGGTTGTTACAAACTCCCCCACTTAAGAATGATGTCGTCCTCGACATCACTCAAATGAGAAAAAGAATTTAAGCAGATATAATGAAACGAATTGAAATAAGATAAAGTTGAAGAATCACCTTGATTAAAAAGGTTTGGGTACTTTTGGCGCATATCCACCTCTTTCTCCCAAGTGGCTTCATTACAAGACCGATTCTTCCACTGAATCTTTATCATTGGAATAGATCGATTCCTTAATTTCTTCAGATCATGATCTAAGATTTTAATTGGTTCTTCAGTGTAAGAAAGATCAGGTTGAATTTCAATTGCAGGATGTTCAATAAGATGAGAAGAATCTCGAAGACACTTTCTTAGAGATGAAACATGAAATACATTATGAACAGCAGCAAAGTCTTCTGGTAGCTCTAATTTATAAGCTGCTGATCCAATCTTCTGCAAAATCTTGAAAGGTCCAATGTACCTTGGACTGAGCTTTCCTGAAACTCCAAAACGATAGATTCCTTTCATCGGGCTCACTTTTAAGTACACAAAATCTCCTTCACTGAATTCTAGAGGACGATGACGATTATCATGATATTTACTCTGCCTATCTTGAGCTGTTCTAATTCTTTGTTGAATGAGTTTAACCTTTTTATTTGTTTCTTCCACTAACTCAGATCCATATAATTGAGTATCTTCTGACTCAGACCATGCTAGTGGGGATGAACATTTTCTTCCATATAGGGCTTCATATGATGCCATCTTAATACTTGACTGAAAACTGTTGTTATATGTAAATTCCACTAAAGGGATATGCTCTTCCCAGGATCCAGAAAAATCCAACATACATAAACGTAGAAGATCTTCTAAGACTTGATTAACTCGCTCTGTTTGGCCATCTGTTTGGGGATGGAATGCTGTACTCATGGCCAAAGTTGTGCCTAAATCTTGATGGACAGCCTACCAAAATTTAGAAGTAAAATGACTGTCTCTATCAGATACGATTATTTTAGGAATTTCGTGCAATCTGACTATTTCCTTAATGTATAATTTAGCCAATTTCTCCACTGAGTCAGTTTGACGGATTGGAATGAAATGAGCAGATTTTGTGAGACGATCCACTATAACCCATATTGAATCAGCTCCAAATTTTGATCGAGGCAAACCCATAACAAAATCCATGGATATATCAGTTCATTTCCATTCTGGAATTTCTAGTGGGTGCAATAAGCCACCAGGCTTTTGATGTTCTGCTTTTATTAAGCAACAAGCATGGCATTTTGCAACAAATTCTGCAATACTTTTCTTCATTCCTGGCCACCAGAATGATTATTTTAGGTCTTGGTACATCTTAGAATTTCCTGGATGAATTTGATATCCTGAATTGTGACTTTCAATTAGGATCTCTTTCTGCATGGATTTAGGAATCCAGAGACGATTATTCATGTAAATAGCACCTTTCTTAAAATTCAATTCTGGATGATGACCACTTTCTATTGCCACTTTAAGGTTTAAATATTCATCATCCTTGCTTTGAGAGATTAAAACATCTCTATGGAATGTGGGTTCTATATTATTCATGGATATCATGGTACTGACTGAATTTCCCTTAGCAAGAGAAATTTCCATTTTATGAAACTCATTCGCCAACGGACTTTTTGAAATTAAGCTGTTAAGAACAGTGTGACGGCTTAACGCATCAGCTACCACATTAGCTTTGTCTGGATGGTACTGGATATCTAAATCATAATCACTTATTAATTCCAGCCATCTTCTTTGCCTACAGTTCAATTCTCTCTGGGTAAAGATGTACTTCAGACTTTGGTGGTCTGTGAATATGGAGCATTGAACTCCATACAAATAATGGCGCCAGATTTTTAATGCAAAAACTAATGCTGCCAATTCTAAATCATGTACAGCATAGTTCCTTTCATGGGTTTTAAGCTGGCGAGATGCATATGCTATAACTTTGCCTTCTTGCATTAATACGCATCCTAACCCAATTCCAGATGCATCTGTATACACCTGATAATTAACTCCTTCTTTTGGAAGAACTAAAACTGGAGCAGAAGTTAATGCGTCCTTTAGAGACTGAAATGCAGTTTCACATTCTTCTGACCAAACAAATGGAACTGCCTTCTGAGTTAATTTTGTAAGAGGTGCGGCAAGCTGAGAGAAGCCTTTAACAAACCTTCTGTAGTATCCGGCTAAACCCAGAAAACTACGAATTTCAGTAACTGTCTTGGGCTGAACCCAATCCTGTATAGCACTGATCTTACTCTGATCTACTTGGATTCCTCGAGCATCAACCACATGTCCAAGAAATGATACAGAATCCAGCCAAAATTCACACTTAGAGTATTTAGCATATAACTCATGCTCTCTAAGCTTCTCCAGAACCAATCTCAAGTGTTCTTCATGGTCCTTTACTGTCTTGGAGTAAATTAAGATATCATCAATGAATACTATAATAAATTTATCTAGATAAGGTTTCAGAACTCTCTGCATTAAGTCCATGAACAGAGATGGGGCATTTGTGAGACCAAATGACATTACAAGAAACTCAAAATGCCCATATCGCGTTCTGAATGCTGTCTTTTCTACATCCGAGTCCTTTACCTTCACTTGATGATACCCTGACCTTAAATCAATTTTAGAGAACACTACAGCACCGGCAAGTTGATCGAACAGATCATCAATACGAGGAAGTAGGTATCTATTTTTAATTGTGACTTTATTCAGCTCTCTGTAGTCTATGCACATTCTCATAGACCCATCTTTCTTCTTAACAAATAGTACCGGGGCTCCCCATGGGGACATACTTGGTTTAATAAACCCCTTATTTAACAGTTCTTGTAATTGCTCATTTAACTCTTGCAGTTCTTTCGGGGCCATTCTATATGGTGCTTTTGATAGAGGTTGTGTTCCTGGAATTGTATTTATTTCAAATTCTACTTCTCTGGTTGGAGGTAAACCAGGCAGATTTTTAGGGAAAACATCTTCAAAATCTCTAACAACTTTTATTTTAGAGATTGGGGTTACTTCTTTACTATTATCCATCATCACCATCAGAATACAACTATAACCTTTGCATACCATTTTCTCTGCTTGAATTGCATTGATCAAGGAGCTACTAGTGCTGATCTTCCCAATAAACGTTGTTGAAGCTCCTGGAGTTTGCAACACAACCTTCTTCTTTTGACAATTGATGGTAGCGCTATGCATACTAAGTCAATTCATGCCTAGTATGATATCAAAATTTACTATAGGTAGCACAACTAACTTGGCTTGGAAGGTATGGTTATTGATTGGTATTTGAATGTCGCAGAATTTGTTTGCACTAAGTTGAGCTCCAGATGGAAGTCCAACACTCAAGATCTTTGTAAGTTTGAAATATGATAGTCCTAATTTATTGGCAAAATTTTCAGAGATGAATGAATGACTAGCCCCAGTATCAAACAATATACTGCATGGCTCATCTTTGAAGTATAAGGTGCCTAATAATAAAAGTATAGACTTTAGAAAACTCTAATTCAGTAAAAAAAGCAAAAGTTATGATTTGTACCTGAGACTACATTGTTGTCTTCTACTGCTTCTACTGGAGTGAGATTGTATACCCTTGCCTTTCCAGCAGGTCTGCTGTCAGATGTTTGAGCTTTTGATTGATTTGGGTTTGAAGGATTTGCAGCATATTGAACTTTTGCAAGGGTTCGCTCTTGAGCAGGAGGTGGCATAAGAGTTTTCTGAGGTTCTCTGAAATTGATGGGAGTGGCACGGAATACTTTATTTGTACGATTCCGATCAATAGTTACTCCATCAATTGTTTTATTTGATCGACAGTCTCTATATGCAAGACCTTGTCTTCCACGCGTAAAACATACTCTGCCAAAATGATAACATTTTCCATAAGGATGTGGCCTATTACATGTGGCAGTTTGGCTTGATGTTTCAGTGGTCTTCATCTGATATACCCTTCCTTGATTTGTTCGTTGTTGCTTGAAGTTTTGAGGGTATTTATTCATATTGAAAGCCTTTCTCTTCATGTTTTTAATATTTTGATGATGCTCTACTACCCGAGCTGTCTCAACCAGCTTCTCAAATTTGGTATGTTGTAAGGGAATTACATGATCTTTGATAGATTCTCGGAGTCCATTCTCGTATCTGAAACATCTATCTTCTTCCGTAGGAACCAAATGAGGTGAAAATTGGATGAGCTTTCGAAATTTTGAGATATATTCAGCTACTGTTCGACTTCCTTGGGTTAATCTCAATAAAGACTCACCAATGATGTTCTTGGTGGAGGGTGGGATAAATGATTCTTTGAAGGCTTGGACAAACCAGCTCCATTCTATTTCGTCTAATTCAAATTCTTCAAAACGTGTGTTCCTTTCTTGTTCCCACCAATGTTCTGCTTCTCCTTGCAGGAGATGAGTAGCTAATCTTACAGATTGGTTGCTTGAACAACCAAGACTAGTGATATTTTTCTCTATAGCTTTCAGCCATGCTAAAGTATCCATCGGGGATTCAGATCCTTCAAAGATAGGCGATCTTAACCTTAGGAAACTGTGAAGTATCCCATCTGCAGACTGCCGATAGGTATTGGGAACTTGAGGAGTGGGGGATGCTGAAGAGGTGCTGGCATTAGTAGCAGGTATTATAGATACTAACTTTTGAATAGCTAGAACCTGCTGATTTTGATTCTCTAGCATTACAGTAACCATATTTCTTAAAGAAGTTATTTCATCAACAGTATTGGAAGCAGCCACGGTATTATTTGGAGCATTGCTTACAGATGGTTGAGGGTCGAATGGAGTATTGTTGGGAGAAGTAGCAGGATTCATTTTCCTGAAATCAAAATAACTATCTTGAGTTCTTTATTACAACAAGACATAATATAACTACTGCTTTTCTCATTCATTTAAAATTTTATTGAAATAACAGAATACATCATCATGGATTTATAAAACTATTCCCATCCTATATATTTAATGAAAAATGCTCTACGAAAGTCTTCATAAATCACTTCACGATGCTCCTCTTGTGCTTTACGAAATATTCTTCGTATGACATAATCCACCATTCCTTTGCTTGCATACGCAGAAGACATAGCACCACTTCTAATCTGATGTGACTAGGCCATTCCATAACACCAAATATGTGGTCAACTCTTGCTAGCCATTCCCTTGCTAGTACTGAAAAGTCAAGGCCTCTATAAACGCCTTCTTTCAGTAATTTATTTATTACTTGCGATCCTTGTTCTAATACTCCTTCAATTGTTCTTCCTTGCTTCTTACCTAGTTTATGTTCATATTTCCAAATAGTCTCGAACTCCTTTAGGTAAGTCATGAATGCCATTTCTAGATGATCTTCTATTCCTACAATTATAACATTCTACTTAGATTTGTTGAGCATCATATATAATTTAATAATTATCATCTTTTATAGTTATCTAATAACTGAACTTATTCTGAGTTATACTCATAATGTGATGGATGTCAATTCAAGTATTTATTTAGTGATCAAGTGGCAGAAGAACAGTCCATTAGGTATAAAGGAATACAAATTCCAATCTGACACCTTATGGAATTCTCAGATACCAACTGTGGCGGCCCTGCCCCGCCGTGGTCCTGTTAACCCTTAAGTTAACATGATTTACAGTGGAGGGGTCACCAAATGACAAGGTCCCCACTGAAGTTTGGATTAGACACACATTCTAATCTAATTTAAACTAAGGACTTTGCCATTCATCCAAAAATTACTATCACTAAATGATCATACAAGAACTCAGAGTGCGGAAGTAATAAAAGGTATAACATCCATTCAATACAGTATAAATACAACAATATAGAATAAGTAAAGTACTGAAAGAGAATTATAAATCTGTATTATTACAACATTTAATGAGTTTAAAAGAACTGAAAGAAAACTCTCAATCTCACAAGTAAAAGAAACTAAAGCTACAGATCTTCAGGAACGGGCTCCTCCTCAAATGGCAAGCTCTCTACTGGATCTGCTACTCCAACAAACTCAGAACCTACCATTATCAGTTCCATAATGGTAGGGCCCCAGCCAACAAAAGAAAAACTGGTTAGACAATATGTCTAAGTACATTTTAGGGCAAACAATTTTATTAAACTAAATAGATATCACCATATAAACAGAACTAAGCATAATAGGTGCAGAAAATCGTACAAAAGAACAGTAACAAGTTATAAACCATAGTTTATAACTAAACAAATAGGAAGTAATACATACCTCCTCCAAGCAACTACAATAAGGACAGGTAAGTAAAAGAAAAGTAAAATAAAGGTAAGAAAAGTACAACCTAAACATGCTCATGATCAAACAGATTATGCTAAGTGAAGTACAAAATTTAAATAGTATAAAATTGAAAACACTAACATCCTATGTGAGCATATGAAAATAGTAAGTAGAACTAGCATCCTATATATAACATGTGTAGAAAAATTGGAAGTAAAATAGTGCTGAAATGCAGAATATGCTAGTAAAACAATATCTGTAAACTGAAACTGCAGTGACTATCTAAGTCACCCAAACTGAACACATATACAACAAATCTTAGCCTGATGAGCTAAGAAACTCTGAACTGAACATCATTGAAATTCTTAGCCTGATGAGCTAAGACAGAACTGAATGTAAGTGTACTTGAATTAGTATAACCATATCAGAATCCTGACTCTGTAGTCAGTAGGGCAAGAGTCTATCCATCCTATCACTCGGACTAGGCATGGCCAATAGACTGTCAGACATTAAACCCTCGAAAGGTTGCTGACCCCGAACGGGTTGATCGAAGAGGTATACTAATCAAGCTACACCTTACATACTTCTTATGAAACGAACATAATGCTGCTTATAAATAATGTTCCAAATTAATATAATCAAAATATCTTATGTACATAATACATGTTCAAGGTATAAGGCTCAAAATCAAGGAATGCGAAGCATCAAAATCAAAGTGCAAGAAACTCTATCTAAAACACAAGTGATATCCATTGTTATCTACTTTATTCGTTATATCTACTCTAAGTTACATAAGTTTCAGAATTCATCAATTCTTACACATTCTATAACTTAGAATCACGAATCCTACAAGTTGAAGATAATTAGGACTGGCCAAGTCCTAATTATAACTTAATCAAAAGATGACTATTTGGTTAAAATAAATAAATCATCGACCTAGTTTTGTAAATTAATTCATCCCAACCTCATCTTGATTAGCCAAATCAAGATGAAAAGATTAAGAATTAGACTCCAGATGATGGGGTCTAATCACTTAATCTAAAGGTATAACTAAGGGTCTAAGGTTTAGAACCCAAATCTCACAGATTAGGTTAAGGCAAATCCTAATGATAAATCAAATTCATTAGGATAGATCTCTATTCTTAGTTTTAAAGTTTAAAGATCAAATAATCATTAAATAAACTAAGAAAAATCTAGAAACTAGTAAACTCAAGGTTTTATCTAATTGAGTAACCCAATTTACTAAATAGATGAATTCTATCTTAAGATCTATTCCTAATCTTAGGAAATAAGGCTCTTAATTACTAAGATTATCTCTCAAGACACACATCCTAACTAATATTATAAGACCTAAGGATGATTAAAAAGAGAACTTTACTTAAGACTTAGGAATTTTTTTTACTGAGTAAATTCTGAGATTTTAATTAAAATCTAATTTAGACTTAAATTTGATTAATTTCAGTTCTAAATCATTCTATTTACTGATTTTAATGATTAGAAATTGAATTTAGGGCTTTAAAAGGCTAAACCCTAAATTTGGGCAAAAATACCATTTTGCCCCTACTTAAGGGTTCAAAAGATCAAATTTTGATCTAGGGCTTTAATTCTGAAATTTTCTTTTGAAAAGAGTTTCTTACTGTCTAATGTAAGATTAGACAGCAACTAAATTAATTTTGGGGAATTATTAAGCTATATGAGATCAAATTAGTGAATTTGACTCATAAGGGCAATTTAGTAATTTGGCTAAGTGAAAGCTAAATTTTCTTTTAGATTATTGATCTTTACTGCCTAAGCTTTCCATAGAATCTAAATTTGCTAAATTCTGATAAGTATTGGCCAAGTTATGGCTAATACAAGATCTAGGGTTTAAAGTTAATTAAGGGATTCTTAATTATGAGTTAAAAACCTAACTTTGCCAATTAGTATCCAAATTAAGCAAAATAAGTGGCTATGAATTACAAATAGCTCACTGATCATAATGACATGTGGTAGGCTTAATTTGAACCTAATTTGACTAAGTTAAGACTTAATTAGGGTTTAGGGTGATTAGTGAGTGATTAACAAAATTAATTATTCAAATACTATTCCAACCTTATAGATTGATTCTAAATGGTTCTATGAGTCCTCTGAAACTTAAATTATTCAATTTGGATTACTAAATTTACTAATATTCACTTATCAAGATTTAGAGTGATTAAGGGTGATTGGCAAATCTAACCGTTGGATCTAAAATATTTTTTTTCTTCATATTATTGTTAATTAAGTTCTTCTGATCTAAATTGATATGTGGATCATCAAATTTGGAGCTCAATTGACCAAGTTATGGTCAATTGAAGTTCTAGGGTTAATTAACCTAATTAGGATTAGGACTTAAATGTGATTAGGCAAAAACTAATCCAAGCAGCAAGATAAACACTATCAAATTAATCCTTAGGATTTTCTGATCACTTTAAGACCCATATTGGGTATAATTGGATCATTGGGTACAAAGTTATGAGCTAAATAAAGTTTGTGACATTTAATTTAAATTAAATTAATCATTGAAAAATCACTTTGCAAAATATTGATCCTACAGTAAATTTTTGGTATCAATAAATTCCTCATATTTTTCTGATTAATTTAATATATTTAATTGTATAATTTGGATGTGTATTTTGTAAGATATTAATGTTTAAAGTTTTGGTTTAATTTAATTTAAATAATTCCTGTATTATTAGATTATTAAACTCTGATATTATTAATAATATAAATATCGTTTAATTTATTTAACGTTATAATTATAACTGATTTTATAATATTCTGCAGGACACGTGGCGGAGCCTTATTGGCTGGGCAGAACGCGGCGGGCCCCACTGACGACTTCTCTGCAGCCGCGTCATTCGACTGAATCGAGGCGGGCCCCACTTCTGCCGCCAAGCCACGCGGCTTGCTGGAAGGAGGACACGCACTCCCGGTGGACCCCAGCTTTCTTACGCAGAAACCCGAGGAGAACGGGTCGGCCCGGGTCGACCCGGTCCGACCCGATAATTCATCTTCTCGACTGCTTCTTCCCGAGGGCGCAGATTTAGGGTTTGATCTTCCAGGACTTTCCAGCATCTAAACTGCTCGACCCGCACGGCGTTGGATAGCTAAAGATGCGATCTTCCATTAGGTGATCGAATCGAAACCTAATATGATCTGGATTGATCATAAACCCTAACCCTAGATAGACATATCACGGCTAAAATTGCTTAACTGTTTTAACTGTAGACGAAACAGGGATTTAGGATGATTCATATCATCTATGTTAGATCGATACCGCACAATCTTTAATCTACGCATTGAAATAGCATTTTGAATTCATGCGATTTAAGATACTTATGAAATGAGGAGGATCAGGAGGTACCTAGTTTCGACGGTTGACGACTAACTGGATCAATCCGAGCGCCCTTGATTTCTGAAATGGTTCGATTCGAGCGAAATCGAGCAGTGGAGTCGATCAGAAGTTTTATCTTGAGATTAGAACTGTGGGATTGACACGTGGAGCGAAGGAGGGGCGCCGGGCGTCGTCGCTCGCGACACGCGTAGGTTACGCGAGGACGACGACTCCCGATCGTTCGATCCTCAGATCGAACGGACCGCGGAGCCCATTTGATCAAACGACAGAATTAGAGTTAGGGCGACGGCGTTAGCTATTAGTGGACGGCGCCGTTAAATGCTATATTTAAATAATAATATTTAAATTAAATCATTCAGATTTAATTAATTAATTTTAACCTATTAAATGAATCCCAAAAATTTCCAATAAATCACCCTTAGCTAAATGAAGGGTGAGGAACGCAACGGTGCACTCGGATTTTTGTTTCAACGAGTATTTATTTATTTGATTATTTAGGGTATTTAAATAATATTAAAATTTTTGACGAAAAATCAACAACTTCCAAATGCCTCCAAAATTTTACCCCTAGCTAATTTGGGTGTTCTGAACGCAATGGTGATGTCAGATTTTCAATCTGAGGTCTAGATAAAAAGTCAAATTTCCAGGTTTTGGGATTTTCCAGAATTCTTATTTTGACTTTGTTGACTTCTTGGTTTGACCTAGGTTTCAGAGATGAGTTCTAAATTACTTAATTAGTGACTTAGAACGTTAATTAAGACCTAGATTAGTCTCAATTGAGCAAAGTAACAACCTGGGTTGTTATAGTAGGGCCCCAGCCAACAAAAGAAAAACTGGTTAGACAATATGTCTAAGTATATTTTAGGGTATAAGTTTATTTAAGTTAACTGAATATCACCATAAAAATAGAACTGAGCAAAATAGGTGCAGAAAAGCATACAAAAGAACAGTAATAAGTTATAAACTACAATTTATAACTTACAAATAGGAAGTAATACATACCTCCTCCAAGCAACTACAATAAAGACAGGTAAGTAAAAGAAAAGTAAAACTATAAGAAAAGTACAACCTAAACATGCTTATGATCAAACAAAATATGCTAGGTGACATACATAATTTGAATAGTATAAAACTGAAAACACTAATATACCATGTGAGCATATGAAAATAGTAAGTAGAACTAGCATCCTATATAGTGCAGGAAAACTGTAAAACAGTGCTACAATGCAGTATATATAAGTAAAACAGTAATTGTAAACTGAAACTACAGTAACTATATAAGTCACCTGAACTGAACACGAACTCAGCAAATCTTAGCCTGATGAGCTAAGAAACTCTGAACTGAACATCACTGAAAACTCTTAGCCTGATGAGCTAAGACAGAACTGAATGTAAGTGTACTTGAATTAGTAGAACCATATCAAAATCCTGACCCTATAGTCAGTAGGGCGAGAGTCTATCCATCCTATCACTCGGACTAGGCATGGCCAATAGACTGTCGGACATTAAACCCTTGAAAGGTTGCCGACCCCGAACGAGTTGATCGAAGAGGTATACTAATCAAGCTACACGTTACATACTACTTGTGAAACGAACATAATGCTGCTTATAAATAATGTTCCAAATTAACATAAGATATTTATCAAAATATCTTATGTACATAATACATGTTCAAGGTATAAGGCTCAAAATCAAGGAATGCGAAGCATCAAAATCAAAGTGCAAGAAACTCTATTTAAAACACAGGTGATATCCTTTATTATCTACTTTATTCGTTCTATCTACTCTAAGTTACATAAGTTTCAGAATTATCAATTCTTGCACATTCTGTAACTTAGAATCATGAATCCTACTTGTTGAAGATAATTAGGACTGGCCAAGTCCTAATTATAACTTAATCAAAAGATGACTATTTGGTTAAAAAAGAATAAATCATCGACCTAGTTTTGTAAATTAATTCATCCCAACCACATCTTGATTAGCCAAATCAAGATGAAAAGATTAAGAATTAGACTCCAGATGATGGGGTCTAATCACTTAATCTATAGGTATAATCTAAAGGTCTAAGGTTTATAACCCAAATCTCACAGATTAGGTTAAGACAAATCCTAATGATAAATCAATTTCATTAGGATGGATCTCTATTCTTAGTTCTAAAGTTTAAAGATCAAATAATTATTTAATAAACTAAGAAAATCTATAAACTAGAAAACTCAAGGTTTTATCTATTGAGTAACCCAATTTACTCAATAGACGAATTCTAACTTAAGATCTTATTACTAATCTTAAGAATCAAGGCTCTTAATTACTAAGAGTATCTCTCAAGACACACATCCTAACTAATGTTATAAGACCTAAGAATGGGTCTAAGAATGATTAAAAAAGGAGAACACTCACTTAGAACTTAAAATTTTTCTTAAGAAGCTAATATTAAGATTTTAATCAAGGTCTAATTTAAACTTGAATTTGATTAATTTCAACAATGAATCATTCTATTTTCTGATTCTAATGATTAGAAATTGAATTTAGGGCTTTTAAAGGCTAAACCCTAAATTTGGGCAAAATGACCATTTTGCCCCTACTTAAGGGTTCAAAAGATCAAATTTTGATCTAAGGCTCTGGAGTTTGCAAAACAACCTTCTTCTTTTGACAGTTAATAGTAGCGCTATGCATAGTAAGCCAATTCATGCCTAGTATGATATCAAAATTTACTATATGTAGCATAACTAACTTTGCTTGGAAGGTATGGTTATTGATTGGTATTTAAACGTCACAGAATTTGTTTGCACTAAGTTGGGCTCCAGATGGAAGTTCAACACTCAAAAGCTTTGCAAGTTTGTAATATGATAGTCATAATCTCTTAGCAAAATTTTCAGAGATGAATGAATGACTAGCCCCAGTATCAAACAATATACTGCAGGGCTCATCTTTAAAGTGTAGGGTGCCTAATAAAAATACAAATTTTAGGAAGTTCTAATTCAATAAGAAAAACAAAAGTTGTGAATTGTAACTGAGACTACATTATTGTCTTCTGCTGCTTCTACTGGAGTGATATTGTACACTCTTGCCTTTCCAACAGATCTGCTGTCAGATGTTTGAGCTGCTGATTGATTTGGGTTTGAAGGCTTTGCAGCATATTGAACCTTTGCAAGATTTCGCTCTTGAGCAGGAGGTGGCATAAGAGTTTTCTAAGGTTCTTTGAAATTGATGGGAGTGGCACGGAATACTTTATTTGTACGATTCTGATCAATAGTTACTCCATCAATTATTTTATTTGATCGACAGTCTCTATATGCATGACTTTGCCTTCCACAAGTAAAACATACTCTGCCAAAATGATAACATTTTCCATAAGGATGTGGCCTATTACATGTGGCAGTTTGGCTTGATGTTTCAGTGGTCTTCATCTGATATACCCTTCCTTGATTTGTTTGTTGTTGCTTGAAGTTCTGAGGGTATTTATTCATATTGAAAGCCTTTCTCTTCATGTCTTTAATATTTTGATGATGCTCTATTACCCGAGCTGTCTCAACCAGCTTCTCGAATTTGGTATGTTGTAAGGGAATTACATGATCTTTGATAGACTCTCGGAGTCCATTCTCGTATCTGAAACATCTATCCTCTTCAGTAGGAACCAAATGAGGTGAAAATCGGATGAGCTTCTGAAATTCTGAAGTATATTCCGCCACTGATCGACTTCCTTGGGTTAACCTCAATAAGGACTCACCAATGATGTTCTTGGTGGAGGGTGGGATAAATGATTCTTTGAAGGCTTGGATAAACTAGCTCCATTCTATTTCATCTAATTCAAATTCTTCAAAACGTGTGTTCCTTTCTTGTTCCCACCAATGTTCTGCCTCTCCTTGTAGAAGATGAGTAGCTAGTCTTACAGATTGGTTGCTTGAACAACCAAGACTAGTGATATTTTTCTCCATAGACTTCAGCCATGCCAAAGTATCCATCGGGGATTCAGATCCTTCAAAGGTAGGCGGTCTTAATCTTAGGAAACTGTGAAGTATCCCATCTGCAGACTGCCGATAGGTATTGGGAACTTGAGGAGCGGGGGATGCTGAAGAGGTGCTGGCATTAGTAGTGGGTATTATAGATACTAACTTTTGAATAGCTAGTCTGCTGATTTTGATTCTCTAGCATTGTAGTAACCATATTTCTCAAAGAAGTTATTTCATCAACAGTATTGGAAGCGGCCACGGTATTATTTGGAGCATTGCTTACAGACGGTTGAGGGTTGAGTGGAGTATTATTTGGAGAAGTAGCAGGATTCATTTTCCTAAAATCAAAACAACTATCTTGAGTTCTTTATTAAAACAAAACGTAAGATAACTACTACTTTTCTCATTTATTTAAAATTTTATTGAAATAACAGAATACATCATCATAGACTATTCCCATCCTATATATTTAATAAAAAATACTCTACGAAAGTCTTTATAGGTTACTTCACGATGCTCCTCTTGTGCTTTACAAAATAGTTCTTCGTATGACATAATCCACCATTCTTTTGCTTGCATACGCAGAAGACATATGTGGCAGCCCTGCCCCGCCGTGGTCCTGTTAACCCTTAAGTTAACATGATTACGGTGGAGGGGTCACCAAATGACAAGGTCCCTACTTAAGGTTGGATTAGACACACATTCTAATCCAAATTAAATAAGGACTTTGCCATTCAATCCAGAAATACTATCACTAAATGATCATATATGAACTCAGAGTGCGGAAGCATAAAACATAACATCCATCCAATACAGTATAAATACAACAATACAGAATAAGTAAAGTACTGCAAGAGAATTATAAACCTGTATTATTATAACATTTAATGATTTTAAATGAACTGAAATGAAACTCTCAATCTCACTGAAAGAAAAAATTAAAGCTACGGATCTTCAGGAACGGGCTCCTCCTCCAATGGTAAGCTATCCATTGGATCCACTGCTCCAACAAACTCAAAACCTACCATTATCAGTTTCATAATGGTAGGTCCCCAGCCAACAAAAGAAAAACTGGTTAGACAATAAGTCTAAGTATATTTTAGGGTAAAAGTTTATTAATTAAATAGATATCACTATATAAATAGAACTAAGCATAATAGGTGCAGAAAAGCGTACAAAAGAACAGTAATAAGTTATAAACCACAGTTTATAACTAAACAAATAGAAAGTAATACATACCTCCTCCAAGCAACTGCAACACAAACAGGTAAGTAAAAGAAAAGTAAAATTGTAAGAAAATACAACCTAAATATGCATATGATCAAACAGATTATGCTAAGTGACATACAAAATTTAAACAGTATAAAACTGAAAACACTAACATCCTATGTGAGCATATGAAAACAGTAAGTAAAACTAGCATCCTATATATATATATATAACATGTGCAGGAAAACTATAAGTAAAACAGTGCTGAGATACAGAATATGCAAGAAAAACAGTAACTGCAAACTGAAACTACAGTAACTATATAAGTCATCTGAACTGAACATGAACTCAGTAATTCTTAGCCTGATGAGCTAAGAAACTCTGAACTGATCATCACTGAAACTCTTAGCCTGATGGGCTAAGACAGAACTGAATGTAAGTGTACTTGAATTAGTATAACCATATCAAAATCCTGATTATATAGTCAGTAGGGCAAGAGTCTATCCATCCTATCCCATGGACTAGGCATGGCATAGACTATCGGACTGAAACCCTCTACAAGAAGCTGACCCCGAACGAGTTGATCGAAGAGGTATACTAATCAAGCTACACGTTACATACTACTTGTGAAACGAACATAATGCTGCTTATAAATAATGTTCCAAATTAACATAAGATATTTATCAAAATATCTTATGTACATAATACATGTTCAAGGTATAAGGCTCAAAATCAAGGAATGCGAAGCATCAAAATCAAAGTGCAAGAAACTCTATCTAAAACACAGGTGATATCTATTGTTATCTACTTTATTCGTTCTATCTACTCTAAGTTACATAAGTTTCAGAATTATCAATTCTTACACATTCTGTAACTTAGAATCACGAATCCTACTTGTTGAAGATAATTAGGACTGGCCATATCCTAATTATAACTTAATCAAAAGACGACTATTTGATTAAAATGAATAAATCATCGACCTAGTTTTGTAATTTAATTCATCCCAACCACATCTTGATTAGCCAAATCAAGATGAAAAGATTAAGAATTAGACTCCAAATGATGGGGTCTAATCACTTAATCTAAAGGTATAATCTAATGGTCTAAGTTTAGAACCCAAAACTCACAGATTAGGTTAAGACAAATCCTAATGATAAATCAATTTCATTAGGATAGATCTCTATTCTTAGTTCTAAAGTTTAAAGATTAAATAATCATTTAATAAACTAAGAAAAACTATGAACTAGAAAACTCAAGGTTTCATCTAATTGAGTAACCCAATTTACTCAATAGATGAAATCTAACTTAAGATCTATTCCTAATCATAAGAATTAAGGCTCTTAATTACTAAGAGTATCTCTCAAGACACACATCCTAACTAATGTTATAAGACTTAAGGATGATTAAAGAAAGAGAACTTTACTTAAGACTTAGGAATTTTCTTTAAGAAACTAAGATTAAGATTTTAATCAAAGTCTTATTTAGACTTGAATTTGATTACTTTCAGTTCTAAATCATTCTATTTACTGATTTTAATGATTAGAAAATGAATTTAGGGCTTTAAAAGGCTAAACCCTAAATTTGGACAAAATGATAATTTTGCCCCTACTAAGGGTTCAAAAGATTAACTTTTAATCTAGGACTTAAATTATGAATTTTTCTTTTGAAAAGTGTTTCTTACTGTCTAATATAAGATTAGACAGCAACTAAGCTAATTTTGGGTGATTATTAAGCCATATGAGATCAAATTAGTGAATTTGACTCATAAGGACAAATTAGTAATTTGACTAAGTGAAAGCTAAATTTTCTTTTAGATTATTATTCTTTACTGCCTAAGCTTTCCATAGAACCTAAATTTGCTGAAATCTTATAAGTATTGGCCAAGTTATGGCCAATACCAGATCTAGGGTTTTAAAGGTTAATTAAGGGATCCTTAATTATAGGTCAAAAATCCTAATTTTGTCAATTTGTGTTCAAATTAAGCAAAATTAGTGACTATGAATTACAAATAGCCCACTGATCATAATGATATGTGGTAGGCTCAATTTTGACCTAATTTGACTACATTAAGACCTAATTAGGGTTTAGGGTGATTAGTGAGTGATTAGCAAAATTGAGCACTCAAATACTAATCAAACTTCACAGATGGATTCTAAATGGCTCTATGAGTCCTCTAAAATTTAAAATCACACAATTTGGATTACTATAGTTGCTAATATTCCCTAATCAAGATTTAGAGTAATTAAGGAAGATTAGCAATTCTAACTGTTGGATCTAAAATATTTTTGCATATTATTGTTAATTAAGTTCTTCTGATCTAAATGGACCTTTGGATCATCAAATTTGGAGCTCAATTGACCAAGTTATGGTCAATTGAAGTTCTAGGTCTAATTAAGGTAATTAGGGTTAGGTCCTAAATGTCATTAAGCAAATACTAATCCAAACAGCCAAGATAACCCTACTAAAATGATCCTTAGGGTTTTCTGATCACTTTAAGACCCATATTCAATATGTTTGGATCATTGGGTACAAAGATATGAGCTAAATAAGGTTTGTGACATTTAATTTAAATTTAATTAAATCCTAAATAATCATTTTGCAAAATATTGATCCTACAGCAAAATTGTTAGCATCAATAAATTCATCATATTTTTCTGATTAATTTAATATATTTATTTGCATAATTTGGATATGTATTTTAGGAGTTATTAAGGTTTAAAGTTTAGGATTTAATTTATTAATTAATACTGTTTATTGAATTAAATAAATCTGTTATTAAATGAATATATATATATATTTAATTTATAAAAATCTGTCATATAATTACATATATATGATTTATTTGGTTTCTGCAGGTGGGACCCACAGCCGCGCCAGCGACAGCGACAGCGCCAGAGGACAGGACACACGTCAGCACTTCATTGGATAGCTGAACGGTGTGGGACCCACACTTTGTCAGCTGGATATGATTTTCTGCGACTTTCGCAGAAGCCACGCGGCGGGCTGAGGGGATGACACGCATACAAGGCGGGCCCCGGATTTGCTTACGCAGACCCTGAGAAGAGCGGGTCGGGCCCGGGTCGACCCGGTCCGACCCGATGCTTCGTCTTCTTCGACGACTTCTTCGCGAGAACGAAATTAGGGCTTGATCTTCCAGGAACCTTCCGGCATCTTGACTGCTCGACCCGCACAGCGTTAGATAGCTAAGGATGCGATCTTCCAATAGGTGGTCGATTTGAGACCTAAGATGAGCTGTATTGATCATAAACCCTAACCCTAGAAGGACATGCCGAGGGAAAAATTACAACTAACGGTATATACTGTGGATAATTTGCAAAATTCGAAAAATTTAATCATCGATCGTTCAATCAGATTATGATAACAATTAATCGGAGGCTTGAAATAGCGTTTCTAATATTAGGATTGATGATTGCATGAATAACAAAGAGGATTAGAGTAGTACCTTGCGAACGGCTCAGAGAAATTTGAGTTTCGATCGATAGATTCTTCAATTTTTTTGCCGATCTCCAAATGTGAAAACCTGAGGGACATGATAATTCGAGTCTTTATGGAAGTTTTGAGCGGTGATCTACGACGGTGGAATGCATCCGTCGAGCTTTTAGGGCGACACGCGCCGCTGCGCTGGACACGCGGAGATCGAAGGAGATGATCTTAGAGCCGTTGGATTCTTTGATCAGACGGACCCGAGTGATCCGTCAATCGGAACGATTCCACGCGCTGGATGGGGAACGGCGTGAGGCCTTTGGACGACGTCGTTAACTTTGGATATTTAAAATATTTATTTAATTTAAATTATACAGATTAAATTAATTAATTTTAACTTATTAAATGCATCCCAAAAATTTCCAATAAATCACCCTTAGCTAAATGAAGGGTGAGGAACGCAACGGCGCACTCGGATTTTTGTTTCAACGAGTATTTAATTATTTGATTATTTAAGGTATTTAAATAATATTAAAATATTTGACGAAAATCCAACGACTTCCAAATGCCTTCAAAATTTCACCCCTAGCTAATTTGGGTGTTTTGAACGTAATGGTGAAGTCAGATTTTCAATCTGAGGTCTAGATAAAAAGTCAAATTTCCAGGTTTTGGGATTTTCCAGAATTCTTGTTTTGACTTTGTTGACTTCTTGGTTTGACCTAGGTTTCAGAGATGAGTTTCAATTTACTTAATTAGCGACTTAGAACCTTAATTAAGACTTAGATTAGTCTTAATTGAGCAAAGTAATAACCTGGGTTGTTACAACATAGCACCACTTCTAGTTTGATGTGACTAGGCCACTCCATAACACCAAATATGTGGTCAACTCTCGCAAGCCATTCCCTTGCTAGTACTGGAAAGTCAAGGCCTCTATAGACGCCTTCTTTCAGTAATTTGTTTATTACTTGCGATCCTTGTTCTGATACTCCTTCAATTGTTCTTCCTTGCTTCTTACCTAATTTATGTCATATTTCCAAATAGTCTCGAATTCCTTTAGGTAAGTCATGAATACCATTCCTCGATGATCTTTTATTCCTACAATTATAACATTCTACTTAGATTTGTTGAGCATATATATATATAATTTGATAATTATCATCTTTTATAGTTTCTAATAACTTAACTTATTCTGAGTTATACTCATAATGTGATGGATGTCAATTCAAGTATTCATTTAGTGATCAATTGGCAGAAGAACAGTCCATTAGGTAGAAAGGAATGAATTCCAATCTGACACCTTATGGAATTCTCTGATACCAACTGTGGCGGCCCTGCCCCGCCGTGGTCCTGTTAACCCTTAAGTTAACATGATTACGGTGGAGGGGTCACCAAATGACAAGGTCCCCACTTAAGATTGGATTAGACACACATTCTAATCCAATTTAACTAAGGGCTTTGCCATTCATCCCAAAATTACTATCACTAAATGATCATACATGAACTCAGAGTGCGGAAGCATAAAACATAACATCCATCCAATACAGTATAAATACAACAATACAGAATAAGTAGAGTACTGAAAGAGAAAAATAAACCTGTATTATTACAACATTTAATAAGTTTAAAAAAATTGAAATGAACTCTCAATCTCACTAAAAGAAAAACTAAAGTTACAGATCTTCAGGAATAGGCTCCTCCTCCAATGGCAAGTTCTCTACTGGATCTGCTACTCCAACAAACTCAGAACCTACCATTATCAGTTTCATAATGGTAGGGCCTCAGCCAACAAAAGAAAAACTGGTTAGACAATATGTCTAAGTACATTTTAGGGTATAAGTTTATTTAAGTTAACTGAATATCACCATAAAAATAGAACTGAGCAAAATAGGTGCAGAAAAGCATACAAAAGAACAGTAATAAGTTATAAACTACAGTTTATAACTAAACAAATAGGAAGTAATACATACCTCCTCTAAGCAACTGCAACAAAGACAGGTAAGTAAAAGAAAAGTAAAACTATAAGAAAAGTACAACCTAAACATGCTTATGATCAAACAAAAAATGCTAGGTGACATACATAATTTGAACAGTATAAAACTGAAAACACTAACATACTATGTGAGCATATGAAAATAGTAAGTAGAACTAGCATTCTATATAGTGCAGGAAAATTGTAAAACAGTGCTACAATGCAGTATATATAAGTAAAACAGTAACTGTAAACTGAAACTACAGTAACTATATAAGTCACCTGAACTGAACACGAACTCAGCAAATCTTAGCCTGATGAGCTAAGAAACTCTGAACTGAACATCACTGAAAACTCTTAGCCTAATGAGCTAAGACAAAACTGAATGTAAGTGTACTTGAATTAGTATAACCATATCAAAATTATGACCCTATAGTCAGTAGGGCGAGAGTCTATCCATCCTATCACTCGGACTAGGCATGGCCAATAGACTGTCAAACATTAAACCCTCGAAAGGTTGCCAACCCCGAACGAGTTGATCGAAGAGGTATACTAATCAAGCTACACCTTACATACTACTTGTGAAATGAACATAATGCTGCTTATAAATAATGTTCCAAATTAACATAAGATATTTATCAAAATATCTTATGTACATAATACATGTTCAAGG
Source organism: Gastrodia elata (assembly GCA_016760335.1). Taxonomy (NCBI): domain Eukaryota; kingdom Viridiplantae; phylum Streptophyta; class Magnoliopsida; order Asparagales; family Orchidaceae; genus Gastrodia; species Gastrodia elata. The sequence continues at coordinate 62,103,784 of CM028672.1, forward strand.
TATAAGGCTCAAAATCAAGGAATGCGAAGCATCAAAATCAAAGTGCAAGAAACTCTATTTAAAATACAGGTGATATCCTTTATTATCTACTTTATTCATTCTATCTACTCTAAGTTCCATAAGTTTTAGAATTATCAATTCTTACACATTCTGTAACTTAGAATCACGAATCCTACTTGTTGAAGATAATTAGGACTGGCCAAGTCCTAATTATAACTTAATCAAAAGACGACTATTTGGTTAAAAAAGAATAAATCATCGACCTAGTTTTGTAAATTAATTCATCCCAACCACATCTTAATTAGCCAAATCAAGATGAAAAATTAAGAATTAGACTCCAGATGATGGGGTCTAACCACTTAATCTATAGGTATAATCTAAGGGTCTAAGGTTTAGAACCCAAATCTCACAGATTAGGTTAAGGCAAATCCTAATAATAAATCAATTTCATTAGGATGGATCTCTATTCTTAGTTCTAAAGTTTAAAGATCAAATAATTATTTAATAAACTAAGAAAATCTATAAACTAGAAAACTCAAGGTTTCATCTATTGAGTAACCCAATTTACTCAAAAGACGAATTCTAACTTAAGATCTTATTCCTAATCTTAAGAATCAAGGCTCTTAATTACTAAGAGTATCTCTCAAGACACACATCCTAACTAATGTTATAAGACCTAAGGATGGGTCTAAGAATGATTAAAGAAGGAGAATACTCACTTAGAACTTAGAATTTTTCTTAAGAAGCTAAGATTAAGATTTTAATCAAGTCTAATTTAAACTTGAATTTGATTAATTTCAACAATGAATCATTCTATTTTCTGATTCTAATGATTAGAAATTGAATTTAGGGCTTTTAAAGGCTAAACCCTAAATTTGGGCAAAATGACTATTTTGCCCCTACTTAAGGGTTCAAAAGATCAAATTTTGATCTAAGGCTTTAATTCTGAAATTTTCTTTTGGAAAGTGCTTTTTATTGTCTAATATAAAATTAGACAGCAACTAAATTAATTTTGGGTAATTATTAAGCCATATGAGATCAAATTAGTGAACTTAATTCATAAGGGCAAATTAGCAATTTAACTAAGTGAAAGTTAAATTTTTCTTTCAGTTTAATGTTCTTTACTGCCTAAGCTTTTCATAGAATCTAAATTTGCTAAATTCTGATATGTATTGGCCAAGTTATGGCCAATACAAAATTTAGGGTTTTAAGGTTAATTAAGGAATTATTAACTATAGGTCAAAAATTCTAACTTTGCCAATTAGTGTCCAAATTAATCAAAATCAGTGGCTATGGTTTACAAATAGTTTATTGATTATAATGATATGTGGTAGGCTCAATTTGGACCTAATTTGACTAAGTTAAGACCTAATTAGGGTTTAGGGTGATTAGTGAGTGATTAACAAAATTAATCACTCAAATACTATTCCAATCTTATAGATTGATTCTAAATGGTTCTATGAGTCCTCTGAAACTTAAATCACTCAATTTAGATTATTAATTTGGCTAATATTCACTAATCAAGATTTAGAGTAATTAAGAATGATTAGCAAATCTAACCATTGAATCTAAAATATTTTTACATATTACTGTTAATTAAGTTCTTCTGATCTAAATGGACCTTTGGATCGTCAAATTTGGAGCTCAATTGACCAAGTTATGGTCATTTGAAGTTTTAGGTCTAATTAGGGTAATTATGGTTAGGTCTTAAATGTCATTAGTCAACAACTAATCCAAACAGCAAAATGAACACTATCAAATTAATCCTTAGAATTTTCTGATCACTTTAAAACCCATATTGGGTATGTTTGGATGAACATACACAAAGTTATGAGCTAATGAAGTTTTGTGATAATATTTGAATTTAATTAACACCCTTAAATGTCACTATATGATTTATAGCTTCAAATGAAAATTGATTATTTTATTTTATTCCTCTTAATTTTCTGAATTTAATGATATATAAATTTGTATATTTTAGTCTTATAAATATTAAGATATTATCACTTAAAGTGTTATACTTTAATTAATTAATTTAAATCTAATTAAATAAATCAAATTTAACAGATTTTAATAAATCAATTTTATTTGTTATAAATATAACAGATTTTAAGTCTGCATGTGGGACCCAGATGGCAGACGCGTCAGGAAGAAGGCCACGCGGCGCAGCCACATTGGCTAGCACAACGCGCGCGGGACCCACTCTGCCTCAGACGAGACAGATGTGCCACTGCAGGCCCCACACTCAGCCGACACATTGGACACGTGTCTGCATGAGAGCGTGCCAACTGGGCTTGCAGGTCCCACCATTTATTTGCTATGAATAATGTTAGACCGGCCCGAATGATAAGCGAACCGGTCTGGATTGAACCGGTTCGAAATTTATTGGATCAGATCAGATCCAAACCAGATCTAACGGTTGGATCTGATTTGAATCCAACGGCTGGAATCAAGGAACGGTTCGCCTTCTTCTTCGACACATCCGACGAACCCTAAGCTACCAGACGGCACGATCGATCGAGACTCACTTCGATCGATCGAGTCCACACGTTTATGCAATCGATAGTTATGGTTTTAAAAACTCTAAGCAAAAAGGAGTAAATGGGAGTACCAGGAGGAGTTACAGTGTCGACTTGACCAGCAAAGGAAGATAACCAAAAACACGTCAGGTGGAGCACGGGTGAGGAAACCTCAAGTAGAACTCCCATTTGAGTTTAATACAACCTAGAAGCGGTGGATGTCCCAGCGCATTGACCAGAGTTCGCCGCGTGCGACTCCTTCACGACACGCGGAGCTCGGACCTACGTGAGTCGAGACGACGAAAGCCAGCCGTCCGATTTGGACGGCTGGAACGATCAGACGATGCAGGTTTGGCGCCGTCTGATCAAATGGAGGAGCCTTAATAAGCTAACAGCGTTAGGCTTAGATTAACGGGCCGTTTAAATGATATTTAAAATATTATTATTTAATTCATAATACTTAGATTAATTAATCAAATTTACCCTATTAAATGAATTCCAAAAATTCTCAATAAATCACCCTTAGCTAAATGAAGGGTGAGGAATGCAACGGCGCACTCGGATTTTTGTTTTGACAAGTATTTAATTATTTGATTATTTGGGGTATTTAAATATTATTAAAATATTTGACGAAAAATCAACGACTTCCAAATGACTTCAAAATTTCACCCCTAGCTAATTTGGGTGTTCTGAATGCAATGGTGAAGTCAGATTTTCAATCTGAGGTCTAGATAAAAAGTCAATTTCTAGGGTTTGGGATTTTCCAGAATTTCTGATTTGACTCAGTTGACTTCAGATTTGACCTAAATTTCAGAGGCGAGTTCTAAATTACTTAATTAGTGACTTAGAATCTTAATTAAGACTTAGATTAGTCTTAATTGAGCAAAGTAACAACCTGGGTTGTTACAATAGCGCATCTACCGATCTCCCATAATAAAGAGTGATAGCCGAAGGATATAGATGGAGGAGGAGCCTACCGTCTCGGCTTGACAGATGGAGGATTGAAGAGGAGATAAGGAGAATGGGAGGTGCTGTCGTGCGATGGAGAGGGCAAGTGTCGCGCGCGTGAAGGAGTCGACTTGTGTAGGAAAGGAAGTTTCGGCTGAGGGCATTAAGATTTAGGTAAGGAAGAAATTAGGTTAGGTTTATAAGTAAATCTAATATCGTATATTAGCCGTTGGATTAAAACAAACTGTTAAAATTTTTGAGCCAAGATTTGGAGTCATTTGAGCTCCAAAAATTATAAACTTGGTATCCAAATGACCGTCTCAACGAGACGAACGGATACGTCTATAAATTATTAAATTTGGACAAGTAATTTATTTTATATTGATTTTTAAGTGAAAAACTTGGAAAATTAATTAAGATAAATCGGAAACTTGAAAATTAACGAAACTTAAAACATAGCATCCTCATATGATGCTTAACTTAGATATACAAAAATTTTCAAATTATGATTTATATTTTTCATATTATTAGCCTTTAAAGTTTATATTTCATGAATTTATTCAGGACAATCCAGGATTTCATATGCGCTCAAATTTTTGCAGTAGGATCTTTTCAATATGTATTATAAGATGATATTTTTATTTGATTTAAATTGGATTCCTATTTTGACGAAAATTTCTGAGTGATCGAAAATATCTGGGAAAAATCAATGATTTTCAATAATTCCCAGAATAACACTCTAAGTTAATTTGGAGTTACTGAGTCCAATGGTAGACTCCGTTTTCAATTCTAAGTTCTAAATTATTTAAATATTAATAAACAATTTTGAAAAGAATTTCGGGTATTTTACATTAAATGTTAAACATTAAATAATTATAGCTATTTATAATAGCTTTTGAAGTGTTAGACTCATTGTTTAACACGTGGTACTTTTGGGATCCAGCGATTTGCCAGATCCAGAGCAGTTTGTTGAGCCAGCAAGATCCACTGCAGAAGATTCAAGAGTTAGACATTTACTTTTCTACACTAGTTTACTTTCAGTTCAGTATTTAGACTATTTTTTGTATTTTCATTAATTAAATTGTTTATAATAATTCTGGATGTTTTTTTTTTTTTTTAAATGAATACTTTATTTAACTCCTATAATGAACATTTCTGGATGTACACTTTAACTTTCACATTCTATGTTTATTACTACTTATACTTAATATTATGATATGATCAGTATACTAGAAAGATATTATACTTATATAAATATTAGATTATTCATATTATACTCATAATCTAATGTATATACTATATTGTCTAATGCATAAGATAAGGTTTTATGTTTATCTTAAGGATTAGTCCAGCAGCTTTGTTTCAGCAGGATTATTCGGGGACATTCAGCAATCCTTTCCGAGTAGCGCACTATTTTGCTGCCAACTGTTAATTTGTTTGCGTGCGGTGACGGAATGGAGCCCTACTGTAGCACCTCATCTTGTGCCATGCGCATAGTAGTTAATAGTTGGCGGCGGAATGATGCGCTATTCGGGAATGACTGCTGAATCTCCCCAAATTACTGTCGAATAATGAGTTGTCTAACTAATCTTTAAGATAAACATAAAATCTTATCTTAAGTATTAGACAATATAGTATATATATTGTATTATAAGTGAAATATGAGGAATCTAATATATATAAAAATAACAGCATTTCAAATATGATGATCACATCATAATACTAAGTGTAAGTAGTAGTAAACACAAAGTACGGATACAAAAATATACATATAGATTATTCATCACAGAAGATAGTAAATTATTCATCTTAAAAAAATATATATATTCAAAATTATTACAAACTATTTACTTAATGAAAATATAGAAAATAGTATAAATACTGAACTGAAAGTAATTACTACAGAAAATAAATGTTGATGAAGAGTCATCTAATGATCTACAAACTCATCCTAGATCTCTTGTGAACGCACCTGAACTGGCTCCACAAGCTGCTCTAGATCTAGCAAAGTGTTGAATCCCAAAAGTACCATGTGTTAGACAATGTGTCTAATACATCGAAAGCTATTCTAAATGGTTATAATTATCTAATGTTTAACATTTAAGTGATTAATCAAAATTGTAGAAAAGTATGAAAATAGCTGAAAAAACAAAAAAATTTGTAATTGAAATAACTGAAAATAAAACTATGCAGAACTGAAAGTAAAGTAAACCAGGGCTAATAATTTAGTACTAAAAATAGGGAAAATGGTAAGGGAATTGAAATTGAGTAAATAATGCATTTAAATTGTGTTGTATGCCCTTGGATTTATATATATACTTCTGTATATGCCACATAACTGTATGCCACTAATATACTGACTTGGTGTCACATGACACCCCACAGATTCTAGGCAAGCAAACGCTCTACTAACATAGTTCTTATGTGAGCTAAGAGCTCCGCTTATGCTAACATGACTTATGCATTTATGATATGCCAAGGCCTTAATGACGGTATACTTTAAATCTTCAAAATCTATAAATTAATTCAATATCAAATACTAATTATATTTATCCCCATTGTACATAATTCACCTAAATGAATTCTGACTCATAATTCTAATCCACTGAATGATATTATTAAGATTATTCATAAAATTATCAACTGAAGGGGTTGCATAAATTTAGTTAGTATGTTTCTAAGAAAGATGAATTTAACACTTAGTTTATTTAACTGCACTTATCGAAATGCATGATAAGGGGTAGAACCTGATCACAGTTTATTCTCTTAAACTAAGTTGTTAAATACCCTGGTTATAAGCATACTTATAGCATCCTAAGAAAGATAACTTAAAACACTTAATTTATTTAACTTCACTTATCGAAACACATGACGATAAGGAGCAGAATGTAGCGCCCCGCCCCATCGCCGTGTGCAAAAGAGACAGTAATAATTAATTTTGGAGGCGGAGCGGCACGCCACTCTGGGAGGAATATCTCGTCTCCCCGAAATAGCTGAAAATACTAAAACCCCATCTGAAGGGCTGCTGACTCAACCTCAAGGAGGGTTGAGAGCTAATACTTAAGATAAGAGTAGTATCATTATCCTAAGTATTAGACAAATACGTACATTGGATTTAGAATACAACATGAAGAATCCAATATATGCATAAGTTATTAGCATTTTTAGTATACTGATCACATTACAATACTAAGTATAAGTAGTATATAACAGAGTGCGGAAGCTTAAAGCAAACATATAGAAATATTCATCATAGAAGCTGTATAAAAACATTCATCTCAGAAAAGAAAAAAAAATACATCCAGAATTATTACAAATATTTATTGAATAACAGACATAGAGCTAAGTACTGAACTGAAAATACTAACCAGAAAAATAAAACTGAAGAAGAGTCCACTAATGCTCCACGGGCTCCTCCTAAATCTTCTGGGTGTCCTCCTGACCTACCTGAATATACTGTTCAGGATCCAGCAAATTGCTGGATCCCAAAAGTACCCCGTATTAGACAATAAGTCTAATACATCGTAACTAATCTAAATAGTTCTAGTTATTTATTTAACATTTACATAATGTGATTAAATCTATAAAAATACTGTAAATACAATTGAAAGTATAACACTATATAAAACTGTACTAAACTGAAGTAAAGTAAAGTAAAGCTGAACTATAAATTGAAATACTAAAAATAAACCAAAATGGTACTGAATCTAAAACTGAGTAATTATATGTAAAACTACGCTGCATGTCATGAAACAGTGCATCTAAATATGCCACAATACTGTATGCTACTGATATGCAACTAAAATATCATTGAACTGCTACGAGTAGTACGGTCCAATGTAACATACATCCAGTTGAGAATACCATTTACTGATGATACTGATGCATCCTGAAATTCCTCATTCAATGTATGTAATATTCTGTAACTCGTAAATCATTACTGATACTCATATATCATTCTGATACTCACACATCATGCTTATGCTCATGCTCAAACTTCTAATCACATGAGGTAAATCCAAAAAATTCCAGAAAATACTTTGAAATCTGATAATGAATTCGATGCCTCCATTGTGCAGAATCCTACTAAAAAGATTCTGACTCCTAAATTCTAGCCCAATAATTAATTAAAGTTGAGAATTTACTTAAAATTATTAGCTGGGATGAATGTATACATATATTTAGTATGTTTGCAAGAAATGTGGATTTAACCCTTAGCTTGTTTAAACTGCACTTATCAAAGCGCACTACGATAAAAGATAGAACCCGATCTTAGTTTACATCTCAAGCTAAGCTGTTAAATATTTTAATTATAAGCATACTTAGTGTTCTATGCAAAGTGAGTTAAGATACTTAGTTTGCTTAAACTGTATTTATCAAAGCGCACTACAATAGGAGGCAGAACCCAATCACAGTTTGCATCTCAAACTAAGGATCAGTTCACTAATTGTAATTCTCTTAGTCTTGGAAGATTTACTCTAATGGGACTGTATTTGTCTAATCCCTCGGGATAGCACCTGGTCATAAGTCCATATTGGAGTGAATCAACTAATCCTGAATATTACTGAAATAATCCAATACTATGGGTATACCCTACTATACCCAACCAATAATCTAGGTTCAGAAGATTCTATTTAATCGATAAGGATTTCTCAAAGTTGTTGATCTTCACTCTAAATGGGTGAGTCCTACATAAGGCTCTAAGGGTATGATCAAGAGATCACTCAATGTAGGTTGCCACCATAAGGAATAAGTTCAATCATAACTGCTTTAGGTGATTCCTATCACAAAGTATCAAGTTCAACTTCTAAAGTCATGAAAGATCATCTAAGTTTCTACCTCAATAAATTACAAAAATTCTTTCTACCTCAAGGTATCAATAATTAAGGTCCTTAAGCATTTCAAGAACGATCCTAAAACAAGACCCTTAAGATCTAACTTTTCTACTTCTTAAAGTTTACTTATTAAACTTAGGTTAAAGTGATCATATGAGATTATTAAAATTCATTTGATCTTTTTCTATTCTACAATCATGGGATGAAATCAAAGATCTTAATAGAGTTAAATTATTTCATAAATCATTATAGTTTTATTACCTATTTTATGCTAATAATCTTATATAAGAGAAAATCAAAGATTTAAAGTTTAAATTCAGATGATTCAATCATATAGATTTGATATTAACCTTAGCACTTCTAATTCAATGATTTAAGATCAATATCAAATTATATGCATTATTGGAATAATATCAATTAAATTATCTTACAATTAAATTAATTGATTAAGTGATTGAGGTTTAGATCTTAATTAAGATAAGTTAGGGTTTAACCCATAACCTTTCTACCATTAAAACTAAAGTTAATTTATAGGTTAATGACAAATCAATATGTTATTAGTGTATTATTGATGTCAAACTTTAGTTTTAGATTAAGTATCATCTACTTAATCAAGTTAGCAAGATTCTTATGTTTAATTATAGTTTAATATCATTGACACATGATTAGGTGTCCAAATAGATATTTAAAATTTAAAAATATATATCATAATATCATAAAAGCATATAATTATAAAGATGACATAGAACAAAAATATAATTAAGGCTAACCAAATTATAAATCAAAGCATAATAATTAGCACTTGATTACAATTCTAAAAGACTTAGCTTTTATGCCATTAAGTTGTTAAGATATACCTATTTGTTACAAGCACTTAAGATTATATTACCTGACATTTGGCATAACATACATTTCAAGTACATGGAAGGTTTTGAGCGCTTGATAAAAATAATAAAGTTTTAAACTTAATTTTCATATAAAATTTTATGCAATATTCCATTTTAGCTAAAATAGGTTTAAATTTGATATTATTTAGTCCCACTAAGGTCCTAAGGACCTTAAAATGCAAAAATAGTAAAGTTTTGTCAATTTCAACCAAAACTAGGCAATTTTCAAAAAAAATTGGGCATTTTGCAATTTTGGGCGCTCCAGCGCGCTGTGGCGCTTCTGCCGCTGCAGTGCACTGTGGCGCTTTTAGCACTACGGTGCGCTACAGTGGTCCATTTTGAAATCTTAGGCGCTGCAACGCCAGACGGTATTTTTCGCTTGGATGAAACCTGTAAGGCCTACTTTTGAGCTAAAATACTCCATATCCAGAGTATTTTATGAGTGGTGCCATAAATCAATGGAAAGGTCTTTCTGATACCTTTCTATCGACACTAAAATCAGCACAAATGGAGTATTCTAGCTATATGAAAAATATGCTTAAAAGACAGGGTATACAAAATAGATGAAAACAGAGCGTGCATTTTTCACAGAAATAAGAAGCTCCAATGAGCCTTAATGGCTTCCTTACTCTATCATGAGTTTTTAGAGCTACAAACAAGTATAGTAGTAATATGAAGAAGACAAAGGAGAGGAGCAAATGAGTATCTTTTTGTCCTTGGAATGAGAGGAAGAAGATGACCTTTGTTTTCTTCAAGACCTTGGGGGGGCATTCTTCTTCAGCACAAGGACTTAGCAATGGAGGAGAAGGAGATGAGAAAATTTCAGTAAGAATAAGAAGAGGTTGTGCTCCTCCTTAATAAAGGGAAAGGGGGAGGATGGAGTAGGGGAGTAGGGAGCTTATGGTTTATAGTGCTAGGAGGCAAGCTCTCTCCCATCAAGTATGGGGGAGAGTGAGGGGGTATGGTTCAGCTGCATGAAGGGGATGGTCAGCAGGAATTCAAGTGTTTGCTAGGAGAGAGGGGGAGAAATTGTAATTTAAGTACTAAATAAGTACTTATTTATTTTCTCTAATTATTCAAAAATTCATATTTTTGAAACGCACTCCAAAAATTTCAAAAAATTCACCCATAGCTAATTTGAGGATGAGGAATCCAACGACGAAGTCAAAATTTGATTCCGATGATTATTTAATTATGTTAATTTTTGGGGTATTTAATTATATTAAAATATTGATGAAAATTTTGACGACTTCTAAGCGCGTCCAAAACATCACCCCTAGCTAATTTGGGGGTAACGATCGCAACGACAAAGTCGGATTTCTATTTCGAGGTCAAAATAAATACCTCAAATTTCTAATTAATTAAATATTAAAATAATCCCAAATATTTGATTTAGCTCTGAATCGTACCAAATCTTTAGGGATTGATTCTAATAGCTAGATGAAATTAACAAAATAATAATCAAGATATGATTTGGCTCAAATTAAGCTAGGTTATAATCTTGGGTTATTATACAGAACCTGATCATAGTTTATTCTCTCAAACTAAGTTGCTCAATTCCCTGCTTATAACACCTTGGACTTGGGATGTTTATCCTTAATTAAACTATACTTATCTAATTTCCTAAGATAAGACCAAGACTCTATAGTTCTATATATAGTAAATCAACCAACTCCACTTTTTACTAAAATAAATCAGTTCTATGGATATACAATTTCACCTCCAACTGATAGCTCTACCCATTTCTAACAATTCTATTTAATAATCAAGGGATAACAAACTAAGAAATTTACACTCCATTACGATGAGTCCTGCACAAGGTTTCCAAGGATGTGACTTAAGAGTCACTCAATTTAGGATACTACAACAAGGGAATGATTTCAGTATAAATCTTTAGGTTACTCTACCACAAGGATCTATGATCAGATATTTAAGACTAAAAATGTGCATCTAAGTTTCTACCTCAAGATTAGATAATTTGTTCTTCCTACCTCAATAACTCACATATTAATAAGGCTTATAAATAATGAGTTTATTACCACTAGATCACAATATTAAAGATCTAGTACTGAAATATACAAACTTTAATCTAAGATTTAAGATTTACATTAAGTTTTCAATCCTTAGCTCATTAGACTAAATTACATAAATTAGATGGGTAAACTCATCTGATCATAACATATACTACAATTATGGGATAAAATTATGTAATTTATTAAGGATTGATCATTTTGCAAATTATTATTATTTTATGATTTATCTCATACTAAAAGTCTTACTTAGGAGAAAATCAAAGTTTTAAAGATTAGATTTAGATGATTAATCATATGAATTTGTTATAAATCTAAGTTCTTCTAATTTTATAGTTTAAGATCAATAATCATTGTTAGAGTTTATGCAAGTTCTTAGTGTACAAATCAAGTATCTTAATCAAGTTTATTAAGAGTTGGGTTGTGGCGACCGGGGATCGAAATTCGAGAATCTTTAAAGAACAATTCACCTCAAATGTAAACATATATATTTTTATAAGCAAAAAGGATATAAAATAATAAAAGTCCAAAGTCCAATTATACATTTAAAGATAGAGCCCAAATATTTATGAAATTTTATAATAGTTTATCTTTTGCAAAAATAAAGATAAAATATTTATATTCTCTTGCTTCTTTATTCTTCTCTTTTATTTGGCAGATCTTTAATTATCAAAACCTGAAAAATTCAGTTACCAGTCAGGTAGGAGTACGCAAATCATTCTTATAAGAATAAATCTAGCATCCTATAATAGGCATGAATCAAATATGAAAATGATTGAAAGTCTGCATAGAAAGTAAAGCAATTTTCCAAATTTAATTTTCGCCCTACAAGTTAGCTGTGAAAATCAATATATATGAACAGCATGAAATAAATTTTATCAAAAGCATTTGTAATAATAAGTCGAGTCCGCAGACTCCTGAGCCCAAATGGGTAAACCCATAGGCATAACATGTAAGAAGCTTATCTCGCTACCCGTCGGTAGCTTACTCAAAATAGGAACCGATGTTGTGTCTTTCCTTTGGATTTGTCTACTTCCTACAGGAGGCTAAATCCCTCCATATAACTCCCAGGGCTACCAGCAGGCCCAATCTGTACAGATTCTCAGTGTTGCGTTCCACCCTCCAAAGATAAACACCACAAAATATATATACTATGTTTCATTCTTTTTGTTACATGCTATTTGATATTATTCTTTTGCAGATTAAAAAGTGATAAGCAGTGTAAATAATACTCAAATGGAAAATAGCTCAAAAATAAAAATACTAAAATGAAACTTATAAGTAAATTTGCGTACCTTACTATTTTTGATAAAATATTAACCAATTCAATTTTTTTGATCTGCCAAAATAATTTAATTCATTACTTTTAATGCTTTATGATTTTAACACAATAATGAACATTTGAATATTTGATTTATTTATTAATTTACTTAATTATTATGCCTTATAAGGTCAAATTTGGAATTTGACCTTATAAGGGTATATTAGTAATTTTACCTTTAATAAATCCTAATATTTCTGTTAGTTTATTATAGATTATGTCCTAAGATTTTCATAGAGTCTAAAACTATCTAATTTAGATATGTATTGGCTAAGTTATAGCCAATACCATTTTTAGGGTTAATAATTAGGGTTTAATGTGATTAATGAGTGATTAGTGAATTTAGTCATAAAATTACTAAACTAATCACACAACTAGGTTCTAATTTACTTTATGAGTCTTCTGAAATTGAAATTACTTAATTTGGATCATTAGTTTTGCTAATATTCACTAATCAAGTTTTAGAGTAATTAGGGTTGATTAAGAGATCTAATCATTGGATCCTAAATATTTTTGTAGTTTACTATAAATTATGTTTTTTTTATTTAAATTGATATTTAGATCACCTAATTTGGAGCTAAATTGACTTACTTATGGATATTTGAAGTTTTTAGGGTTTAAGGCTTAATTAGGATTAGGTCTTAATTGTGATTAGTCTAAATTTAATCCAAATAGTAAAATTAATATTACTAAAATATTCCTTAGGGTCTTATGAGTATTTTAGGACCTATATTTGATATGTTTGGGTAAGCACACTCAAAGTTATTGCTAATCTAAGTTTTGTATTATTTTTGTAATTATTAAAATATTCAAAAATATCATTATGTGAAATATTACTTCTACTGAAATTTGGATGGCACTAAAATATTTCTTTATTTTTGCTGATCAATTTAATATATTTAATTGTATTATTTGAATGTATATTGAATGAGTTACGAAGATATAAAGTTTGGTAATTAATTGAATTTATTTGATGTTAAATATTAAATATTTCTAATTTAAAATTAATTCTGTATTTATTATAATTACTTAATATGATTAATTTATTAGTTTATGTTATTAACTAATTACATTTATTTTTCTATTTATGAATATATATATATATATATTAGATATAAGTATTATATTAGTTTATATAATAATTGTATATATATTTTTATTTTATAATTATTTCTTTTCTGCAGGTGGGGCCCATGCCGGCTGACAGACTGGACCGAGGTGGGACCCGCAACCACGTGGCAAGCCGTGGCTTGCCGAGGCGTCACGGGCGGGCCCTACTGACACTCGCTGTACTAGACAGCAGGTCCCACTGTCAGCTGATGCGGACGACCCGCAGCCGCAGGAGAGCAGGCCAGCGCAGCACGCGGGACCCTCATGTCATACACGCTGAGCGACGTGTGGCCAGTCTATTTGCAGAGCGAATCGGCTGGGTTCAATCCGGTTCAGGATCCCGAGCCAGCTCTTCGACTTCCACCGCACGCAATTAGGGTTAAGGATGAAGACGGTGCGATTCGAACGATCGTTCGATGCAATATATCGATTGAATAATAACGCAATATTTGGGAGTATACTAATTGACTTAACCTAAATCTAAGAATAAAGAAGAGGTTAGGAGGGTACCGGGAGTTGAAGATTCAGGAAGTTAGGGTTCAATTGCCGACACCTATTTGTTTTACTAGCTTTGAATCTAAGCATAATTTCCGACTTTGGGATCCATTTGGGGTTTTAAATCTTACCTAAAATGGTGCTTTACGGTGATGCGGAAGGCCACCTGTCGAAATTTTTGACGCGTCGAGGTTTCACACCCACGCGTCGAGCCTGCGGGGGATGACGAGCCATAGCCGTCTGATCTCGCGATCAGACGGCATGGATGGCTCGTCAGGATTAACGGCGTGGATAATAATTTGGGTGACAGCGTTAGGGAAAACACGACGGCGCCGTTAAGAACAATAAATATTAAATTATTATTTTAATAATTTATTTCAATTTTATTATTTAATATTAAATATCTAAATGCATCCCAAAAATTCCCAATAAATCACCCCTAGCTAATTGAGGGGTTCTGCACGCAACGGCGCACTCAAATTTTTGATCTGAGGGTATTTAATTATTCGAATTTTTAGGTATTTAAAATAATATTAAAATATTCATCAAAAATAAATGACTTCCAAATGCCTTCAAAACTTCTCCCCTAGCTAATTTGGGGGTGGTGAACGCAATGGCTAAGTCAGATTTTTAATCTGAGATCAAAATTATTTAAATATTAATAAATATATTGGAAATTAATTTCTGGTATTTTGCATTCTCTCCAACCTAAAAGAGATGTCGTCCCGACATCAATCTAAAATTTAAAGACATTTACTTGATCTAAAATCACTTACTAGTGGAATAAGTGAGAATATGCTTTCTTCATACTTGATTCTTCTTCACATGTGGCTTCTTCTTTACGATAGTTCTTCCATTTAACCTTTATCATGGGAATAGATTTATTTCTTAATTTCCTCTCATCTCAATCTAGAATTTCTTCTGGTTCAATCACATATCTGAGATTTGGTTACAAATTAATATCTTCTACTTTGATTCTCATTGATGATTTCGATAAACATTTCCTTAAGGAGGAGATATGAAACACATCGTGCATCAGACTCAGATGTGGTGAAAGCTTGATATGATATGCCACTTGACCCACTCTTTTCAAGACTTCAAAAGGTCCAAAAATCTTGGACTTAATTTTCCAGAAATTCCAAATCTTGAAACTCCTCTGAATGGATTTACTTTCAAATATACAAAATCTCCAACAGAAAATTCAATATGATGATGGTGAGCATCAAAATACTGTTTTTGCCTATCTTGAGCTGCTTTCATTCGATGCTGAATTAACTTAATCTTTTCCGTTGCCTGAAGAATCAAATCTAATTTTAAAATCCTGTTTTCTCCAACATTATTCCAGGATAAATGAGTGATACACTTTCTTCCATAAAGAGCTTCATAAGGAGCAATTTCTATGCTTGCTTGAAAATTGTTATTATAAGAGAATTCAATTAATGGAATGTGATCATCCCAACTTCCTCCAAAATCTAATACACAAAGGCGAAGGAGATCTTCTAGAGTTTGATTCACTCTTTCAGTTTGTCCATCAGTCTGTGGATGAAATTCTATACTCATACAGAGCTGTGAACCAAGATCTTGATGAATCGCTTTCAAGAACTTTGAAGTGAATATGCTATCTCTATCAGAAACAATAGTTTTGGGATACCATGCAATTTTATTATCTCTTTTAGGTAGATCCTCGCCAATTTGTCTATTGAATCTGTTTGTTTAATGGGTAAAAAGTGTGCTGATTTTGTAAGCCTATCCACAATTACCCAAATAGAATCATTATTGGATTTTGAACGAGGAAATCCAGTTGTAAAATCCATAAAAATATCTTCCCATTTCCATTGAGGTATAGCTAGAGGTTGAATTAATCTTCCTGGTTTCTGATGTTCTGCTTTTACTAAGTTACATGCTTCACACTTTGATATAAACTTAGTTATACTTTTCTTCATTCCTGGCTACCAAAAGTGTGATCTAAATTTAATCCAAATAGTAAAATTAATACTACTAAAATATTCCTTATGGTTTTGTGAGTATTTTAAGACCCATATTTGATATGTTTGGGTAAGCACACTCAAAGTTATGGCTAATCTAAGTTTTGTATTATTTTTGTAATTATTTAAATATTAAAAAATATCATTATGTAAAATATTACTCCTACTGAAATTTGGATATCACTAAAATATTCCTTGATTTTTGATGATCAATTTAATATATTTAATTGTATTATTTGAATGTATATTGCATGAGTTACGAAGATTTAAAGTTTGGTAATTATTTTAATTTATTTGACGTTAAATATTAAATATTTCTGATTTAAAATTAATTTTTTATTTATTATAATTACTTAATATGATTAATTTATTAGTTTATATTATTAATTAATTACACTTATTTTTCTATTTATGAATATATATATATATATATTAGATATAAGTATTATATTAGTTTATATAATAATTGTATATATATTTTTATTTTATAATTATTTCTTTTCTGCAGGTGGGGCCCATGCCGGCTGACAGACTGGACCGAGGTGGGACCCACAACCACATGGCAAGTCGTGGCTTGTTGAGGCGTCACTGGAGGGCCCTACTGACACCCGCTGTACTAGACAGCGGGTCCCACTATCAACTGACGCGGACGACACGAGGCCGCAGGAGAGCAGGCCAGCGCAGCACACGAGACCCTCATGTCATACGCGTTGAGCGACGTGTGGCCGGTCTATTATCAGAGCGAACCGGCTGGGTTCAATTCGGTTCAGGATCCCGAGCCAGCTCTTCGACCACCCCCAAATTTAATTATTCGAATTTTTAGGTATTTAAAATAATATTAAAATATTCGTCAAAAATTAAATGACTTCCAAATGCCTTTAAAACTTCTCCTTTAGCTAATTTGGGGGTGGTGAACGCAATGGCTAAGTCAGATTTTCAATCTGAGATCAAAATTATTTAAATATTAATAAATATATTGGAAATTAATTTCCGGTATTTTACATTCTCTCCAACTTAAAAGAGATATCGCCCCGACATCAATTTAAAATTTAAAGACATTTACTAGATCTAAAATCACTTACTAATGGAATAAGTGAGGATATACTGAAATGAAACTTATAAGTAAATTTGCGTACCTGACTGTTTTTGATAAAATATCAACCAATTCAATTTCTTTAATCTACCAAAATAATTTGATTCATTACTTTTAATGCTTTATGATTTTAACGTAATAATGAACATTTGAATATTTGATTTATTTATTAATTTACTTAATTATTATGCCTTATAAGGTCAAATTGGGAATTTGACCTTATAAAGGTATATTAGTAATTTTACCTTTAATAAAATCTAAATTTTATATTAGTTTATTATAGATTATGTCTTAAGGTTTCCATAGAGTCTAAAACTATCTAATTCTAATATGTATTGGCTAAATTATAGCCAATACCATTTCTATGGTTAATAATTAGGGTTTAATGTGATTAGTGAGTGATTAGTGAATTTAGTCATAAAATTACTAAACTAATTACACAGCTAGGTTCTAATTTACTTTATGAGTCTTCTGAAATTAAAATTACTTAATTTGGATCATTAGTTTTGATAATATTCATTAATTAAGTTTTAGAGTAATTAAGGTTGATTAGGAGATCTAATCATTGGATCCTAAATATTTTTGCAATTTACTGTAAATTAGATTTTTCTGATCTAAATTGATATTTGGATCACCTAATTTGGAGCTAAATTGACTTATTTATGGCCATTTGAAGTTTTTAGGGTTTAAGGCTTAATTAGGATTAGGTCCTAATTGTGATTAGTCTAAATTTAATCCAAATAGCAAAATTAATATTACTAAAATATTCCTTAAGGTTTTCTGAGTATTTTAAGACCCATATTTGATATGTTTGGTAAGCACACTCAAAGTTATGGCTAATCTAAGTTTTGTATTATTTTTGTAATTATTTAAATATTCAAAAATATCATTATGTAAAATATTACTCCTACTGAAATTTGAATGGCCCTAAAATGTTCCTTGGTTTTTGATGATCAATTTAATTTATTTAATTGTATTATTTGAATGTATATTGCATGAGTTACGAAGATTTAAAGTTTGATAATTAATTGAATTTATTTAATGTTAAATATTAAATATTTCTGATTTAAAATTAATTCTGTATTTATTATAATTACTTAATATGATTAATTTATTAGTTTATGTTATTAATTAATTACACTTATTTTTCTATTTATGAATATATATATATATTAGATATAAGTATTATATTAGTTTATATAATAATTGTATATATATTTTTATTTTATAATTATTTCTTCTCTGCGGGTGGGGCCCATGCCGGCTGATAGACTGAACCGAGGTGGGACCCGCAACCACATGGCAAGCCGTGGCTTGTTGAGGCGTCACGGGCGGGCCCTACTACAGCGGGTCCCACTGTCAGCTGACGCGGACGACACGCGGCCGCAGGAGAGCAGGCCAGCGCAGCACGAGGGACCCTCATATCATACGCGCTGAGCGACGTGTGGCCGGTCTATTCGCGGAGCGAACCAGCTGGGTTCAATCCGGTTGAGGATCCCGAGCCAGCTCTTCGACTTCCGCCGCACGCGATTAGGGTTAGGGATGAAGACCGTGCGATTCGAACGATCGTTCGATGCAATCGATTGATTGAATAATAACGCAATATTTGGGAGTATACTAATTGACTTAACCTAAATCTAAGAATAAAGAATATGTTAGGAGGTACCGGGGGTTGAAGATTCCGGAAGTTAGGGTTCAATTGCCGACACCTATTTATTTTACTAGCTTTGAATCTAAGCATAATTTTCCGACTTTGGGATCCATTTGGGGTTTTAAATCTTACCTAAAATGGTGCTTTATAGCGATGCGGAAGGCCACCTGTCAAAATTTTTGACGCGTCGAGCCTGCGGGGGACGACGAGCCATAGCCGTCTGATCTCGCGATCAGACGGCGCAGATGGCTCGTCAGGATTAACGGCGTGGATAATAATTTGGGTGACGGCGTTAGGGAAAACGTAACGGCGATGTTAAGAACAATAAATATTAAATTATTATTTTAATAATTTATATCAATTTTATTATTTAATATTAAATATCTAAATGCATCCCAAAAATTCCCACTAAATCACCCCTAGCTAATTGAGGGGTTCTGAGCGCAACGGCGCACTCAGATTTTTGATCCGGCAAGTATTTAATTATTCGAATTTTTAAGTATTTAAAATAATATTAAAATATTCGTTAAAAATTAAATGACTTCCAAATGCCTTCAAAACTTCACCTCTAGCTAATTTGGGGGTGGTGAACGCAGTGGTTAAGTCAAATTTTTAATCTGAGATCAAAATTATTTAAATATTAATAAACATATTGAAAATTAATTTCTAGTATTTTACATGGGTCTTAGTCAAACCAAATGAGAATTTAACTCCCAACTTGACCAAATTAGGATTGTTTACTTGATTATTGGTCAATAATAAAATCAATGAATTCATTATGCATTATTAATGTCCAAAATTATATTAGGTTAATTATTGTTTAACTTGAGCATGCCTTAAGATTCTTAGGGTTTAAGAGTTGATTAATGTCAAATTGTGGATTACATGTCTAAAACAAAGTTAAGATTTTCCAACATGCATACCATTATTATTGAAACATATAAACATTACATTATTCAAAACATAAAATAATTAAGGCTAATTAAATTCAAAATGGATTAACATAATAAATAATTAATTAATTAATCTTAATTTTAATTAACACATTTCTCTAATTAAAAATGGAAGACTAAACGGGCTCTGAAAAATCTCAAAAATTCACCTCTAACTAATTTTAAGATGAGGAATTCAATGGCAAAGTTAGATTTTAATTTGAAGATCAAATTAATTATTCAAGTTTTTGGGGTATTTAAATACATTAAAATATTCACGAAAATCCGATAACTTCCAAAATATCACTCCTATCTAATTTATGGGTGACAAGCGCAATGGTAAAGTTGGATTTCAATTTTGAGAATTATATAATTATTCTATCTTTCCGTGTATTTAAATATATTAAAATATTTGCGAAAATCCAATGACTTCCAAATACTTACAAAACATCACTCATATCTAATTTCGGGGTGAAGCACAATGGTAAAGTCAAATTTCAATTTCAATGTCAAATTAAATATATCAATTTTTTAATTAATTAAATATTATTAATATAATACAAATATTCGATTAAGCTCGAAATTGCTCCGAATCTTTAGAGATTGATTTTAATGATTAAATGAATCTAATATAATGATAATTATGATGCAATTAAGCCAAGTAACAACCTAGAATTGTTACAACTACAGCTGGTATTAGAAAAATATCATAAAATGTCAGATAATGAGATTGTTCATATCTACTTTATGATTCGTTCTCTATAGCAGAAATGATCACAATCACTAAGTGTAAGAAAAGTAGCATCCATAATTCATCCAACTAAGATCTCATAATGAAATTAAGAATATATGGAAAAGACATCTTAGAATTTGAACGAACTTTAAAATGCACTTAAAAGTGAAATACAAGTAACAAATGACATCTTAGAATTTGAATAAATTTTAAAGAAATAATATATACAAGTAAAATGCTTATAATTGAAAAACCAGAACTAATATTTGAATGAATATCCACAGTTTGAGTTTGACTACTACCTTCTATTATTCAGCAATATGAGACCGATGATTTTCAGGATGGTAAGGTTTATGGTAGGATCATTGATGGAGTATCTCCTCACTGAGTAGAAGTTTTAGATAAGATCTTAGTTTGCTCAACCTTCATAGGAGTCAATCTTCCTATTCTTGCCAAAAATTGGTTGGATCATGCGACTACTGCTTTTCGAGAGACAACATGTTCAGATGACTATCATCCTTAAATTCTAGGAATACTACTCGAAGGATCGGCATAAAGATGGTGGTTCTGAACCTATAAAATAATTTAATCTTGCTGTTTATATTAATTAACCATTAGAACTTAATCTAATTAATTATCTATTAATTAGCTAACTAATCTTAATTTGATTAACCTAATGACAGTGATATGTATATAGTTATAACTATAAACTAAATTAATTATACTAACTTAACAATCTAATTATATATATATATATAATATAATTATTATATTTAATAATCTTTTTGTGCAGGTTGACTGATGGTGGCGGGACCCACAGCCACGTGGCAACGTGCGACGGGTCGAGGCAGAGGGAGTGGGACCCGCGGCTGGCGACAGAAAGGAATGCGGGTCCCACCTGGGCCACGTGGCAACCTGGCAGATGACACGAGCTGTGCAGTGGGGCCCACAGCTGCTGTCCAAAGCAATGCAGCGCAGTTGGCGGGCCCCACAGCAACGTGAAAATTGCACACGTAACGCGGTGCGACAGCGGTCCCCACGGGACACGTGGGCCACTGAGACGCTGCCAGGGCACTCGGGCCGATCCCGCTCGGGTGCCCAAAATGCCATGGGTCGAGCCTGGCCCGACCCGAAGGCAGAATGCCTTCGTCCCGGCTCATCACGAGACCGCGAGGCTAGGGCACGGAAAATCCGGCATTTGCCTATAATTGCTATGTTTTGATCATTGAATAAAAAGTTATTACTTTAAAGTTTTGAATTAACTAAATTAAATTAAATAAATGAATTTACTATTCATTTATTCAATTTGTATTAATTTACTGCATTCATTAATCAATTAACTTAATTAATCATTATCTATTTTAAATTAGCCTTAGTTATTCATTAATTAATAATTAATCTATTATTTAATTAGTTAATTTAATTAATTATTAATTTATATATGTAGATTTTAATTTATTACTTTTTATTATTACTGTTTGATTATATTATTTTCTATTAGACAAAATAACCCCAATTACAATTATAATTAATTATGTTTAATTAGTCTATTTAATTACAATTACTGTTCACTATAATATTAATTAATTAATTACTATTTTAACTACAGACTTAACCTAATTAATTAATCATTTATGATTAATAATTAATTAATTTAAATAACTAAATTAATAATCTACTATTTTAATTTAATCACTGTTTAATTTATTTAATTACTAAAATGGTTAATTATCTACATTAATGTAACAATCCAAGTTGTTACTCAGGTCAACTAAGATTAATTTAAGTCTTAATTATGATTCTAATGGCTTAATTAAGTCATTTAGAACCTATCTCTAAGATCTAGGTCAAGTCTGAAATCAATTGAGTCAAATCTTGATTTCTGGAAATTCCTAAAACCCTAGAAATTGACTTTTTATCTAGATCTCAAATTGAAAATCTGACTTCCCCATTACGTTCACCACCCTCAAATTAGCTAGGGGTGAAGTTTTGGATGCATTTGGAAGTCATTAAAGTTTCGGCGAATATTTTAATATTATTTTAATATTATTTAAATATCTGAAATTCGAATAATTAAATACTCGTCGGATCAAAAATCCGAGTGTGCCGTTACGTTCAGCACCCTTCATTTAGCTAAGGGTGATTTATTGGAAATTTTTGGAATGTAATTATGCTATTAAAATTAATTAATAAAATGAATTTAAATTAATTAATAATAATATTAATTTAAGCACTTAAACGGCGCCATCCATTAATGCTATCACCGTCAACCATTCACGGTCAGATCAAATGGCTGATCTCGGACGTTCGATCGAAGATCGAACGACCGAGCGCCTTTCTTCCTCGCGTGCCTGAATAGGGCAACGCGTGTCCCGTTCGCGATGTACGCAACAGTCGCCCGTCGAGCCTGCTGGCACGCACCGCTCTTATCCACCGCCTAAAGCCTCGTATAAGACCATTAGAGCCCCTTCTTTGCTAAGTTTCAAACTTGAAGCCCAGAAATTGACAATAAAACTTCAATCGTTCTTCCACCATTCGTCGAGGTACTACCCTAATCCTCTTAGTTATTCATGCAATTATCAATCTAAATATTCGAATTGCTATTTCTAGTCTCCGATTGATTGTTAGCTTTACTCGATCAAATGATAGATGGCTTGATTTGTTCAATTTCGTAAAACATCTACAGCACATACCGTTATACTCCTAAAAATCGTGACTAGTACAAACTAGGGTTTAGTTTTGTGCTCGACACTGACCACCTCAGCTGCAGAGCCTTATACCATTAGATAGCCAAGCTCTTTCTCTTTTCATAGCCATGCGGGTTGAGAGGTTTGGACGCCAGGAAGGACCTCCATTCGCGTGCCCTAGCTCGCCCCATCGAGAGATAGAGGAAGATGCCGAAGTAACCTGGGCGGGCTGGGCTGGCCTGAGCCCGGTTCACGCTGCCATCGAGGATCGCTTTTTAGGAGGGGCACGTGGCGTGCATCCAGACGTTTCACGACTGTGGTGGGACCCACAGTTGAACAGCCGCGTCAGGCTGTCATAAACAAGACACCTGTGGGCCTCACTCATATGTCTAGATGAACCTTAGACTGCCACGTGTCTTCTGTGGGCCCGGTACCTACAGAAAAATTAAAAATAACTTATATATAAGTATTAGAAAAATCTGTTAAATAAAATCTATTAAATTAATCAATTAATCAAATATAATTTAATTAATTTAATTTCAGTATTTAAAACATTAATAACTTAATAAATATAAATCCAAAAATAACAAATAAATATACCACTGGATTCAGAAAATTATAAGGAATATTATGAAATTATCAAAATTCATTTTTGATAAATATTTAACATAGTGAAATTTAGGGTTATTAATTAAATCAACATATATTACAAACCTTCATTTAGCCATAACTCTTAAACCCTTAATCCAAATATACCCAATATGGGTCTTAAAATACTCACAAAACCCTAAGGAACATTTTAATAGGGTTAATCTTGCCGTTTTGATTAGATTTTGACTAATGACATTTAGGACCAAACCCTAATTAGTTTAATTTAACCTAGAACTTCAAATGACCATAAGTTGGTCATCTTAGCTCCAAATTAGGTGATCTAAATACCAATTTAGATCAACAAAACCTAATCTATAGAGATCTACAAAAATATTTAGGATCCAACGGTTAGATTTGCTAATCACCTCTAATTAACCTAAAAACTTGATTAGTGAATATTAGCAAATTTAATAATCCAAATTGGGCAAACTAAGTTTCAGAGAACTCCTAAAACCTATTAGAACCTAACTATAAGGTTGGATTAGTGAATGGGTGATTAATTTCACTAATCACTCACTTATCACCCTAAACCCTAATTAAGCCATAACTTAGCCAAATGAAGTCCAAATTGAACTTACCACTGATCATTAGAATCAGTAGGTCAATTGTGACATACAGCCACTAAAATTTTTTAATTTGGACACCAAATAACAAAGTTAGGGTTTTTGACCCTTAATTAAAAATCCTTAATTACCCTTTAAACCCTAAAACTTATTTTGGCTATAACTTAGCCAATTCACATCAGAATTCAATAAATTTAGGTTCTATGGAAACCTTAGAGCATAACCTTTAATAAACTGACAGAAAAATTATATGTCATTAGGGTAAAATTACCAAAATACCCTTATAAGTCAAATTCCTTAGTTTGACCTTATAAGACTTAATACTTAACCAAAATTAATAAACTTTCTATCTAAACTCATATTAGATAGTAAGTAATCATTCCACATCATTAAAATTCAGAAATTAAGTGCTAGCTCATAAAGTTGAGTTTTAGACCCTTAAGGAGAGGCAAAATGGTCTTTTTGCCTAAAATTTGGGTTTAATGAAATTAAGACTTAAATTCATCTCTAAATCATATCAAATAGCAATTAAAGTGATTTAAACTATAATTTAAATAATTCTAAGCCTTAAATTAGATATTAGAAGGAAAACCCTAAATTTATCCCTAATTGAAAATCTTAAGTAAAGATAAATTCTTCTCCATTCCTTTGAACTTCTTAGATCATCCTTAGGTCTTATAACTTTAGTTAGGATGAGTGTCTGAGTGATACTCTTAGCATCTAAAAGCTTTAATTCCTAAGATTAGAATTAGATCTTAGGTTAGAATTTATCTAATGGGTAAAATGGGTTACTCATTAAGATGAAACCTTAATTTTACTAGTTTATTAGATTTTTCATAGTTTATTTATTGATTATTTGATCTTTTAATATTAGAATTAGGATTAGAGATCTATCCTATTGAACTTGACTTAATTCAATAAAATTTGCCTTAACACTTTAATCAGTGAGATAGGATTAAACCTTAGACCTTTAGGATAACCTTGTGATCAAGAATTAAACTTCATTCTTTGAAGGTTGATTCTTAATTCTTTAAATCTTAATTTGGCTAATCAATATTTAATCTGAGATTTATAAAATAACAAGTTAGGATGATTGACTTACTTATTTAACTTTGTAGGCGACTTGGATTTATTTATAATTAGGACGTAGCTAATCCTAATTATGTTCAATAAGTAGATTTATGAATCTAAGTTACAGATAGTGTAGGATTTGATAATTCTGAATCTTATGTAACTTAGAGTAGTTATAACGTCTAAATTAGAAAAACAGGTGATATCACAAAATTTGTGTAATGCTATTTACTATTTCCTTGATTTAAAATTACTATACTTTTCCTTGGAGCCTTTTATACCTTGAGACATCCTTAAATACTTGCTACTTAATTTATATTATACTTTGAATTTCATTCACATTTCATTTGCATAATTTTAAAAGAAACATTAAATAACATTTTACTTGTGATTTATGTTTTACTTAACCTGCCACTTAGTATGACTTACTTTAGGACTACTTTTGCCTATAGAATTTCCCCTATGGTACTTTACTTTGGCATTGGGATGTTTCTCCTATTTGCCCTTTAGATACTTTATGGATTTACTTTAGGATCTGGGATGTTTCTCCTAGATGCCTCTTTTTGATGACCTTTACTTTAATCTGGGATATTTCTCCTAGATTATCATATGGACTTTACTTTTTGGCAGATTAAGTAAGAATATCTCACAAGTACAATAAATTAATAAACATTACTTACATTTACATTTCAGACATTTTACAGTACCTTACATACTTTCCTTACATTTCAGACTTACTTTACCTTATTATTTCAGTACACTTTTCTTTCTTTCATATTTTTCATTTTAGAACTTTTTGTATGTGAGCCGTTTTACCTACTTGAGAGCATGTTAGGGTGCTAGTCTTATACTTTCAATACATTACTTTTACTTATACTATACTGGCATGTTAGCTTGATCATATCCTTTAGGACCTTTCTTTGTACTTAGTAGTATTATCTTGTGCTTTACTTACATTGTTTTACAGCCAGAGTTGAGGTATGTTTCTACCTCAATACTTGTTCTTCCTTTCTTTGTGCTTACCGTTATATTTTGCCTAACTTAAAGTTGTGATGTCATTAAAATTATATTAAAATTTATTACCTTAAAATATACTTAGACATTTTGTCTAACAAGATTTTTATTTTCTTAGCTGGGGCCCTACCATTATGAAACTGATAATGGTAGATTCTGAGCTTTTTGAAGAGATAGAGCCTTCTAAAGAGCAGATCCAGGAGGAGGTCCAGACTACTGAGGGACCTTAGTTTTACTAGTTGCTTTTACTCTGTGAGGATGAGTGACTCTTTTGATTTCAGTTATCTTTAAACTTTAAACGTTTGTAATAATTCAGAACTTTGTACTTTACTTTCTTGCATTGTATTTATATTCTGAGCTGGATGTCTTTATTTTATGTATGGATGTACTTTCAGTTGTTATTTTTCTTCTGCACTCTGATACTCATTAAGTGATTGTTAACATTTACTTTATTCAGAAAAGCACCTCTTTTCCTTAAGAATGGATTGGAGTCCTAAATTCTAACCAAATGTTAAGTATGAGATGTGCTTAGTGACGACCTCTCCTTAAGACTTATGATTAGAAGGGGCGGCCACCACAATTAATTA
This sequence comes from Gastrodia elata, assembly GCA_016760335.1. Taxonomy (NCBI): domain Eukaryota; kingdom Viridiplantae; phylum Streptophyta; class Magnoliopsida; order Asparagales; family Orchidaceae; genus Gastrodia; species Gastrodia elata. The sequence continues at coordinate 62,130,896 of CM028672.1, forward strand.
ATTTAATCTTACTCTTTAAATTAATTAACAATTAGAACTTAATCTAATTAATTATCTATTAATTAGCTAACTAATCTTAGTTTGATTAACCTAATGACAGTAATATGTCTATAGTTATAACTATAAACTAATTTAATTATACTAACTTAACAATCTAATTATATATATAATATAATTATTATATTTAATAATCTTTTTGTGCAGGTTGACTAACGGCGGCGGGACCCACAGCCACGTGGCAGCGTGCGATGGGTCGAGACAGAGGGAATGGGACCCGTGGCTGGCGACGAAAAGGAATGCGGGTCCCACCTGGGCCACGTATCAGCCGGGAAGATGACGCGAGCTATGCAGTGGGGCCCACAGCTACGGTCTGAAGCGACCGAGGCGCAGTTGGCGGGCCCCACAGCCACGCGGCAATCACATGCGCGACATGGCGCAACAGCGGGCCCCACGGGACACGTGGGCCACTGAGACACTGCCAGCACACCCGGGCCGATCCTGCATGGGTACCCGAAACGCCACGAGTTGCGCTCGGCCCGACTCGAAGGCATTCGCCTTCATCCCGGCTCATCATAAGACCGCGAGGCTAGGGCACGGAAAATCCGACGATCCCGGTGGCCTCAGGCCCGGACCCGTACGTTGTCGGCGAGGGCTTGATGAGCTGGACTCGCCCGGGGTTAAGCTGGCACCTGCGGGGGCTCGGTCTGGCTTCGGAACTTAACCCTAGCGACCTAGGGTTCAGGACGAGGAACCTAACGGTTTCTAAAGTGGACATCGAGCCTATGTCATTCGATCGGGTTGGATTGAGCCCGATTGAACCGGTTGATTGTCGATCCATGCGATGAAATAGTATTTTAAAAATTATGATTAAGAATTGTGTGAGTAGATTAAGAGATCGGAGGTACCTCGATTGACGGCTGAAACGATTCTAAGGTTCGCAGCTGTCCGAATGCCAGCTCCCGAGGCCCTAAATTGCGAAACGTACTCACCCTAAGCACGGATGCGATCCTTAAGGTCCCTTCAACGGAGGTCGTGAGGAGTCGAGCGCAGCGGTTGGGCAAGTGGGGCGACAGACGACGTGTGGTAAGCAGGCGATCCTGCCAAGGGGGACGAAGGCGCGGAGCCGTCTCATCTTTGATCAGACGGTTAAGATTGACTGTCTGATCCTGACGGGATCCCAAACAGCGCGCGCAATTTATGGTCGACGACGTTAGTTACTTAACTGCCGCAGAAATATAAAAATAAATATTAAATAATTTTGATTAATTAATTATTTTAAATCCTAATTTTAATTTAATTAATTCTAATTAATTAATTGATTTCTAAAAATTCCCAATATCCACACCTAGCTAATTGAAGGGTGAGGAACACAAGGGAGATGTCGGATTTTTGATCAGACGAGTATTTTGTTATCCCAATTATAGGGGTATTTAAATATTATTAAAATATTCATCGAAATTTTGACGACTTCCGATTGACACGAAAATATCACCCATAACTAATTTGGGGGCAACGAGTGTGATAGCGAAGTCTGTTTTTCGATCTGAGGTCCTTTTAGGCAGGTAAATTTTAGGATTTCTGGATTTTCTAGAAATCAGAATTCGATATATTTGACTCATGATTTGGACTGTGTCTTACAGATTGACTTCTAATAACTTTGACTAATACTTATGATCAAGATTAAGACTGAGATTAGCTCTAATTGACTAGGGTAACTACCTGGGTTGTTACAGTGTGCAAAAGGCAGACTGTGACGACCCCAATATTGAGTAATAACTAAACTCAACATTGATGCGTCACCATAATATCTAATACTGGATTAGAAGGAAGCTAACCCAAATCATTAGATGATGTATTTGGCCAAGAATTAGAAGAGGGTCTTAAGTTAAGATGAGAAAAGTAATATAATAAAAATATGTATGATAACTTTTAATAAATATGAGTTCACATGCATGTATGGGATCAATGTAGTTATAATTTCATGTATGAAGATGTTAATTGTATTAATGTACAAGAGAGTAATTAATTATGAATCCAAAAGAGAAATTGTATAGAAATATATGAAAGCAAGTAATCACATATTGATAAAAATAATTGAGATCATAATATGTGAATAAAAGAAAAATAATAACATGAATCAATGATAGGTTATAAGCATATTTGTAAATTACATGAAGTAAAAGAGTGAAATATGTGAATGAAATTACTTGCAAATTATATGAAGGATTAGCAATTGTAATTAAATAACAACAATAGGAATTTATTATGATTGTAATTACACACTTAGAAGTAATAATTGCAAGTAATAGAAAATAAATATCTTCATATAACACTATGAGTTTACAAGTATGAGATGTATGAACAATTATGCAACAATAAGGGTATATATGATATGTAACCATTAATGTAATGAAATATATGATATGTAACCATTAATGTAATGAACATAACATATTTGTAAAATTGATATGTTTAAAAAATAAGACATTTACATGTGCATTTTTATGCATGATAATTCTGATAGGCCTACTTGAAATAAATAATTGAACTTCTACTTAAATGCTGAGTTATTATTTGCAGCATAATAATTTGTGTTGCAATGATAAAATTTCACTTTTTTATAGTTATTATGCAATAATTTAATTTAATTCAATTTATTTTGCTTATATTTTTTTATATTGCCCTATTTTTACAGATTGCATATTTAGTTTAAAATATAAAAATGTGCTATCATTCGATGCTTAGATCATTCCAATAATATTCAAAGTTTTTGGCATTTTTAAAAAATATCAGGTCAGGATTTGGATGGGGAGAAGGAGTTAACTGTTTGAAGAATGCTTTGAACTTATAATGACATTAGAAAACTTATTTTTTATTTCAAGCATTTTATCTTTATATTAAAAGCCTTATTGTTTATAAGATTGATATGAGTTATGATATGAATATTAAATTTTATGAATGGATGAATAATACTTTTAAGTATGTTGAATGGATCAATCAAATTTATTATCTAATTTAAATTCTCAATAGAATTATACATTTTTAACACACAATATTGATTTAATTCTCACTAACTCACATTGGGTCACTACAATATCACATGATAATAATAATAGCCCATATTCTTAAAGTACAAAATGTTAAGAACTACCTCGATCAAACAGACACTATTTCACCACTTATCCAAATTGTGCAACTAATATCGAGACTAGCAACTTGAAATCATCATTCAACAAGAGGTTTAACACATAAAATCTCAAAATTAAGCAATATAACAGTTCAAACTCTTAAGCACTAAGATATTATACATTTTGGTTTGAAAGACTTCACAGTTTTGTCCTCAGAAGATAACTTCATAGCAGGTTACTCATCCTGGGAGTGCTCTATTTGAGCACGCATAACTTTAAATTTATTATCAGAAACTCTATCGTTATCTGAAAAAATGATTTAATTTTTAAGAGTTTCACTTATTACTGCTTAAGTAAGTATTTACAACCTCCCTAATTTAAGTAACTGACGTTATTATCAGTATCCACACCTTATTCAATAACCATCTATAGGGTAGATAGGACTAAAGATGGCTCTTACATGCTCAAGAGGTACCCACCACCGTGTAGCACCTTAACCATCATGGGTTTCAAAAAGCTGCTCACATGAAGTGGTACTTTGCCATGTATGATATTTAGTTCCTATCTGACACCATACGGCATGCTTCAATACCATTTGTAATAGCACAAATTTTTAAGTGCCAAGGTTTGTCCGCTTTAGCCAGAAAGGCATCACAATTTTGTTTTCAGAAGATAACTTCCCATCAGGTCACCCATATTGGTAGTGCTCCCACCCGAGTACACTTAACTTTGGAGTTCTTATCAAGAATTCCACCGTTAACTGAAAAAAACACCTTGATGTTTAAGAGATTCACTTATTACTACTTAAGTGGATATTTATAAAAATCTAATTGAACATAAACAACTTAACTCATAATTCAAACAAGGAAAACTAAATTTAGAAATAAATAAGCTAAGCTTAAACTTGTAATATATATATAAAATTTTCTTAATAACAAAATAACAAATTATTTAAGAACTAAAGTTTTAGTTATAAAATTATATTAAGCAAAAATTTTTGTAAATAATTTATCAGTAGAAGACTGTTAATTATTACATATGCTTTGAATTTATAATGACAACTCAATTAATTGATTCGATGATTCGATTTTGAAAGCTTTACATTAAACTAATGTTGGGTTTGCTACGAGAACAAAGGTGCAAAATGATTTTAAGCATAAGCATTTGCTAAGTTGTTACACACGTAAAGGTGGAGGCAGTCGCACAATTGAATTATGACAGTACACATGTTGTGCTTGGGATCAATAAGTAGATCTGTAGCTCACTAGAGATTAACAACAAATTTGTCTTTAGAGCCACTTGAGATAAGAAACCTCAATATTGCTATATGATTACGGTTTCTAGTAAAAAGCATAGCACCCCTTTCAAAAAACCACACTTCAAATAATGGGAGGAGTGACCTTTTGTCAGGATCATATTTTATGCTCAACATAGTGTATTCTTACATAAATATATTTCTAAAAGCATATGTTACAAAATTCTTAATATAATTACAAGATTTGCTTGCTAGAATATTGATGATCCTTTGGCCTTCATCTTATGTTTCAATTCTCTAAAATTGTATAAAAAATGTTCAACTATAATTAAAATTGTACTGAATTTTTTCAACTGTAATTAAAATTATTTAAATATTTAGTTTTAAATATATAAAATTGTGAGTGCCCTAAAATTTTCATCTTAGGTTGATAAATGTTAGACGAATTCAATTATATAAATATCTCAAAAGTATATTAGATTCGAAGTCCAATAGGTTCTCTCAGAAGTTAAAAGGGCTCGATACGGAAAACCTATTTCTTTCTTCGCTAGGGTTTTCACTTCTAGGTCATCTTCCTCTCGTTTCTCTCGGCCATTTCTCACCTGTGGGTCTCTATCGTCGGCGGCGATGTCGTTGAGGCCAAGCGCACGAGCGGAGGTTCGCCGCAATAAGTACAAAGTCGCAGTGGACGCTGAGGAGGGGCGGCGGCGGAGGGAGGACAACATGGTAGAGATCCGGAAGAGCAAGCGGGAGGAGAATCTACAGAAGAAGCGCCGCGAAGGCATGCAAGTTCAGCCCTTCACCTCCTCTATTCAAACGTCAACCGTGGAGAAAAAGGTCAGCAGTATTTATTCTGCTTCCTCGTGTGTCCCATTCCGTGTGCCTTTTGCTCCGATCTAATTGCGATCTAGTTTTTTACCTTCTTTTTCTAGATTTTCTGTTGTGCCCGTTTCCAACGCTTCTTTTATCTTGTCTGTTGTTTGAATTAGGGTTTTACAAGCCATCTAACGGAATTTGTTTGTTGATTTTGTTGGAGTCACAGCTAGAGAGCCTTCCTGCTATGGTATCAGGAGTTTACTCCGAAGATAGCTCCCTGCAGCTCGAAGCGACTACTCAGTTCCGTAAATTACTTTCAATAGGTATTGTAATATCCATAAGCGTAATTTTCGGTTACCAAATTTTACTCTATTTAAATAAAATTATCAGCGGTTAATATTGTTATTTTTTGGAATCAACTCTTCAATCAGAACGCAGCCCTCCCATTGAGGAGGTGATCCAGTCTGGTGTTGTTCCACGGTTTGTTGAGTTTCTTACAAGGGAGGACTTTCCTCAGCTTCAGGTTGGGCATGGGATTATGAAAATCACTTCATTATTGTTCAAATATAATTTATTATTGTAGCCAAGTACATGAATTTGTCGTTGCAGTTTGAAGCCGCTTGGGCACTCACCAATATTGCCTCTGGAACCTCAGAAAATACCAAAGTTGTAATAGACCATGGGGCGGTCCCTATATTTGTTAAGCTTCTTGGTTCCCCCAGCGATGATGTGAGAGAGCAGGTATATGTTTCTACAATATGTTTTATTTTAAGACATGAGAATTCACTGAAAACTGAAATTTAAAGCCAGACCTTTTAACATAATAAAATCATAGCTCATTTCTTCTTGCTAATATTTTTATGGAAGACATTTGACAGCATATGTTGTTCACTCTACATGCTAATTTATTTGTCACAAAAATTTATGAATTTGTATATAAACAAGCCTCCACACTCTTGAAATTTTAACTTAATTTTTATGTAATAGAAAAATTTTCTATTTTTGATCTAGGCTTGGATGTTTTAATGCCATAATCTCAATGTAAAAAATCTTTGAATCATCTTGGGGATGCTCTTATTATCACATATACCAAGTAATCCATATAAATATGTTCTTGTTCTTGTAAACACATATTCTTATATTTTCACATTGCTTTATGGATATTTTACATGTATTTTGTTGATTCAATAATTCATGAAGCCTTATTTTAGATAACAATTTGATAAACAAATATCTTTCCAAATATATCATACTTTATTTTAATTAAGTGACAGCCAAAGTGAAACAGAGTTCTAATGTTTATCTGATAATCCAAATTATTAAAAAATTGCCATATTTGATGAAAAGATTGTTAAGATTTTTTCTTCCTTGGATCGTTTGAATGGAAAGCAGAATGTGAAACACTACCGGCATTCTTCTTTGAAAGCACATGTTAAGCCTTTACATTCAGAAGCCACGCCTTTTTTCTTAATAAGTTGCTATTTAGGCATTTTTGTTCTGTACTATAGATGTGCACACTAACAATATAACTACGTAACAATATCTTTCTCTTTGGCACTCTTGCATTGTTTAAACCCTGATATTTCGTTCACCTCTATTTGGTTTATATTGTAATTAAGCTGATATTTTATTGAGTATTTTTTTGCAATATTTTCTTGGCATTTACTCAATTACAAGACAAAAACCATTATCAGATCACTTGTTGAGCTTTTTGTTAATGGAGGTTGAACTCTTTGTCCTTTTTGTTTTGAACATCTATTTACACATAATTTGAGTTTTCTATATTTTCTTATGAGTTAAATTGATGAATGAGAGCTTATTAAAATATCGGCTATTATTTTATTGTCATTTATCGTTTGATATATTTTTACTATAAGGGATTATAGATGGGAGCATTTTTCTCTGCACCCTCTCTTCATATATAATATTGTTACTTCTTTTTCTCAACTGAAAATCTGCAATACCTAGGCTGTATGGGCATTGGGCAATGTTGCTGGTGATTCTCCAAGATGCCGGGATCTTGTTCTTGCCAATGGTGCATTGATGCCATTGCTGGCACAGCTGAATGACCAAGCAAAACTCTCGATGCTTAGGAATGCTACATGGACTCTATCAAATTTCTGCAGGGGGAAACCACAACCCAACTTTGAGCAGGTTTGTCAGCATACTGACTTTTATTGTTACTAGCATAGCTGCTGTTTCTTTATATATATATATATTATTGCATATCTAAATTTTAAGTTGATCTCGTGCTAGACAAAACCTGCTCTGCCAGCACTTAAACACCTTATTCATTCAACCGATGAGGAAGTTCTCACTGATGCGTGCTGGGCTCTCTCTTATCTTTCTGATGGTACCAATGATAAAATACAATCTGTTATTGAAGCCGAAGTTGTACCTCGGCTTGTTGAACTTCTTTTGTATGTTGCTTTGACCCACATGATTTTCTTAATATATTTTTTTTGGTTCTTCATTTTCTTTTTAACTATTTACCCTAATTGTCTTTTTTTAATTTTAATGAATTACTCAGTCATCCATCACCTTCAGTGCTAATCCCTGCTCTTCGAACTGTTGGAAACATTGTCACTGGAGATGACATACAAACACAGGTAACCAAAGTACCTACTGGCTTATTGATTATACCATTTTTGTTTTCAATACTATGGACAAGTGCTTGTTATGCCTAGTTAGTATGGAAGTTGTGATCGATGGTGAGAGATTTGAGGAGAAATGCTTCTATACTTATTAAAGAATAGCTGCATTCTTGGTAAAATAAACAAATATATATTTTCACACATGTATATAATGTATTTTGAACATTTTATATTACTTTTTGATAACTCAAAAGTTCAGCATTGGTTAATAGATGGCTTTTGTTTTATTTTTTGTCACCTACAAAGCTTGTGTTTTTAAATGAACATTTCAGTTTTTGTGTAGTTTTAGAAAAAAATTACATCACACCCTTGAATCCGCCTAAAACATCACATCGGCCATTCAAAAAATTTGATGATTTAATATTTAAATAGCAACAATACCACAAGCCAAAAGTAACTTGCAGTTGTTTCAAATTTGAGTTTCTTAAAATCTGTGATAAATGACGTGGATAAATGGTGAGAATTTCAAGAGAAAATGTGTCTTTATTTTTATTAAAGAAATATATTGTATTATTTTCTATTTGTCTATAAATACATATTGTGAGGGATAATAAGGTTTTGGGTAGGGTTCAGTTAAATGGGCCACCTTTCACATTTAGACAAGGAATTTATTTCTGTAAAACATTTCTCAAGATTCCTTTGCTAGCTGAATGTGAATCGCATAAGTTTTCACGGGTGATAGAGATTTTTTTCATGGGTTATTATATATTACATTTTAGGGTTTGTGTTTTGTAAATTGTTTAGCTTGTGTTTTGTAAATTTTTTCATGGGTAATATTTTTACTTTTGGTTTTTCTCTTTTGAGCTGGGTTCTTAAACAACAGTTTTTTGTTGCGGCAGCTAAATACATAGTCTGTCCAAAAATATAATAGTCTATACATAATTTTCTTTTTTGTGCCCTTTACTCAGTATGTTATCAGCAACGGAGCTCTCCCCTACCTTCTGAATCTACTGACACAGAGCTACAAGAAAAGCATCAAGAAGGAGGCTTGCTGGACTATTTCAAACATCACTGCTGGAAATAAGGAGCAAATACAGGTACTTAATATATAAATTTTCCAGCGTATCTGCACTATAACATATATGTTGTAACTTAATTTTTCTTAGTAGTGGCTGACAAAGCAATGTACATATATTATATTTGCTTATTTAACACATAAACCTAACCATTTCTCTGCACTTTTTTGTGGAATTACAGGCTGTGATTGAGGCTAGTATAATCGGTCCCCTGGTAGATTTGCTTCAAAATGCAGAGTTTGATATCAAGAAAGAGGCAGCATGGGCCATTTCCAATGCCACTTCTGGGGGCACCCATGATCAGATAAAGTATATACATTGCACATACATGCCTTTTTTTACATTGGAGCTTTGACTCTTTTCATTAGTAGTTTCTTGCCCCTGCCTTTATTCTTTCATTATTGTTTTTATTTGTGTTCTGGAGTGCAGGTTTTTGGTGGGCCAGGGGTGCATCAAGCCGCTGTGCGATCTTCTGGTTTGCCCCGACCCAAGGATCGTGACAGTCTGCCTGGAGGGTCTTGAGAACATCTTGAAGGTTGGCGAGGCCGAGAAGAACCTTGGCGCCACCGACGGAGTAAACCTCTACGCCCAGATGATTGATGAAGCCGAGGGGCTCGACAAGATTGAGAACCTGCAGAGTCACGACAACACTGAGATCTATGAGAAGGCTGTGAAGATACTAGAAACCTACTGGCTTGAAGAGGAGGATGAGGCCATGCCTGCCGGAGACACCGTCCAGACCGGCTTCAACTTTGGAGGAGCAAACGAGCAGTTCTCTGTCCCGTCCGGCGGGTTCAAATTCGGCTAGAGGTTCTCTCTCTCTCTCCCTGATCCCTCTGCCCTAAACTCCTGCCATATGGTTAACCAAAATGCTTTTTCGCTTATTTTAGGGGCGTCTGTGTGTGGGAGGTGCGTCCGGTCCTGGTCGTATTGGTTGGTCGAGGTCCAGTCGGTATTATCTGTCCTTGGTCGGCGCTGAATGGGCGTCAGTAAGTTGCTTGTTTTTTGAGGGGAGGAGTTGGGGTTTGGCTTCTTGATATTGTCTTTTTCTCTCCTCTCCACCCACTATGGGGGCTGCCTGCTTGCCTGAATGCCTGCCAGAGATTATTTTTAAAAAAATATTATAATTTTTTCTTACATTTTTATTAGGGGATGATGATGGTCTATGTTTTCTGTTTGTTGATTCTAGTACAGTGCTTGGTTATATATATATATATAGATGCGTCAAGGCAGGGAATCGAACTGAGGTGATTTTTTTTATCTTTTCTGTATTGTTTTAATGTTAAGAAAAGCAGCTTTATATGAATGATATCGAGCAGTGTTTGTTTTGTTTGTTTGATTGATTAATATTTGCTTGAACTTAGAGTCTCATGTTTGCATGAATTTTGCACATTGATAGAAAGGATTTGGTATGGAATTTTAAAAATACACTCATAAATCTCTATAAACTGAGTCACCCAACTGTTTGACAAGACCCACCCTTATTAATATTTTTGCCACCATTTTGTAGGAAACACCAGTGATTGATAGGAATCATTCATGTTATCAATATAAGTTCTAATCTAGATGCCCTGTAATGTAACAAGGCAAAGGTTACTATATTAAACTTATAAATAATTAATTAATATAGTTATATAGAATATTTAAATGTTTTATTTAAATTCAAAACCTAGGACATGGTATCAACCTGTTAGCATTAAATGAACCTGCTAACCCAACAATCCAACCCAAAATAACATACATCTACTATGTCATCTTCATTGCAAATGATGCCCTAATTTTGGCATTGGCAAAATCATGATGAAAATTACACAAATGGGGGTTTTGATCGATGCATTAGAACTTAAGGAACCCAATGAGAACTTAATCACAGCTCAATTCCCACCAATTAATCCCAATTTTTGTTAAAGCATGAGGATCAAATCTCAGTCAATATTAGAGACCTTGACTCTTCTAAGTAGTTTATTAAATCTTAAAATTTGCCAACGGTACAAGTTTATTCCACAGAAGGTGAACATCTCCAACCGTAGGTGTACAATTTCTTCTGAAGCATAGAAGTTCCCAACAATGGTTGATGACCCTAATATATTCATCCACTCAAATCTCTTGATTAAGCTGCAAAAGCCAATTGAATCTTTGACTCTCTTTGTGTTCAAATTCGACTACCACATAGAAGTTTTATTTTTGGAAACCCTCTATAGCCTCTCCTAGACGCTTGTTTGATTCATAAGGCCATCTACTATCCTTGGAGACCTCTATTGAACCCTTAGTCCCCACAACACTGACTAGAGTCTCTCTCTATATTTACACTATTCACATCTAGATGGATCCAGATAAGTTTGGGCAGAATCATGTCAAATCATTTATCATGGCTCATCATTGTGCTGTTTAATTTAGTAGGGTTCCTTGGGATCATAGGTCAATTTATTGGCAACTCTTATTAGCGTATGGTAGCATGAGGAGACTGTCATTCTGTATATTTTGTTATTTTATGTCTACATATAATTATAAAATTTGATTATGTTATTCAACTTTATGTCAATCAATATTGCTGTGTTATCTATCCGGTATTAATCTAACTAGCAATTACGTAATGTTGTTGTATGTAAATAAGCATGTTGAGGAATTATTATTTGATAATGCAGACGACATATTTTCTTGATTACAGTAGGCTTGCTGTCAAAATTTTATTTAGTTAAATTTTAATTATACCATTTTATTTAATCATATAAAAGGCCAGTAGCTTTACTTTAATTGATTAATTAAAATAATATTGCTTACAATGAAATATGAAATAAATCAAGAAATGATCTTGTTATTCAATTTAGTTAATATTATCCTGAATTGATGCAGACAAGCAGCTCACTTGAGAAAGCTCATGGCTTGGGGTAAGTGATGCATCTGGTTATTTTGACCCATGTTGACAATGTCATTTGCCTTTTATATTTTTTAAAATTTGTGGATATGCTGTTAGTGCCCACCTCGTAGTAGTGTCTTTTTATTTATATTATATTTAAGTGTTTTTGCAAGAGGTTATCAAGGGACACTTTGGAATATCATTGGTGCTTACTTCTATACATAAACTATGTATGCCATTTATTAAATGAAAAAAGGTGCCCTTGCAAGAGTTTTTATGAAGTAGTGTGAACAATCACTTCATTGTTGTGTGTGAGCATAGCAGTAATGCTATCAGGGTACGTTTAATTCAGGTAATTTATATTGTTTGATGTGAGCAGCCATCACTGCCCTTCAATGCATATAATCGAATGTCTTAAAGATATGTATAATTTTCAAGAACTCAAGATGTGTATAATCTTGAGATATATGTATAATAGGCCATGGCCAACTTTCGTGGAACATTCAAGGTAATAGGGCGAGGCCGAGGGCGCACGTAAACGTGCGTGAAAATAGTGCAGGCTGGCAGTGTGAGATAAGCGGGCCTAAATTCGCTGGTGTGAAATGAAGCATGAGGTTGGGAAGAGTGCGAGTATGGCACAAGGTGGAGCCAAGTGCTGGGAGTGTCAAAAGCACAAGACTGCATGATTTCCACGTGTATCAACTACGTGAAGTACAGCTGTGCTTCAAAAATACGAGAATAATGTGTTTTTTTTTATGTAATCCGATGAGATCACCTTTCGCAAAAAAAATAAAAATACTAATTATAAAATAATTATAGTTGTTAAACCAATAATTATAGAATTTTTTAATATAATATTGGTAAAATTTTAGATGCTATTTGATAATAATTTTCAATATCGTATGTTTTAATAATGGTTGACAAAATATCAAAGTATTATATTATCATTAGTGTAGTGCCCTTATTACTTGATTAAACTTATAACAATATTATATCATATTAATTGTAATGTAAAGGTTTTTAAGAAATTAATGAGCCATATTAATATATAAATAAGACTTACTACATTCACATCAACATATACATATATTAATGAGGATGATATGATAATCTTATGCATAAATATATAATTAGTGTAATTCATTTTTTGCTTGGACCAATATATAAGAATTTTTTTTTTATTGGTAATGAATATGATTGTGCATATGATAATATATGTGTATCATTTTTCATATAACTATCATTGACTAATTTATCATATTATTCATAAAAACTATATTTGAAGTATGTAACCAATGTAATAATTAATAATATTAATATTAATAACTTTTATTAAATTTTCATTTGTTACTACTTACATTAAACAAAGAAGTAATCAAATATTAAAAAAAACAAACATTTCGTTTTATATATTTTAATGCTAAATAGTACATATGTTTTAAGTGTCCATTAATTAATTAAATAATTGTTAATTAAATAGACCTAAGATATATTCTCTAGCAGTAGAGCTCCAGGTATACTGTTCTATTGAACTATCAGCTAACTATAAACTTTGAACATCAGAAATGTCTTCTCAAGATTAGTAGAATATTATTTCAAATTTTACATAATAGAATAAAATGATCAATATAGCCGAAATGTAAAAAAGAAAGTTTCAAAGGAATGTGAGTAAAGATCCATCCCTACATTTTAATGTTATAAATATCACAAGGAAGTTAATGAGTTACCTAATTTAAAAGCTTCAAGTTGTGATGAGCTCGAGAAACTCACTTCAGAGGTTTCATTCCCTGTATGGAAAACTAAAACAGAATAAGTATTGCCTCATCACAAATAACTGCAAAAATTGTGGCATAACCATATAACTTGAAACTGGAATCATGCGATGAACATAGTGAGAAGAAGTAAATGAGAGCCACAGAAAGCAGTTAGAAACAAAAATGGTGGCTTACAATCGAGTTTTAAGTAAAGCAGTTAAGAAAAGTGATTATTCGCACTCAAGCGAATCTAATACCGTAAATCAGTGAAAAAAAAAATTGCATACAAACTACGGGTTATGGAGATGCAGTGAGAGTTTCACTATGTTTGGAGAAGAGCACACGGCAGACTGGTTGAGTACTATTTAGAACTCCGTCCCCCTTATTCGTTACAAGAGTTACTTAGCTTATGTGAGAGATGAAAGCAGGGGGACTAAACACAATGTCCTTGTTTACCTCCATTAATAACTACCCACGAAGTTCCAAGGAAAGGCTGTGCCAGCACCTACTTGATGGCAGTGTGTGGCTCGATAAAACGTTGAGTCAATGCCTGCTGGGTGAGAAGCATGTGGCTGAAGCACTGTTGCACCAGCACCTACAGGTTGACAGCACTAGGCTCAAGAGAAAGAATGGCAGTTCAGACAGTAAATATTTCAAGCCACAATAAATTATACAACACTGGGCTCTGGTTGGCGTCTGCCATGATGCAATGACACACATCCTGTAGAATGTCAAGGTTGCTGACTTCCTGCCGTGATCACTCTAATGGTCAATTCTGCTCTAAAGATAGTGCTCGGTGCCCCTGGCAGATCTTTGCAAAAGGGTATAAGCTTGAAATCTGGCTGGTTACGTGAGACAGGTGGACCAAATCAAGCCATAATTTTTGTGGCAAAATCACCAACAATTATATGCTGTGTGTATATATATATATATATATAATGTTCCAAATATGAGCATCAACTAATTGTTAGAAAAAAAAATCAAGCAGCCATGCTCTTGTAAAAAAAATATTTATTTCTAGAAGCATCATTGGTGGTGTAATTTTTTATGTTGCCTAACCATGAATTATTGTCACCATTTTTCATTGTGAAAGTAAGCAATTCACGGAAAGTTGGAAACGATTCCCCTACATTTGGTTTTGTGGGGCATGGCATAAGTACACCCCCAAGATTTTTGGCTCGTCAATCTTGAGAAGATTCTAATGTTTACGTGAATCCAAATTCTAGATGTGTTTGATTAATATATCTTTCTGTTTTTTCATTTAATGAGATAAGACTTTAGGGGCGTACCTGTACTCACAATTTGTTTCTGAAGCTCATTGTTGTTGTGTCACGTTATTAAGAAGCTCCTCATTATTATAATCATAACAACTAATTTAGCAATAATTATAATATTTTGATATTGATCTATCTATATGCTAATCAATTAAGACTAGATAGCTGATCAATAAATAGACTTTAGTATCAATAGTTTCCCATGGTGTTTCATATATTAAACTAATTAGTCCTTTTGGAGTAGTTACAAGATCTATTAGACTTTTTGTGGGATAGATTTTAGTTTTAACCAAATGTTCCCCTAATGGATGGTTCAAGATTTAGTTAGATCTGAGGTAAAAGGATTTCTTATAAGCGCAAGTTCCTATAGTTAATTACCCCTCCTAATTATTCAAAAGAAAACTCTTGGAGTATCATTTCATAAGCAAGCAACAATATGGGGGAGACGGAAAGATGACTCGAACAAGATCCCATGATTTTGTAATCCCAGGTCAATTTACGATCCAATCTGTTAACACTAGAGAGAATTTTGTCCATAAGTCTAAATATTAATATTAATAACCATGAGTTACCTCATATCAGAAATACCGAACAGATTGAGTGGTATTTGATGAAGACATAGAATTAGGTTTAGTGTAATACCCGTTGGACGACCCAAGCTCAAATTTATTGCGAGGCTTATATCAATTGAAATACCCTGATTTATATTTAGAATAACACTTTCATCTACTTAGAATGCCCAATTTTATATTTAAGATGAAGCTTGCATTCATTCAAATGCCCAAGTTTATGTTTAGAATAGAACTTGCATTTCATCTAATTAAAATGCCCAAAATAATGGATCTTACGGCCTCAATATTTAGGTAAGATTGTTGGACTTTGTTTTTCAAATTTTTTAAATTTTCATTGGTTAGATCGCATGTTCCAATATTGCTTTGGTTGTGATTAAATGGATAGTCTAATCAATTTGATCAAATGTTTATTATATCAAGCTTCCGGCCCAGATTGGTTCAATTAGAATATATTATATCTACTAGAAGCAAAATGACACAACTAAACTAGAATCATTTAGATTCACTATGAATTGTGTTGTAGGCTTTCTTCGTGTTGTTACGCTTGTTTATTTGTAACACATGTTTTTACTGCTTTCATCAACATGGACTCCTTTTATGTGCAACTTATTATTTGTTTTTGTGCATATCATACTTACCATTTTGTGTTTGCGTGCAAATAGCATGTACTTACTTAGCAGACTCAGGGATCTGGATACTGATAGTGGCACAAAGCAACTCAAAAAGGCATGCTACCAAGGGCTTGGGAGTTTGTGGATGCAGACATTTGAGAGTAGCATTTTCTATTCAGACTGAGAGCGGTCTGATATATGCGTAATATAATGTGAACATAGCAATTAAATGCTCAAGAGCATGCATGAAATGTGAATAGTGTGAGCCATTCTTTTCTAGCTTTATAGTTGTATGTACATTTGAGGAGCAAAGAGTAAGATGTGAGGACCCGATGCCGAGTTAGCGGGAGCTAATCCAGCACCGATTTTTTGGGTAAGTCCCCTAGCTGCAGGATCATATTGAGTGGTTTAAAAGATAAATATATAGACATCAAACATAACTCATTTATTTATTAATTCACAAGTTTTGATTACAAAGATCAAAATAAAACAAAAATTACAAACTTTAAAAAGAGTAAAAAAGAGCGATAAATCAGCAGGTAGCAGTATCAGCACTGCCTGGTTCTTAGCACATACCCTCTAGGATGAACTCCTGATCTGGGCACGTTTCAAAAGTGAAAGCATTTGCATACCAATTACTTATGAAACTAAGTACCGATATATACCAACTTTACAATTGTTAAATAATAAGCAAAATAATAAATAATTTAACAGGAAATAAAAGCTGTATAAATTTATCCCTGCAAATCTATTTCAATTGCACTGAAACTTTAGCTTAAAAATAATTATTGTCACAAAAATAAATATAGAATTTTAGCGTTTAATATCTAGCGCAAAACATGATTTTGTTGGGCAAGTACAAAATCGAGAAAAAATGGGAGTTCAATTTTGTGTTCTATATCTGCCCCTAAAAAGCTTATTAGTATAGGCTCCTTATGACTCCCGATATCGAACAATCATGTCTTAGTTGTCTGATCAGACTAAAAATATATCAACATAGAACACTTGCTACTCAGTTATCCATACTTTTTTATATATCATTTTATGTGACTTTTAAAAGCACTTTTATTAATTTGTGCAATATTGAGCGAAAAAATATATTTAAACAAGAGTAATAAAAGACATCTGGTGCATTTTTCTTTAAGTTCAAAAGTGCAAAAATTTGATCGAATCTGCATTTAGATTTTTGATAATTTAAATTAACCTTTTAGCCAATATTATAATGAAAGTGATATGATATTTTTAAAAATATTTATTTTCTTCTTTTCTATTCTATCTTTCTTTCACTCTCTTCTTGATAGAAGACAACATTTTAAGTTATTGAGGATAACAATAATACTAGAATTTGTAATGCATTATAGTGAAAAACATATTTAAACAAGAGTAATAAAAGACACCTGATACATTTTTCTTTAAGTTCAAAAGTGCAACAATTTGATCGAATATGCATTTAAATTTTTGATAATTTAAATTAACCTTTTGGCCAATATTATAATAAAAGTGATATGATATTTTTAAGGATATTTACTTTCTTCTTTTCTATTTTATCTTTCTTTCACTCTCTTTTTGATAGAAGACATCATTTTAAGTTACTGAGGATAACAATAATATTTATTATTATCATTATTTAATGATAATAATAATGCAAAAAAAATAGAATAGAAATAATTGAATTGAAATTGACATAAAGTAATAATAATAAAGAAAGAAATGATGGAATAAAAAAAATAACCAAAATGAATTTGATAAATGGAAATAATAGTCATCGTACTATTATCATTATTATGACAACAATAATAATGATAATGACATAATAAAGATAATTAATTTTTGTTATTATGAAAATAAGAAAAAATAAAATAAAAATGCAAAATTTTTCTCCTATTTTCTTCCCCTTTTTCATTTCCTCTAGCCTAGGATTATGGTTGACGGAGCCGAAGGGAGGCCGGACGTGGGGTGGCCGGAGTGAGGTTGCCGGAGCAGAGGGGCGGCGACTAGCTGGCAAAGGGAGGCTGAGGGTTTGGCTGACTGAGGGCTGATAGTGATTGAAAGAGAGCTGGCTGTGCTGTTGGGAGAGGTGAGGGAGTGGGGGGTATAAATAGGGAAGGGAAGGAGAGGGAGGGAGGGGACGGCCGGCCAGCTGGTCAGCCGTCCAGCGTCGACCAACCGCCGACCATAGCGCTGCGGTGCTCTCCCTGTCTCTGTCGAGCGACAGAGTCTGCGCTCGGGGGGGGGGGGGGATCGGGAGTAACATGCGGAGGGCAAAAAAGTAAAACAAAGAAAAAGAAAAATTTTATTAAATTTTTCGGATTTTTTCGTCGCTCAACTTGCAAAAATAACGATACTTGACACCGAAGTGTGTTACGATGAGACAAACACCATCGTGACAATTTTTTTTGATTCTGAGCAATATTTTATTTTATATTCATTTCTGAAGTTTTGAAACTTCAAAAATTAATCAAGATCGAACCAGAGCTCTGAATTTGATGAAACTTTTAGTGTTACCTTTAAATAATATACTTAACCAAACGACACAAAAATCGATGAATTTGGACACATTTAATTTTCTCAATTTATTGAATTTAAATAATTCAAAATTTAAAGTAAGAGTTTTCGTTATCCGAATTTCTCCCAAACTAGGGCATTTTGATCTATATAATATTTCTAACAAATGGTATCTTGGTTTGCCATAATTTGAAGTTCCATGAGATACTAATTTTTAAGACGGGATCTAACCTAATTTGTAAAGTAACGACATTAGGTCGTTACAAAGATGTCTGCTAGCACTTGCACGTAAACACTTGCTTACGGTAAAATAAGTTATCACTTGGATTGGTGCCTTCATTTGTTTAGAGTTTGCTTAGAAACATCAGCTCATGAATTCTTATATTGACTCTCTATAATTAATCCTCACAATTAAATAAATTAATTAAATAGTATTAATCAGTGATTTAGAATTAATATTATCAATTAATTAAATATTTTAAATTAATTATTAACTAAATATTTAATATTATTTAATTAATATTATTAACTAATCAAGGATTAATTATAGTTATTAATTTAATTGATGATTTCAATAATAATATTAATCAATTAATATTAATGTTATCATATAACTAATAATTATTTATTTAATATGATTTAATCTTAATTAATTTAATTAAATTCTATGAGAAATATTCTCCATGAAAATTCTAAAGCATATGGCTCATAATTATGTAATAAATAATGCTTCCTGAACCATCCTGACAAACTATAAGAGAATGATACGCGGATCTTCAAATTCTTTTTCACTTGACTAGCTACTAAGAGACAAAAATGGTATGTGGGTCTTCTACAGTAATTCACTTGCACATTATCCCACCTTAAGTCTTATTTTTACCCTAATTTTTTACATACTGTTTTTGTCTTCTATTATTTTATCTTCCTTTTTTCTGACTTGCTTGTGCTTTCATGAGCTAATCATGTCTCAAATCAGGGGAAGTTAAGCAGTACTTAAAGAGAAGGGATAACTTTGACCAATGGTTGCCAAGGGTAATTTAAATAGTTTTGAGACAGTTTCCATGGGGTTAGAGATCATGGGTATGCTCAATTTGTGGGAAGTTTGCCGAAACCTCTCGCTCGTTGATTAAAACCCTTTGAACGGTAATCTGTGATAAGGTGCCGCATAAAGAGGTTCAACACAAGATGGCAAAGCTTCCCGAAGTTGTGTGCGTGATCAACGAGTCCCAAATAGCAGAGGACAAGGGTAGACAAGGTTCGGTAAGCTCAACAAGTTAGTCTTCACACACCTGAGCAAAATCAATGCTTCTGAACAAGGGCTAAAGCAAGGGAGGCAATGATTGCGGCAGAGGTGCGCCTTTATCCCTCTCATCTTGAGTCGTCATTCTCAATTTTTTTTACTGCAAATATTGATATTCATTAAAAATGTCACAACAACAATGCGACATTATTCTTCAAACTTTTGGGCTATTTAATTTCCTGATACGAATAGTAATATCTTATTCAAAATATCAACATATGATTTATATCACGTGCTTAAATGTGCAACTCAAGATAAATATTGACGAAAACATTTATACATCTACCAAAATGTGTATAGCGAAAACATTGAGAAGATACCCCCAAACTTTTTCTTAGATGAAATCTATAGAGCTGATGTAAGGAGTCAAGCACAGCACAAACATGCAAGAACAAAAATCACAACACAAAATAAGATTTACGTGGTTCAGTGTAAACATCTACGTCCACGGGGAGAGAGGAGAACTTTACTATAATGGAGAAAGATTACAAGTTAGGGTTTCACAAACTCTTCCCAAGCTTCAACAGTGGAGACTATCTTCAGCCCTTGCAGTCGCGAAACACTCTCAGGCTTCAAAATCCAAACCCTCTTTCAGATTTGGGATCGGGGTTGAAAAATAAATCTCTCTATTGCCCAAGCTTGCTATTTAGGCTTTTATAGGGCCCTCTAAACAGGGTCATGCGAACCATGGACACTAAGGCGAGCTCTGGAAACCGCCTACGAACAACGAGCGCTGAGGCGCGCTCTGGCGTTGCGGTGCGCCCTGGAGCCCACCTTTTGAGCGCCAGGCGTTGCGGCACGCCTGGCGCCCGTTTTTCAAGCGCCAGGTGCGGCGCGCCCTAACTTCTTAACTCCTCCGATCAAAAAGTACAATTGGTTGATATTGTCAAAATTTATTGTGCTTTTGACATTGGATCTCATTCATTTATTTGGTTAGATGAATTATAAGAGATGTGCAATAGGAAGATTTTACACTTATAAGGATAACTCTGCATACAGGAAAAATTTTAAAATAACAATATATATAGAAGTACTAGAATCTTTTAGAAGAATAACGTATCATTTCTTGCTAATATCTTACCATAAACTTGAACTTTTAAATAAAGGATAAAAAATAGCTATAAGATAAAATCACATCAATTTCATCTTTTGGGAACTTTATTTTCATTAAGAAATAAAGATGAATGATAATAAAAATGCAAGGAAAAGTAGTCATATGCTAAT
The DNA here is from genome assembly GCA_016760335.1 of Gastrodia elata. Taxonomy (NCBI): domain Eukaryota; kingdom Viridiplantae; phylum Streptophyta; class Magnoliopsida; order Asparagales; family Orchidaceae; genus Gastrodia; species Gastrodia elata. The sequence goes on from CM028672.1 coordinate 62,151,862, forward strand.
ATTCCACTTTATAAATGTATATATATATATATATATTTTTTTTTTTTTTTAAATTTATATATATACACATATATGCAATTTTTAAAAACATAGGCATATGTATATATATAGAGAGAGAGACTATTCTTTAAAAGATATGTATTTGTGCACATCTATTGCTATCCATGAAATAAAATTAATGGATTTATTTAAAGTAACAAAAAGACGAAGTTACATCATTAATTTCTTTTACTTCTTTAAACTTGATCAAATGACTTTAACTATAAATAGTGACACATGTGAAATAAAAATTTCTTTATTCTTCGAAGGATATTTGTGCTCCAATAAAAAAATAGATGTATGTATATATATGTATATGTATACATTATGGACTATATCATCCATCATAAGATTTTAATATCTCAAATTTCAAAGTGTTAAGAAACAAACAAGATGATGATACTTTTTTAGTTTGTCTTAATATCTAGAATATTAAATCAACTGACGAACTTTGAGATGTGAAAAAATAAACATTCTAATACTTCTATAAAAAAGCCATGTGTTACTACATATACTGTACTATTTATGTATGTAATACTTCAAATCTTCCTTAGTTGGTGGAGGTGATTTTAATGTTGTTTTAAAAAATTATAATTATAATAGTAGATCCATGTCTAACTTCAATTATGCTTTGATGGAATGTGGTCTAGAGGATTTTCAAATACTCTGGGGCTCATTTCACTTGGTCTAATGGTAGAAAATTTGCAAGAATTAATAGGCTTTTGTTCAATAATAAATGGATTGATCAATTCCAAAATTTTTCTAATCATTCTTTAAACTACAAATTCTGATCATAAATTTTTGATTTTTAAAGCTTGGCTTGAACCGACCTTCATTCATAAATCCTTCATATTCCAACTTTTCTAACTGGATAGGAAGTATTGTTTTGATATTGTTGGTAAATCCTAGAATGAGGAGTGCCTATCCTATAGGATGTTCAGACTTGGCCTGAAACTCAGAAGAGTAACATCTTCAATAACATCTCTTTTCTTGAAAACAAAGTTTCCTCTCTTGAAACCATCTTTGAATCTGAGCCTTGTTGTGATTCGAATCGTTCTGATCTTAATCTTGCTAAAGCTAATTTGAGTCAAGGTCATAATGACATTGAAAACTTTTGGAAACAGAAGTGTAGTATTAGATGGAAACTGTAAGGAGAGAAAAATACCAAATTTTATCACTCTTTGGGTGAAGCGTAGGAGGAAGATTAACAACATTATGGTACTTCTATTTCTGAGCCTAATTCTATGGCTGACTCAGCTATTTCTTATTTCTCTGATCTGTTTTAAGCTGATCTTATTCATCCTAATAACCTGTCATTTGACCAGACAACAATCCATCAATGACAACTCCAATGCTAATATTTGTGCTTCCCTAAATGAATCGAAAATTTGGGATGTGATAAAAAATATGAAAAATAACTTGGCTCTGGGCCTAATGGGTTTCCAATTGAATTCTATAAGCATTTTTGGTACATTATTGTGGTGTCCCGATATCGGTTCAGCGAGAACTGTCTCGACATCGGGTACTCATATATCGCAGGATCATATTGACAATTTGAGAAAGAAAATGAACACATAAAAATCAAAAGATATTTCTCATTTAATAATAATTCCAATTTTACAATGTAGCCCACAAACTTCTGACAAAGTTTATCTTCTAGAACACAAGATGAACTTTGAAATAATAAAATAAAATAAAAGTAAAAATTACTTCGTAGGTTCTTCCGCCAATATAAATTTTCAAGGTTCTTGTTTAAGCTGTCCCAGAAGTACCTAACTTGGTATTGTACATAAAACAATACCGGGATTAGAATTTCCAGTAATTAGAAAATACTCTAAGTACCACAGTAAACAATGAAGTATTATATTTTATAATAGCAGAGATGCGATTTACGGAAATAAGAATGCAGGCAAAATAATAAGGTAAAAGCGCAAACGAAATAATTAATTTTCTGCAAAAGATATTAGCTCAAAGATGTAGGTTACTGATGTCGTTTTTTCAGTAACCCACCACAAATACCATGTAATTTTTCCAGTAACTGGCCACGAATGCTATTACTGATGTCATTTTTCCAGTAATTAGCCACGAATGTCGTTACTGATGTCATTTTTCCAGTAACTAGTCACGAATATCGTTACTGATAACATTTTTCCAGAACTGACCACGAATGCTATTACTGATGTCATTTTTCTCGTAATTAGCCACGAATGTTGGTTCCGAACAACCAACCAAGCTTCAATATGAATTTGGCTCGAAAGTGAAGCTAAGCAGCAGTAAAAATAAAAAATATAATACATGTCATATACTGAGTACCTTTATTTTTTATCCAAGTTTGACAATTTGATTTTTGGATCTGCATTTAGATTTGGTTACTTTTAGATTAGTCTTTTAGTTTATGATATATTTTCATAAGTATATATTATGTCTTTCTTCATTGTCTTATTTTTTTTGATTGAAATCTAATTTTTTTAAGTAACTGTGATAGCATAATATATTATTATTATGATAAGAATAATGTACGAAAGAAAATAAATGACGGAATAAAAATGACTGAATTGAAATTGACAATATTGGAAATAATAATTATTTTTATAACATTTATATTATTCCCATTATTAATTAATGAGAATAATAATAATTGTGAATGACTAATTTATTAATTTTATAGAAATGATATTTATTAAGTATAGAGTAAAAAGAACGAAGAAAACATTAGCAAAATATTTCCCTCATTTTCCTCTTTTCTATCTCATCTCACCTTATAATTAAGATTGCTGAAAAATGGAGGGAGGTCGAAGTGGGGTTGGCGAAGGCTGGCAAGTGGCGGACCGGCTGGAGGAGGGTTGGTTGGGCTGCAGCTAGCCGGCCGGAGGAGGCAGCTGGCCGGCTGGGTGGCTGGGTTGCTGACTAGCCGGAGAAGGGAGCTGGCCGGCGGGTGGCTGGCTGGCAGGGCTGAGGAGGAGGGGTTGGCAGGGAGAGGGTGTGAGGGCCCGATGCCGGTTCGGTAGAAACTGTTCTGGCATTGGGTAACTGTTCACCGCAGGATCATATCAAGCAATTTGAGAGAAAAAGAATGCACATAAAAGTGAATGATATTTTTCATTTATCAAAAGTTCTTATTACAAGTTCCTTCATCGTACAACACAAAAAAAAAAACAAAATAAGCAATTCAGTGCCATCATTGATCTTTTGAAAGTTCAGGTTCTTGTTTAACCTCTTCCAGGAGCACCTGACCTGGTATTGTACAGAAAACAATATCGGGATTTGAATTCCCAGTAATTAGAGAATACTCTAAGTACAACAGTATACAATAACAAATTAATTTACGAAAACACGTTTAGCAGAGATAAAAATGCAGGATAGGTAAGGCAACTGCGCAAAATAAGCAAGCAAAATTCTGTAATAAGTAGTTATCACAAATAACAGTTACTGATGTCATTTTCCAGTAACTAACCCCGAATGTTACTGATGTCATTTTTCCAGTAACAATCCTGAATGTTATTGATGTCATTTTCCAATAACAACCCCGAATGTTGCTGATGTCATTTTTCCAGCAACAACCCCGAACGTTACTGATGTCATTTTCCAGTAACAACCCCGAATGATATTACGTTGGTTTCGGACAACCAACCAAGCTTTAAATGGTTTTGGCTCAAAGTAAATAAGCGAAGCATAGCAGTAATAGAAAAATGCAAGATGTAATGCAAGTCATATACTGGGTACCTTTAGTCTTTAAGTTCAGAAGTTCAACAGCTCGTATGAGTGACAGTTCGCTCAATCTGTATTTTAAGTCCCCGATATTTTTAAGTTAGCTTTTTAATCAAATGATTTAGGAGTTTAATTTCCTCTTTCATTCTGTTCTTCTTCCGCTTTTGAAGTTCGATTGATTTAAGTTTAGAATTAAAGCAGTTATAATTATTAAAGTGTCTTAAGATTATGATCGAAAAAGTCCGAATAAAATGACTGAATTGGTAAAAAGAAATAATAGTCATTTATAACAATTTGAATCGTTCTCATTATTAATAAATGAGAATAATTCTATTGTGAATGATTAGTTATAAACTTAATAGTTATAAGGAGAGTAACAAGCTTTAGAGAAAACGAATGTTTTCTTCTAATTTCCTCCTCTTACCTTAGATTTAGGATCGCCGGAATACGAAGAGAGTTGGAACGGATTGGCCGAAGGATGGCCGAGGGTTGCTGGAGCCGCTGCGGGGGCTGCCGGAAGGTACTGCCGAGGGCTACCGGGCTGCGGGAAGTGGCTGTCGGGGCTGCTGGGCTGCCGGAAGGAGGCTGGAAGGGGTTGTCGGGGCTGCCGGGCTGCCGGAAGGAGGCTGGAAGGGGCTGTATTGGGGAAAGGAGAGGGGAAGGGATGCTGGAAGCTGTGGGGAGAAGAGGGGAGGGGATGGGGTTTTATAGGCGCACGTAGTGGCGCCAAACTTGCGCCTGGTCGGGCCTGGCACGCGCCAGGGAGCCTCTGGCGCGGAAGCTTCTCCCGCCAGAAGGCCGGAGTGGGGTCGGGGGAAAGTGGTCGGCCCTATGGGCCGACAGCCTGCGCCAAAAACGGTGCAGGCAGGCGCCGAATGTGCGCCAGGCTTCCGCCTGGCACGGGAGAAAGGATCGCAGGCTGCGATCGAAAAACAGGGGGGGCGTAGGAAGAAAAAGCAGAGAAAGAAGAAAAAATTTAAAAAAAACTTAAATTTAAAATCTTCTCAAATTTCCGTCGTTCGACATCCGAATACAACGAAACTTGACACTGAGGTGTGTTACAACATGACGAACACCCTCTCGCCAAAAATTTTCGATTCGGAACAAAATTTTATTTTATTTTAATTTTAGGGGTTTAAAACTTCGAAAATTTGCCACGATCAAATCAACGCTCAGATTTTGATGAAACTTATCGAGCAATTTTTAAATAATATACTTAACACGTCGACACTGAAAATGACGAATTTGGACACGTATTTCAATGTTTTGATTTTTAGAATTTAGAAATTTCAAAGGTAGAACGGGAGCTTCCGTCTTTCGAATTTTTTTCTGAATTAGGACTCTTTGATCTTTAAAATTGTTTCTACCTATTAGTAGTTTTGTTTGCCCTAAGGTGAAATTCCCCAGAATCCTAATTCCTAAGGCGGGATTCTGACCTAATTTACAAAATGACTTTGGGTCATTACAGAGGGACTGGCTGCGGCTGGGCTGGGCTGAGGAGGAGGGGCGGCTGCTGTTGTGAGGGTGAGAGGGAGGGAAGGGGAAGGTTTAAATAGAAGAGAGGGGAGGTTGCTGAGAGGGCCAGACAACCTGCGCCAAAAACGACACAGGGCTTGTCTTTCTAGCGCGGAACCTCCCGTGCCAAAAATCGGTCTGTGATCGCAGACGGGGAAGAAGGCAATTTTTAAGAAAATACTTTTAAGTTAATTTTTTTGCATTTTTCCGCTGTTTGGCTTCCAAAAAATAACGAAACTTGACACCAATGTGTGTTATGACATAACAAACACCCTCGCACCGAAAATTTTCAGTTTGGAGCAATATTTTATTTTTTTATAATTTCTGAAGTATTAAACTTCGAAAATTAATTGAGATCAAACCGATGCTCAGAATTTGATAAAGCTTTTCGAGCAGCCTTAAATAATATATTTTACACAACGACACTGAAAAAGATAAATTCGGACATGTATTTCAATGTTCTTGATTTTAAGAATTTAATAAGCTCAGAAAATAAAGCGGGAGCTTTCGTTATTCAAATTTCTCCCAAATTAAGGTATTTTGATCTAAAAATTATTCTCATCTAAGGGTATTTTTGTTTGCCCTAATTTGAAATTACCCGAGATCCTGATTTCTGAGGCGAGATTTGACCTAATTCGCAAAGTAATGACTTTGGGTTGTTACAATTATCAACAAGGATGTTTGCGATGCTATTGCTGAATTTTTTTTCTAGGTTCCTGTTTCCAAGTTTTTTACCCATACAGCTTTATCTCTTATCCCCAAAGAAAGGAATAGCAATTGGTGGTCTAAATTTTGTTCTATTAGCATGTGTTCTTGTTTTAATAAAATAATTATTAAAATTATGGCTAAAAGATTAAAAAAATTTCTCCTTGACCTCATTGAACTCAACCAAAGCACCTTCATCCCCAATAGAAACATAAAAGACAACATTATTGCTACTGAAGAGCTGATCCATAGTTTGGAGAGGAAAATGCATGCTAACAATCTTATTTTAAAAATTGATTTAGAAAAAGCTTATGACAAGGATAATTGGGACTTGGCATATTCTACTTTATCAGATATGGGGTTTAATGACAAAAGTATTCATCTTATAAGAAATCTGATTAGTAATAATTGGTTTTCCATTGTAATTAATGGTACTTCTAGAGGTTTTTTCAAATCTCATCGGGGTCTACGTCAAGGAGACCTAATTTCCCCCATTTTCTTTGTTATGATCCTCAACAACCTGATTGCTGAAAATCAATCTCTTAAATATGAGGTGGGGAAAATGTTGATTGTGCGGATGATCAGATTATTTTCAGTAGTGCGGCAAAAAATTCTATCAAGCTCATCCCTCATACCCTTCACCTCCTTGAGTCTTCAACCGGCCTCTCCATTAACATGAATAAATCCTCCTTTGCTAGCAAAAAGGTTAGCCTGAATACTTTGAACTTCATCATTTATAAACTTAATTTTTAAAAAGGGAGATGGCCTCTCACTCATCTTGGCATCTCTATCTTTAAAGGTCATATTAAAAATACTTATTTCTCCTCCCTTATTGAAAAATCGATGGCTTAAATTAGTGGTTGGGAATCTCATTACATATCTCTTGAGGTAGACTCACCCTCATCAACTCTGTCCTCAATGTTATTCCTATTTATTGGCTCGATGTCTCTTCTCCTACTAAGTGGTCTATGATGAAAATTATCTTCATTAGATTCCTTTGGATCAATAAAAAGGGGTGTAAAATCCCTTGGATTGGATGGAAAACTGCTGCCAAACCTTTTCTTGAAGGTGGTATAAGTTTTAGAAATATTGAGGATGTTTATGATGCCTTGTCATTAAAGTTGTAGTGGCATTTTTGTACTACTAAGTCCATTTGGGCTAACCTCCTTAAAGCTAAGTATTGTGCTACGAAGCATCCCAATCATATTTTATTGGAAGCCTACCAACTCTTTGTTCTGGAAAAAAATCTTGGAAGCCAGAGACACTATGGAGAATTTTATTGTTTGGGACAGATGTATCCTCGGTTATTCCTTTGATTATCAAGATCATACTGTAAAGTTGGAGAACTACTATGACCCATAATTTTGGATGGAAGTGCGACATTATTGGTTCATCTATTCCCTCCCAAATCATGCACAAAATCAATTGATTAAGCTGGAATTTCACCATCTCAATCAAGCCTCCTCTAAATTTGCTACCCTTGACAAATTCAACCTCAAGCTGGCTTGGAACATTGCAAGATTACATCATTATCCTGTTTCCTTCCCTTGGTACTGAAACCCCTTAATTCCCTCTAATATAAGCATTTTTATTTGGATGACCTATAAGGGGTTGATTAGTGCGGATCAGGTTATGCAATTGCATGGTTTTCATCTTGCCTCTAAGTGTGGTTGCTGTGCCCAGATGGAATCCATAAACCACATCTTTTGGGAGAGTCATTTTGCTTCCTCTATTTGGTCCCTTTGCAATGTTTAGGAAAGCTATCAAAATTCCTCCAACTTTATTCCATTTCTAGATAGATGGAATCAGGTTTAATAGTTCCAAGAAGAAGAGAAATATCCATATTGGGAACTTGATTGATGCTGTGAGTATGTGGGAAATCTGGTTGGCAAGGAATAATTTTAAATATCCAAATATCCCTTATAGCATTAATAAGGTCATTTCCAAAATTCAATTCGAAGTGGGAACCTTCCTTAAAGGCATTCCCTTGGCTAGGTTTAAGTGGAAAAATGTAGATAAGGTTAAGATTGCAGGCTTTATTTCAAATTAATCATCTCGTTTTTGGCCTGCTGTTTCTTGTGGCCGGTTTGCTTCCTGGTGGTCAGTCTTGCATCATTTTGTGCAAGGTTGTGGCTTGTATGTTTTCTGATGTCCAGCATATTGCATGTCATCCCATGTTCCTCTTCTTGGTTGGCAGCTTGTTTCTTGAGGCTATTGTCTTGATTGGCTATTGTCGCCCTTTGGGTTTCATCTGACTTTTGTTTTGGTTGATGTCGCGTTGGTTTCGCAATCCCGTGATTAAGAGTGGGGCGGTTTACATGAATTGGCTGTGCTGTCGGCGTTTGGCCTTATTTGTTATGGTTTGTGCTGTTTTTATTTGTGCCTGGTTGAAATTTTTTAGTGTGTTTGGGTTCTTTCGGAATCCTATTTTCTTGTTTGGCATTTATGTTTGGGGTTGGCCAGGCATTTTTGCCGTCTGGTGGGCTCAGGAATCACTTCTTGCTGGATTTACAGATGAACATTTTGAGTCTTTTGTTGTGGATCGAGATGAACCTGGTGGTTTTGTGGCTGGCTGTTGTTGGCAACTTTGGGTTGTTCTGTTTATTGATTTTCTCAGTTAATCTTGTTTATATTGAGAGGGTATTGTTGTGGTTATCTGGTTTATTTTGGCCCTTGAAAGGCCCGTTGCATTTCTTTAGGTCCAGTCATTATGGCTCTGTAGCTCCATTTGTGGAGCTTTTGTATTTGGTCTTTCTGCTGGTCTGGTTGGCTTCTCGGGTTACAGCAGGTTTGATCCTTTTAGCTACTGGATTCTCTGCATCTGTTTGTTTGTGAGCTTCTGCAGGCTTGTTGATGGCTGAGCAGTTAGAGTGCAGCTGCATTTTCAGTGTGTCATAAGGTTTGGAGGCTGCTGTCTCAACAGACTTGGAGGCTTGCAGGGTCCTGTTCCGGCTTGGCCGAAGTTTAAGGGCTCAAGCTTTTGGTCTGTGGTTTATTTCGTTCTGTTTAGCTTATGCAGGTCTTTGTGTTTGGGCTACTTGGTTGAGGATGGGATCTCTGCTTTTGGCCCCTGGGGTTTCTAAGATGTTATTGTGCAGGGAGTTCTTAGTGGCAGTTGTGAACTAGGCTTGATTAGTTGTTTTTCCTTTTTGGCCCCTTGGGCTTCCTTTCCTTTATTGTTTTGCTTTCGTTATTTTACTTATAATAAGGATCTTTTAAGTTATACTCTGGGTACTTATTTTTTTGGGTTGATTTTAGACTTTTAATGGTATGATTTTTGTAACTTCCAAATCCCAATTTATATCTTTTTTGCTTTCAATAAAATGCTGCCAAGACAGCTGCTTTAAGAAAATAATATAATAATAATAATAATAATAATAATAATAATAATAATAATGCAATTTATGTATTTCTAATGTATAAAAAGAGGCCTTTTCTTCCACGCAAAATGTCATTAGAGAGATTAATTTGAGTGCCTTTCTTCTATAAAGCCTATAAAAAATCACAGATTTTAAATATTTTTGCAAGTTTCCATATAATTAAATAATTCTACTTTCCATCTTTTTTAAAGAAAAATAGCTCTCCCAACTTCAGCAAATAACATCCAAAGCGTTGAGCATTTATAATACAAACAATCATTTTTTCTTTGGACTATGCAGTAATTTACAGATTTCCAATAATTTAGCAACTTTTGCAACTGAAGAATATTTTCATCATCAACAACTCACATGGATTAAAGCATAAAAGGAGTGCTACAATACATGCTCTCTTGATTCCAAGTATTAATTTAGCATTCTATAGTGTAACGACCCTTGGTCGTTACTAAGAAGAGCGTTAACATCCCCGCCCAATCCTAAATATTCGTTAAAGTACCCACTATAGTTTATTTTGCATTATTACCCGCAAATTTCTATTTTTCTGTTAATTTTCCCGCCGAATTTCGTTGTCGTTAACATTCCGCCAATCTTGATTTAAACTATAAACCATTTTTTTTTCTTTCTTCTTCTTTACCCTCGGTTTAAGTGCATATATATATATATATATTTATGTACTTGTATATGTATATATATGTATACATACATACATATATATAAGGGAAGTAATATAAAGGAATGAGAACTAGAAAAGTAAACATTTTTCCCTGTCGCAGAATCGAAGGATGTCTCCATTTGGTGCGACTCTTCCTGCGGGAGAGGCGTGGCGCTTCACAAGTATGATGGAGCGTATATAGGCAAAGGCACCTTACGACACCTGATCCTTAACCAACGAAGCCATAAGCTCAAGGAAATCCTCAACGCAAGCAAGGACGCAGTCGCACCTCATGGAAATCCTCGACGCAAGCAAGGACGCAGCCGCAGCCCACGAAAGTCTTCTACGCCTTCGATCCTTCATCGACCATTCCGTATCCAGCTGACCGAGCCTCTGCCTGTAATGACCCGATGTCGTTACTTTGCGAATTAGGTCAAAATCCCGACTCTAATATTAGGACCCCGAAAAATTTCAAATTAGGGTAAACAAAAATACCATAAATAAGAATAATTTTAAAGTTCAAAATGCCATAATTTGAGAAAAATCCGAATAACGGAAGCTCCTGTTGTATTTTCTTAACTTTTTAAATTCTATAAATGAAGAACATTGAAATGCGTGTCCAAATTCATCGTTTTCAATGTCGTTGTGTTAAGTATATTATTTAAAGGCTGCTCGAGAAGTTTCATCAAATTCGGAGCGCCGGTTTGATCATGATTAATTTTTGAAGTTTTTAACCTCAAAAATAAATATAAAATAAAATATTACTCCAAATCGGAAATTTTAGGGGCGAGGGTGTTCGTTATGTCATAACACACGTCGGTGTCAAGTTTCGTTGTAGGTGGAAAATGTGATTAATTTAAGTTTAAGTGATTTTAATAAATTTCCTTTAAAATTCTTCTTCCCCATATCGCAAGCGGACCCGTGCGATTTATTTCGCCTCTGGCGGAAGAAGCTTCCGCGCCAGGCGGAGGCATGCGTGACCTGCGCATTCAATGCGCAGGGGAATGTCCCCTACGCCCCTCCCTCTTCCTCTTCTCTATTTAAGCAGCCCCCATTCCCTCTTCTCCCCACACAGCCAGCCCACAGCAGCCACCTTGCCTGCCAGCCACCTCCTTCGACCGGCCAACAGGGCCAGCCAGCCCCCCTCCAGCCTCCGGCCGCCCGGCTCCGGCCTCCCTCCGTTTTCCGACGATCCTAATCCTAAGGTAAGAGGAGTTGGAAAGGAAGAAAATTGAAGGAAAATTTTTCTAATCTTACTTATCACTGCTATAAAATTTATATTTAAGTCATTCACATTTTTATCATTATCATTAATTAATAATAGGAGCAATACAAATGTTATAAAAATGACTATTATTTCTATTTTTGTCAATTTTCATACTGTCTTTATCTTTTGTATATTATAAATATTAACGCTATAATAAACATTACTTCTATCGCAGTAACTTAAAAAAATCAAATTTTAATCAAGAAAACAAAAGAAGAATAGATCGGAAAAGAAGATAGTACTTATTCCTAAGAAAATTGGCTAAATACTAAAATATCGGGAACTTAAATGCAGATTGAGCGAACTGTCACTCATCTGAACTTATGGAATAAAGGTACCCAGTACATGACGAATATTTTACTGCTGCTTTGCTTGTTTTCGAGCCAAATTCAAATTGAAGCTTGGTTGGTTGTTCGGAACCAACGTGGCAACATTCGTGGCTAGTTACTGGAAAAATGACATCAGTAATGGCATTCGTGGCTAATTACTAGAAAAATGATATCAGTAACAGCATTCGTGGTCAGTTACTAGAAAAATGACATCAGTAATGGCATTCGTGGCTAATTACTGGAAAAATAACATCAGTAATAGCATTCGTGGGTTGTTACTTTAAAAATGACATCAGTAACAATATTTGTGGTAGGTTACTGAAAAAATGACATTAGTAACCTACATCTTTGAGATAATATCTTTTGTAGGAAGTTAATTATATTGTTTGCGCTTTTACCTTATTATTTTTCCTACATCTTTATTTTCGCAAAACACATCTTTGTTATTATAAAATGTAATACTTCATTACTTACTGCAGTACTTAGAGTATTCTCTAATTACTGAGAATTCCAATCCCGATATTATTTTCTGTACAATACCAAGTCAGGTGCTTTTGGGAGAATATGCGCAATAACCCTAATGCTTAAAAATTTTCAAATTTGCTGATAGATCTATGGCGCTGTTTTGCTTCTTTTATCTTTTTATTTTATTTCTCACTTTTGTACGAGGAGTACGATGAAATATCTTGTAATTTGAAATATTGAAATAAATGAGAAATATCTTTGGCTTTCGTATGTGTGCTTCTTTTTCTCCCAAGTTGCTCAATATGATCCTGCGGTATGTGAACACCCGATGTCGGAACGGTTTCAGCTGAACCAGCGCCGGGCCATCACTGCTGATCCCGTAAGCTCCCTTCTTAGCCGACGAAGCCATCCGCAGCCCTCAGGTGTCTACAACGCGAGTGAGGACGATTGGACCCTCTTCGAAATTTCGACCCTTTGTCGACTTCCCGTCAGTACGATTCTCGAGCGACAGAAAATTTTCTTTCAACTTACCTTCAGTGCCTTTCGATTCCTTCCCAGTCGTGTCCTGCTCCATTGCTGAATCTCACAACACAGAGGTATGAGTCTCTTTATTTATAATATTTGAATCTAGCTGAAGGTTGGGAGTATAATCTTATTACATTCACAAGTTAAAATATGTACCAGTATACATTCCTTCACTATAAGGATCAACTTTCGTGCAATTATAAAATCTGCACTAGCTGTGTTTATTACCTTAAAAAGTGGATATTATATTTTTAAGGACTAAGGATGATAATGGTAGAACTCAACAAATTATAGTATTCTAAATTATTATATAGATCTACAGATTAGCTGGGTCAAGTTCTTATGGTGTCGATTGTTAATCTATGCAGTGAAGTTAATTAATAGTTCAATTAGAGAATTAAGGATCCCAAAACCATTCACATCTATTCATCTATGCAATGAAACTTTAGATGGAATTATTGAATTGGACAGTAAGGACATTTTAAACTTTATGATCAAATCCATATCAAATTTTAGTAATACTAAGGAAAATGCAGCATGTTCCATTATTTAAATGAAGATTGAGAATTTTATGGAATGTTAACATAATCAATTTAGAAGCTTTCAAAGAATTATTAATGGGAATAACTCTTAAGGAAATATTAAGACTTAGGAATGAGAATTTATATTTCATTACTATATGGGTCATTTTCAAAGTCCTAATAATATTGCAAATATAACTTTTGCAGGCATAGCAAATTTTTGAGAGCTATTTTCAGCATATTCAAATACCAAGATATATAGATATTACTGTTTGCACTTAATTGCTTTTATTGTCACTTTAGTATCACTTTGAAACTTTATCCATGTTGATGTAAAATGAAATGCTTACTTACTCTAGAATAATGTCATAAAATAGAATGTATTTGTTATGTCTTGTAAGTATTTGCAAGGGTTCCGAAATGGTAGTTGATTTAGGTTAGCGACGGGGCTAGTCTATCGGGAGTTATAAGGGTGTCATCTGGAGTTTTTGAGAGGGACAGGTGAAGGAGATGCTCTTATTGAACCCAGCCTCAAGGTTTTGAATTTGCCAAACAGAACTGCTAACATTACTTCATATAAACAGCACATACTAATATATATATATTTGTAGAAGTTCTTGTATTTTAAATGAAATGACATGTAACATAATTATGGCAAGAAAAAAAAAACTATTTTATTTGCAGGAAAATTTCAACTTACTTTTGCTCTAGAACTTTGATTTCCTGCAATATTGTTACATGCTTTCGCTTGCGGCTTTTCTTTTTGCTAAGTGCAATATTTAATATCTCTTGTGCTTAAGACGTGTATTAAAGCATTATTCTTATAATGCCAGATCAGGTGCAATTGGAAGAGGTTGACCTAACCTGAGGTTATCTAAGGAAATCGTGGTTCTGAGTTGCCGCTTAGAGTTTTAGTTTTTATTCATTTAAGAAGCAAGCTTTTATTTACATATATTGTTAACTTATAATAACTTGGATAATGTATTCTTTAAATTGAATGAATCACAAATTTTATATGTTGTATAGCTTTAGAAAATTTGATTTATGCATGAATGCTATTTTCTCTTTACCACCGATATGATCTTGCGAAGATGTACCCAATAGTAGTTTGGTTGTGTGATGACCCATGTTAGGTTGGTAAGAACCAAACTAACATCGGATGCATCTTTCTGCAGGATCATATTGGCAGTTAGATAAAATAGTAGTTAACGAACATTCAAGCCATTCACATAAAAGAAACGACATTCATTCAATTTAAAATAAAAATAACATCCATAAATTATTACATAAAATTCCATATACATCAAACTATTAATCCTGGAAGGGGCAGTTATTTTCCCGCGCTATGCCTCAAGGCTATATCAACCGCCTCCAACTGTATCTGATCTAACATTATAAAAATAATGCCTTAGTGCACATTCTAAATACAATAGATATTAAAATATACTTTAAGCATAGCAGAAGGCAAAGAAAAATAAGATAATATTTGCAGGGAAATACAGTGTATTTCAAATAAAAGATAGTCAAATCACCTGCAACAATAAATGTTTCACATGCCAAATGTCAAAAAGGAAAAGCATTATTTGCGTAAAAATCTATGTTTATGTTTATGTTTATGTTTATGTCTATGATATCATGAAGCAATAATAATAGTTCTGTTGGGCAAAGCCTGAACCATGAGGCTGGGTTCATATGCATTTAAGCATAAACCTTCACCTGGACCCACTTAAGGATCTCAGATGGCAACGTGCATTTAAGCAACCTTCACTTGTGCCTCCCTCAAAAGCTCCAGATGGCACTCTTATAGCTCCCGAGGACTAGCCCCGTCCCTAACCTAATTATGCTCCATTTCGGAACCCTTCTTGCAATATTCACAAGACACATAAACATCATTCAATTTCTCTTCCCTCATTAGTAGTAAGAATAACGTATTAAATACAAAATATGTTCAAAGCGATGCATAAGCAGCAAATGAAAGTAAAAGCATAAAAAGTAATATCCAGTGTACCTTTTGTATTTGACTTAATTAGATGAATCACTCACAACGTGTTGTGTCTGCAAAATTATAATTGAGAACTTTATTTTAGTTATGATTTGCAATAGAATATAGGTTTTATCAAAATGATCTAACCACTCGATAGATCTATATAGGATTTGCATTGGGTTTGATTATGTTTATTCTAAACAGCTACGTATTGGTTTAATACATAAGCTCTAAGAATTCAATTTAAACTAAACCTTCGCTAGAAAGGGACAAAATAACTTTAATCGAATGATATTCTAAATCAGATTATCGTAATGAAATAAAAGAATCAGCTTTTTTGAATCACTAGAGTGATCTAATTAATCAAGATTCAATAAGTGTTTATTAGATAACCATGAGTTAAAATATTAGTCTACATATATTAATAGCAAAATAATCGAACTGTAATTGGATTAATGATATTTACATGAAATATAGATCTATAATAGATCAAATAATGTAGGTAAATTACATAATATTATGTCGCAATATTTCAATTGATCGGAGCAATATTTGTTCTACTACAAATCTAGTGAATTTTAGAAAATTCAAGATTAATCCCAATTAGAAAGAAATGCTCAATTATATCAAATTTTAAATTCCTAAATAATCTTTATTGTTATTGTTATTATATATATACATATATATATAAATATATATAGTGTTTATATATATATATATATATATATTTGAGCTTATATAATCAAATTTGTATATATTACTAAAACACGCATGGTTTTATTAGACATTATATAATCAAATTTGTAATGTATAAATATATCACTATATATATAAAACACGCACGGCATTCTTTCCTTAAGAGACTCGGCAGGCAGAGGGTTCTTACGTTACGGAGCGGACGAATCGAGCGAACGATCCTGGCAGGCGAGTCGAGCGGACGGAGTCGGCGCGCAGAGAAGAGCTCGAGCGATGTGCAGAGTCGACGTGTGCTGAGCGGAAGCTTCGTTGATTGAAGGCCACTGCAAGCCGAGCGGAGGTCGGGCGTTACGGGCTCTTAATGTCCGTCTCTCGGCGCTGCGGCGGGAGGAGGATTCGAGCGCGATCTCAGGTACGCCGTTTACGCTCGAAAGAAGGGGGAGTGCGAGAGGGGCTGTGAGGAGTCGAGAGTCTCTTGCGGTTTAAGTAGGGCGTGCATATGTAACGCACGCCCGCTCATTGCGGCGGGAGTCACGGTCTGGCTCGCGCGCCCTTCCAAAATCGTCGAGTCTTCTGTGCGTTACTCGCAGGCGGGGGAGGAAACCTTCGGTCGGTCATTACTACTGACGATTTTCTTAAAAGGTTTGTCTATTGCGATTGATTCTGAACTTAATGAGGTAAGTTAATGCTTAATTAAGTTGAGTATGAGTAATGATAGTTTTAATTTCTATTCCAGCATTAATTTGAAAAACTTCCAGAAAAGTTATTTTTAGCGGGAGGTTAATAGTAACTGAAATTTGCGGGAGTTTTAACGAATCGGAAATTAAATGCTTGCCTTTTTTAATGGCCTAGGGTCATTACAGGTTGATACCTAACTTAACATTGGGTCATCACATATAGCAATTCAAGAAACAAAATAACATTCTTTAAAGTAGTTTCAAGACTAAATTCAATGTCAGCACAAAGACTCATTAATTTAAGCACTTTAATTTTCTTCTTTTATTTGCACATTTAGTAAATTGGCAATCACTTTATAAATTTTACTCAAACTCTACTATATGAATAATCAATAAACAATCACTTGAGAAAGCCCTCCAGTATCACTGATGTTCAATTGTACATGAACTTTAAAAGCGATGTTCACAAAAAGTCAATCCGCATATGCTTCACTTTGTCCAAAGGAGCACATGAATTAGAAGTAATGAGTATTACTAATTAAGCAACCCTTAAAATTGCTGAGCCAATTAATGCCATTGTCATAGAATTGACTCGTTTCACAAGAAATAGTGCTCACAAATATCATTGACTCTATAAAAATAATGTAAGATATGACACTTCAACCAACTAAACACTCACCGCATAATAAAGAATACAACTTTCAAACTCAGTTTAGTAGAGCATTGTTATATAAAACTATAGGCAGTATTTGTTAACTGAATGCCTTTCAAGGATAGTTGAAGCTTATTTTGTATTCATAAATGCTAACACAAAAGAAAATGCTGGGTCTACTTCTACAAAGTTTGAACTGATGAGAACCCAGAATAACTGCAATCAATTTATTCATGAAACAAAGCAAGTGGAAATGAGCAGGAAAAACAAGATAAAGGTTCACCTTGGATGCTCTAAGCTCATTGACTGCAGCTCGAAGAGAATCATCTGACAGTATCAATCTTGACAAAGCACCAGTGCTTAGCCTGTCTAATGCCCACAGGGCACTGATATAAGTAGAATTAAAAAAAGAAAAGTGCAGAAGACCTAGAATCCATACAAGAAATAATAGCCTAACTTTACAGTAGAAGAAATGATAATAAAGGCAAAAAAGGGCAACTGGACAATATATGGAAACGCTAATGAACTACTCTACTGTTGGCCAAACTTTTTAAGCAAATCCTTTAGTATGTTCCACGTTCTTCCCTTCCTTTGAAATTGAAAGCATGAGTTAAGACCAAAATAATGAAATTAAGCCCAACAAAGTTTCTTTTAGAACTCATTGGTATTACATGGAATTGTATTTAAGAAAATTCCTTAACAGTGTTCAGTCAAAGAAAACTAAAAAAATGGAGGACCTACCCCAGGAATTTTGCTGCCTCTGAAACGGAACCTTCAACACTGTAAACTAAATCCAATAAAGCCTGCATTCCCTGGGATGTAATTATGGACTCATTACAATGCCCAGAGCCGTTTAAGCAGAAAGCATATATAAAATGATCCAAGTAAATATACCAGAGTGAACCTTGGATTGTTATGACCAATTTGGGGGCCAACTTCAGATCCCCTGATGGTTGATTTTGAAGGGAGGATTCGAAGAAGCTCTAAAGGAGGTTTATATCCATCGAGTTCTAATGTATTCCTGACTAGTTCAAGAAAAATACTTAAGTAATTAATGGTGAGGAATTGCAAAAAGATTAGTTTCAAAGTGGATTCGAAGTAAATGGCTAAATACTGGCCCATGAAAAAATAAATGACATGATTTTAAGACATTTGCCAAATGTAGCATTCTAAAATACAATAGTACCAGTAAAAAGATAACACTGGTGTAAATGATTAATAATATCCTGAAAATAATCGCCAAAAGCTAATTATTTAAAACTATATTGGTTAAACCAATTTAGACTAAATGCAGAACAGCTAACAAATTCGGCAATCCTATATAAAGAATAGTGGTAAGATTATTCTTTTTGAACTTGCTCTGTGTATGAAAAGAAAATTATAATTAATTGAAATACCCAATTAAATTATTTCTTTGAGTTGTTGATCTAACAGAATTCTTCTCTTCCATGCAGCCACCAAAGAACACAGATTCCCAATTATACTCATGCAATGAAATCTATAGTGAAGCCCGAGATGCAACACATTGATTATGTTATCAGGCTATGTAAACACAGTATAAAATAAAAGAGAAATCCTATAAAATTAGAAATCTGCAGATTCATAAAGCACAATATTCTGATTGAACTAATATGACAAAAAGAAAGCTAATTATAAAACCTAACTATGATCATTGGATGAAATTCTATGAAAACCATTTGAGGATTCTATACATTCTGAACCAAATTTCATAAATCAACATATATAATGCTTCAATGCACCAACTATTCTTCTATTCA
The DNA here is from genome assembly GCA_016760335.1 of Gastrodia elata. Classification (NCBI taxonomy): domain Eukaryota; kingdom Viridiplantae; phylum Streptophyta; class Magnoliopsida; order Asparagales; family Orchidaceae; genus Gastrodia; species Gastrodia elata. The sequence goes on from CM028672.1 coordinate 62,170,752, forward strand.
AGGTAAGAAATTAGTTGTATCATTTAAAAGTTAAATAAAACATGCAAACTTGAGCCTTTAAACATATAATATGCATAACTAATATATTACACACACATATATATATATAGAAAATACATCTTTATTTAGCTTGATTTGGTATATCATGAATGAATGTTAAATTAAAATATATGCAATCATATAATTTTAAATATATAATCTTCATTTTAAATTCTAAACTCTAGAACCAAATTCATATAGCACATAAGCATATCAATACCATATCCCAAATTTAACTAGGGAACCAAGTTATGATTATCTCGATGGTTTAATATTATATATAAAGCTAAACCTAAAATTTTCTCCAAGAAATGTCAAACTCTTAAAACCAACATGATGAAAAAGGGTAAAGTATTGTATTGTTGATTATGGTATTACATTGGTGGCAGAAAAATGATTGTGTGGAGCTTTTGGTTGACAAGGATATGAAACAATTTTTGGTAATAAGCATAGGGATTCATGGGTTATAGCTTATGCAAAGTTTGAGTGACTTTTACTTGAAATTAAAAAATTATTTGTAACTGGGTTAAGCTCAAATTAAAATCTAACTCATTTAAAGCCGACTCGTATAGCAGTAAATGAATATTTAAAAAAAAAAAAAAAAAAAAAACTCACTCCTAAGACTTGATAAACTAGCAAACTTGGAAAATTCTCTCTAACAACTAAGCCAACAAATTTCGTTGATAAGTTTCAACACATGTGTTTGTGCATGAACAACACATTTCTATTTTGATCTCAAGCAAAGATTACAGGTAACCTAGTAAAAGTACATCCTTATGTGTATGTTTAACAAAATGGATTATACATATTATTCAGCAAATAATGTAACATAACGAATAGGAAAACTTTGAGAATGAATAAATATATCATTGATCATTGAGGATAATTACATGCAGCAAGCAAAGACGAATGAATTGTTAAGCTATGGAGGAATGAAGTAATTAATTAGGTCTAATGATCTTATCAATGAAGCTTACGAAATGAATCATAGCCTAAGATTGGGAGATGGTAACAATAAATATGTAGGAAATATGTAAACGGCAAGCTACATATTGCTTAAACGTAGGATTGGCGGAAGGCTCAATTGCTTACTATTACTTAATAAGTAGATAGATCAAGGGACTCACGAAATCTAATATCTAAGAATTCTCAAAATATCTGAGAATTCTAGTGTAAGGCCACTCACAACAACTGTGAAACCCAAGTAATCCTACATCTTTTACAGTTTCTATATTCAGTTGCTGTCGAAGCAAGGAGAACTTTTGGGATATTTCAACCATGTAGAAGCTATGCCAAATTCAGCTTTCAAAAGTCTTCAAGTACTTAATATTTTCAATCATCTCGTAGTTGGCTCACCTACTTAATAGTGCTCAACTATTCTCTCTCCCATCTCAAATCTCTATATTTTCATGCTCAAGCACGATGCATTATAATCCTAATGAAAAAAAAGGGAGGAATCTTTTACTTGAACTCACCTTACAATGAACACAGGTCAGATTTACCCAATCGAACTACTTAAATTGTTACCTTTTACTTTTCAACATTTTACTATATTTTATTGTATTATTGTGCTTTCCATTGCTCAGTTGCCAGTTCACCATCCCTATTGACCGAGATTCACTCACATGTGCCCACTTTAGGCTGTCTTGATGTAGTCACATTTTAACCCAACTAGCAATATTCCCTCAACCATAGTTGGAGTAAGTTAGGGCTGCTCAACTTGTTTCCCAGGTTTTTTCATTTTCTCACCCTAGTCGATTAGCATCACATCCAACCGCATCCCTGCTTGTTACAATCCCCGTTGACAATCGTTCCAACCACTTTTAACACCTTAAAACAACAGACACCAATAGCAACTCACCAGACAACTTAATCTCCCACCAAGCACTCTATATCTGCAGTCATAACCATTGTTGGTTTACTATTTACTACAACAATATTCTTGGTGCAATATATAGAAGGCGTTTTACTGAAAACACGCAATGTTGAGACGTTCTTCGCCTCGTTGCTGCCTGTGCATTTAGTGGTCTCCTTTGTGCCTCCATCACAAGATGCTCACCAACCCCTGTGTTGCCGCTACAGACACAGGTCGCCGCAGCCAAGGTACCTCACCTTTGTCTCACAACCTCCATGCAGATATAGAGGAAGTTTTTATAACTTCAAACCATTGATGCTCCTTCTCATGTAGCGTTTCTTCAGCCAACCGCACACACATTCTCCACTTCGATGTTGCATCAATTGCGCTACATGACTACCATATCTGCAAACTTACGTGCAATACTCACTGCCCCAATGAGTAGCCAAGATACCTCAGCTCTTTGTCTTCACAGCCTCAATGCAGATATAGACGAATTTTCTGTAACTTCAAACCATTATGCTCCTGCTCATGGAATGTTTCCTTATGCCAACCATCTCTGCATACTTGTGTGCATTACCCACTAAAAAATAATAATAAAACTTATTATTAGTGTAACCAAAATTATTAGGCTGTTTTTTATTCCTGTCCTTCGTTTGGTTTGTTGTAACAACCTCCACCGCTATATATAGCAGGTCATCCTCTTATTATAGGTAAAAATGCCAAATTCCAATTTCTCTCTCGCTCTTTCTCCTCATACGTTTTCATGGTATCAGAGCTAGCACATTTTCTTCACTCGATCTTGTCGAACGGTGAAGCATCGTCATCGCAGTTCTCTACGACTCCTTCCAAGGCCACATCTGCTTCCACCTCACAGATCTTAGAGTTGTCGAATCTAACTTCAGTTCATCATCTTCTACTAGTTAAGCTCGACAGCAACAACTACATGCTATGGAGATCTCAGTTCTTGCCAATCTTCCAAGCTCAAGACCCGATGTGCTACCTGAATGGATCGCTTCAAGCACCGCCAACACTTCTACCGAGCATCAGCATGCCAAACCCTGAGTACGTCTCTTGGTTCAAATAGGATCAGATGATCCTCAGCTGGCATATCTTCACACTGACTGAGAAAACCTCCGCTCAAGTGGTCGGCAAAGATTCTGCTGCCTCAACGTAGAATTCTCTGACTGCGATATTTGCGTCCACCTCTCAAATCCGCCTTCAATAACTCAAGTTCCAACTCCAGAGTTGTAACGACCCAAAGTCGTTATTTTGCAAATTAGGTCAGAATCATGCCTTAGGAATTAGGATCCCAGCGAATTTCAATTTATGGCAAACAAAATTACCAACAGATAGAAGCAAATTTTAGATCAAAGTGCCCTAATTCGGGAAAAATCCGAAAGACGAAAACTTTCGATCTATTTTCTGAAATTTTTAAATTCTAAGAATCTAAAACATTGAAATGCGTGTCTGAATTCATCGTTTTTAGTGTCATTGTGTTAAGTATATTATTTAAAGGCTGCTCGAGAAGTTTCGTCAAATTCTGAGCGTCGGATTTATCGTGGTTAATTTTTGAAGTTTTTAAACCTCAAAAATTAATATAAAATAAAATATTACTCCGAATCGAAAATTTTCAGTGCGAGGGTGTTCATTATGTCATAACACGCATCGGTGTCAAGTTTCGTTGTATTTGGGCGCCAAACGATAAAAAAATACAATTAATTTAAAGTTTAAGTTTTTTTTTATTTTCTCATTTCCCTCTGTTTTCCTACGCCCACCCTCTTAAAATCGCATTCTGCGATTTTCTTCCGCCAAAAGGGCCGAAGAAGCTTCCATGCCAAGCGGAAGCCTGACACCCTGCGCGCGCCCCCCTCGCCTGCTACCTGCGCCGTTTTTGGAGCAGGTTGGTCGGCCCTCTTGGCAGACCACCCCTCTCCCTCCCCTCCTTTATTTAAACCCCCCACAGCAACCCTCTTCCTCAATTCCAGCAGCTCCCATCTCCCTCCAAACAGCCGGCCAGCCTACCAGCAGCCCCCATATCCCTCCAAACAGCCGGCCAGCCCCTCCTCAGCCGCTCCAACCTCCTTCCGGCAGCCCCTTCCAGCAGCTTCCGGCAGCCCCCAGCAGTACCTTCCAGCAACTTCCGGCAATCCCCACAGCAGCTCCAGCAGCCCTCGGCCATCCTTCGGCCAACCCGTTCCAGCTTCTCTTCGTGTTCCGACGATCCTAATTCTAAAGTAAGAGGAGGAAATTAGAAGAACACATTCGTTTTCTCTAAAGCTTGTTGCTCTCCTTATAACTATCAAGTTTATAACTAGTCATTCACAGTAAAATTATTCTCATTTATTAATAATGAAAACGATTCAAATTGCTATAAATGACTATTATTTCTTTTTGCCAATTTAGTCATTTTATTCGAACTTTTTCGATCATAATCTTAAGACACTTTAATAATTATAACTGTTTTAATTCTAAACTTAAATCAATCGAACTTCAAAAGTGGAAGAAGAACAGAATGAAAGAGGAAATTAAACTCCTAAATCATTTGATTAAAAAGCTAACTTAAAAATATCATGAACTTAAATGCAGATTGAGCGAACTGTCACTCATTCGAGCTGTAGAACTGCTGAACTTAAAGATTAAAGGTACCTAGTATATGACTTGCATTACGTGTTGTATTTTTCTATTACTGCTATACTTCGCTTATTTGTTTTGAGCCAAAACCATTAGAAGCTTGGTTGGTTGTTCGGAACCAACGTAATATCATTCGGGGTTATTATTGGAAAATGACATCAATAACATTCGGGGTTGTTACCGGAAAAATAACATCAGTAACATTCGGGGTTATTGCTGGAAAAATGACATCAGCAACATTCGGGGTTGTTATTGAAAAATGACATCAATAACATTCGGGATTGTTACTGGAAAAATGACATCAGTAATATTCGGGGTTAGTTACTGAAAATGACATCAGTAACTTGTATTCTGTGATAAATACTTGTTGCAGGAAAATTACTTGCTTATTTTACACAGTTGTCTTACCTATCCTGCATTTTATTTTCACCTTACTTTTGCTAAACGCATCTTTATAAAGAAATTTTATTGTATACTGCTGTACTTAGAGTATTCACTAATTACTGAGAATTCAAATCCCGGTATTATTTTCTGTACAATACCAGGTAAGGGGCTCCTGGAAGAAGTTAAACAAGAACCCTAATTTTCAAAAGATCGACGACGGCGCTGAATTGCTTATTTTGTTTCTTTGTTTGTACGATGAGGGATCTTGTAATGAGAATTTTGATAAATGAAAATCTCTTTTACTTTTATATGCGTATTTTTTTTCTCAAATTGCTCGATATGATCCTGCAGTGAGTAGTCACCCGATGCCAGAACAGTTTTTCCGAACAGGCATCGGGCCTTCACATGTGCACTAAGACATTATTCTTATAATGCCGAATCAGGTACAGTTCGAAGAGGTTGACATCACCTAAAGACATCTAAGAAAACTGTAGTGCAGAATTCGTTAATTTCCAGCGCCATAACTTTAAACTATATCAGCCTCTTCCCGCTGTATCTGATCTGACATTATAAAAATAATGCCTTAGTGCACATTCTAAATACAAAGTATATTAAAAATATATTTTAAGCAAAATGGAAGGCAAAAATGATAATAATTGTAGGAAAATATAGTTTATTGCAAATAAAAGATGATCATGTCTCCTGCAAAATGAATATTCTTTTGTCACAAGCCAAGTTTCAAATTGAAAAGCAATAATAACGTAAAAATTCATATGTTTATGATATTATGAAGCAATGTTAGCAGTTCTGATGGGCAAAGTCAGAACCATGAAGCTGGGTTTATAAAAATGCAGTTAAGCATGACCTTCACCTGGGCCCCCTTAAAGGCTCCAGATGGCACCTTCACCTGGGCCTCTTTCAAGGTTCCAGATGGCAACCTTCACCTGGGCCCCCTTTAAAAGCTCCAGATGGCATCATATATGCATTTAAGCATAACCTTCACCTGGGATCCCTCAAAGGCTCCAGATAACACCTTTATAACTCCTGATAGACTAGCCCCGTCCCTAACTTAATTCAACCTCCGTTTCAGAATCCTTTGTAACATTCACAAGATACATAAACATTATTTTGCCTCTCTTACATGATTAGCAGTAAGAGTAAAGTATTAAATAGCAATATAAAACAGATTCAAAGCAATGTTTAAGCAGCAAAGAGGTAGAAAGTATAAAATTAATATCCAGTGTACCTTTTGTGTTTGACTTAAGAAGACGATTCACTCACAAACTTGATATATCTGCAAAAATTATAATTGGAATTCTATTAAACTTTGAAAGTGATGTTTTATGTTTCAACAAATCCTATTTACTCGGTATACTACCTATCTTAACATTTCGTTCTCATATTCTTCCCAAACCTTATTTAATCTCATTACAACAATCTTAAGAGTTCTAAAATTGGTGATTTAGAGATTTTATGACAATATGGCGCAATATTTCAGTGTCAAATTTAATCAAATATTCTTTATTTTCTTAACAACCTTGTACAATAATTTTCCAATAGAATAATCTAATAACCTTAAATTATGCTAGAGCATGGTAAAACATGGATTGAATTGTTGAATCAATATTCACTTATAACTCTTGAAGTTTCAACTCCTATTATTAAGCAATAACATTTCCGCAGGATGCAGGATGGTTAAATTTTTAGATTTCAGATAATCAGTGACCCAACAGGTTGAGATGCTACCTATTATTACACCAAATTCAGTAGAATCTAACTTATATTATATGTTATTCTAATTATATAAATCACATTTAACTTATCCAAATTAAATTATAATGTTTTAACATAGTAAGAAGTAGAGGAACATTTTCCAAGCACAGGATATTAGATGTAATCAAGATGAATGAAATAAGTTTCATAAACACCCAAAGGTAATATTTCAAATGGTCGAAATATAATTTGTCTGTCTAAATATTCCGTTCATCAGTAAGGTCTAGAAACTTTATGATTAAGTTCAATATCTAACAATGCTTAATTTCACTATATAAAGTTACCAAATAGTAAAATAACTTTAGTCCTAAATTATTATTATTATTATTATATACATATTTTATTCTTTTAAAAGAATCGAACAGAGGAGAGGAGAGGAGGGTTCGCACCTTAGCTCTCGATCGAACGCACGAAAGGAAATCGACGCAGAGTCGAGCGGAGAGGGATCGATCGGCGCAAAGAGAGACGATCATGGGCGCTGGGACGTCAACTGCGCTCCTGTCGACTTTCGTCGTCGGCCGCAAGGATCGAGTCACCGTCGCCTGCTGTGCGCTTCCGTCGGCTGCTGCGCAGTTCGTCCGCGCGGGAGAGAGTCGAGCGACTGAGAGGGAGAAAAGACTTGCTCGAGTGGTGAGAATCGTTCGGTCCCTTTGCGATTAAATAGGGCGCGCTCATGTAACGTACGCCCGTTCAGCAGCTAATGCCCGAAGGTTAGCCGGTTCTTGCTTTTAAATAGGTAATTTATCTTTTACTTAATTTGATTATGGTTTTAATGACAATATAAATTCTTATTTCAGCATTGAGTTTGAAAAACTTCCTTAAATCAATATTTGTACCCGAAAAGTTATTTTAGCGGAAGATTTTTAACGGAAAGAAAACTGAAAATTGTCGGAGATTTTAATAGAAAGGAAACTGAAATTTGAGGGACATTAATATTTTCCTTATAAATGACCTAGGGTCATTACAGTATGGCTCTGGAAATTTTGAATATTGTTTGAATGCTATTTTTTCTTAATCGCCAATATGATCCTGCGGAAATGTACCCAATGGTAGTTTGGTTGTTACCAAACTTAACATTGGGCCGTCACAGTTGGTATCAGAGCATGATTGGATGTGCTTAGATAAAATAACATTTGACATAAAGGCCCAAAGGGAGAATTCATTCAATTTAGAGCACGAAAAATTGGGACAAATTATTGTGTAGAAAATTAGTGACATAATAAGAATTTCTCAACATTTATATAATGTGTTTTGATTTAAGGATTCTCCCAATCAATCAGTGAAACGCTCTGAGGCAAACTTTAGCCGAGAGGGGTCATGGTGAGCAGATATTCCTGAACCTAATATCAATCCTCCAACAATTGAAGATCAAATACGAGTGCTGGAAAATAAAGAGGAGGCCCACTGCAAGAGTATGATAAGATTCATGTGCGTCTCTGTGATGACCCACTTAAGTAGTAATAAGTGAAACTCTCAAACATCGAGGCACCTTTTCAGATAACGGTGGAGTTCTTGATAAGAACTCCAAAGTTAAGCGTGCTCATGTGGGAGCACTCCCAGGATGGGTGACCTACTAGGAAGTTATCTTCTGTGGGAAAAATCGTGAGGCCTTTTAGGCCAAAGCGGACAATACCTTGGTGCTTAAGAGTTTGGGCTATTACAAATGGTATCAGAGCAAACCATAGAGTGTCAGATAGGAGCTAAGTGCCATACAGGGCAAAGTACCACTTCATGTAAGTAGCCTCTTGAACCCATGATGGTTAAGGTGCTACATGGTTATGGGTACCTCTTGCGCCTGTAGGGGTCACCTCTAGTCCTATCTACCCAATGGATGGTTCTTAGATATGTGTGTGGATACTGACGAGGACGTCAATTCCTTAAGTTTAGGAGATTGTGATGACCCACTTAAGTAGTAATAAGTGAAACTCTTAAACATCGAGGCGCCTTTTCAGATAATGGTGGAGTTCTTGATAAAAACTCTAAAGTTAAGCGTGCTCATATGGGAGCACTCCCAGGATGGGTGACCTACTAGGAAGTTATCTTCTGTGGGAAAAATCGTGAGGCCTTTTAGGCCAAAGCGGACAATACATTGGTGCTTAAGAGTTTGGGCTGTTACAGTCTCATACGAGAAGATCACTAACCTCCAAAAGTAGGCGCAGGAATTAAAGGAAGCACTACGGACCATACTCCCCATGCTGGCTGAATTCACTATGGAGAAAGAAGAAGAATATGAGGAACGCATCTCAAAACTAGAGGAAGGAAAGCGCCAGGCTACACACCCCACTCACCAGTCCATGGATACTGCCACCACATCAGGAACCAAGAAGAGGAGAATGACCACCAGCAAGTACAAGAAGCTTTGGGCAGAAAACCTTAAGAAAAGCATATAATTGGATACTTATTCATATATCATGTGTCATGATAGACTATGCTTTTAATTTATGCAATCAAATTTATTTTACTTATGGTAAATATTAAATGCTATTATAAATGAACAAATATTATTTTATTTTTACTTGAATGAATATTAAAAATTTCTCTTATAGATGAATCAAGAATAATACTCTCCTGAACTACCTACAGAGACTCCAGTAAAGGTCTCTCTACCTTCAGGACCTTCTAAAAACAAGACAGATAGGATAATAGAAATGATGGCACAAATACTAGCCAACCAAAATAACGTCACTGCTTATGTGCACCTGTCTATGCTAGTACCTCCTCCAAAACATTAGCACATGATTAATGGGGCCTTGAATGCTTCCTTGAAGCTAAACTCGCCGCCTTATGACGGGTCGGCCTGCCCAATGGAGGCTAAAGACTGGTACAAGAGGTAGAAGGCAAATTGGAGAACATAAGGTGCCCGGCCACTGATGCAGTGATGTTGGCCAAGAGCTTGTTTAGGGGAGAAGCGGAACGATGATGGGTGGTGTGATGGCCCTCGGGTTAGGTTAGGTATTGTAACGACCTTTGGTCGTTACTAAGAAAGGCGCTAACATCCCCTTTAAGGGATAATTATTTTCTATATAATAAAATTTATATAATAAATTCTGGATATTGTTTACTTTAAATAGAATGAATGTTATTTCTTATACTTGAATGGCTTTGGATGTTTGTTTAATTGTTATTTAACCTAACCGCCAATATGATCCTTCGGAGAGATGCATCTGATGTTAGTTTGGTTGCTACCAACCTAACATGGGTAATCACATATGGAGAGTTTGATTACAATTATCAAAATGTATTCTTATAAAAGCTTTAATTATGTGATAAGAGAGACAGAGATTGTTATGAGCTTTTCATGTCAACTTTAGGATTTGTGAAGTAGAATGAAATAGTTAAGCTGCTAGTTAATATCCTGAGATTATTAAGCATTGGTAACTTGTCTCATTTAATTCTTTTGTAGAAAATGGGGGATTAAATAAGCAAACTAGTAATGCATCAATTTTATAATGTAAGTGTTAGTTCTTAAAACTAATTCAATTATTGAAGCTGTTTCAATTAGAATTTAGTTCATAGGTTCAACTATCATTAATGCTTTGCCATTTAGAAATATGTGCAATCAATAGATTAGTTTAAGTATTCATTATCTAAGAAGCAACTTATGTTTTGAAATACAAGTCAAATTGTAATGACCCTAGGTCATTAATAAGGCAAAACATTAAAACCCCGATTCGCTAAATATCCCGCAATTTTCAGTTTATCAGTTAAAATCTCCCGCTAAAATAACTTTTCAGGAAGTTTTTCAAACTCGGTTAATGCTGAAATAGAAATTAAGACTATCATTAACCCATACTCAATTTAGTTAAGCATAACTTACCTCTTTAAGCCAGGAATCAATTGAGCAGCCGAATCTTTTTCGTCGATAGTAATGACCTGCCTGCGAGTAACGCTTAAAAAGAACCGACCGTTCGGAAGGATGCGCGAGTCGGTCCGTAATTCCCGCCGCAAGGAGTGGACGTGCGTTACATACGCACGCCCTACTTAAGCGCTAGAAGGCCGGACGATTTCCTCACAGCCCCTCTAGCACTTCTCTCCCTTCTTTCGACGAAAAACGGCGTACCTGAGCAGCCGGGAGCGCACCAGCAGATGACGCGACTAGCAGCCGACAGACGTCCCAGCGCGCACGGTGCGAACCCTCTTCGGCTTGATTCCTCTCTGCTCAATCCCTCCCAGCGCCAACTCTCCTCTGCTAGGGCGCTCGACTCTGCGTCAACTTCTTCGGCTCGATTCTGTGCTCGTCCGTGCGCTTGTCCGCTCGGCTAAGGTAAGACCTCTACCGAAAAAGGGAATGTATATGTGTTCATATATAAAAATATATATATATATAACTATATATATATATGTAAATATATTCATACATGTATATGTATAAATATTTACATATATTTATATATGTAAATGAATATATATATTAACAATAACAATAATAATAAAGACTTTAGGAATAAAGACTTTAGGAATTTACAAATTTGATATAATGAAATTGAGAAGTTCTTTTTAATTGGGATTAATTCTGAATTTTTTTTTAATTCACTAGGTTTGTAGTAAAACAAATTATGTTCCGATTAATTGGAGTATTATCTTAGGGTTTTTACTTATAATACCCTATGTTTGAAAAATATTCATGTGCTACTATCTTAATAATAGAATTTGGGTGAGTTAAATATGATTTGTAATTAATAATGATTGAAAAATTCGACATAATATTAGTAATGTTTTAAAACCTCTAAGTCAATTTTAGGACTCTTAAGAGGAAGTATGGTAGCATACCTTTTAAATTATAAGATTTAAGTTAGGGTTTGAAAAGGATATAGGTAGTATATCGAGTAAATAAGATCCGTTAAAATACATCACTTTCAAAGTTTAATAGAATTCCAACTATAACTTTTGCAAATATATCAAGTTTGCGAGTGAATCTTTTGTTAAGTCAAAACATGAAAGGTACACAGGATATTACTTTATATGCTTTTACTTTTATTTGCTACTTATGCATTGCTTTGAGCCTATTGCTACTCTTACTATTAATGATATAAGAAAAATTGAATGATGTTTATGTATCTTGTGAATGATGCAAGAAGGGTTCCGAAACAGAGCATGAATAGGTTAGGGACGGGGCTAGTCCTCGGGAGCTATAAGGGTGCCATCTGGAGCCTTTGAAGGAGGCACAGGTGAAGGTTGCTTAAATGCACGTTGCCATCTGAGACCCTTAAGGGGGTCCAGGTGAAGGTTTATGCTTAAATACATATGAACCCAGCCTCATAGTTCTGGTCTTGCCCAACAAAACTGCTATTATTGCTTCATGATATCATAGACATAAATATAAACATAAATTTTTACGCAATTATTGCTTTTTCTTTTGACATTTGGCATGTGAACAAAACATTTATTGTTGCAGGTGACCTGATTATCTTTTATTTGAAACACACTGTATTTCCCTGCAAATGTTATCTCATTTTTCTTTGCCTTCCGCTATGCTTTAAGTATATTTTTAATATCCTTTGTATTTAGAATGTGCACTAAGGCATTATTTTTATAATGTCAGATCAGATACAGTTGGAGGCGGTTGATATAATCTAGAGGCGTAGCGCGGGAAATAACTGCCCCTTCCAGGATTAATAGTTTGATGTACAATGAATTTCATGTAATAAATTTTTTGGATATTATATGTTTTAAATTGAATGAATGTCGTTTTCTTACATTTGAATGGCTTGAATGTTTGTTTAACTGTTATTTTACGTAACTGTCAATATGATTCTACGGAAAAATACATCCGATGTTAGTTTGGTTATTACCAATCTAGCATGGGTCATCACACAAATAGCTTAAGTTTTGCTATGAAATAAGAATAGTGTTGCTATTTGCCGGTACCTTGAGTGTATCGAAAGTTTTCGTGCGATACACTAATATTTTTGTTTCTCTAGGAACTATTGAAACCTGTTTCACATGTTAAAGCTCATAAGTAAAATATAAGTGGAATAACTAGCCATGATAGAATACTATTCTAAAGACACAATTATCTAGAATGAACCTTATAAATCTGCATAGCCAATGTATGAAACATCTTTCTTTTGGGTAAATCTGTAATACCAATTTATTGTAGCACGTATGAATTAGTGTAGATGAAAGCAACATGTTACTCTAAAGGTTTTATCCCTCATTAGAATAATCGTCTATCAATAATGGTTGTCATAAACTACACTTATATGGTTAAGATCCTCACCATAGCAATGAAGTAAACAAAGAAATAGTAGGCTGAGTTCTTAAAATTGAAAATGATCGTTATGGAAATAAGAAATAATTGAATGTGTTTGCTGAAGTTCGTTGAAGGATGGACAATTGCCTATTTCCTTGCATGCAAATTGACCTTAGATATATCATGATTAGCTCACCACTATATATATGTATAATTAGACAATATATCTCTTTGACAGCTTAAAATGGATGGTTCAACAAGTTCTTAGGTTTACCATAAACATGTATTATTCTTTATATTGCAATAATTTACGAATGGGTATGTAGAGAATCAGTCTTATAAAGAAAGTTTATAATGAAGATCCTTAGATATCGACCTCAAACTAACCTATGTTTATATTGCAATTTATGCACTAAGGAAAATGCAGGGTGTTCCGTTAATTAACTAAAAAGGGAGAAAAATGCCAAGATAAGGTTAGGATTGGTCGAACAAAGGAGTTAGATACTTTTATGTGATACATCAACAATGACACTCTTTTAGTTCCTTAGTAAAATAAGAGTGATATGAAATGCTATTTTCAAGCATGATAAAGGTTCATGTAGAGAATCATTATTTTATAAAGTATTAGAATTTAATAAAATAAAGAATAAGAATTTTAGGGAATGCTTACATAAGTTTAGAAAGTTTTAAAGAAATCTTTGAAGGGGGCAACACTAAAAAAATATTAAAGACTTAGGAATAAAAAATTATATTTCATTATTATATATATGGGGCATTTACAAAACTAATAATATTACAAATATAACTTTGCAGACAACATATTTTTGAGTGCTAAAATCAGCATATTCATATACCAAGGTACATTGATTTTACTGTTTACACTTAAAATACTTTTATTGTCGCTTTAGCACCGCTTTGAGCTTTAACCCTATAGATGAAATGAAATGATTGTTAAATGCCAGGGTAACGTCATAAATGAAATGTATATGTTATGTCTTGTGAATGTATGCAAGGATTCCGAAATTGTGGTTTATTAGATTATGGACGGGGCTAATCTATCGAAAATTATAAGGGTGCCATCTGGAGCCTTTGAGGGGCCCAGATGAAGGAGTTGCTATTATTGAACCCAGCATCATAGTTCTGGATTTGCTCAACAGAACTGCTAACGTTGCTTCGTGAAATCAAGACATACATACAAACATGCATAAAACTTATTATATGTTGATAATATGACAGGTGACAATATTATGACAAGAAAAATGTTTAATTTGCAGGATTATGTATTTTGCTCTAACCTTTGATTTCTTACAAAATTATTTGTTTTCCGCTTCCCGCATTTGCTAAGTTTAATATTTAACATCTTTTTGTACTTAATCTGTGTATTGAGGCATTATTCTTATAATGCCATATCAGGTGCAGTTAGAGGAAGTTGATATATCATAAAGGATATCTAAAGTACGGTGGTACTGACATTGGCACATATAGTTTTGATTTATTACTTAAACTTTAGAGTTGAACGAAAACATTTATTCATATTGATTTAATTTGTAAGAATCTGGATATTATATTCTTTAAATTGAATGATTTGCAAGTTTATTATACTGTATGGCTCCATTGTTTAATTTATGTCCAAATGTTATTTTTCTCTTAACTGCCAATATGATCATGCGGGGATGTACCCAAGGGTAGTTGGGTTGATACCCAACCTAACCCAGGGTCATCACAGGTATCAACCCAACTACCCTTAGGTACATCCCTGCAGAATCATATTGGCAGTTAAGAGAAAAATAGCACTTGGACATAAATTAAACAATAGAGCCATACAACATAATAAACTTACCAATCATTCAATTTAAAGAATATAATATCCAGATTCCTACAAACTAAAAATGACATAAGTAAATGTATTCTTTCAATTTTAAAGGTTTTAAAGAGCAAATCAAAACTATATGCGCCAAGTCAGCACCACCATACTTTAGATATCTTTTAAGCTATATCAACTTCCTCCAACTGCACCTGACCTGGCATTATAAGAATAATACCTCAATACACATATTAAGTACAAAAGATGCTAAATATTATACTTAGTAAATGCGGGAAGCGGAAATAAATAATTTTGCATGAAATCAAAGGTTAGAGCAAAATACATAATCCTGCAAATTAAATATTTTTCTTGCCATAATATTGTCACCTGTCATATTATCAACATATAATAAGTTTCATGCATGTTTGTATGTATGTCGTGATTTCACAAAGCAATGTTAGCAATTCTGCTGGGCAACTCCAGAACCATGAGGCTGAGTTCAATAAGAGCAACTCCTTCATCTAGCCCCCTCAATGGCTCTAAATAGCACCCTTATAACTCCCGATGGACTAGCCCCGTCTCTAACCTAATCAACCACCATTTCGGAACCATTGCATATATTCACAAGACATAACATATACATTTCATTTAACAAGCATTTCATTTATCAACAGGAATAAAGCTCAAAGCGGTGCTAAAGCGGCAATAAAAGCATTTAAGTGTAAACAGTAAAATCAATGTACCTTGGTATACGAATATGTTGATTTTAGCACTCAAAAATATGTTGTTTGCAAAAATTATATTTGTAATATTATTAGGTTTTGAAAATGACCCATATATATATAATAATAAAATATAATTTTTTATTCCTAAGTCTTTAATATTTCTTTAGTGTTGTTCTCCCTTAAAGATTTCTTTAAAATTTTCTAAGCTTATGTAAGCATCCCTAAAATTCTTATTCTTCATTTCATTAAATTCTAAGGCTTTATAAAGCAATGGTTCTCTACATGAACCTTATCACGTTTGAAAATAGTGGGTGAGTGATCATTTTACTAAGGAACTAAAAATAAGCCATCATTGATGTATCATATAAAAGTATCTAACTCACTTATTTGACTAATCCTAATCTTATCTTAGCATTTCTTTCCCTCTTCATTTAATTAACGGAACAACCCATATTTTCCTTAGTATTGCTGAAATTTGATCAATTCTTAAGTGCATAAATCATAATATAAACATAAGTTAGTTTGAGGTCAATATCTAAGGATCTTCATTATAAACCCTCTTCACAAGACTGATTCTCTATATACCCATTCGTAAATTATTGCACTATAAAGAATAATACATGCTTAAGATAAATCTAAGAACTTGTTGAATCATCCATTTAAGCTGTCAAAGGGATATATTGTCTAAATATACATATATAGAGTGGTGAGCTAATCATGATATATCTAAGATCAATTTGCATGCAAGGAAGTAGGCAACTGTCCATCCTTCAACAAAATTCAGCAAACATTTCAAATATTTCCTATTGTCATAACAATCACTTTCAATCTTAAGAACTCAGCCTACTATTTCTTTGTTTACTTCATTGCTATGGTGAGAATATTAACCATATAAGTATAGTTTACAAAAATCATTATTGATAGATGCTATTCTAAAGAGGGTAAAACCTTTAGAGTAACCCATTGCTTCCATCTATACTAATTCCTACGTGCTACAATAAATTGGTATTACATATTTACACAAAAGAAGGATGCTTCGTACATTGGCTATACAGATTTATAAGGTTTATTCCGAATAATTGTGTCTCTAGAATAGTATCCTATCATGGCTAATTATTCTACTTACATTTTACTTATGAGCTTTAGTATGTGAAGCAGGTTTCAATAGTTAGAGAAATAAAAGTATTAGTGTATCGCACGAAAACCTTCGATACCTTTCTTTTGTTTTTGCGATCGAGTAAATCTTCAAGGAGCAGCGTAGGAAGAAGGAAGTTCAGGAGATGGCTCAGATGTGGTATCAGAGGTCGAACTTGTTCTCATTGTGGCGTATCCTCCCAGAGCTGCGGATGGCGTCGTCCTGGCTTGCGGCGTATCCTCCCAAGGCTGCGTCTGGCGTCGTCGACTTGGAGAGGAGTTACGGGATCGGCAGGGTTCGAAGCGGAAAGATCGAAGGCGTCGAAGACCTTCAGGGCTGCGGCTGCGGCTGCGGCTGCGTCCTTGCTGCGTCGAGGAGTCTCGTAAGCTGCGGCTTCGTTCGCAGAGCTCTCGGTCACGGCGTCGGGAGATGGAGAAGAAGACAGTGCATATGAGCTGCGATAGTTCAAGTGCTCAGGTATCGTAGGTTCTATCCGCCTAAATACACTGCCGACGATTCCTATCGAGGCGTCGCCCCCTTCCGCAAGCGACTTCGCTCCTTATTGAGGTAAAGGCGCCGTTTCTGGAAGGTGGCGGAAAATTTGAGGATCGACGTGTAAGAAAACGTTACCGTTACAATTTTTTTTTTGAAATGGGGTTGGTTAATCAATTGTAGAAATAGATTGGCGGGTTATCAACGTCAAAATGATTCTCGGCGGGAAAAACTAACAGAATAACAAAAATTCGCGGGGATGTTAGCGCCTTTCTTAGTAACGACCAACGATCGTTACAGACTCCCCCACTTAAGAACGATGTCGTCCTCGGCATCATGACAAATATAAATGTACATGTATATTAAAACTTTAGTTACGATTACCTGAACTTTGAAATAGCATAGGATACTCTCTCCTAATATCCTCCTCACGCTCCCAGGTTGCTTCCTTAGCATTATGATTCTTCCATTGCACTTTGACCATAGGAATTGTTCTCTTCCTTAATCGACGATTATCTCGTTCTATGATTTTATCAGGCAATTCAACATATGTCAAATCTGGTTGGATTATTATCTGTTGGGACGGTTTCTGTAGGCATCTGCAAAAAGTCAAATTATGAAATACATTATGAATTGCTGTAAGGTTCTCAAGTAGTTTGATTTTGTAAGCAGCAGCTCCAATTTTAGCTATCACTTCGAAAGGTTCAACATATCGTGGACTTAATTTACCGGTCACTCCAAATCTAAACACACCTTTCATAGGACTTACTTTCAGGTATACAAAATCTCCGACTTGAAATTCCAACAATTGGTGTCTGGGATCATGGTATTTCTTTTGGCGATCCTGAGCCACCACTATCCGGCTCTTTATCAGTTGAATCTTTTTAATAGTTTCTTCCACCAATTAGGACCCGTAAATTTGAACATCTCCGACTTCTGTCCATGATAGGGGCGTAAGACATCTTCTTCCGTATAAGGCTTCATAGAGAGCCATGCCAATACTAGCCTGATGGCTGTTGTTGTAAGCAAATTCAACTAAAGTTAAATACTTTTCCCAGCTCCCACTGAAGTCGAGTATGGATAATTTTAGGAGGTCTTCTAGAACCTGATTTACCCTTTTTGTTTGTCCGTCTGTTTGGGGTGAAATGCAGTACTCATTGCAAGGGTAGCACCCAGATCGTTGTGCACTGCTTTTCAAAATCAAGAAGTGAATCCGTTGTCTCTATCTGACGTAATCTTTGGGATCCCGTGCAATCGGACGATTTCCTTAATATATATCCTGGCGAGCTTCTCCACTGAATCCGTCTGCTTTATTGGGAGAAAATGTGCAGATTTTGTGAGCCTGTCAATGACAACCCATATGGTATCTGCTCCTGACTTGCTTCGGGATAAACTCACTATAAAATCCATGGCAATATCAATACATTTTCATTCCGAGATTGGTAGGGGTTGCAAAAGTCCTCCGAGCCTCTGATGTTCTGCTTTCACCAAATTACAAGCATTGCAACGTGCCACAAATTCTCCTACACCCTTCTTTAGTCCTGACCACGAATATTTTTTTTTTAAATCATAGTAGTACATTTTAGAACTTCCTGGATGAATAGTATAACCAAAAGAACAGTACGCTTCTTATAATATTGCCATTTTTAATTCCTTGTCCTTTGGTACCCATAATCGAGTTCCGTGATAAATGTAGCCATCCTTTTCCTAAAGATCTTTACTCTTGCCCTCCGAAATAATTTGCTTCATCTTTAAATACTTTGTCCCTTTTCCTTGGGACAGTTTTATGCACTTTTTCAATGTTGGCCCTGTAGCTTCTATAACTCCTGTAGCTAGAAGGGAGTTCAACTGACTCGTATTACCAAATCTATTTCTAGTTTATTTAGTTCATTAACCAGATACTTGTTAATAGTGATTGTGCTGAGTGTGCCGAGAGTGTACTGACCAATTTTTTACTCAATGCGTCAACTACGACATTTGCCTTATCGGAGTGATATTGAATATCCAAGTCGTAATCATTAATGAATTCTAGTCATCGCCTCTGCCGACAGTTTAATTCTCTCTGAGTAAAAATATATTTGAGTCTTTGGTGATCTGTAAAAATTTCGCATTTTATTCCATACAAGTAATGTCTCCATATTTTGAAGGCGAAGATTACTGCCGCCAATTCTAAGTCGTGCACCGGATAGTTCTTTTCATGCACCTTTAGCTAACGTGAGGCATAAGCAATTACTCTCCCAATTTGCATTAAGACACATCCAAGTCATACCTTGGATGCGTCGATATAAACTTGGTAATCCATCCGTTCTAGTGGTAATGTAAGAACAGGAGTAGTCGTGAGGGCATGCTTTAATTTCTGAAATGATTCTTCATATTCCGAGCTCCAAATAAGGGGTACCATCTTCTGTGTTAATTTGGTAGATGGAGCTGAAATTTGAGAAAACCCTTCCACAAACTTTCGATAGTAGCCAGTGAAACCTAGAAAGCTTCTGATTACTGTTACAGATGTCGGTTGCGCTCATTCTTGAATGGCAATTATTTTCTTTTGATCCACCTGGATTCTTTCGGCACTTACCACATGTCCCAGAAAAGCTACAGAATTCAACCAGAATTCACATTTGGAGAATTTTGCATATAATACATAAAATCTTAGGGTCTCTATGATTGCTCGCAAAGGAGCTTCGTGATCTTCTTCATTCTTGGAATATATTAGGATGTCATCGATGAAGAAAGGGGTATATACCAAGCTCTGAACGCCTCAGTAAATTCTTCCAAATTAATGTCTTCCAAGTCCAACCCAGCAAACTGGGTCATGTGGGTGACCATCCACCATCGTTATGCTTCTCCGTTAAATAAGCTCTTGGCCAACCTTACTGCATCGGTGGCCAGGCACCTCATATTTTCCAGCTTGCCCTCTACCTCCTGTATCCAGTCTTCCGCCTCCACCGGGCAAGCTGACCCGTCATACGATGGCGGTTTTAGCTTCATAAAAGCGTTCAAGGCCCCCTTAATTTTATGTTGATGCTCTATATGAGGCACTGGCACAGACCTGGGCACATAAGCAGTGGTACAATTTTGATTAGCTAAGATCTGTGTCATCATTTCTAATAGCCTCTCTGTCTTGCTCTCTAATGGCCTTGGAGGTAGAGACCTTCACTGAAGTCTCTATGGGTAATTCTGGAGAATATTCTTTTGGATTCATCTATCAAGAAAAGAAGATATTTATAATTATTTAATAATCAAGATAGGAATAGCTAATTACTACTTAATGTTCTGCATAAGGAATGAAATTCCGATTGTAACAATAATAATAAAACATGAAATTTCGACTGTAATAATAGTAATTAAATAAAACATAGTTCTTTAATGACATAAATAAATAAATGACTAAGAGCAATCTATATGCTCTTTTTGAGATTTTCTGGCCACAGCTTCCGGTACTTGATGGTGAGGGGGAGGTGCAGCCTGGCTTCCTCCTTCCTCCAAATCTGTGATATGTTCCTCATGTTCTTCTTCCACCTCCAAGTTAAATTCTGTCAACTTAGAAAGTACTAGCCGTAGTGCAACCTTTAATTCTTGCACCTCCTTTTGGAGGCTAGTAATCTTCTCATAGGAGACGCTGTAACGACCCTTGGTTGTTACTAAGAAATGCACTAACGTCCCCGCTAATCCTAATTGTTCGTTAATATCGTTATAGTCTATTAATACCCGCATATTTCTGTTTTTCTGTTGATTTTCTCGCCAGATTTCGTTGTACGTTGATATTCCGCCAAATCATCACTCAATTTATAAACCATTTTTATTTTGTTTTCTACTTCTCAGTTTAAATGTGTATATATATATATATATACATACTTGTGTATTGTCATAGGTATATATGTATATATATACATATGTTCTCAATATATATAAGGGAGGTAGTATAACGGAATGAGAGCAAACAAAATAAACATATTTTTTTTCCTCTTCACCCTGCAGCTAAACCAAAGAACGCCTCCAAAGAATGCGACACCTCCTGCTGGAGAGGCGTGACGCTTCAAACAGGCAAATGGAGCATATATAGACGAAGGTACCTTACGGCACCTGAAATGCAGCCGAACGTAACCTGCGACACTCTGCACCACTTGTACCAATCCCGTAAGCACTCCACATAGCCGATGGAAGTACCGTAGCCCTCAGAAGCCCACGACGAAGCCGCAAGGACGCAGCCGCATCCGCAACCCCGAAGGTCTTCGACACCTTCGATCCGCTCCGAACCCTGTCGACTCCGTGACGCCTCTCCAAGTCGACGACGACCTTGGGAGAGTATGCCGCAAGCAAGGACAAAGCCAGCCGCAGCTCACGGTACTCTTCACCACAAGCAGAGACGCAGCCGCATCTTACGGAGGTCTTCGACGCCTGCGATCCTCCTCCCGCCTGATCCTAGTTTGTCAACAGAGGACGTCTCATTCGTCGGCAAGCAGCTCGACTTTATCCGTCGAAGCCCCGCTCGATTTCCTGTGTCTGATCCCTGCTTTCTGGAGAGGAACCCGACCTTATAAGGTATGGAGAGTTTATTTACAACCGCTGAAATGTGTTTTATTAAGAAGCTAGATTCTGTGTTAGAGAGGCAGAGGTTACGGTAAGAGCTTTCCATGCCAAGCATTAGCTATTAAGATTTAAGTTATATTTGCTATTAATCGAGTATGTCCAAAACTTCAATAGTTCAATTAGAGGTTAGGGATCCCAAAACCATTTACATTTATGCAATACAACTTCAGATGAAGCTATTAAATTGGACAGTAAGGACTTTTCTTACATTTACAGGTTCATTTCTTAGTTATTGCTATATGGTTCGATTGAATGTCGATATATGCATCAACAATTTCAGTAATATTTTCGATGCAATTACTCTAAGAGCAGCATTTCGACTGGCTATATTTTCTCATCACCTGTGTTGAGATGAAGAGAAGATAATAGATATCACTTTAGAGAGGAATGTTGTCATTATTCTTTTTTTTAACCCTTTCTTCCTCTATAAGGCCCAGATCTTCAGGTGCAATAGGTTCATTAGATCATGTTAAACAATAGTTTTGGCTTCTCTCTGAACAATACCAGTGACATTAAGATATCAACAGATTAAAATTTTATGTGCATCCAGAAACTCTATAATCTGTCTAGCATATCACATACGATTCAGAATACGTATAACTCTAAATACATGCATTGCCACCTAAAATAAATAATAATAATAATAATAATTAAGCCTTTAATTCATATAAATAATCAATTGAACAACTAAAAGTGCATTTTCCCTACCTGAAACTCATTTAACCATTTATTTGTGTCAAGGAGTTATCCAAAATATCTTTTAAGATAAAAAGGAAAATAAATAGGCTCTTTTGACCATTGAATTAAGAAAAGCTAAATTAAGATTAATAGGATTGAGCCAGATAATGATACATCAATGATGGCAAGTTTTTAGTTCTTTAGTGAAATGAATCACTCACCCACTATTTTTAAGCATGATAAATGTTCATGTAGAAAATCATTGCTTTATAAAGCATTAGAATTTAATAAAATAAAGAATAAAAATTTTAGGAAATGCTTACATAGGTTTAGAAGATTTTAAATAAATCTTTAAAGGGAAAACAATTCTAAGGAAATATTAAAGATTTAGGAGTAAAAAATTATGTTTTATTATTATATGGGTCATTTACAAAACCTAATAATATTATAAATATAATTTTTGCAGACATCACAGATTTTTGAGTGTTAAAATTAGACATTCAAATACTAAGGTACATTGATTTTACTGTTTACACTTAAAAGCCTTTATTGCCGCTTTAGCACTGCGTTGAGCTTTATTTCTATTGATGAAATGAAATGCTTGTTAAATGCCAAAGTAATGTCATAAATGAAATGTATATGTTATGTCTTCTAAATGTATGCAAGAGTTTCGAAATTGTGGTTTATTAGATTAGAGACGGGGCTAGTCCATCGGGAGTCATAAGGGTGCCATTTGGAGCTTTTGAGGGAGCCCAGGTGAAGGATTTGCTCTTATTGAACCCAGTCTCATGCTTCTGAATTTGCTCAACAGAACTGCTAACGTTATTTTGTAAAATCAAGACATACATACAAACATGCATGAAACTTATTATATGTTAATAATATGACAGGTGACAATATTATGGCAAAAAAAATATTTAATATGCAAGATTATGTATTTTGCTCTAACCTTTGATTTCCTGCAAAATTATCTGTTTTCCGCTTCCCGCATTTGCTAAGTGTAATAATTAACATCTTTTGTACTTAATATGTGTATTGATGCATTATTCTTATAATGTCAGGTCGGGTGCAGTTGGAGGAAATTGATATAACATAAATGATATCTAAAGTACGATGGTGCTGGCATTGGCACATATAGTTTTGATTTGTTGCTTAAACTTTAAAGTTGAACGGAAACATTTATTCATATTGATTTAAATTTGTAATATTTTGAATATTATATTCTTTAAATTAAATGATTGGCAAGTTTATTATGTTGTATGGCTTTATTATTTAATTTATGTCTAAATACTATTTTCTCTTAACTGTCAATATGATCCTGGGGAGATGTACCAAAGGGTAGTTGGGTTAATACCTAACCTAACCTAGGGTTATCACAGTTGGTATTAGAGCAGGATTTGAGGTGTTGGAGTAAAATAGTATTTGACATAAAAGCCATAATTAAGAAATCATTCAACTTAAAGTATAAATAGACTGAACAAAACATTTTGTAGGGAACTAGTGACATAATAAGGATTTTATTCAATAGTTATAAGTTTGGGTTTTGATCTAAACAGATGGATTCTCCCAATTATTCGGCGAAACACTCAGAGGAGGACTTTAGCCAATAAGGGTCTTGGCAAGTGAACGTCCATGAACATAATTACAGCCCCCAAAATTGAAGATCGGCTACATGAATTGGAGGACAAAGAAGAAGCACGTTGTGAGAACCTGATAAGGTTCATGTGCGTTTCCTATGAAAATATTACTAGCCTCCAAAAGGCGGTGCAAGATTTAAAGGAGGCACTACAGACAGTACTTCCTAAGTTGGCATAATTTACCTTGGAGGTGAAAGAAGAACATGAGGAACGTATCACAGACTTGGAGGAAGGAAGAAGCCAGGCTGCACCTCCCCCTCACCACACCATGGATACGGCCACTACATCGGGGCCAAGAAAAGGAGAATGACTGCCCTCAAGTACCGGAAGCTACGGGCAGAAAATCTCAAAAAGAGCATATAGGCTGCTCTTAGTCATTTATTTATTCATGTCATGACAGAACTATATTTTATTTATTTACTATTGCTACAGTCAAAATTTATTTTCTTATGCAGAATATTAATAGTTATAATACAAGTGTTGTTTTACTCATATCTTGATTATTAAATAAATATAAATTAAGATCTTCTCTTCTTAATAGATGAATCCAGAAGAATATTCTCCAGAATTACCCACAGAGACTCCAATGAAGGCCTCTTTACCTCTAGGGCCATCAGAGAGCAAAACAGAGAGACTACTAGAGATGATAGCACAAATCTTAGCTAATCAAAATAGCACCACTGCTTATGTGCCTAGGTCTGTGCCAGTACCTCATGCAGAGCATCAACATAAAATCAATGGGGCCCTGAATGCTTTCATGAAGCTAAGACCGTCGTCTTATGACGGGTCGGCTCGCCCGATGGAGGCGGAAGACTGGATACAGAGGTAAAGGGCAAGCTAGAAAAATGAGGTGCCCAGCCACCGATGTAGTAAGGTTGGCCAAGAGCTTATTTAAAGAGGCAGAACGATGGTGAATGGTCACCCACAAGACCCAGTTTGCTGGGTTGGATTTGGAAGACATTAACTGGAAAGAATTTACTGAGGCGTTCAGAGCTCGGTAGATACCCCTCTCTGTCCGAAAGATCCTAAAAGATCAATTTATCATAATAATACAAGGGGAAAGGAGTATAGCGGCTTATGAAACCGATTTCACCAAGCTATCCCGCTACAACCACAAGCTTGTGGACACCAAAGCCTCCCGGTGCAGTCTATTCTTGAATGGGTTAAAGGACTCGATTAGGACTAGTCTAAAATACCGTTCAGGCACACCAACCTTGCGGAACTATTGGATTGTGCAACCATGCTAGAATACAATGAACAACGGATAGCCAAACGCCAGGGGAAAAGGCAACATTCATCCGCTGATTCCCAAGAGACTTTCAAGAGATCTCGGTTCAGTGATCAAGCCAGAGTGTATCAGATCACAACCAAATCCACTGGGGAGAGAACAAACTCTGAATGTCAGCGACCACACCCCATCGGTAGATGCTATCACGATGGCAACAGATGTTACCGATGTGGTCGACCAGGTCATGGTTATTGATTCTGCAGAGCTGTCAAAACTGTTGATGGGGATATCCTCCCTACTCGTGTGTCGGCCCCAAGGGACAGGCGTGCCCAAACATCTACCCCCGCCGCTACGCCAGCTCGAAAGAAGAGACCCGCTACGGGACCTTCTGCCGCTGCAAGGGCCTATACTCTAACTCCAGTAATGGCTCCGGAAGACCATAATGTTGTGACAGGTATTTCTTAGTTCTTGCTCAATAAATTATTCTTGAGGGTGTTGTTATCATATCTTTAAATATTAAGTACCTTACATTTTCTCGATCACCCGCGTGTAACTCTATTTGATACGGGTGCAAGCCACTCGTTTATTTCTGAATCGTTCGTTGGAAAGTTACAATTGCCATGCCTAGAGTTGGAAGAAAAGCTAAATGGAGATTACCATCCGGTGTCATCATGAGAGTAGGAAAATTTTGTGGATGTGACATTCCAAATAGTGGCGAAGTATTTGAAGCCACCTTAATAGTCCTCCCTATTGCGAATTTCAACATTATCTTGGGGATGAACTGGCTAACTCGCCATCAAGCAGTAATTGACTGTCGACGTAAAAAGGTCACCCTCATAAGAGCAGGGAGATCAGTGGCATTTTTGGGAGGCTAAGCACTACCACGTCGCTCACCAATGTCATACAGGCAACCAAACTGATACAGAAAGGCTGTGAAACTTATCTAGTGACGATGATGGGAAATGATGAGGAAGCTACTCCTTTAGCAGAAACGAGAATTGCAAGAGAATTCCTAGACGTATTCCCCGAAGAATTGCCAGGAATACCTCCTGTGCGGAAAATAGATTTCAATATCGATCTAATTCCTGGAACGCTACCAATATCGAAACTTGACACCGAGATGTGTTATGATGTAACAAACACCCTCGCGCCAAAAAAATTTCGATTCAGAGCAATATTTTATTTTTAATTAATTTCTGAAGTTTTAAACTTCGAAAATTAATTGAGATCAAATCGGCGATCCGAAATTTATGAAACTTCTAGAGCAACCTTTAAATAATATTCTTAACATAATGACACGAAAATTGATGAATTCGAACACGTATTTTGATGTTCTTGATTTATTGAAAAAAATCTCAGAAACATAAAGCGAGAGTTTCTATTATCCGAATTTCTTCCAAACTAAGACACTTTAATCTAAATTTTATTCTCATCTAAGGGTATTTTTTGTTTGCCGTTATTTGAAGTTCCCCGGGATTTTCATGCTAAAGTCGGGATTTTAACATAATCTGCAAAGTAATGACATTGGGTCGTTACAGTACCTAATGGTAGTTTGGTTGCTACCAAACCTAACATTGAGCCATCACAGCTTATGACTTAATGAGGAATCAAACTGCGGCCGGTCGGGAAACGAGCAAGCGAATATTTTGCGGCTCACATGTGTTGTGATTTTTTTTATTGAGAAAGTATGGTTTATATATTTATATGTTACTCGTCTGTATATTTCGATTTGACTCGAACCCAATTTAAGTTGAGTCAAGCCTAACTCGAACTCAACTCGAATTGGGTTCGAGTCAGTATATTCAACTCAAGAATCAACTCGATATTTCGAGTTGAGTTCGATTCGACTCGAAATTCAAGCGTTTTCGAGCGAGCATCGAGTTTCGGGTAAAATTGTCGACCCTAGTTATGTGATATCTCGTACTTATGTATGATGGTTATAATTCTATAAAATTGTACAAAAAGGACATTGTACATGGTTTGATGCAAAGCTTTAAATAAGAAAAAAATTATAAAGAAAATATCAATTTTTTGGAGAAAAAAATTCAAATATGTAAATTCTAAAAATTTAAAGTTTTATTTTAAATTTGTACAAGTAAAAATATTAAAAATATATACTTTGGTTTAAATTTTTTTTAGTTTTCTTGCATTATTGGGCTAGAATTTTAATTTTAAAGGTTAATAATGAAAGCACTCCTAGTTTTAAAATGCAAATATTAATATATCTATCTCTCTCCCCTCTCTCTCTCAATATATATATATATATATATTGCAATTTATTGTAGCATTGATTAGGTGTATTATTGGCCAATAACACATTCGTTTGCTAGCTGCAAGCCTTTGATAATCCTGCTTGTTGTTCCTCAACTATACTCAACGCTCCCCAACTTTGCCTAGCCTGCAGGGACAACCAACTAGCCTTCTCGAACATTAGTCGTCCTTCATCGACCTTTTTCTACAACCAAAAAATCAATAAACTTTATGAATGAATAGGTCCTGCTTGTCATCCTCATGATCGTGCTGACCGCCACATGTTCTTCCTCGGCAACAAATCTGGCTCTCTTAGACTACAAATTTTTAGGTTTGTTTCAATATTTAATTTTTCTAAATAGCAAGGAAAGTTGAAAAAATGTAAAGGAGAATTGTTGGAATTAAACTCTTATTATCTGTTACTCAAACTATGTCTAAATGCTTCTTAGCTAAAGCATAGGCCTTAAACATCAAGTTAAATGAAGAAGCTTATGCTAGTTTTCAAGTGATGTCAATATAAGTATGATATGGCCAAGTTTATCTCATTTTGCAAAAGCTATTTCATGACATGCTTATATATGATCGATCCAATTAACCCGAACAAAAAAGGGCTTTGGATTGTATCTAGATCGGCACCAAACTATTATTTAGATGATATGATCTAATGAACATTTAGACTAGACTAGATCAGGCAAAGGAAACTTAATTCAAACTCAACCCATTGACAGGCCAGCCATCGATGCAAAGATCCCACGACTGATCAACAAGTAGCTCATAGACAATTATCCTTGTTGGTTGTAATGACTCATTGTTGTTACATCGCTAAATTAGGTAAAATCCCGCCTCATAAATCAGAATCCTAAGAAATTTTCAAATTAGGGCAAACAAAAAATTCCTTTTGATGAGAATAATTTTTAGGTCAAAGTACCCTAGTTTGAGAGAAATCCGAACAACGAAACTCTCGCTTTAATTTCTGAGTTTTCTTAAATTTAATAAATTGAAAACATTAAATAAGTGCCCGAATTCATCATTTTTCATGTCATTGTGTTAAGTACATTATTTAAAGGCTGCTCAAGAAGTTTCGTAAATTATGGAGAACCGGTTTGGTCTCAATTAATCTTCGTATTTTAAAACTTCAAAAATTAATTAAAAATAAAGTATTGCTCCGAATCAAAAAAAATTGGCTCGAGAGTGTTTGTTACATTGTAACGCACCTCGGTACCAAATTTCGTTATTTTTGAAACTTTAATGTGAAAATTTTAACTTGTCGTAATTTCTTTTTAATTTCCTCAATTCCTTCTTTCTCTCCCCCGATCGAATCGCAAATCTTGCGATCGGGCTCTGTCGCTCAACAGAGTCCTGTACGCAGAACCATCCGCGCCAGGAAGAGCCGCTTGCTTCGTTTTGGCCAGGTTAATCGGCACCTGGCCGACCCCAGGGCTCTCCCTCTCTCTCCCATTCCCTATTTAACCCCCTCTGCCCACCCCCCTCTCCCACAGCTCCCACAGCTAGCTCCCTGCTCAGCTCTGCCAACCAAGCCTCCTGGCAGCACCCCCCACCTCCTCCAGCCAACCCACCTGCCGCTGCCAACCGCCCTCCTGCCGCTGCCAGCCAGCCAACTCAGTCGGCCAACAGCCACCCCGGCCAACCGCTCAACCACCCCTTCAGCCGTCCGGCCTCCCTTAGCTTTCCAGCAACACTATCCTACGTAAGAGAAGAGGGAAAAGGAAGAAAATGAGAGGTAATTTTGCTATTATTTTTCATTCTTTTTATTTTTTTATTTTGATTACATATACTTAATAAATTATTATTATGAAAATAATAATGATAGAATTACATCATTTATATTATTATTATTGTCATTAATTAATAATGAATAATAGTAAAAATATTATAAGATGACTATTATTTTCATTTTTGTCAATTTCAATTCAATTATTTTCATTCTGTCTTTTTCTTTCGTACATTATTATTATCATTATAATGATAATGATAATGCTGATAAATATTACTGCTATCGTAGTAACTTAAAAATCAAACTTCAACCAAAATGAGAAAGCGAAAGAAGAACATAATAGAAATGAAGATAATAATATTGGCTAAAAACTAATTTAAAATATCAAAATCTAAATGCAAATTCAAACGAACTGTCGCACATTTGAACTTAAAGAAAATGGTACCCAATATATGACATGTATTACTTTTTGCACTTTATTGCTGCTTAGTTTCGCTTTGAGCCAAATTTGTATTGAAACTTGGTTGGTTGTTTGAAACCAAAATCCCTTTCATAACATGGTTGTTATTGAAAAATGATATCAGTAATATTGAAGGTTGGTTGGTTGTTTGGAACCAACATCCCATTCATAATGTGATTGTTACTAAAAAATGACATCAATAACATTGAAGTTTAGTTGGTTATTTGAAACCAATATCCTTTTCATAACATAGTTGTTATTGGAAAATAACATCAGTAACATTGAAGCTTGGTTGGTTGTTTGAAACCAACATCCCTTTCATAATTTGGTTATTACTCGAAAATGACATCAGTAACATTGAATCTTGGTTGATTATTTGAAACCAACATCCCTTTCATAACATGGTTGTTACTGGAAAATAACATCAGTATCATTGAAGCTTGGTTGATTGTTTGAAACCAACAACCCTTTCATAACGTGGTTGTTACTGGAAAATGACATCAGTAACATTAAAGCTTGGTTGGTTGTTTGAAACCAACATCCCTTTCATAACATGGTTGTTACTGGAAAAATGATATCAATAACCTATATTTTGTGATAATGCTTTTCGCAGAAAATTGATTATTCCTTTTTGCGCTATTGCCTTACTTTTCTTGCATGTTTATTACACCCATATTTCTGCTAATCGCATATTTGTTTTTATAAAAATATAATATTTTATTGTTTACTGCGGTACTTAGAGTATTCTCTAATTACTGGGAATTCCAATCCCGGTATTATTTTCTTTATAATACCAAGTCAGGTGCTTCTAGGAGAATTCAAACAAGAACCCTAATTCTTACATTTTCAAACTTGCTGATGAATCTACAACACCACTTTACTTATATTTTTATTTTCCTTTTGTTTCAATTCATCTTTGATGAACTTTGTAAAAAGGAACGTTGGAGATTTTTTGTAATAAGGAATTTTAAATGAATGAGAATTATCTTTTGTCTTTTATATATGTATTTATTTTCTTTCAAATTGCTCAATATGATCCTGGGGGTATGTGAGTACCCGATGTCGAGACAGTTCTTGTTGAACCGGCATCGGTTATCACATTGGTTGAGGAGTTGACAACGAACTTGGCAAGAACGTGTGCCATGATCGCTTTTCTTTAGATGCGCTTTACCATGCATGAGCTTAACTCTACTGCCCTCTTCGATGGAAGTGAGTAGGTTGATGGAGCATTGCCAGAGAGGAACGTTGATGATCCTTATATTTGTTGACTGAGGAAGTATGGCTTGAGTTGACTAAATGTGCAAACGAGGGAAAATAATACCTTTTAGGTTAGTGGTTAGGAAGCTCCAGCATTCGAAAGGACATTGTTGAAGCAATGTATTGTTTTATGAGTACTTTAAACAAAGGAGCATTGAATATTCGATGGCTTAGATGCCTCCACGGTTGACTGTCGAGGATGCATTTATTTGTGTTGAGATTCATGTTTTTTGAACTGAGATTGTTGAATGTTTTAAATAGATCAACTAGGTGCTCATCCTTTGCTTTTCTTTAGACAATGGAATCGTCAACACAGACTTCCATGCTGCAGCTAATTTGATCTTGGAACACATAATCCATCAGGGTGTAGCTTGAGTTGATGATAGCCCAAAATGGTTTCAAGAAAACTGAAGATGGTGTGGCTGATGACACTTCCATTAAGGGAATTGATGTTCACGATTGATAAGAGTCGTCCAGAAAGCTCTGCTGACTTGTTTGAAATTAACCCTCATGCGCCATTTGTCATTGGACTTTGTAATCATGACTATTTGGTCTGGTTGACACATTGCTACTGGCATACAATGCTCGTGTCAATACTAGACATTGAAAAGAGATTGAGCAAAGATTTTTCTCTTAGCACGTAGAATTGAGATTTGATAGGAAATAAAAGAGCATGGTGCAGGGGAGCTTGCTTAAAAGGACAGGTCAGCTAATTCCTTGGGTGGTGGGCACTTCAATTCACACCTCAGTGGATGCAATCATCTTGCTTTGAGTGGTGTGAGCTTTAAAAGTCTTTTTGTACCAGTATTGTGATTGTATTTAGTCTCTTCCGACGGAAATTATTTTGACTTTCAATAGGAATTTGAGGGTGGGGTGCTAGGTAGAGATGAAGAACTCTGGAGGAGTTGAGAGCTGGCTGGCTGAAGATGCAAATGAGACAAGTTGCACCACAATGAAATTCAATTCCTTGTTGTCATGACCTCTGGCAATTCCCAGGCGGCTGGCAGGGTGGCCTCACCAAGGGATTGATGTTGTTCACTCATGTAGTTTGCTATTGTGCCTTGGATTAGTCAGTGGCTGCTGCCATGGCACTGATCTTTTATGTTGTTATTGAAAAAATGATTGTTAATAGAAAACACATAATTCACGACATACATTACCTGATACTTGGCAATTATATCAGCGACAATAACAACTTTATGGTAGATATTGCGGAAGGCTGGCAAGTTCATGTCAGTAAATGCTACCGGTGGAGGGTTAGAATGGCCAATGGTGAGTCATGGTGTCTCAACAGTCAACAATAGCTGATTTCTTGGGCTGCCCTGGGATTTGAACATTTTCATGATGGCAGATTTTGTCGATCATGCTTATTTTTGTTTGTCAGTCTCCTAGTTGGGTGAAAAAACTAGTAATCGACTGGCTGTGACAAGGGAAAAGACGAACTCAAATAGAGATATGGTATATATAAATTTGGTTTGGCCATCAAGGAGGCGATATGGGTGAACTGCTGCATGCATTGCTTACTGTTGGATATGTAGAGCAAGTTGGTTGGGCACTGGAAATGAGCATAAGAAAGCTGGTGAACACCGTTGGGATGATCCCACCAGCCACCTCGTCAGGAACAAGTCAGCTAATAAGTTTAGCAGCAGACCATTTTTGTTAGGCTGAGAGGTGTTGGGTTGCTAGGCAATACTTCGAATCTCCATAGCACAAATGTATTTTCTTGCTCGATCAGGAATCACTTCCATTGATGTTTGGGGTCTTCTTGGTGACTAAGAAGTGGAATTTTTCTAGTTTGAGCTCTTAAATGAAGGTGCTACTGGTTAAAGATTTGTCACCAAGGAGAGCATTACAAGAAGCTTTGTTTAAGAGAGCCAAGTGCGCAAGCGCTCATTTTTTGCTCGTGATAAAACTTGCTGGCTGATTGGTGCTTGCAGTGACTCAGCAAAGTGAGAGATGAATTGATGAGAAAGCCATTAAAAAAAAAACAATATATCTGTCGGAAGACCTTTCAACCATGCCCAAGCAGTTCATGGAGGGTTGTGGTAAAAAGATGGCACTTGGCCTTGTTTCATAACTTGGTAGAGGGACGTCAAGCTCTCAAGAGGTTCGACATAGTCAACAAGTAAATGGTGCAGCAATAAGTGTCCTGGTGAAATACTTTGATATTCATGAACTCGAGTTGATAGAATTCCCTTTTAGTAATGGGTACTGATTGTGAAGATCCTGGCCACTGTAAAGTGCTCATTGGGGCAGTGAGTGAAAACGCAAGAGGAGAAAAAGCGAGAGAGAAATCGGGATTTGGCATTTTTACTGTGTGTCTATAATAAAAAGATAACCCTCTATATATAGCTGTGGAGGTAGTTATAACAAATCAAACAAAGAACAGAATTAAAAAACAGCCTAACAAATTTGGTTACACTAATAATAAATTTTATTATTATTATTATTATTCCCTCATAAGGTCAATGGCATAGAGCGGATGAACTTGAAGGCAATGTCTTGAAATGCTTTAATTGGAAGAGGTGTTGTGAGAACATCTGCCAATTGTGTCTCTGAGGGAATGTGTTTGACGGTGAGAGCTTGGTTTTGGACAAGGTCCTTGACGAAGTGATAATCGATCTCCACATGTTTCATTCGCATATGGAGGTAAGGTAGACGGAGCTCAGATTGTCACAAAGTAATGTTGGCGCAGTGGAGAGGAAAATGCCTAATTCGGAGAGTAAGAACTTGATCCAGACGGCTTCGCTGATGGCGCTCGCAATAGCTTTGTATTCAGCCTCCATGATTGAACGAGCAATAGTTGGTTGCTTCTTGGAAGACCAAGATCCAAGGTTGTTGCCCAAAAAAATGTAATACCGAGACATGGATTTATGGCTGTCATTGTTTCTTGCCCATTCGAAATCACTGAAGATAGTAATATTGAAATTGAAAATGGGATTTAAAGAGACCATAATTTGACGTGCCTTGGAGTTAACGACTGCTTACCAGCTCTCATTGGATGAGTTGTGCATGTAGCCGCAGACTCTATTGACGATGTAGGTGATATATGGTCTTGTGTGTTGGAGGTACTGCAGGCTGCCAACCACACTCCAATAGAAGGTGCGATTTGAAAACTGCTGCGATGTATGTGTTGTATTGCTGTTTTTGGCTGCGATTGGGGTTGGGGCTGAAGTAGAATGATCCACATTGGTGTCACGCAGAAGTTCGGTAATATAGTGCTGTTGTTAGAGATGACGGGCGTCAGGTTCGAAGGGCCACTTGATATTGAGAAACATGTTAGCTTGGCCGAGAACTTTAATAGAGAATGACGCTGCCAACAAGCGGATAAGTTCCTATATAATGGCTGAATTGTTTCCAGCTAAAAGCACATCAATAACATATAAAAGTAGTAGTATGTCATTGTGCCGGCGGAAAACAAGCAGTGAGGAGTCATTAACTGTATTACGGAAGCCAAATTCGATGACTACGTCATAAAACATTTGGTACCATGCTCGTGGTGATTGTTGTAGACCATATAGAGCTTTGCGTAGTTTACACATGATTTAGAGTGGAGGGATAAACAAAACCAGTGGGCTGTGACATATAGACATCCTTGCTCAACTCACCGTTGAGGAGTGCATTATCAAAATCAAGCAGTCATACTGGCTAATGATGAGTGATGGCTAGTACTAAAATAATGTGAATAGTGACCAGTTTAGCAACTAGACTGAATATTTCGTTATAATTTAAACCTTCTTGTTGTGTGAAACCCCTTGCAACTAAGCGAGCATTGTAATGATGATAAAAGGTGCACTTGATTTTGAATAACCATTTACAATCTACTATATTTGCATATGGAAGTTTTAAAACTAAGCTCCAAGTATTATTTTTTAAGGTCATATACTCTTTATTCATAGCTGCCATCCATTGTAAATGTTTTGCTAGCATGTGTGATTGTAGTAGGGACAAATTCAATAGTATCAATTTGTATGGCGGTAAATAGTTTAGGTTTGATATTACCCGTTTTGGATCGAGTTAGAATTGGATGGGTATTACCAGGACCGGCTAGAGGTGCTGAAAGGGATTCCGATGGCTGTCTGTGAGAAGTGGTTACTGTGGCTGCAGTGTTCTGAAAGTTGGAGCTGTTCAAAGTGGAAGGATTGGAACCGTCTGCCGGCTGTCGGCTGGGACATCCCCTGGGCCGCAGGATCAACAACATGAGGAGCTGCTGTAGGGAGAGTCTGCACCAGGTTGATCAGTTCGGCCGACAAGGCTGAGCTAGGTGGATGTGTGCTAAACCATTCAGTTACCCCGTTTTGGATCAAGTTGTAATATCTTTTTCACTTCATAATAATAATGTAGGACATATTATATATTGATTAAAAGAACCATACAATTAAGAAGAGTGAGTGAATCAAATACATAGTTCAGTTATACAAAATAAAGGTAAGAAAAAAAGCTATGTAACCAATAGAATCCAAGCTGATTGAAAGAAATAGTAAGACGCTTCCAAAGTATTGTGTGATTAAGAAATCCCACTCAAAGTTAAAGAAAAAATATGTAGAGATGGTATACAACCAGCTATGTTATATGGAGTAAAATATTGGCCAACAAAAAGAAACTTATTGGCAAATTGAGTGATAAGGATATGAGGATGCTAAATTGGATGAGTGTGTATACGAATAGCATGAGAAATGAATTTATTAATAGCAAACTTTTAAAGTGGCCCCAATAGTAGAAAAAATTAGAGAAAATCATCTTAAATGGATTGGTTTTAGTAAGCATAGACCATTTAATGCCCTAATAAAAAAAATTAGTGTGTTAATTTTTCCCACGTTAAAAAAGAAAAAACCTAAAAAGATAAGGAAAAAACCTTTTTAAAAAGGATCTTCTCTATTTAGAACTTAGGGAGGGGCTTCTATTTGATTGTGCATAATGTAAGCAAAGAATTCATGTAGATGACCTCACTTAGTGATGACTAGGGCTTCAAGTTGTTATTGTTGTGTTATATATTGATTAATAAAGATGTAAAGGTTTTGGTGACTCTTTATCTAATGAATTGGATGATTTTATAGAACATATTTATTTCAAAATTATGACATTAATAGTCTTCAAAGTTATCTTTTCTGTCCTCCGATCATAATTCCAGTCTTAGCTTTCACAAGGTTATTGGGTCAAACTATGACAAATCAAATCCTTTGAAAATGATGGATGAGTTTCTTCACATGCCAATTCAAATCCTTAAAAAAGCTACTCCATCAAGGAGAAGCTCTTTCCCTCTATTGGTAAAGGAATCAATGCTTTGCTCTGCAGTTTTTGCGATACACATCAACCTTTGGTTCATTGAAGCGTGAATAAAAAACATAAAACAGTTTCATTTTAATTGCTCAGCTCATTCGCTGCCCACGAAAACATAAAACTCAAAACAACCAAGATATAAAGCAGATAATTTCTCAAAGACAATAAGAAAAAAGAAAAAGATCCCATAACACAAAATATAACATTTGAGTGCACTCTACTATGGGAAAGCTCCCGTTAGATAAAAGTGTAATTGGGAAGTGTTTAATGCTCGTCCTGAATTCTATTATTCCAATCACACACAATTTAAAATAATTTTGAAATTAAAAGAAGAAAATATGATTTATGGGCACAATTAAGTTAAGATTAAGATCTAAAAAAATATAACAAAACTTAGATTTTTCATGTTTAGCTTGACAACAAATAATCGAACTCTAATTTCAAATCAAGCTCATTTAAGATCAAAAAGTATAAATTTGTGTTCGACTTATTTGTATTTGAATTGTTGTAGAGCTTAACTAGAATTTTAAAATCACATAAAATTTTATATAAAAATATTTATATTTAAATCTTTTTTTTTTTTTCATACAAAGCATCAAAATTTTAAAAAAGCATATTATCATGAATAGAACCATATGTACGAATTTTGGGGGTATCACACATGTATACAACCTTTCTTAAATACCCTAAACATTTGAAAATTAAAGGAGAAAATGTTTTGTAATAGAGTTCACACATAAAAAATACATAATTGCAATCAATATCATGTAAGTTTTCACCTCAATTAATATAAAATTTTATAGATTTAAAAGCAATGACACCTAGCAAAAAAATTGATAGGGTACAATTAAATTAAGGCTAAGGTCTAATTAAAAATTTTAAAATAATTGGTTTTGTGGAAAAAGTGTGAATAATTATTATTGATCTAGAACATCCAAATGTAAAATTTTTAGCATCGTAATTTTTCATATTCTACTTAAATACCCAAAGTTAGTCAAGAAGATAAAGTTTTGTAATAGAGTTTGTGTATAAAATACATAATTACTCTCAAAATTATATTAGCTTTATCTTCTTTATTATATATTTTTTTGAGGTTGAAGAAGAGGTAGAACTAAAAAAATATAGTGGGCCACATTTGAAGTAAGGTTAAAGTTTAAAAATTTTAAGAAAAAACTGATTTTGCAAAAAAAAAAAACGTGTGAAAATTTTTATTAATCTTAAACAGCTAAATTATAAATTTTTGTGAGATCATATATTTTTCTTATACTCTTAAAGGCCTCTAAAACTTTAAGAAAATAAGGTAGATGAAGTTTTTGTAATGAAATTTATGCATATAAAATACATTATTGTTATTAAAATCAAATCACTGCCAAGAAAAAAATTTAGTAGGGCACAAATAAAAAAAATTGCCTTTCTATGCTTATAACCCACATTGTTTGGCTGTTAAATATCTTCCTAACCACCAAGCTACGCAATGTAACACTCAAGAAAAAAAAAAAAAATATATATATATATATATACATACACACGCACACATATATACACACACACTTACAAAAAATATATATATATATTTATATACATATAAACGATTATTTTTGGGGGCCAGTGAGGGAACGTACCCCAGTGCCCCCATCATGGCTCCGCCCATGACTTTAAATGTAAGGCAATACTAGAAAAAGATTAACACCTCTTGTTTTCAACAACACCTTGCCCTCAATGAGGATCTTCATCATGCAAGCAAAAATCATCATATCTAACAACTTGTGTGGTCGCCAAAGAGCAGCAATAAGTTCTGCGCCCATCATTCTACGTGTGGTAACAAGCGATTTATCCATCATTAAGAAGTTACAAGTTGTACGTCCTAGAGCATTTGATGCACACATTTGGGGGTGTAAATTAGTCCAACATGCTCGCAAATTGGTTGAAGCTCAAATACTTAATGGGCTCGCGATCTGAGCTCATCGAGCTAGCGAGTCAAGCTTAACGAGCTGTAGTGTTGAGTTTAACAAGCACAAACTAAGTTCGAGCTCAACATGGTTCGATTTGTTACATCATTAAACTGACTTATTTATATAAATTATTATAATTAGCCTATAATAGTTATAATTAAAACTAATTAACATATTTGTAACCTTGATCTAATTAATTCTATTCTATATATCAACATCCAATAAGCTCAATTCATTGCATCATCGAGCTTGATCCTATTATCGAGCTAGCTCACAATCTCGTGCTAATAATATTCAGGTGAGGCAACCTCATGCTCAGCCTAGCTCGAGCTCAACTCGACTCAATTAGACCCCAATATACATTGTTATGAAGTTATGATAAAAAAAATTATTGTCAACATATTTAAAATCAATGGCACTTTATTGACATTATCAAATGATGAGTGTCAACACATCGATATCAATGTAGAAAATTTTTTTTATCCATGAAACTAGTTAGTTTAGCTAAAACCATAATTATATATATATTAGGGTTATCCTAATCTTTATTTTGTTTATTTTTTGTCCATTCATCACAAGAGAAAAATTGAAGTATCTCATGCCCCAATATTACATTAGAAGATCCAAGATATTCAGCAAATATCTAGAGTTAACTTGGAGTTGAGTTTGATTTAGGTCATGACGAACTTGAACTCAAAAATTATAAGTTTAGCTCAACTCAAACTTGAACTTATTTCAGATCAAACCATAATGAACTTGAACTTTGTTTCGCGTTGAGCTGACTCGAAGCTGAACTTGTTTTAAGTCGAGCCGGTTTGACTCAAAATGATTCAAGCCCAACTTAAAAAATGAATTGTTAAATTACGAATGAGGTGGAATTTGAACATGTAGCCTCTCCTTCTAATGTTGTGCCCCAAACCAACTGAGTTGGATGCACGTTTTTGTTAAGAATACATATAAAATATATTTATTAATCAAGCGAGTTGACCTAGACTCAAAAAAATTTCATGTTTGAAACTAAACTCAAAATTGTTCGATTCAATCAAGCTAAACCAAAATTCAAGCGAGTTTAAAGCAATAGTGTTGGTCTATGTAAATCTTCTGAATGGAGCTTGGATACCTCATTATTCAAAATAAACATAAATAGTTAAAATTGGGAAGGAATCAAAGTTTTGACAAACAAATTAATTTTGGAAGGAACTAATTCAAAAGAGCATGTTCGTCTAGAATGAAAATGATAGAAAAAGGAAACATGGTGCAAGAATTCAACACAAGAAGCACGGTGTGGCAAGCTCAAAGGCGTACCATCTTGATGGCTCCCAGTGCAGCCTCAGATGAAATAAAACCAAGCGAATCTGTTATGATCGTAAGCATGATGTATTTGGCAGAAATTAAAAACGGGGTAAGTTAAGTTGAATCCCTCAAAATAAAATACCAGCTACTTCACTACAAACAACGTAAGCAAAAATAGTCTTTCCAGGCATGAGTTGATTTTAAATTTGTTTGGCAAGAAATGAAACAAAATTTTCAAAGAGATTCACACTACTAAATGTGATATGTGCAGCTAACAAACCAACATATGTAATACATTATCCAACAAACATTAATGCCCGTTTTCAGAGAAAATCTCACCTTTTAGAGCCAGCAGAGTGCGAAGACGAGACAATGCCGAAGCACGATTCCTGTGCTGAGACCTGTCTTCTACTGCCTAAGAAACAAACAAAAACCTGATAAATTTAAGATTTAAAATTAAAAAATCAATTTAGCCGATGGAATTCCACTATTACAATCGAGTGGTTATAGAAAAAGGGATAAATACTGAACCTGGGCAACGATGCCTGTGGGGAGGTGCTTGAGACGAACAGCAGACTCACGCTTGTTGCGATGCTGACCTCCAGGCCCGGATGATTTGAAGGTATCCATATTGCATTGAGCCATCAGTTCTTCATCGCTTAGCCGAAGATATTCCCTGGCGGCGGTAGTGCTGTTTCTACTTGACGAGGAAAAGGATACTTTGGTCGAAGCTAGGGTTTGCAGCCCTCGCCGAAGATTAGGAACCCAGCATCCATGAGAGATCCACAGATCCCACGTCGAAACTATCCTAGCCATATATACAGTGATACAGTTGAACTGGGGGACCTCGCTCGCCTTGAAGTTGTAAATTTTACCCGCGAGTCGCGAATAATACATATATTCGCAACTATTTTCTGTTTTATTTTAATCAATGTAAATTTTAATGAATAATGAAAATTATTTAAATTCTAAGTTAATTTAATTTCTTAGCAATTTTTTTTAGGCTTGATTGGATTCTCAAAACTCTAAATTTTGTAAGTTAAGTCCAACCCATACAAGTCCAGTTTGATTCATTAAAGTTCATGTTTGAGTTGACTCGAAATTAATTCGAGCTCGAGTCAACTCAAAATTACATTTTCAATCATAAATTTTGAGTTCGTGGTTCGAGTCTATTCAAAAAAATATATTTAATTTAAATAAAATTTAAATGTATATCTCAAAAAATAATTAATAGTATTAATATTACTTTTAGCATATTACATATTTGTGAAAAATCAACATATTGAAAATATGATCACAACTTCTTAAATCATTCTAATCCTACAAACAATCTTATATCTTAGAAGCAATAAACGGACAATATGAGTTAAAATTTTAAAAATTTGCAAGTCTATTTTAATCCTCAAGACAAGAGGCGCAATCAACTTTAATCTCCAAGTTAAAGCACGAGCAACTTAAATTCTCAAGCCAACGTTTGTTTATTAAAATTTGCAAATCTTCATAAAATAAAAACAAACAAAAAATATGCATCCAATAAAATTTGAAACGTATACTAATTATATAAGAATGTGCAGTTTTACCTTGTTTTTTCATCACAAAATAGATATCTATGAGTTAATAGTGCCACTAATTTTGTAATGTCGTCAAATATTTTAAAGAGACAGAAATTTTTTATTATAAACAATGACATCTCTAAGAACTGATATGACATTATTACATTGCTTAAGGCTTTTTTAAATAATTTAATGCATGCGCACCATAAAGAATATGAAAAATCTTCCTTTAAAAAAGTGCTTGTTAGTGTTCTCAAAATTATTTAACAAAATATTCATTGCATTGTCATTTGCACGTAGACTATCTAATGTAATCGTCACACTTTTTTCATGAATATCCCACTTCAGTATACACTCACCAATTGCATCAACAATGATATGTGTAGTATGTGGATGTTCAAAGTTAATAAAATTTATAATAAAATATTGTTACACAAAATCTTAATCAATGTAGTGTGTTATTAAGAAAATATACCTTATTTTTTTATTTGATGTCCAACAACTAGATGTAAAAAATATAATTTACAGACTTCATAGTGTTTTCATCTTCTTTTTTTCAATTTCATAAGCTTATAAGCATTTGGTTAGTATATATAGTTAGTATTTATAATATGTGCAACCAATTACTCTACAAATAAAAAAAGTAACTCAGCTCTAATAATCATCTATGTCAATATATTTCTAAATTTATTGTTATCGTATGTAGATGCAACACATATATCACTCTTTCTATGTTTATTGATTTATTTTTATCCAATATTGTTCATTGAACTGCCATAACAACTACAATATAGTTTGGCCATAACCCACAACATTTTGTTCATTTCCTAAATTTTCAAGTTCTAATTTATCAATTTAATATTCTTATTTGTCATATTTAGTTTCTATTTAGCTAAAATATTTTTATTAACATGTAACTTATAAGCAGAAATATTAAAAAAATAATCATCACTAACCATATCTTCGATTTAGGGGATGTTTAGTTCGGAGTAAATGAGGAGTAAAGTAAAAAAATTTCGAGTAAATTAAGATTATTTGCACTTGATTTGAGATAAAACGGCTGAAAAACTTTTACACTATAATTCAATTTTGTGTTTATATATATAGAAATGACGTTGGTATATATAGCAAAGTAATACTTTTCAAGTAAACTAAGATTACTTGCGCTTTGTTTAAGGTAAAACGGGTGAAAAATATTTACACTGTAATTCGATTTAGGCGTAACACGAGATTACACGAACAAGTGTAGCAACAGAGCGATGGCGCGGAGCAGCAAGTGGGAGGTTTTCCAACAGTTTTATCGATTATTTTCAATAATTTTCTCATCAATTCAACTCTCACTTTGATACATCACTGCAAGCACCAATCAGCCAACAAGTTTTATTACGAGCAAAAAATGAACGCTTGTGCCCTTGGCTCTCTTAAATAAGTTTTCTTGTAATGCTCTTATTGGTGACAAATTTGTAACTAATAGCACCTTCATTTAAGAGCTAAAACTAGAAAAATTCTACTTCTTAATCACCAAGAAGGTCCCAAACATCAATGGAAGTGATTCCTGATCGAGTAAGAAATAACATTTGTGCTATGGATATTTGAAGTATAGTCTAGCAACCCAATGCCTCTTAGCCTAACAAAAATGGTCAGCTGCTAAACTTATTAGCTGACTTGTTCCTGACGTAGTGACTAGTGGGATAATCCCAGCGGTGTTTACTAGCCTTCTCGTGCTCATTTTCTAGTTCCTAACCAACTTGCTCTACATATCCAACAGCAAGCAATGCATGCAGCAGTGCGCCCATATCGCCTCCTTGATGGCAAGACCAATTATATATATATACCATATGTCTACTTGAGTTCATCTTTTCCCTTACTTGTCACATTTAGTTTGTAACGACCAAAGTTATTATTAGGATAATTATGATTAAACTCGACTAAAAAATTATAATCCCGAGTGACTTCAAAATTAGGGCAAATTAAAAATATCGTCAGTTAAAGTATATTTTTGTGATTGTAATGCCCAAGTTTGGGAGCAATATGGATAACAGATACTTCAAAATAATTTCTGAATTATTTAAATTCAGTAAATTGGAAAAATTAAATACAAGTTCAAATTTAGTGATTTTAGTGTCATTTGATTAAAAATATTATAAAAACAACAACACAAAAGTTTCATTGAATTTCGAGCTTTGAATTTAGCATAATTAATTTTTAAAATTTTTACCTTCAAAAATTAATATAAAATAAAATATTGCTCCAAATTGAAAAAATTTTGCTCGTATGTGTTCGTCTTATCAAAATAGACACTCGTGTTAAATTTCATTATTTTTTTTGGATATATTGGAGAAGAGAGAAAGAAGAGAGAGAACAAATAAAGAGAAAGAGGAGAGAGAAGAAGAAAGATAAAAGTAAATTTGTACATTCAAAAGCATTTAAGAGGAAAAGAAACTAAATTTCCCATGTTAGAATAATAGATGAGAGAGAAATATGAGAGAAAAATTTAAAAATAATAATAATAAAAAAAATCTTATAAATACATATCCCACCCCCTTATTGTAACAACATTAGTATTGTTATTCGTCAATTAGTAACCTAATTGATTCAATTATTTTTCTATTGCTTCTATACTAGTGTTAAGAGTCTCCACTTAGATTTTCGTGCAATTTAGAGATCATTTGAGATTTTCCAACATTTTCTGATTTCTTGCTAATTCTGATAATACCTATTTTATTTAGACATCAAAATAAAAAACAGAGTCCGCCATTAGACACACCACCCTCAAATTAGTAAGAGGCAGCATTTTGGAAGTGTTTGGAAGTGTGGCGCCCACCACCCTTAATCCGTCAAAGGATTAGGTTAAGGGTGGGGTGTCACTCTGGCTAACCCCTCACTTATCATTGGATTAGGATAGTCTCTACAATCCACCTGATTAGAGAATGATTAACACAGAATCAAACTAACAGTCACTGTATAAGTAAATAAATAGAGTGCGGAAGCGATTTAAGGAAATATAAACCATCTAAGCATCACAGTATAAATAAGAATAATAGACTCAGAATATAAGCATAAAATCTAATATACAGTCAATTGTACCTGTATTATTACATAATTTAAAATGTTTAAATAAAAATAAAATGAAAACCACTCATTCTCACTCGAAGTATAAAGGGACTAAACGGTAGCTTCTTCTACGGGCTCCTCCTCGGGGTAAGGCTCCACACCTAACTCCTGCTCGTCTAACTGAAAGGAGTCTGTCATTGTCAGTTTCATAATGTAGGGCCCCAGCCAAAAAAAAAAAAAATCTAGTTAGACAATTGTCTAAGTACATTTTAAGCTGAAAATTTTATATGTGTTAAGTAATATCACCATTCTATAATATCTAAGCAATAATATGTGTAAGGGAGCAGCAAGTAATACAAAAGAAATAGGGATGCTATAAATTATCATTTTAACTTAAGCAAAGAAAAGAAAAGAGGCTGAGATATGCCTCGCATACAAACTAAACAAGGAAGGGCGTATAAATGTACGTAACTAAATAAGTGCAGTAAGAAAAATTCTACATCCTAAATATGCTGGTGATCAACATAAAATATGCTAATTAAAATAAATAAACAACTCAGTAGTGGTAAGTACATATAGC
This sequence comes from Gastrodia elata, assembly GCA_016760335.1. Taxonomy (NCBI): domain Eukaryota; kingdom Viridiplantae; phylum Streptophyta; class Magnoliopsida; order Asparagales; family Orchidaceae; genus Gastrodia; species Gastrodia elata. The sequence goes on from CM028672.1 coordinate 62,215,333, forward strand.
AGTATGATTCTAGTACCCTAAATATGTATATCAAGCAGTACAATGAAATAGCTGACGGAATAAGAATACTGAAAAGTAAGCAACAACAACTGCATATAAAGTCACACGTGCATCGACTGCCATACAGAAAAGAGCTACTCAAGCCCATCGAATACCAAAGAAGCTTAGCCCCATCACGGCTAAGTCATAAACTGTGTACCCCTAGCGACATAAGGAGGCTAGGCATATAAGCACACAAAGCAAGCGAAGGGTCTTAGCACCAGTACGATTAAGGCCCAACTGTATGCCCTAGCAACATACGGAGGCTAGTAAACTAAGCATACAAGGCAACCTTAATGCCAGTACGGCTAAGGCACCAACGGTGTACCCCTAGCGATATAAGGAGGCTAGTAAACTAGGCACACAATAAAACTTATCCTTTCCCTAACGACATAAGGAGGCTAGGCAATAAGGATATAACTGAGAGGCAGCTCATAAAATCATTATCTTTTCATAAATCACTTTAATATTTTCACAAAGAATCTAAGAGTCTCCATATTTTTCTAAAAGTTATTCATGCATCAAATGTCTTATATGATATGCTCAAGAAAATATGCCACAAAAATCAAGAGATGCGTAAGCAACAAAGTATCAAATAGAAGCAAGAGACTGTACTAAACATGGTGATATAATTTATTTTCTACTTAACCATTATAACTATTCCAAGTTACACAAGTTCAAGATCACCGTTTTTCTACTATCGAGTGTAGCTCAGAAATTCATCCTTACAAGTTAAAAAAGGATTGGAACTAATCAGGTTCCAATCTAGTTCAATCAGATAGACGACTACGAGTTAAATCAATAAATCATACGTCTTAGTTTTGTAAATTTAGACGTTCTAACTAAGATCTGATCAAGATCTTTTATACCTATAGATTATGGATTAAACACTACGAGAATTAGGTTTAATCTCATAATCCAAAAGATAAGACCTAAGTTCTAGGTTTTATTCTATAAATGATCTACTAGTTATGGCAAATTCTATTAAGTAATCAAACATAATATGATGAATCTCATACCTTAAACCTAAGGTTAAAAGACAAAATAATCAGAACGAGTTGTAAAATAAAAGAAGGTCTAGAAACTAATAACCCAAGATTTCACCCATAGGATAACCTAATTTACCCAATGAATAAACTCTAACCTATGATCTAGTCCTAGTCTTAGGAAAGGTCCTTAAGGTGTATTGCTTTTAAGACTTAACAGAAATTATTGGAATCTAACTTAAGAGTTGATTTCACTCACTTAATTGATACTAAGAAGATTATAACCTTGGTTTAAGAGTTTTGAAATGTAAACTAGAGGTTAAGAGCACATAGTCCAACTTAGGGCAAAATGACTATTTTAAGGGTCAAAAGTCAACTTTTGATTTACGGGTCAGAATTAAATTCTTTTAGTTCCAATTGGTTCCTTACTGTCTAACTTGAAGATAGATAGTAAGTACGTCTAAATCGGGCGAGAAACGGTCAAGTTATGGCTAAAATAAGGCTAGAGGTAATTTGGTCATTTACCTAAATTTATAGGGTTCAGATCCTAAATATTATTTTATTATAATGATGACATTGAAATTTTAGGCTAGTTAGCATCTTGAATTTTTTAATTTGGAGTTGATCTGATTAAGTTATGGCTGTTTGAAGTTCAAGGGCATTTTGGTCATTTTCACCAAAGTCAACTCTACGTTCTAGAGTTGACTTTTTGTCTTGATGTCCAAATGGAAAAACTAATACTATCACGGTAATGGGGCCGCTCTCCTGAGCATTTTAAGACCCATATTGACTATGTTTCGATAATTGGGTAAAAAATTATGGGATTTTAAAGAGGCTCTAAAATGCTACCTTGTTATAGTACCCTGAAACGAAATTTTACATTATACCATTTGATTCTAAATATTTTTCTGAGCATTTTAAGACCTATATTGGATATGTTTGGATCATCCTACAAAAAGTTATTAAACTTTTAAGATTTACTATTCAAAAATATAATTTGAATTAATTTATTATTCATTTATTCAAATTGAATAATTTTACTGTTCATTCCTAAAGTTTTTATTTAATTAATCACTATTTAATTATTAATAAATTAATTAAGTTTATTGTAGCAAAGTAATTAGTGCTAATTACTATTTAATTAATCTTAATTAATCTCTAATTATATTTAATTATTTAAATTTACTGTTCATTCATAAAGTTTTTATTTAATTAATCACTGTTTAATTATTAATTAATTAATTAATTAATTTTACAGTAGCAAAGTAATTAGTGCTAATTACTATTTAATTAATCTTAATTAATCTCTAATTATATTTAATTATTTAAATTTACTGTTCATTCATAAAGTTTTTATTTAATTAATCACTGTTTAATTATTAATTAATTAATTTTACTATAGCAAAGTAATTAGTGCTAATTACTGTTTAACTAGTCTTAATTATTTGTTAATATTAAATTAAATATAATTAATTAGGTTTTACTGTTTAAAAGTAATTAATTATCCTAATTACTGTTTAAGATTTAATTAACAGTTAATTAATCCATAATTAATCTTTAATTATAATTATTTAATTAAAGTTACTGTTTAAAAGTAATTAATACTAACATTAACTTAATTAACCACTAACAGTAATTAATTAGGGCTAAACAGTAATTAAATTAACCATAATAAAAAAATTTTAATTAATCAACAGTGGGCCCCACAGACACGTGGCACCTTCAGAGGCTGCCACGTGGCACTGTGGTCCCCACGGGCTGCTGACTCAGCTCGGCTGACTGGGCTGTGGGCCCCACCTGACACGTGGCACCGCCAGAGGCTGTCACGTGGCACTGTAGGTCCCACGGGCTGCTGACTCAGCTCGGGTGACGGGGCTGTGGGCCCCACTTGACACGTGGCTGTGCCAGCGACTGCCACGTGGCTGGGTGGGCCCCACCCGCGCTGACGCGGACCCGACCCGGGCGAGTCGGGCTCGGGTCAACCCGGCTCGGCCCGAAGGCGCGACGCTTCACCTTCCGGGGGGGTTCGGCGGACCGAACCCAGTCCGCTTCGGGGAGCTGGTGCGCCCGATCGGGTTGGTTTAAGCCCGATCGGAACGGTGGATGTGTAGATGACATCCTAATCTACATATCCTACAATTTTTGTAACGATCGAACGGTAAACGAGGGAGACCGGGGTACCTGAAGTTCGGATCGGCGAATATTTCGGTGGAAAAATAGGGCTGACTTCGGGGCTTGATTCCGGCTCGATCCGGGCTCCGATCGGTGTAAACTCGAAGCCTAGGGGACGGTCCGGATCGCGCCAGACCGCGCGACATGGATCGCGGCCGAGGGCCGTGGGATCTGCGCACGATCGGACGGTCCGGATTGATCCGTCCGATCCGACGGCGCCGTTAATTAATTAATTAATAATTAATTAAATAATTAATTAATAATAATAAATTTTTTTTTTTAAAACATTTTTGAGAAAAAAAAAATTTTGAACATATTTTTTCTAGCTAATTTGGGGTCAAGAAATTCAATGGCACCGTCGGATTTTCAATCCGGCGAGTATTTTGATACCTCGATTTCCGGGGTATTTTTATTATTAAAATATTCGTCGAAATTTTGACGACTTCCGATTGACACGAAAACTTCACCCCAAGCTAATTTGGGGTCAATGAATTCAATGGTGGCGTCCATTTTTCGATCGGAGGTCAATTTAAATAGGTCAATTCCTAGGGTTTCTGGATTTCTAGAAATCAGGATTTAATCCAATTGACTCCTGATTTGTGCTAGGTTTAAGAGGTTGACTCCATTGACCTAATTAACGCATCTAATTTTGTTTAAGACTTAGGGTTAACCCTAATTATCTAAAGTAACAACTCTGATTGTTACAGGAAGTCATCAAATTTTCCCTGAATATTTTAATATTATTTTAATACTCATAAAATTACGATAACTAAATTGATCTCCAATAAAAAATTCAATTGCATTTTTGAGTTCCTTACCACTCAATTAGGTAATGATGAAATTTTAGAATTTTTTGGAGTCCATTTGAGTATTAAATTTTGAGTAAATAAGTTGCTTAAAATTAATATTTAAATATTATTCTAAATTAAATAATATATATAATAAATAAAAAATATCATATTGGCATTTTTAATTTAACACGCAAATTCGCTGAGGGTTCATAAACACCGAACAACGGATCTTTTTCATCCTAACCGTCGCGCCTTTCTTAGGGATGATCATGCAGTCGTGATGGCTTAGACAGAGTCGAGCGATCAGTCCATTGGATCGAACGTGATCCAACGATCGTGATGCATCCACTATGCACCTACGTTCTCTCTGCATCGTGCCTCTGCAAATCGCAGGTCAGAGCATTGTATGTCTCACCCCCGTCCTATTATTCCCTCCGGAATGCCTTGAGCCTAGAGGACTCTCCATTTTTTTTCCTCCATTTGCTTCCTTGCTATCTATAGGAGCTGCAAGAGAAAAATTAAAGAGAGCTTGCTGCCATTGGAAGTGAGTGGAGCTAGCATCCTAGCCCTAAAGCTTATTACATCGGAGATAGGTACCTTTAGATTTCCAAATAAAATTCTCTCCTCCTTGTTGTGCGTATAGTATTTTCAAATTTCTTTCAATTACTATCTCCTCACAAAATATTTTACTACTAAAATCATTCAAACCTATTTAGGGTTCGGCTTGTTGAAGCTCACCAAAATCTCTATTGTAAATCTTAACCTCCTGATTTTTTTATTCAATAATTTCTTATTAAATGCATGAAATCAAATAATCTTTGCGTTATTAGCATCTGATCCAGCTGATCGGGCTCTGTCGAGCCTGATCAAGCTCCAGAAACATTCAAAGAGGAAGCGATTTTCCTGCATCATTGTGCTATTTCTAGTTATGCGACGTGAAACGTATTGTAATTAGATCGTTCATACCTAATTTTAAGAATCAAACTATGACTGATTTATTTTCTTCTATGTTTAGAAATGGCCTGCGCTTTTTTTTCTTACTTCCTATCAAGCTCCTGCTTGCGTGCGATACAAAGAAGGAAGGAATTAATGGGCCCATAAAACTGCGGCCATTAAGGTGATATACGAGCCCTTGTTTGGCCCGTGTGTTGCAACAGGGTGTTGACGGAATTCACGGCCCATTAAGCAAAAAATTTGTTAACCTTATGTGCGGCCCATTTGACCTAATAACAGTAAGCCGATACATAATAAGTATAATGCGTTGTTAATTAATTAAATATTAATCTAATATTGATAATTGATTTATACAAATTCATTAATTGCATAGCTTTAATTTTATTCATCCAAATTGTAACTTATTATATATCGTTTCGGTTAGAAAAATGCATAGAATAATAATACGTCATTTAATTTATGTTTCACTAATTAATTTTTTATTAATCACTATTATGGCTAATTAATTAATTATAATTAAAACCTAGATTCTGTAAGTGACTTAACTTTAACAATTGATATCAAGATTTGACATTTAAATAATCTATTTCAATTACAAAAATTTTGTAGCGTCCCGCCCCGTCGCCGCGCGCAATAAATAAGTATAATCAGATCGGCGGCGGAGCGGTGCGCCACTCGGAGAGGAATATCCCGTCTCCCCGAACGGCTGAAAACCAAACGCATCTGAAGGGCTGTTGACTCAACCTCAAGGAGGGTTGAGAGCTAATACTAAGATAAGAGTAATATCATTATCCTAAGTATTAGACTAATACTAAAATACATCCAAAATTATTACAAATATTTTATTAAAACACATAAATAAAGCTAAGTACTGAATTGAAATAAACTAAGCAGAAAGATAAAGCTGAAGAAGCGTCCACTAGTGCTCAACGGGGTCCTCTTGAATCTCTTGGGTGTCCTCCTGACCTGGCTCAATATACTGCTCAAGATTTAGCAAATTGTCAGATTCCAAAAGTACCACATGTTAAACAATGAGTCTAACACATCAAAATTAATTTAAACAGTTCTAATTATTCATTTAATATTTACACAATATAAGTAAATCTGCAGAAAAACTATAAATGTAACTGAAAATATAAAACTCAATAAAATTGTGTGAAACTGATGTAAAGTAAAATAAAATTAAGCTGTAAACTGAATGCTGAAAGTAAACTAAAAATAGTAATAGATATGAAACTGAATAATAGCATGTAAAACTAGGTTGTATGACACTGAAATTGTGCATCCGAATATACCACAATACTGTATGCTGCTGATATAAAATCAAAATATCACTGAACTACTATGAGTCGTACGGTCTAATGTATACATACATCCAGTTGGGAACTGCGATGCTGATGTATCCAAAAATTCTCCAGTCAATGTATGCAATATTTTGTAACCCATAAATTATTACTGATACTCATACATTATTACTGATACTTAATATCATGCTTATGCTCATGCTCATGCTTCTAAACTATATGAAATAAATCCAGAAATACAGAAAAATGCTTTGAAATCCAATAATGAATTCAAGGTCTCCATTATGTAGAATCCCACTAAAAGGATTCTGACTCATAAATTCTAGTTCAATAATTGGTTAAAGTTGAGAGTTTACTTAAAAATCATTAGATGTGATATAAAATACTAGAAATTCTTTCAAATTTATTTATTAATATTTAAATAATTTTGACCTCATATTGAAAATTTGATTTTGCCATTGTGTTCATCACCCCTAAATTAGCTAGGAATTAAGTTTTGAATGCATTTAGAAGACGTTAAATTTTTAAAGAATATTTTAATATTATTTAAATACCTGAAAAGTTGAATAGTTAAATATTTGTCAAACCGAAAATCCGACTGTGCCGTTGTAACAACCGTAGGTTGTTACCCTAGCTAAAACTATATTAATTAAAATAAACTAAGGTTTGATTTTGATTTTATTGGATTCAATGGGTCATTTAAACCTAAACATAAATGTTTGAAATCAATCGGAGCTAAATTGGAAAATTTGGTACTTTTGGCTATTTTTAAGCCCTGAAAAATACCTAAATTATTTTGATCTCCAAATTGAAACTTGATTTCATTTTTGAATTCCTCATACCCTAATTAGCTAAGGGTAAATTTTTGGGAATTTTTGGAGCTCATTTGGTCTTAAATTGGATTTAGATAATTTAAGATAATTATATATTATTTAATTGGATTTATTTAAATTAAAATTAATTTAAATTAAATAAATTAATTCCTGGGATTCGCTGTCGGGACCACGGCAGATCCGCTGTGGGGTCCCGACAGCGGTGCACGGCTTCGCGCCCGTAGGATCGCTAGCACGCATCTCAGCGCATTTCGATCCAACGGCTTGCGCCTTTGATCAGATCCGTTAGATCTCGACCATTCCGCGGTTCTGAGATCTGATCCGTCGGCTCTTAATCCATCCGCCTAAGTAAACCCGATCGCCTGTTCGATCCCCGGATCAGATCCGACGGCCGATCCAATCCCACGCGCGACCGTTAGATGTCGGGTGATCAGAGCCGTCCTGCGTCAACTAACGATCCATCAGACGGCCCTGGCGACCCCCGGTACTGTTCATCTTCATCCCCAGAGGATCCCGTTCCGACAGAAAAAAATTTGCGAAAATTCGCCACGTAATCCCTGTTTGCCACTCCCCTCGCCAGGTCAGCTTGACCGTTGGCACCTTCCCGTAAGTGGCCAAGCCTATCTGGCTGAGCCAGGAGGCCTGAACCTTCCCAATTTTGGGAATCCAGGGAGGAGCCTCGGGCCGAGCCAATTTCCAAGCCCGAGCCCCGGCCTCCATACCTAAGCCCTCATAGAGCCTATAAATACCTCTAGGATTTCACATTGAGTCCCTTTGCTCACTGTGAATCCCCAATTCCCCAGCTGAAGGCTTGCTGGAGCTCCCTTTCCCTCGGCAATTTTTCGGCATTTGCAAAGCTTAGAACCACTGATAGAGGGCTCGTCTGGTGTTTAGACTCCCTGTGCACGTTTGTTTAGTCTCCAGGAAGCTCCAGCGCATGTCAATTTCCCTCGGCAAGGCCTGTAGTCCCGACTCAAGGTACAGTTTCCTCCATTGAAATTTTCTGAAGCTTCTTTCCTTTTCGTCTGCTGGAATGAGCTCTGATTGTCGTCTAAGCATCCTTAGCCACCTAGGAAACCCATGTGATTGTCGCTTGGGGCTAAGCTAGCTCGAATCGAACATATCAATCGATTGAGCTAGCGGCCGAGCCAATGGCTGAGTCTGACCAAGGACCCAGTGATTGGCTGCACCCCAGGTTAAGATAAGTTGGGAGTTCGATGCGTCTTAACTCCCTGAGCGTGTAGAGATCGAGCCCCGGTCGAATCGAGGCCTCTATGAGGAGAATTTCCCCCTCACAGGCGGCCTGAGATGTCTTAAGGAAGGGTGTCTCGGGTGAGCAGCACCCCATCGATCCAGAGGGATCCAGATGGGGGTTCTTGGTCCAATCGACGCGTCTTGCCTCAGGGAACGTGTAGGGATCGATTTGAGCCCCTGGCGTCGCCGGAGCACCGAGAATTTCAGCTTTGAAATTCGCCGGGCTCGGGACCCGTCGAGAGGAAGAAGACGAAGTCGTGGGTTCGAGTCGGGTAGGTCTCTGACCCGCACTGTTTGATTTCAGGCCGTGGTTAATTAAATAATTATCGGATTGAATTTTTAATAGTTATGAATTTAATTAAGTAAATCATATGATTCTGATTTAAATAAAAATACAGATTAAATTAGTTGAATAACTTTAGTTATACAAATCCAAATTGTATGATCCAATATACTATTTGAATCAGAAAAATTCAAGGAGTCTGAATATAAAATAAAATCTCAGGTCCAATGATTGGATTTAAAAATTTTGGCCAAACCTTTTCTATTCTTTAATAAATCATATAAAATCTTCTAAATATCCAAATTATGAGTTTAAGGACTTTCATTGCTCCTTGTGACCTAAGGAACAATTCTAGACCCTTAAAATTAATGTTGGATAATTAATTTTCTTAATCACTCCTTAATCACCCTAATCAAGGATTAGTGAATTAAACCCTATTTAAGCCTCTAATTTGGGTGAGGATTGTTCTATTCTCATATTAAGTCTATTAAAACTTAAGTGTAAGGTTGGATTGCCCTAAATTGCCTTAATTTCACTAATTACCATAAGTGGCTTAATTAAGTGATTAGTGCTAATTAAGACCAGTTACATCATCAAAATCTAAATTAAGGGTGTCTCCCACTTCATTAAGTAATATGAAACACATTGAAACAGATTAGAACAAATTTGGGTAATTAAACCCTAAAATCCCAATTTAGCCTTAAGAGGGGCATTTTGGTCATTTTAACCAAAATGTGATTTAGTGTTCTTTAAAGATTGAAAAATTTTAGTAAACCACTATAAAGTAGATTGGAAATGTTCTCTAAAATTCTAGAGCAATAATAGTGTTAATATAATCATTAATCCATAAGATCTCATTAAATCCTTAATTAAGATACTAAGATCTTAAGTTTTACTTATAAAGATCATATGGCATTAAACTCTAAATCTAATAGTTGAAATGGTCAATTATCTCATTAATAAGTTCAGTTAAGATAACTTAAGAATTAAGTGTTAAAAGAAAAGTAATTGGAAATGTCTAAGTAAAATCTTAGCTTAAGATCTAAAGTGATCAAAACTCAGACCCTTAGATCTTAAGTAACTTAAGAAGGTCAATATGGGTTTAGTGTTAATCTAATACTTGGAATTGTCAATTTTAACCTTAATAAGCTCCTTATAGTTAAATATGAACTTGATTCTAAAGAGAATCACAAATAGAAACTCTTAAGCCAAAACTCTAATTAAAAGTCTAAAGTAATCAAACTTCAGATCTTTAGATCTTTAGATCTTAAACATAGATCTTCAATTTGAATTAAACCACCTCCAATTGAAATTCTTTAATGATTGATTGTTTAAACTTTTGAAACCTTTCATGTGGGTATAGGATGATTCAATCAATAAGATAATGAAATTATCTTAAAGGTTGAATATAGATCTTAGATTCTCAAATTCTTAATTGATTATTTTATCTTATAATCAGTAGAATAGCCTTTCACCAAGTTCTTAGTTCCTGAATCCTGCAGCTTATAGGACTCTTCACATTTAATTTGGGGTGTTAAGTGTGAACCCTAGATCCTTACTAAGATATTTCCTAGGATTTGGAATTTGAACTCAACATAGGGTTTAAGTTCTAAATTCTTAAATCTTGATTTATTTAGTCAAGATTTGGGTAAGAGAGTAAAATATTAATAAATTAGGTCGTTGATTTGCTTAAACTATATATAGTCATCACACGATTATTGGATTAGAACTTGTTAAGTTCTAATATTAACTTTAAGGACGTAAATCTGTGATTTTACTCGATAGCTGGATGTTGGAGATCCTAAACTTGTACATTCTCAGAATAGTTAGATTTGATAATTAGACAACAACAGATATCACATAAGTTTAGATTGAGTCTCTTGCTTACTTGACTAGATAGCTCTGCTTACTTGATTTTTGAGCCTTATTCATTGAGCATAATAGGAAAAACTTAGGATGATACATCCTAAGCTAGTATTGGAATTGCATGTCATTCAATTTTGTTTTATTTTCAGTTAGTAGAATATGTCCTAGCTTAGTCTGCCTCTTCAGTAGTAGTATTATATAGACTGGACTCAGACATAGCATATTTGGATGGCTGGGCTGGGGATTGATTGATGGATATTGGAGGCCCTGTATGGCCTATTGGCTGGTATGACAGTACTATGTCTTAGGCTTATTGCTACTTTAGCTGAATTGTATTGCTCTCTGATTTGCTTTGCCACATGCTTCAGTGGTCTTATTTTTAGTTTCTACTCGCTTTCCCACCTGCCTTAGTGGCCTTACATTTCATATATTGCTTTGCTTTTGCCACATGTCTCAGTAGCCTTTTTTTATATATTAATCTGCATGTTGTATGTATACTTTTATGGCTTAGATATATGTATAAATGGCATGTTTAGGATGCTAGAATTTTTCATGTTCAGTACTTGTGTTATTTTATACTCAGCATGTTTTATTGCGATCATAATCATATTAGGATTATATTTATTGCAGTAGTTGTAGTTATTTTTTCTTTTAGCCTCACTTTATTTATTTGGTATTTTGTATATTACTTCACATACATATTGCTTGCAATAAATTGATAGTTTATAGTATTCCACTTCTTGTATAGCTTGTTGCTCCCCATAATTGCTTGCATGTTAAAAATAGTTTAATGTGATATCTTTCAATATTCAATTCATTTAAATAGCCTAAAATGTACTTAGACAATTATCTAACTGTAACTATTTTGTTTTATTGGCTGGGGCCTTGGCATTTGTGATACCGACAAATGTCAGATTCAGACGTGTTCGTATATAGTGTCGTAGAAGAGGAGCAGATTCAGGAGGAGGATCGTGCTGTTGTTGTTTAATTAGATTTTGCCTTTTTATTCCAGTGAGATTGAGAGTTATTTTTTTATTCTCTATAAACTTCAGTTTGTAATAATTAATTATGGGTGTATTTTATTTCTGCATCGTGATGAGTTACTATATTGCATTCTCTTTTCCCACTATATATGCTTGTGGATGTTACCCTATTTTGTATTGCTTCCGCCACTTTGATATTTGTATTGATGAATATTATAGCACTTGGTGACAAGTCCTTAGCCTAAGGCAGGTTGGGTTTACCTAACTTTACTTAAGTTTGGGATTTGTCACAGTTTGAGCACCGTACTTTCTTATTATCAGTACGGGGGCCCCACAGATGAATATTTTATATAGTGATATTTAGATATATTAATTAAATTCAATTATGTAATTTTGATCATAAATCCTAAGATAATTATCCAAATCATATAAACAAATATATTAAATTAATCAGCAAAAATCAAAGAATATTTTAGTACCATCTAAATTTCAGTATGATTAATATTTCACATAAATGATACTTTATGATATTTAAATAATTATAAAAATAATACAAAAACTTAGATTAGCTATAACTTTGTGTGTGATTACCAAATATAGGTCTTAAATACTCATAAAACCCTAAGGAATATTTTGGAAGTATTAATTTTGTCATTTGAATTAAATTTAGACTAATTATAATTAGGACCTAACCCTAATTAAGCTATTTAACCTTAGAACTTCAAATAGCCATAGTAAATCAATTTAGTTCCAAATTAGGTGATCCAAATATCAATTTAGATCAAAAAAACCTAATTTAAAGTAAACTACAAAAATATTTAGGGTCCAACAGTTAGATTTCTTAATTAACCTTAATTAATCTAAATATTAATTAGTGAATATTAACAAAACTAATTATCCAAATTGAGTAATTTTAATTTCAGAGAACTCATAAAGTAAATTAGAACCTAATTGTGCAATTAGTTTAATAATTTTATGACTAGTTTCACTAATCACTCACTAATCATATTAAACTCTAATTAATTAAACCTAGAACTTATATTGGCTATAACTTAGCCAATACATATCAGAATCTGATAATTTTATGTTCTATGGAAATTTTAGGACATAATCTACAATAAACTAATATAAATTTTAGATTTCATTAAGGGTAAAATTAATAATATGCCCTTATAAAGTCAAATTCCCAATTTGATCTTATTAGGCATAATAATTAAGTAACTTAATAAAATATTCAAATATTCATTTTTATTATTATTATAGAAATTTAATATTACAAATCATGTTAAAAGCATAAAAACATTAAATTAATGAATTAAATTATTTTTGGCAGATCAAAGAAATTGAATTGATTGAAATTGTATCAAAACATTCAGGTACGTAAATTTACTTATAAGTTTTATTTCAGTATTCTTATTTAAGTCATTTTTCATTTGAGCACTATTTATTCCAAAACTGTTTACTGCTATTAAATCTGCAAAAGAATATTATTAAATAAGCATGTAACAAAAGGTAAAAAATGATATATATTATTGTGGTGTTTGTCTTTGGAGGATGGAAAGCAACACTGAGAATCTGTACAGATTAGGCCTACTGGCAGCCCCTGAGAGTTATATGGAAGGATTTAGCCCTTTTTAGGAAGTGGGCAAATCTAGAGGAAAGACACACCATCAGTTCCTATTTTGAGTAAGCTACCGACGGGTACTGAGATAAGCTTCCTACAGGTTATGCATATAGGTTTACATACAAATACTTTTGATAAAATTTATGCTTTTCATATATGTTAAATTTCAAAGATAATATGCAGGGCAGTATTTAAATTTGAGAAATTTACTTTCTTTTCATATATGCAGATATTTGTTTCAGTTCCATATTTGATTTATGCCTATTATAGGATGCTAGAATTATTCTTATAAGAACGATTTGCGTACTCTTACCTAACTGGTAACTGAATTTTTTAGGTTTTGATAATTAAAAGATTTTGAAGATCTGCCTAAGAAATCAAAAAGAGAAGCAGTTGATATGTGAGAAAATAAAGATGTTTAATTTATTATTGTAAATATTAAAAATTGTTGTAAATTTATATATGTATGGCTCTGAATGTAAATGTAGATATGTATATATTATATTTTCTTTATTTTCATAAATGCATATTTTCCATTGTATGAATCATTCTTTTGAGACTCTCGAACTTCGATCCCTGGTCGCCACATGTGATGATTGTATACACATATTTAGAATATTTTCAGGAAATATGGTTCTTAACACTTAGTTTGATTAAGCCACCCTAATGAAGTGATCTTTGATAGGAGGCATCACTCGATAGCGATTTATATCTCAAGCTAAGTCATTAAGATGCACAACTCACAGTCACACTTAGTATCCTAAAGAAGGTGACTCGAATTACTTAGTTTGTTTAAGCCACACCTATTGAAGCGATCTTCACTAAGAGGCATCACCCGATGGTAATTTATATTTTAATTATACTAAAGAATGAGTCTCTATTTATAACACTCTTAGTCTTTGAAGATTTACTCTAACGGGACTGTATTCGTCTAATTCCTCGGGATAGCACCTGGTCATAAGTCAATATTAGAGTGAATCAACCAATTCTGAATACTACTGAAGTAATCCAGTACTATGGGTATACCATACTATACCAACTAATAATCTGGGTTCAGACAATTCTATTTAATTAACAAGATTTATCAAAGCTCTTAATCATTACTCTAAATGGGTGAGTCCTACTTAAGGCTCCAAGGGTGTGATCATAGAGATCACTCAATAATGATTTTTACCGCAAGGGGAAATTCCATTCTATATGCTTTAGGTAGTTCCTACCACAAGGTGTCAAGATCAACCTCTAAGGTTATGAAGGATCATCTAAGATTCTTATCTCAACAAGTTACAAAAGTTCTTCTTACCTCAATATATCAATAATTAAGGTCTTTAAATATTTTAAGAATGATCCTAAAGTAAGACCCTTAAGATCTCACTTTTCTACTTCTTAAGTTAACATTCAAGGTTTACTTATTAGACTTGGATTTAAGCGATCAGATCTGATGTATAAAATCCATCTAATCATACTATATTCTACAATCACGGGATGAAATCAAATGTATTATTAGAGTTAGATCATTTCATAAATCATTATAATTTTATTTTTCATCTTATGCCAATAATCTTATATAAGAGATAATCAAAAATCTAAAGTTTAGGTTCAGATAATTCAATCACACAGATTTAATATTAACCTTAACATTTTTAATTCAATAATTTAAGATCAATACTAAACCAGATGCATTATTGGAATAATGTCAATTAAATTATCTTTCAATCAAGTTAATTAATTAAGTGATTAAGATTTAGATATTAATCTAAACAAGTTAGGGTTTAACCCATAACCTTTCTACCATTAAGACCAAAGGTTAATTTAAAGGTCAATAATAAATCAATATATTATTAGTGTATTAATGATGATAATTTCAGGTTTAGATTAAGGGGCTATTTGGTTTGCTGGCATTGAGTGTTATGTGATGTTATTTAAAATTGTAGATAAGATAATAGCTGTTTGTTTGATATCATTTGAGCAATAACATCTCAAAAAATTACAAAAATGCCATTGTATAATGTTATCTGAATGTCGGTCAAAAACCAATCGACATTCAGATAACATTATGCCAATCTATCACGGGAGAGGTAGGGTACTTCGCGCGCGACTTGGAGATTCGATGCCTAGCCTTGCCTGTCGTCGCTGCCATCGCTACCAGACGCACGGAAGGTCGCAGTTGCCTCTCGCTGCTTGCTGAGATCGCTGCCTTCTTCATTTCCTTCATCGCTCGCCGAGCCTTCGTTGCCTTCGCCGCTCACGGAGCCTTCGTTGCCTTCGCCGATCGTTGCCTTCTTTATTGCCTTGCCGAGCCAGACACGTTGAAGGGTTCTTCGTTGCCTTTTCTTTATATGCGATTCTGCCGAACACATTGAACTCTATGGGAAGAGGACTTTGTGTTTACCGTCTTAGTTGTATTTGACAAGGCTACGTAGTTGAGACTACTCATTTCAGTCCTTCAGCGCTCCTTGCTGAGCCTGACTCCCTCTAATAAGTCTTTTTTCTACTGTTAAATTAATTCCTTGTTATTTATAGAAGATAGATTACATATATCTTTAACATTATTTTGGACATTTTCTTAATTCATACAAAATCAATGTTGTTAGGAGTCTACAGAATTGCTTGAGTTGCATTTGAGGAGCTAGTTATCATACTTGTTGTGGGTGAGGACTATAATTAGGCATTATCTTAATTCACACAAAATATATTAAGATATTGATTATGGCTCTAGATATGATGTTCTCTTATAGCTGTGAAACTTTTAAATAATGAATGAATGATATTTCTATTTTAGGAGCTAGTTGTTGCACTCGTTGTGGGTTAGGATTGTAGCCATCATTTTTTCCTTATCACCGGTTATTATTTTTATTAAAATTGTAATTTGTTAAGATTTTAATTGTGGCTCTAGATATGTTGTTCTTGTAAAACTTGTCATATTCAAGATTAACAATGGAGTATGTGTGATTATTAAACATTAATGCAATAAATGATGATTCTTTTTTAGTTGGTTGTATATTTTTATAAGTTAAAACATTATTTGAATAGTTGAATTTTGATATATTATACTAGCAAATTTTATAATAATATATGATGTCCTCGTAAAGATTACTTGCGAGATTTTTATGAAGGCAATGACTATGTTTCAGTGTTTATGGTCCGCATGAAGAAGGAACCTTTCTTTCAATTATGTGATACATTAAAATCTAGGAATCTCTTAAGGCCAATAATTCATATTTCAGTTGAAGAGCAAGCATCAATATTTTTATATAAAATAGGGCAAAGTGCACGCATAAGATTAATTAGCTTCATATTCAAGAGATACTGTGAAACTGTTAGTAGATATTTTTATTAAGTTTTGCATGCGATTAGAGCATTGCATAATGAAATGATTACTCCTCCTAAAGTTGAAACACATTCAAAGATAGCCTAAAGGGCTCGGTATATGCCATAGTTTAAAGTAATAGTTGATTTATATGTGTTTACGATATAACTTGATTGTGCCACAGTAATAAGTAAAAGCTTCATTTATCTAGAACTGTATTGGAGCTCTTGATGGAACTCATATTAAAGCATTCGTGCCAACGGACCAAGTTGCAGCATTTCGTGGCCGAAAAGGAGATCCATCGCAAAATGTCCTAGCCGTTGTGGGTTTTGATTTGAATTTTGTATACGTTTTGGCAGGATGGGAAGGATCTGCGCATGATGCAACGGTGTTGCGGAGTGCTTTGGAGAGACCAAATGGCCTAAAGGTACCCGATGAAAAGTATTATCTTGTAGATGTTGGATACTCTACAAAGTTTGGATTTATAGGTCAATATCATGGGACACTGTATCACTTAAAAGAGTGGACAAATCGTGAGCCTACAACTGCTAAAGAGCTTTTTAACTTACGACATTAATCATTACAGACTACAGTTGAGCGAGCTTTTGGCACTTTAAAGAATCATTTTAAAATATTATTCGAAACATTGTGGCCTTTTTTCCCATATCCAGCCCAAGTTAATATTGTCATTGCTTCTTGTATAATTCATAATTGGATAATCAAATATGGAGGAGATCAATTAGTTTACAGTGATGAATTTTGCATTAATGAAATCATAATAGCTGACGACCAACTAATTATTGATGACAACATGGAATAGGTACAACATAGGGATAACTTATGCTGGCAAATGTGGAATCGCAAAACTCAATTGGGTTACTAGTGATTTGTAAGAAGTTGTTCATGCAATAGTTTCTGTGGAAGAATCCAATCTGAAATGTCTTTTCTATGATGTTATTTTTTTGTTAATTTATATTTGCAGTGTTCTTAACTATTTAGATCCATATTTTGTAGTTTTGATGCTTAATTCAAATGATAATATATATACAAGTACAAAGAAAGTGTTTGATATGCAGATTTGTGCTACTTGTGATTTGTAAAATAGTTTTGATGTTGGCATTAAATATGATTTATTTAAATATTACTTAAAATTTAAATATTAATGTTCTTGACCTCGATGTGCAGATTGTATGGCCTCCAAGCTTCCCATTCGTAAGCAATCAAACAATACAAATAACACTAAAAATGTCTTGGATGACAAACCTGAAAGTAATCATGGGAAGGGCCGAAATTATTTACCAGAGGATTAAAATAAGGGTCGAGTGTCACTCTTGCTAACCCCTCACTTACTATTGGATTCGGATAAAATCGATAATCCATCTGATTAGGAAATGATTAACACAGAATCAATATAACATTCACTATATAAGTAAACGTACAGAGTGCGAAAACAGTAAATGACATCCAAACATCACAATATAATATTAGTGCAAAATATGGCTCAGAATATAAGCATATAAATCCAAATACACGGTCAAGGGTACCTATATTATTACAACAATTAAAGTTTAAATGAAAAGGAAATGCAAATGCACTCATCCTCACATATAAATCTAAGGACTAGATATGCTCTGGCCCGAGCTACTGCTCCTCCTCTAGGTATAGCTCCTCCTTAGGTACTGGATCCTCTATCTACTCTATTCCTGCCATTATCGATTTCACAACGTAGGGCCCCAGCCAAAAAGGAGAAAATCTTGTGTTAGACAATTGTCTAAGTACATTTTAAGCTGATAAGTGTTATATGTGTTTTGTAATATCACCATTTTACCATTTCTAAGCAATAACCATACAAATATAGGAGCAACTAGCAAAGCAATAGAGAAGGAAAAAGTTATAAATAATCATTTATAACTTAAGCAAAAAGAGAGGCTAAGATATGCCTCACATGCAAACTAAATAGGGCAAGGCATATATAAATAACTAAACAAGTGCTGAAAGAAATTACTACATCCTAAACATGCTGGTGATCAAATAAAATATGCAAATTAAATAACATAACTCAGCAATGATACATATAATAGCAGCAAAGTTCTAACATCCTAAAATATATATATAAGCAGGACAAAGGAATAACTGACTGAATAAAAATGCTGAAAAGTAACCAAAATATCAAACTGCATATATATAACATCTGTGTACTAACTGCCATACAGAAAAGAGTTAATCTAGCCCACTGAATATCAAAAGGATCCTAATTTTATCAAGGAGACTAGGCGCAAACTATATAACCCTAGTGTCATACAAGGAGACTAGGCAGATATAAGGGTTTTCTCCTAGTGTCATCAAGGAGACTAGGCAAAGAAAACACAATAAATCTTCTCTTAGTGTCAACAAGAAGACTAAGCAAAGAAGATATAAACCAAGTCTTCTTCTAGTGTCAACAAAGAGACTAGGCAAAGAAGACATAACTTAGAGGCAGCTCTAACACATATAATTATTATCTTTAATCAGTCACTTTAATATTCTCGCAAGGAATCTAAGGAGTCTCCATATTTTCCTAACATTTTATTTATGCATCAAAGATCTTAGATGATATGCTCAAGAAGTTAAGGCACAAAAATACAAGGAATGCGTAGCAACAATCATCAAAGTAAGCAAGAGACTCTACTAAACATGGTGATATCATTTGTTTTCTACTTAACCATTCTAACTATTCCAAGTTACAAAAGTTCAGGATCACCATTTTCCTACTATCGAGTGTAACTTAGAAACTCGTCCTTATAAGTTAAAAAGGATTAGAACTGATCAGGTTCTAATCTAGTTCAATCAGATAGACGACTATGAATTGAATCAATAAATCATACGTCCTAGTTTTGTGAATTTAGACGCTCTATCTAAGATTTAATCAATATCTTCTAAACCTATAGATTATGGATTAAACACTACGAGATTTAGGTTTACTCATATAACCCAAAAAGGATAAGAGTTAAGTTCTAGGTTTTATTCTAAAAGTGATCCATTTATTAAGGCAAATCCTATTAGGTAATCAAACTTAATATGATGAATCTCCTATCCTAAAACTAAGTTAAGAGATAAAATAATCAGAATAAGTTGTAAAATTTTAAGAACTAATAAAACCAAGGTTTCATTCATTGAATAACCCATTTACCCAATGAATTAAATCTAATCTAGGATCTAGTCCTAGTCTCAAGAGTAGTCCTTATGTGATATGTAATATCATAAGGAAAAAGGACTTAGAGAAATTTTTAGGGATTTTGACAAATTGACCTAAATATTGATTTTACTCACTTAAATAATTCTAATATAGTTCAAATATTGATTTTTTAGTGAATTATAAGACTAATCAAATGTTAAGGATTGTTTAACCTAAATTTTGAGCAAAATGACTATTTTGCCCCTACTCAAGGGTCTAAAAAGTCAACTTTCAATTTAAGGCTCTAAATTAGGATTTCTTATTGTCAAATAATTTATTACTGTCTGACATGGAGATAGACAGTAAGTATGCCAAATTTGGATAAGAAATGGGTTATATAGGTCCAAACTAAGGTTTTCGACCTAATGGGTATTTTGGTAGTTACACTTCATGAAATCTAAATTTTTATATAGTTTACTGTTGATTGTTGTTCAATGATTCCATAGAGTCCAGGAACACTAAATTCAGAGGTTTAATGAATTATTTATAGCTATTTGAATTCATAAGGGTAAATTGGTAATTTTCTAATTTTATAGTGTTTAAAACCTAAATATTACTCTAGATTATTGTTGGCATTGAAATTCTAAGGTATCCAACAATTTGCACGATGAATTTTAGGTTCAAGGTAGATTTTGATCACTTATTAACAATGGCAAGGTTTTCAAATTTAACTTTCATATAAAATTTTATGCAATATTCAATTTTAACTAAAATATGTTCAAATTTAGTATAACTCAACCCCACTAGGGTCCTAAGGGTCTTAAAATATCAAAACATTTGAGTTTTGGCCATTTTAGCCAAAATTGGGCAATTTTACAAAATATGGCCAGTTTCTAGAATTTCTAGAAATTTTGCAAAATTTTGGTGCTGTAGCGCGCTGGAGTGTGCTGTAGCGCTTTCCGCGCGGTAGCACGCTGTAGCGCTTTCTGCGCGACAGCGGGCGGTAGCGCCTTTTGCAACGCGGCTTGCTGCAGTCCGCTGCGATCCGCTGTAACCCGCTGCAATCTGCTGTGACCCACTGCAGCGCGCTACGGCGCCCTGTAGCGGTTCATTTTGCAAAACTACTGTTCAATTAATTTATTTTGTCATTTCCTAATATTTGAAATATTTCCGCTAAGGTCTGCTGCAGCGCGCTACAGCGCACTGGAGCGTCCCATTTTGCAAGTTACTGTTTAATTAATTTTTATGACCGTTTCCTAAGTTTCGTGAAATGCCGCTGCAAACCGCTGCAGCGCGCTATAGGGCGCTGTAGCGGTTCATTTCGCAATTTTACTGTTCAATTAATTAATGTGTATTTTTTATAAGATTTCATGTCCGCTGCAGCCCGTGGCAATTTGCTGCAGCACGCTGCAGCGGTAGACGGTGATTTCGCCAGGTGCGAAACTCGCAAGAGCCATTTTTCGAGCTTAATTACTCTCAATCGAGAGAGTTCCATGAGTTGTGTTATATATCAATGGAAATGTATTTCCGATACCTTTCCATCAACACTAAAATCGGTACGAACAGAACATCCTAACTATATTAAAAATACAGATGAATGACAGGGTATACAGGATACAGGAAAAACAGAGCATTTTTCCATGATGCTTTCAAGAGCCTTAATGGTTTCCATAGTTAAACATGGATATCTAGAGATATATTCAAGCATTGTAGCTATATGAAGAAGGCAAAAGAGATGGGTAAATGGGTACCTTAGTGTAACAACCCAGGTTGTTACCGTAGTTAATTAGGACTAACCCTAAATCTTAAACACAATTATAAGTGTCAATTAGGTCAATTGGAGTCAACCTCTGAAACCTAGTCCAAATCAGGAGTCAAATAAATCGAATCCTGATTTCTGGAAATCCAAAGACCCTAGAAATTGACCTATTTAAATTGACCTCCGATCAAAAAATGGACACTGCCATTGCGTTCCTCAGCCTCAAATTAGCTTGGGGTAAAGTTTTCGTGTCAATCGGAAGTCGTCGAAATTTCGACGAATATTTAAACAATATTTAAATACCCCAAAAATTGAGAATATAAAATACTCGTCGGATCAAAAATCCGACCTCGCCGTTGCATTCCTCACCCCTTAATTAGCTAGGGGTGAGTGTTTGAAATTTTTCTAAAAGCCATTTATTTATTTGGAATTTTCTTAAAACTAAATTAATTTTGATAAATTAATTAGATTATTTAATAAATTAATTAAGAGGCAAACGGCGCCGTCAGACCCTAAACCGCGCCCATTAGATTGAACGGATTGATCTGAACCGTTCGATCGGCTCAGGAGCCACCTCCTTCGGGATCGATGCCCTAGCGCCACGCGGCGAGCGCCGCCTCCCCTCGCGCCCAACCGGCGTGGAGCAGCCTCGGCAGCTCCGCCTCGGGGCCTCTAAAGCACCCTCCTCGATCCCAGCCCGAAGCCTGCTCCGTCCCAAACCCTAGATCGTGAGGAGGCTGTCGGTGCGACCCCCCCAGCAAACCCTACCTCCCCGGCGCTCGATCAGGTACCTCGATTCCCTTAGTCTCGTTCAATTCTCAACCTCGTATGCTGCAATACTCCATTGATCGCAAATGACGTATGCTTGAGATCGCCAAATCGATCGAGTCTTCTACTAGATTGGTAGTAGGGCTCGGGTAGCTTCGAAGAGTCCGCCGGTCTAGATCTAGGTTTGAGATTTGCGCTCGAGTTGCCTCGCCGTAGGTCATGACCCAGCATCGGCTTGGAAGGTCTCCCCCTCCTCTGTCCGTTGCCGTGCGGGTCGATACCCGACGCCGCCGAAGGCCCGATCAAACCTCGTGCCCTAGCTCGCGGTGACCGTTCGGGGAGGGGAGTCGTCCCGGGTAGGGTCGGCCAGACCCGACCCGCTCGCGCGCGTGCGAGCCACGTACGCGCTGCGATCGAGAGCGCGGGCCCCGCACGTCCGCTCAGCGGTTGTCATGTGGGCCCCGCTGCAGCCCAGCCTCCACCCGGAGCGTGCCACGTGTCCTGGCGGGCCCCGCGCCCTCTGCCTCGGCCAATGGCAGCCTGCCACGTGGCTGTGGTGGACCCGCCGCCATCATATCTGCAAAATAATAATTATTATATATATATATATATATATTATAAATATAATATATGTATATATAAATATATATATATATCAGTTAATTATAATTATATTAGTATTAGATATGATAATCTGTTAATATTAAGAATATGATTAGAACTTAATTAATACTAAATTAGATGAATGTTAATTGATTAAAATTTAGGTTAAGTGGTTTACTAATAATTAAAATAAATTAATTGATATTAGAGTCCATCATTAATATTAAATTCTATTAATTAATAATTAATGATAATTAGATTAATTAAATTAATTTAATTAGGCATATAATCTGTTAATGTTAATTAGATTAGTATTAATTAAATTAATTAATATCTATTATATTAATTAGGGTAATATTAATTCAAGTAAATAAATTAAAAATTTAGATATCAAATCATTTAAATATATGAATAGTAAATAATAATAATATTTATAATTAAATTAATTAATGGATTAATTAATATTAATTAGTAATTAAGCCAAATTAATCACAGATTAATTAAGGTTAATAATTTTAGAAATTTTATATAAAAACTTTATGAATGAACAGTAAATTAATACATTTTGAATAAATGAATAGTAAAATAATTCAAATTGTATTTTTGAATAGTAAATTTTAAAAGTTTAATAACTTTTTGTAGGATGATCCAAACATAGCCAATATAGGTCTTAAAATACTCAAAAAAATGTAAGGATTCAAATAACGTAATGTAAAAATTTATTTCGGGGTACGTATAACGAGGTAGCATTTTATGACCTCTTTAGAGCCTCATAACTTTTTACCCGATTATCGAAATATAGTCAATATGGGTCTTAAAATGCTCAGGAGAGCGGCTCCATCACTGTAGTAGTATTAGTTTTCCCATTTAGACATCAAGATAAAAAGTCAACCTTAGAATTCAGAGTTGACTTCAGTGAAAAATGACCAAATTATCCCTAGAATTCAAACGACCATAACTTGGTCAATTCAACTTCAAATTTAAAAATTTGAGATGCTAACTAGTTTAGAATTTCAATGTCACCAATAAACTGAAATAACATTTAGGTTCTGAACCCTAAAAATTTAGAAAATGACCAAAATACCCCCAACCTTAGTTAGGTCATAACTTGACCATTTGAAGTCCAAATTGGGTCTACTCCCTACCAACATACTCAGTACATAATATGGAATCTATAGAAACTGAGTTTGCTGAAATTGGACCTCAAACGAAAAAGTTCAGTTTTGTCACACGTTGACCGACTCGAATTTACTAAATTGCCCTTCAAACTTATAATATCCATAACTTAGTCAATTGACCTCAGAATGCAGTGTTCTTAGACTCTATCGAATCCTTGAATAGTAGCCTACAATAAACTACATAAAACTTGGTTTTCAGTAGAGTAAAAATCTCTTAAAAGTCCTTAAGTCAAAAACATTAGTTTGAACCTGTAGGACCCGTTTCTCGTCCAAATTGGACAAACTTACTGTCTATCCTCAAGTTAGACAGTAAAAAATCATAGGGAAAATAGAAACTCCAATTTGGGCACTTAAATCAAAAGTTGACTTTTTGGACCCTTAAGTAGGGGCAAAATGGTCATTTTGTCAAAAATTTAGAATATACATCCTTAACCTTTAATTAGTCTTTTAAAATACTAAAACTAACTTTATAACCATACTAGTGATATTTAAGTAAGTAAAATCAATAGTTATGTCAGATTCTAGAATTTTTCATAAGTCTTTAACACTACATCTTAGGGACCCTTCCTGAGACTAGGACTAGATCATATGGTTAATTTCATTCATTGAAAAATAAGGTTTTTCAATGAATGAATCCTTGGTTTTATTAGTTTCTAGAATTTTCAACTTATTTTTGATTATTTTGTTTTATGAACTTAGATTTAAGATAGGAGATTCATCCTATTAATTTTGATTATTTAATAGGATTGACCTTGACTATTAGATTACTAGTATAATGAAACTTAGATCTTAGGTCTTATTCCTTTTGGATTATGTGATTAAGCCCAATTTCATGGTGTTTAATCCATAATCTATAGTTTATTGGTTTTAGTTAGAACACCTAAAATTATCAATTAGGTCGTAATAATTTATTATTTAACTTCTATAGTCGACTTTGATTTGGTATATTAGGACCTAGCTAGTTGTGGCGACCCTCACCCTTAACCCTCAATAGGTTTAGATTAAGGGTGGAGTGTCACTCTGGTTAACCCCTCACTTAGCATTGGATTAGGATAAACTCCACAATCCACCTGATTAGAGAAAGGTTAACTCAGAATCAATCAAGCAGTCACTATATAAGTAAAAATACAGAGTGCGGAAGCGATAAATAAATGACATCCAAGCATCATAATATATATAAGAAGAGAAATATAACTCAGAAATGTAGTATAGTGAAATTTGAACACACAGTCACAGGTACCTGTATTATTACATTAATTAAAATTTAACAAAATAAATGTTCAAAATCCACTCATCCTCACAAGTAGTAAATGACTAGATATCTTCTGGCCCCAACTGCTGCACCTCCTCTAAATAAGGCTCCTCCTCGGGTGCAGGCTCCTCAAACTGCTCTAAGCCTGATATTGTCGGTTTCACAATGTAGGGCCCCAGCAAAAAAAAAAGAAAATCTGGTTAGACAATTGTCTAAGTACATTTTAAGTTAAATTTTTAATAAGGTTATATAATATCACCATTTTACCATTTACTTCTAAGCATGATATGTAAATACAGGAGCAGTAAGCAACACAAGTAAAAAGGTAAACTATAGACTATGCTCTATAGTATAAACAAGGCAAAGAAATGAGGCTGAAGCATGCCTCGCATAACAAGTAATCAAGGAAAGGCATATAAGTGTAAATATAATTGAATAATGCTGGAAGAAAAATTCTACATCCTAAATATGCTGGTGATCAATAAAAATAACATGCTAATTAAAAATGAATAACTCAGCAGTGATATATACATATAGCAGCAAGATTCTACATCCTAGATATATATAAAGCAGTACAAGGAAATAACTGACTGAAAAAGAATATACTGAAACAACCACAACTGCATATAAAACTATAATACATCCACTGCCATACAGAAAAGAGCTACACTAGCTCGCCAAAAGAAACTGAAGATCTTAGCACGATACGGCTAGGGCTACTCCTAGCTCGATACGACTAAGCCAACAACAGTCACATATATGACCCTAACACGATACGACTAGGGCTACTCCTAGCTCGATACGGTTAGGTCACCAACTATCATACCGAAATATCCTAGCACAGTACGGCTAGGGCAACTCCTAGCACGATACGGCTAGGGCAACATTCGGTATGATCAAAAGAACACTGAGAGGCAGCTCAATCACATCAATTCATTATCATTTCACTTATTTACTTTAATATTTTCATAAGGAATCTACGGAGTCTCCATAATTTCCTAACATTTTATTTATGCATCAAATGTCTTATATGATATGTTCAAAGAAAATATAAGGCACAAAATTACAAGGTATGCGTAGCAACAAATAACAAGTAAGCAAGGGACTCGACTAAATATGATGATATCATTTGTTTTCTACTTAACCAGCTAACTATTCCAAGTTACACAAGTTCAGGATCACCATTTTCCTACTATCGAGTGTAACTCAGAAATTCGTCCTTATAAGTTAAAAAGGATTGGAACTGATTAGGTTCCAATCTAGTTCAATCAGATAGACGACTATGAATTAAACAAATAAATCATACGTCCTAATTTTATGAATTTAGACGTTCTAACTAAGATCTGATCAAGATCTTCTACACCTATAGATTATGGATTAAACACTACGAGATTTTAGGTTTAATCACATAATCCAAACTGGATAAGACCTAAGTTCTAGGTTTTATACTATAAGTGATCTACTAGTTAAGGCAGATCCTATTAAGTAATCAAACTTAATAGGATGAATCTCCTATCTTAAATCTAAAGTTAAAAGATAAACTAATCAGAATGGGTTGTAAAATAAAATAATATCTAGAAACTATTAAAACCAAGGTTTCACCCATAGGGTATCCCAATTTACCCCAATGAATGAACACTAACCTATGATCTAGTCCTACTCTCAGGAAAGGTCCTTAAGGGGGATGCTTAAGACTTAGGAAAAAAAATTATTGGAATTCAATTTAATGACTTGTTTTATTTACTTACATGGTACTAATATGATTACATTATTAAACCTAGTATTCTAAGATTTTAATTAAGGGCTAAAGTTGCGCATTTCCAATTTTAAGGTAAAATGACTATTTTGCCCCTACGTTATGGGTCAATCAACTTTTGATTTAGGGGTCCAAACTGAGTTTTATCTTCTCCACCTAATTCCTTACTGTCTAACTTGAAGATAGACAGTAAGTACGTCCAATTTGGACGATAAACGGCCGAGTTATGGCTAAAATAAGGCTAGGGGTATTTTGGTCATTTCTCTAAATTTTAGGGTTCAAATCCTAAATATTATTTCTGTGAAAATGATGACATTGAAATTCTAAACTAGGTAGCTTCTTGAATTTTTGGATTTGGAGTTAAGTTGACCAAGTTATAGCCATTTGAAGTCAAAGGGCATTTTGGTCATTTTTCACTACAGTCAACTCTAAATTCTAGAGTTGACTTTTTGTCCTGATATCCAAATTGGAAAACTAATACTACCACGGTGATGGGGCCGCTCTCCTGAGCATTTTAAGACCCATATTGACTATGTTTCGATAATCGGGAAAAAGTTATGGGGTCTTAAAGAGGCTCTAAAATGCTACCTCGTTATGCGTACCCCGAAACGAAATTTTACATTACGCCATTTGATCCTAAATATTTTTCTGAGTATTTTAAGACCCATATTGGCTATGTTTGGATCATCCTACAAAAAGTTATTAAACTTTTAAGATTTACTATTCAAAAATACAATTTGAATTAATTTACTATTTATTTATTCAAATTGAATGATTTTACTGTTCATTCCTAAAGTTTATTTAATTAATCACTGTTTAATTATTAATTAATTAATTAATTAATTTTATTGTAGTAAAATAATTAGTGCTAATTACTGTTTAATTAATCTTAATTAATCTCTAATTATATTTATTTATTTAAAATTAATGTTTATTCATAAAGTTTTTATTTAATTAATCACTATTTAATTATTAATTAATTAATTAAATAATTTTACTGTAGTAAAGTAATTAGTGCTAATTACTGTTTAATTAATATTAATTAATCTCTAATTATATTTAATTATTTAAATTTACTGTTAATTCCTAAAGTTTTTATTTAATTAATCATTATTTAATTATTAATTAATTAATTAAACAATTTTACTGTTCAAAAGTAATTAATTATCCTAATCACTGTTTAAGATTTAATTAACACTTAATTAATCCTTAATTAATCTTTAATTATAATTATTTAATTAAAATTACTGTTTAAAAGTAATTAGTACTAACCCTAACTTAATTAACCACTAACAGTAATTAATTAGGGCTAAACAGTAATTAATTAACACTAACATTAATTTAATTAATTTCTAATTAACTGACAGTGGGCCCCACTGACACGTGGCACCTTCAGAGGCTGCCACGTGGCACAGTGGACCCCACGGGCTGCTGACTCAGCTCGGGTGACTGGGCAGTGGGTCCCACCTGACACGTGGCACTGCCAGAGGCTGCCACGTGGCACTGTGGGTCCCATGGTTGCTGACTCAGCCTGGCTGACGGGGCTGTGGGCCCCCACTTGACACGTGGCGGGCCCGTAGGCGGCCACGTGGCCAGGTGGGCCCCACCCGCACTGACGTGGACCCGACCCGGACGGGTCGCGCTCGGGTCGGCCCAGCCCGACCCGAAGGCGTGACCGAATTCCGGGGGTTCGGCGGACCGAACCCAGTCCACTTCGGGGACCTGGTGCGCCCGATCGGGTGGGTTTTAGCACGATCGGAACGGTGGATGTGAAGATGACATGTTGATCTACCTATCATACAATTTTTGCAACAATCGAACGGTAAACGAGGGAGATCGGGGTACCTGAAGTTCGGATCGGCGAAGGATTCGGCGGAAAAAAAAAGGGCTGACTTCCGGGCTTGATTCCGGCTCGATCCGGGCTCCGATCGGTGAAAACTCGGAGCCTAGGGGTAGGCCGAGGTCTTATAGACCGGACGGCGACCTCGCCGAGGCCTGGATGTGGCCAGATTGGCCAAAAAATGCGACGGGCCGCCGCGTGTCACGCGGGCGGAGAGGGCGAGGAAGACGCCTCCGGACCGTCGGATCTGTGCGATCGCGGACGGTCCGGATCGCTCTAGACCACGCGACGCGGATCGCGGCAGAGGGCCGTGGGATTCGCGCGCGATCGGACGGTCTGGATCGCTCCAGACCGCGTGACGCGGATCGCGGCCGAGAGACGTTGGATCCGCGCGCCATCGGACGGTCCGGATGGATCCGTCCGATCTAACGGCGCCGTTAACTGGAGTTAACGGCGTCGTACGGCGCCGTTAATTAATTAATTAATAATTAATTAATTAATTAATTAATTATTATTATTAGTTTTTTTTTTTAAGAAAAACATTTTCAGAAAAAAGAAATTTTGAACATGTTTTTCCTAGCTAATTTGGGGTCAAGGAATTCAATGGCACAGTCGGATTTTCGATCCGACGAGTATTTTGACACCTCGATTTCTGTGATATTTTTATTATTACAATATTCGTCGAAATTTCGACGACTTCCGATTGACACGAAAACTTCACCCCAAGCTAATTTGGGGTCAAGGAATTCAATGGCGTAGTCAGATTTTTGATCCGACGAGTATTTTGATACCTCGATTTCCGTGATATTTTTATTATTAAAATATTCGTTGAAATTTCGACGACTTCCGATTGACACGAAAACTTCACCCCAAGCTAATTTGGGGTCAAGGAACGCAATGGCGGTGTCCATTTTTCGATCGGAGGTCAATTTAAATATGTCAATTTTCGAGGTTCATGAAATTCTCAAAATAAAGATTTAATCCGTTTGACCTCTAGTTTGGACCGGATCTTGGTAGTTGACTCCAAATGACCTAATTAGCACTTAAGATTATGTTTAAGACTTAGGGTTAGTCTTAATCAATCATGGTAACAACTTGGGTTGTTACACTAGTCCTGATATTTTGTAACATGTAAGGACAAATTTTTAAGTTACACTTGATATGCGGGAAAATAGTGATCCTGAACTTGTGTAATTTGGAATAGTTAGAACGAATAATAGAAAACAGATGGTATCACCATATTAGTAGAGTCTCTTGCTTATTCTGATACTTTGTACTATACATTCCTTGTATACTTGAGCTTACTTCATTGGACATTTCATATAAGATAATTTTGTGCATGAAAATGAAAACTTAGAATATTAGGACAACAGTTGCCTTTGGGTCCGATTTATGGTGATTATGGTGCACATTTGCCCCGATGGACAGGGGTAAGGTGAGATCAGGATGCTTAACATTCTTTTTGAGGAGAGTGTGTTAGGCTTGGGACCCGCATAGTCTTGTAGACGTGCTTGACTCCTCAGTTATTTCTAACGGTTGTCCATAGAAACAAAAGTAAAATAACTAAAATATGTTGCATAAGTATTGTCTGCCTCTTCAGTCATGCAGTATGTTCAGTATGTTTGTAGATTGAGATGTATATATATATATGTGGGCCAGTTTGGCTAAGTTTTCTAATATGGCAGTCAGTATACAGAGTTTGGATTTGCAGTTGTAGTATTTGGCTATGTTTTGGCATTATTTATTTAGTCAACTATTTCTTTATACAGATATTATATAGTAGGATGTTAGATTTTGTTGCTATTTATATGTATCACTGCTGAGATTTATTATTGTAATTTGCATATTTCATTTGATCACCAGCATGTATTAGGATGTAGCATTTTCTTTCAGCATATATTTAGTTATTTATATTTTATGCCTTACCTTGTTTACCTGGCTTTTGAGGCATGTCTTAGCCTCCTTTGTTTAAGTTATAAATGTTATTTATAACTGTTCTTCTCTCTTATTGTATTGCTAGTCGCTCCCTGATATATTGTTGCTTAGGAAAATTGTGTAAAGTGGTGATATTAAAAATATATAAAAATGTATCAGCCTAAAATGTACTTAGACAAATTATCTAACCAGATTTTCTCTTTTTTTGGCTGGGGCCCTACATTGTGAAACCGATAATAGCAGGCATAGAGCAGATAGAGGATCCAGCACCTGAGGAGGAGCTATTTATAGAGGAGGAGCAGTAGCTCGGACCAGAGCATATCTAGTCTTTAGAGTTATTGTGAGGATGAGTTCCTTTGCATTTACTTTTATTTAAACTTTAAATGTTGTAATAATTCAGGTACTCTTGACTGTGCATTTGGATTTATATGCTTATATTCTGAGTTATATTTTGTACTTATGTTATATTGTGATGCTTGGATATCATTTATTGCTTCCGCACTCTTTACTTTATAGTGACTGTTAGATTTATTCTGTGTTAATCCTTCCATAATCAGGTGGATTGTGGAGTCTATCTTAATCCAATGGTAAGTGAGGGGTTAGCTAGAGTGACACTCCACCCATAACCTAATCCTTGTTGGATTAAGGGTGCGGGGCGCCTGTAACAACCCGAGTTGTTACCATGGTTGATTAGGACTAACCCTAAGTATTAAACACAATTATAAGCGCTAATTAGGTCAAGTGGAGTCAACCTTTGAGACCTAGTCCAAATCAGGAGTCAAATGGATCGAATCTTGGTTTTTGGCAATCCAGAAACCCTAGAAATTGACATATTTAAATTGACCTCCGATCAAAAAACGGACGCCACCATTGCGTTCCTTGACCCCAAATTAGCTTGGGGTGAAGTTTTAGTGTCAATTGGAAGTCGTCAAAATTTCGACGAATATTTTAATAATAAAAATATCCCGGAAATCGATGTATCAAAATACTCATCGAATCGAATCCGACTGCGCCATTGAATTCATTGACCCCAAATTAGCTAGGAAAAACATGATCAAAATTTTCTGGAAAATATTTTTTTTTTTTTTTAAATATTATTTTAATACTTAACGGCGTACCGTTAAGTATTTAACTTTCCGTCAACTGTAGCTAACGGCGCCGTTAGATCGGACGGCACCATCGCAGTTGGATCTAATCCAGATCCAACGGCTACGGGGTCGTCTTCCTCGGCCCCGTCGCCCGCTCGCGGCACGCGTCGCCCCGCCGCCATTTTCGGCCAATCCAGCTGCTCCCCGGCCTCGGCGAGGTCGCCGACGGGTCTATAAGACCTCGGCCGACCTCTGGGCTCAGGGTTTGCGAAAATCGTAGCCCAGATCGACCCGGAATCGAGCCCCGAACCCAGCCCACCGTCCGTCTGAGCCAAACTCCGCTGACCCGCACTTCAGGTACCCCGATCTCCCCCGATTTCCGTTCGATCATCGCAAAAATTGTAGGATAGGTAGGTGAACTTGTCCTCTACCCATCCACCGTTCGGATCGGGCTCATAACCACCCGATCGGGCGCACCGAGGCCCCAAATGCAACTAGGTTCGGTCCGCCGAACCCCAGAAGGCGAAGGGTCACGGGTCTCGGGTCGGGTCGGGTCGGGTCGACCCGAGCTCGACCTGCCCGAGCCGGGTCCGCGTCAGCCACGTGGCAGCCTCTTGCAAAGCCACGTGTCTAGTGGGGCCCACTGTCTGTTAATTAATTAATAATTTAATTACTGTTAGTGTTAATTAATTACTGTTTAGCCCTAATTAATTACAGTTATTGACTAATTAAATTAGGATTAGTACTAATTACTTTTGAACAGTAACCTTAATTAATTAAGAATAATTAGAGGTTAATTTAATTAATTAAATATTAATTAAACCCTAAATAGTAATTATGATCATTAATTATTAATGAACAGTAGAATATAATTAAATACTCTTAATTAAATACTAACAGATAATTATGGCTAATTAAAAATAATTTGTGCTAATTATTTTGCTACAGTAAAATATTAATAAATATATATAAATTAATTAAATAATAGATTAATTAATGTTAATTAGCAATTAAGCCTAATTAATCACAAATTAATTAAAGATTAATGATTCCATAAATTTTATATAAAAACTTTAGGAATAAACAGTAAAATAATATAATTTGAATAAATGAATAGTAAAATAATTCAAATTGTATTTTTGAATAGTAAATCTTAAAAGTTTAATAACTTTTTGTAGGATGATCCAAACATAGCCAATATAGGTCTTAAAATACTCAAAAAAAATGTAAGGATTCAAATAACATAATATAAAAATTTATTTCGGGGTATGTATAACGAGGTAGCATTTTATGACTTCTTTAGAGCCTCATAACTTTTTACCCGATTATCGAAACATAGTCAATATGGGTCTTAAAATGCTCAGGAGAGTGGCCCCATTACCGTAGTAGTATTAGTTTTCTCATTCGGATATCAGGATAAAAAGTCAACCCTATAATTTAGAGTTGACTTTGGTAAAAATGACCAAAATGCCCCTAGAATTCAAACGGCCATAACTTAGTCAAATCAACTATAAATTGGAAAATTCAAGATGCTAACCAGCCTAAAATTTCAATGTCATCATTATAACAAAATAATATTTAGGATTTGAACCCTGGAAATTTAGGTAAATGACCAAATTACCCCTAGCCTTATTTTAGTCATAACTTGACCGTTTCTCGCCCGATTTAGGCGTACTTACTGTCTATTTTCAAGTTAGACGATAAGGAATCAATTGAAACTAAGAGAAATCAATTCTGACCACTAAGTCAAAAGTTAACTTTTTGACCCTTAAAGTAGGGGCAAATGGTCATTTTGCCCTAAGATTGAACTAAGTACCCTTATCATTTAGATAACATCCCAGAATGCCAAGACTAATATTATAATCATTTTAGTAATATTTGAGCAAGTGAAATCAACTCTTAAGCCAGATTCCAATAATTTCTGCTAAGTCTTAAGCACTACACCTTAAGGACCTTTCCTGAGAATAGGAATAGATCATAGGTTAAAGTTCATTCATTGGGTAAATTGGGTTACCCAATGGGTGAAATCTTAGTTTATTAGTTTCTAGACTTTCTTTTATTTTACAACTCATTCTGATTATTTTATCTTTAAACCTTAGATTTAAGATAGGAGATTCATCCTACTAAGTTTGATTACTTAATAGGATTTGCCATAACTAGTATATCACTAATATAATAAAACCTATAACTTAGGTCTTATCCTCTTTGGATTATGTGATTAAACCTAAATCTCGTAGTGTTTAATCCATAATCTATAGGTTTAGAAGATCTTGATCAGATCTTAGTTAGAACGTCTAAATTCACAAAATTAGGACGTATGATTTATTGATTTAACCCGTAGTCGTCTAACTGATTGAACTAGATTAGAACCTGATCAGTTCTAATTTTTTTTAACTTATAAGGACGAACTTTAGGGTTACACTCGATAGTAGGAAAATGGTGATCCTGAACTTGTGTAACTTAGAATAGTTAGATGGTTAAGTATGAAACAAATGATATTACCATGTTTAGTAGAGTTCCTTGCTTCTGTTTGATATTTTGTTACTACACATTCCTTGATTGTTGTGCCACATTTTCTTGAGCATATCATACAAGATTTTTGATGCATAAATAAACTGTTATGAAAATATTGAGACTTCTTAGATTCCTTGTGAAAATATTAAAATGATTTATGAAAAAATAATGATTTTATGAGCTGTCTCTCAGTTATATCCTTATTGCCTAGCTTCCTTATGTCGCTAGGGGAAGGATCTGTTTTATTGTGTGCCTAGTTTACTAGCCTCCTTATGTCGCTAGGGGTACACCATTGGTGCCTTAGCCATACTGGCGTTAAGGTTGCCTTGTATGCTTAGTTTACTAGCCTTCTTATGTCGCTAAGGGCATACAGTTGGGCCTTAACCATACTGTGCTAAGACCCTTCGCTTGCTTTGTGTGCCTATATGCCTAGCCTCCTTATGTCGCTAGGAGTACACAGTTTTATGTCTTAGCCGTGATGGTGCTAAGCTTCTTTGGTATTCGATGTGCTTGAGTAACTCTTTTCTGTATGGCAGTCGATGCACGTGTGACTTTATATGCAGTTGTTGTTGTTCACTTTTCAGTATTCTATTCCGTCCGCTATTTCCTTGTACTACTTTTATATATATATTTAGGATGTTAGATTCTTGCTGCTATTTATATGTACTACTGTCGAGTTATTTATTTTAATTGGCATGTTTTCTGTTGATTACCAGCATGTTTAAGGTGTAGAATTTTTCTTTCTACACTTGTTTAGTTATGTATATTTATACGCCCTTCCTTGTTTAGTTTGTGTGCGAGGCATGTCTCAGCCTATTTCCTTTTCTTTGCTTAAGTTATAAATAATGATTTATAGCTTCCCTGTTTCTTTGTATTGTTTGCTGCTCCTTTTTATTTATATATGTTACTTAGATGTTGTCAAATGGTGATATTACTTAACACTTATAATAATTCATCAGCTTAAAATGTACTTAGACAATTGTCTAACCAAATTTTTCTTTTCTTTGGCTGGGGCCCTACATTGTGAAACCGACAATGGCAGACTCCTTTTAGTTAGACGAGCAGGAGTTAGGTGTGGAGCCTTACCCAGAGGAGGAGCCCATGGAAGAAGCTGCCATCTAGTTCCTTTATATTTCAAGTGAGGATGAGTAATTTTCATTATATTTAAACATTTTAAATCATATAATAATACAGGTACTATTGACTGTGATTTTTGGATTGTATACTTATATCATGACTTCTATTTTTCTTTCTTATTTGTCTTGTGATACTTGGATGGTTTACATTTTCTTAAATTACTTCCGCACTCTGTTTGTTTACTTATATAGTAACTGTTAGTTTGATTCTGTGTTAATCCTTCCCTAATCAGGTGGATTATGGAGTCTATTCTAATCTAATGATAAGTGAGGGGTTAGCCAGAGTGACACCCCACTCTTAACCTAATCCTTCGGCGGGATTAAGGGTGTGGGGCGTCACAGCCCCACACTTAGTCCTTTGCAAGAGGAGGAGGAAGATGGAGAAGAAACCTTCACTTCATTCAGGATCTTGGAGTGGAGTCTTCTCCTTTCACAAGTGCAGCAATGGAGGGGGATGGGAGGGGAAATTTTCAGCAAGCCAAAGAAAATGGCTGTGCTCTTCTTTTAAAGGAGGGGAATGATGAGCCTAGGGGATAGGGAGAAGTAGGGAGCCATCATGAGGGAGGCTATGGAGGCATGGAGGCTGTCAGCCGAATAAAATTAAAAATTTGGGAGAAATTGCAAATAAGGGATCCAAAAGTTTCTTAATTACTCATTTATTTCCCTTAATTATTTAAAATTTCAAAATTTTGAAACGTGTTCCGAAAAATCCCAAAAATTCACCCCTAGCTAATTTGGGGGTGAGAAATCCAACGGCAAAGTCGGATTTCAATTCTAACGATTATTTAATTATTCTATTTTTTTTCGACGCATTTAATTATATTAAATTATTCACGAAAATTCGACGACTTCCAAACACGTCCAAAACATCACTCCTAGCTAATTTGGGGGTGACGATCGCAACGGCGAAGTCGGATTTCGATTTCGAGGTCAAAATAACTACCTCAATTTTTTAATTAATTAAATATTAAAATATTTCAAATTAATCGATTGGTCTCCAAACTGTTCCAACCTTCAGGGTTTGATTCTAATGACTAGATGAATGTGATAGAATGATAATTATGATGTGATTAAGCTAGATTTAAGTTGGGTAATAACCTTGGGTTGTTATAATAAGTTAGGAGCCAAAGGCATAGATGGGACATCATTCAGAAGATGTAGGGTTTGCCAGATGCTAGTTAGGATGAAAGTGAAAAGATCATTAAGATTGGACAGTTGAAGGCACTCCAAATTTCACAGGTATTTTATTATAGCACATTATTTTGACTATAATTTTTATTAGAATTATTAACTCATAAATTACTTATATGTAAAGATGCGACTCGATTTTTGAATACGTCAATACTTGATTATGATCTTCTTAAAATAGTGTGCGGTGAAGGCCATGCAACAGGACGGTGGGCACAAAATAGCAATGATCCTTTCACAAATGCAAATAATGTCATCATTCTTGAAGAAGAACATGATTTGTCAAGTGATTTTATGCACTCATAACCATATCACATTGAAGAGAACATTGAGAATGATGAGTACACACAAAATCAAACTGAGAAAAATAAGACTGTTGGGGTTGCTTCAACTTCAAAAAAAGCCGTGATGAGCTCTATCGCGATACAAAGGTTAAGGCATTAACAAACATAGCTGCTGCTGTGTTAAAAATGGCAGATGCATTAGACACAACTGGCCATCGAGATAAGATTTTGGGGAATGTATACTCTGAATTAAATCGACTTGAGGGCTTCTCAGATTTGGATATTGAAAGATGCTTCTCATACATTGCTTATGCAGATTCATCAATAGCATCATCATTTATTTTACAACCGCAAAAGGCAAAAATGTTGTTCGTGCAGGAGTTCCTGCAGAAGAATCCAATATGAGATGTGTTTTCAATGAAGTTTCTTTTTTGTTATTTTAGATTCGCAGTGTATTGGATTAGTTAGATCCATATTTTGTAGTTTTGATGCTTAATTTAAACGAGAATATATATAAATGCTTATATATAAGTTTATTTTTGTGCAATCAACATCATGTTTCATTTGAGATTTATGTTATCTGAAAAATGCCATTATGATATTCTTTATATATATATGGAATGCTTTATCTTTAATGTGAGGAAGTTGTGTGAGCAGGAAACAATATTGATGTTGCTTGTTACTGAAAGATAATAATCTATTATTGCATCTATCAAGTTGAAACAAAGATAAGTTGATATTAGTTTTAAGCTTTCGAAACAATTTAAGCTATTGAAATGAGGAGCTGTGTTTGCAAATTAAAAATAGTGTTAGTAAAAGAATATTGTGTTGGTAAAAAAAAAACTTGCATATCTTTATTTTTCACCAAAGTTTGGATGCTGTCAACCTTGATCCAGATTGTATAGTCTCAAGTTATTTGGCATTATGAATTTGATATTTTCTACCGGCTGTATTTAGCTTTGTATGAACTAATTTGGCCAAACATTCTTCAGGTCCTCTGTATTGTCGTTGTGTTATGTATATTATCAAGCCTAATATAGTTTCCATCTTCAATTTGTAATGAATTTGGGAAAATTATCTTGAAAATTTTGTTCTAAATGAAGTAAGGTGATAAATGGACGTTGTTGTAATGGATAAATTGCTTAAGATCTAAAGTTTGTATTTTTCTTTAAATGCAGGGTGCTGTTAATGGTCTTTGTTGCACCCAAATAGTGAATGGAACTATCTATTTTATCTGCTCATTTTCTTTTTTCTTCATAAATTTTTTTATAAAATGAAAGAGTCATATTTGGAGGTATTCTTATCTCATGTGTAATATAACATGAACGACATTGAACCAAACAATATATATCTGAATAAGATTGACATCTGTTATTTAAATAATACTGAACCAAACAGCCACTGTTATCTGAATAACACTGTTATCTGAATAACATATTATCTGAATAACATGTTATCTTAATAAATTTTCAAATAACACTGAACCAAACAGCCCATAAGTATCATCTACTTAATCAAATTATCAAGATTTTTTTGTTCAATTATAGTTTAATATCAACTAAGCACATTTAAGTATTCTATTAAATGTTAAAGTTCTATAACATATATTCTACAATCATAAAAGCATAGAAATATAAAGTTAACATAAAATAGAAGGTAATTAAAGCTAACTAAATTCTAAATCAAACCAAAAGAAT
Organism: Gastrodia elata; assembly: GCA_016760335.1. Classification (NCBI taxonomy): domain Eukaryota; kingdom Viridiplantae; phylum Streptophyta; class Magnoliopsida; order Asparagales; family Orchidaceae; genus Gastrodia; species Gastrodia elata. Next base: position 62,253,881 of record CM028672.1, read on the forward strand.
TAGCACTTGATTACAAATTCTAAAAGACTTAAGTTTCATATCATTTGGTTATTAATATACACTTATTCAATACAAGCATTCAAAGATCCTGTTATTTAGCATTTGACACAATATACTTAAGGCATATATGGAGTCTTTGTACATATCATAAAAGGGGAAATTTTCAAAGTTGATTACTACACAAATTTTTATGCAATAATTCAGTTCCACTAGGGTCCTAGGGACCTTAAAATGCAAAAACAGTAAAGTTTTGGCAATTTCAGCCGATTCTGGGCACTTTCAGAAAATTCTGGGAGCTGCGCGCATTACGGCGGAAAACGATGCGGTGATGCGCTGCAACGCTTTTGATGCTGCGGCGCGCTACGGCGAGACCAATTCGAGAGCTCGATGCTGCGGCGCGCCCCAGCGCTTTCAAGCGTTGCGGCGCGTAATGGCAAATCAACTTGCGGAAACACTATTCAATTAATTTTTTTCTAGTTTTATATAGTTTTCTAAATATGACGCTGTGGCCCGCTGCAGCGGCCCAACTTACGGGTTATTGTTCAATTAATTTTTCTCTTGATTTCATATAGTTTTCTAGAAATGACGTGGCAGCCCGTTGCGGCGTAATGTGGCGCGTTGCAGCGGTTTGCTTCCAGGACATTATTTTAGCTCCAGAAGCGCTGCGGCGTGCGATAGCGCGCTAGGGCGCGCTACGGCAGATTTAGATCGAACTCGAGCGCTACGGCGCACTGTAGCGCCCGACAGTGATTTTGCATGTGCGAAAATCATGAATGGCCATATTTCAAGCTCAAATACTCTCAATTCAGAGTATTCCATGAGGGTCTTTCCGATACCTTTCTATCGATACTAAAATTTGCACAAATGGATTATCCTAACTATACAATATATGCAGTTGAAGGCTCATGTATATGAAATAGATGAAAAACTGAGCGTGGAATTTTCAAAGTAATATGATGCTTAAATGAATCTCAATGACTTCCAAACATAATCATAAATCTTCTAAAGATACACAACAACATGATAGTAACATAAAGGAGGCAAGGAAGATGAGTAAATGGGTACCTTAGCCTTGCAAGAAGTGGAGGAAGAAGACTTGAAAAGCTTGGAGGAACTTCTTCTTTTTCTTCTGCTTCAGCACCACGCTCAATAATTGGGGAAAAGAGGAGAGGAGCTCTCAAATTTTGCAAATAGAGAGGATGAAGGATCTGATCTCCTTCTTAAAGGAGAGAAGATGAGAGGGGAGGCCATAATGGGCTAGGGAACTAGGAGGTGAGGGGGAGAAGAAAGTCCTCTTCTTTCCTTACATCTTGCATGCAGGGATGGGGGCTCCAAATGGAGAGGGATGGCCAGCCACAGAAGGAAATTAAAGAAATGGAAATATGCCAATTAAGAAATAAATAATTATTTATTCATAATTTTTAAATTTATTAAAAATTTGGATTAAATAAATGCGCTCCGAAAAATCTCAAAAATTCACCCATAGCTAATTTGGGGGTGAGAAATTCAACGGCGAAGTCGGAATTCGATTCCGATAATTATTTAATTATTTTATTTTCCAGTATATTTAATTATATTAAAATATTTGAAAAAATCCGACAACTTCCAAACGCGTCCAAAACATCACAAATAGCTAATTTGGGGGTGACAATCGCAACGATGAATTCGAATTTTATTTTCAAGGTCAAATTAAATACCTCAATTTTCTAATTAATTAAATTTTAAAATATTTCAAAATATTTAATTTAGCTCCGAATCACACCAAATATTTGGGGATTGGGTCTAATGACTGGATGAACTTAATTAAGATATGATTAAGCTAAAATTAAGCTAGGTAACAGCCTTGGGTTGTTATAACGGCTAACCCTAATTTCTAATGATTTATCTAGAGTTTTTCAAACACAACATAAACATGGAGAAGTATTGAACAATAGACAATTGCATACTATCAATTATTTGAATGAAGTTTAATTGGTTAGAGAGCGATATGATTTAAGCAATAAAAAGTGGGTACCTTGCGAAAATTTCTGAGATTGGATTGAAAGGTTCCTCTAGAGTGAATTAGTCGCCAGAAGAAATTAAACCTTTATTTTCCTTTACTTTATGAATTCTAGTTGATAAAAATTGGGCTATGAGGATTTCTTGGGCGGTGCCTAACGCACGATTGGAGCTTTGCTCGCCGCACGTCGCCTTATGTGACACGCGGAGAAGGTTGGAGAAGACGAAGGCCTGCCTGCCGTTCGATCCTGATCGAGCAATTTGATCAGACGGTGCAGAATGCTGTCGTCCGATTAAACGCTAACGCCATGCAATTAACGATGCCGAAATTCATTTAAATGGAGCCGTTATTTTATTTAAATATAATGTTTATTTAAATTAATTTAAACCAATTATATTAATTAAATATAATTAACTAAGTGTATTCTTAAAATTCCCAATAATTACTCCCTGGCTAATTGAGAGGTACTGAACGCAACGACGCAATCAAATTTTTGATTTGATGAGTATTTATTTATTTGATTTTTCGAAGTATTTAAATAATATTAAAATATTTGATGAAAATCCGACAATTTCCAAATGTCTCCAAAATATAATCCTTAGCTAATTTGGGGATGATGAACATAATGGCGAAGTCTAATTTTAAATTTGAGGTCAAAATAAATAGGTCAATTTCTATAGTTTTTGGAAATTCTAAAAAATCAGAATTTGATCCATTTGATTTTTGATTTCGACTAAATTTTAGAGGTGAGTTCTAAATGACTTAATTAAGATACTATAACCATAATTATGGTTTGAATTAGTGCTATTTGACCTAAGTAACAACCTGTATTGTTATAAGGTCAGTGGCCTGCTGGTAGATGAGGAGATTTTTATAAGTGGGGAAGAGGGAAGGGGAGAGGAAGAGCTTACATAGTGAAGGGAGTGGGAGTGGCTGCTCGGCCGAGTTGTTTGCCAGTAGTGGCTTGCCCGCTCACCGGGCAAGGGGGTACGCAGCCTTTAAAGGGGGGCCAACCCCTTTGCATAACCTAGCACATGTGGGCAAAGGGGGGGGAGTCCAGTCGGGTGGGAAGGGGAGTGGGGGAGGGGCCGAGGAGGACAGAGGAGAGATAAATGAGAGGGAAGAAATTAAATTGAAAATATTAATTTCATTTCTTTCATTCGATTTTCAAATTTGACGAAACTTGACTTGTGTGAGGATCCGATGTCGGGTTAGCGGAAGCTAATCTAGCACTAATTTTGGGGTGGTCTTTTAGCCGCATGATCATATTGAGTGATTTAAAAGACATAATATGTAGGCATCAAACATAATTCATTCATTTATTAATTTAGAAATACCACAAAGTTTTATCATGAAGATCTAAATAAAGCAAAAAATTACAAACTTTAAACAGACTCAAAGATAGAATATCAGCACGTAGCAGTATCAGCAATACTTGATAATTCACACATTTCTTCTAGGATGAGCTTCTGATCTGGGCACGTTTCAAAAGTGCAGGCATTTGAATACCAGTTAGTTGTGAAACTAAGCACTGATATATGCCAACTTTATAATTGTTAAATAATAAGCAAAATAAGTAATAATTTGACAGGAAATAAGTTATATAAATTTATCCATACAAACTTTATTCAATGGCATTAAGACTTTAGCATAAGAATAATTGCTTTTACAAAAATAAATATAGAATTTTAGCATTTGATATATGACGTAAAATATGATTTTGTCAGGTAAGGACAAAATCGAGGAAAATGGGATTCTGTTATGTTAAGTATCTCAACTTTCATCTATACCTGCCCCTCAAATGCTTACCAGTGTAAGCTCTTTATACCAGCCTGATCAGACTAAAAATAGATCAACAATTAACCATGCTATTTCAAAAAAATTTCATATATTATTTTGTGACTTTTAAAAGCATTTTTATCAAATTTGTGTGATGCTTAGTGCAAAACTATATTAAACAATAGTAATAAAAGATATATGATACATTTCCTTAATTAGTGAATTGGAAAGTTAAAAGTTAAGCATTTGTACGATTTTGTACTTAATAAGAAATTAATCAAAAACTTAATAGTTAATTTAATTAATAATAATAATTATTTATAAGAAAATAAATTATTATTATAAAACAAAATACTATTTATAATAATTATATAAGAGAGAAATAATATTTATTCATTCTCTTATTGTTCTTTTGAATTTATCGTTTCTCTTTATTATATAATAATAACTATAATAATAATATATTTATTATTTTTAATTATTATATAATAATAATACTAATTTTATAATATAAATGTGTATATATTTATAATATGTAATAGCATAATAATAGTATTATAATTATCACTATCAATAATAATACTGCTAATAATAATAATGTTATTTTTATTATTATATATATAAAAATAAAGAAAATGAGAAAAAAATAAAATTATAGAAATTATAATATATATATATATATAGAAAAAAATAATAGAAATAAAAGTTGTAGAAATTAGAAAAAATAAATAAATATATATATATATACTTATAAAGAAAAAAAAATACAGAAATGAAAGATGTATAAATATAAATAATAATAATAATAATATTATTATTATTATTAAAAAAGAATAAAATAAATAAAAATAATAGAAAAATTTTCATTTGTTTCTCATTTTTTATTTTTGATGGGGCTTTACTAGAGATCAACGAGGGGAACCAATAGTGGTCAATGAAGAAGTTGAGGAATTGGAATGGGGAAAATGAGTGGGGGGGGATGGGAGAAAATGGGGGAAAGGGGAGGGGTATTTATATGAATATTTTTTTAATTTTTTAATTATTTTTCTCTATTTTATTTTTTTCTTCACCATTATTCTAACTTAAGAAATTTGGCTTATCTTTCACTTAAATGCTTTAGAATGACAATTTAGCTTTTTCTTACTCCTTATATCCTATCTTTCTCTCTCTTATAATATTAAAAAAAAAAATTAACATGGATGTATATTTTGATGAGACGAATACACTCGCATAAAAAAAATTTGATTTGAAGAAAAATTTTATTTTATATCAATTTTAAAAGATAGAAACTTCATAAATTAATTATGATAAATTCATAATTCAAAATTTGAAGAAACTTTTTGTGCAACACTTAAATTAATGAATTTTAGCTAGTATTTAATTTTTTTAATTTACTGAATTTAAATAATTCAAAAATTAATTTAAGAGTATCCGTTGTTCGGATTGCTCTCAAACTTAGGTATTATAATAAATAAATAAATAAATAAATAAATAAATAAATAATATATATATATATATATATATATATATATATATATATATATCTAACGGTATTTTTGGTTTGCCATAATTTTGAAGTCATTCGGGATCTTCATTTTTGAGTCGGGTTTAGTCCTAATTTTGATGGTCACGACTTTGATTGTTACAACCGGGATGCCTGTCTTTACGAGACGAATGTTCTCGCTTCATTTTTTTTTTAATTTGGAGCTATATCTTAGTTTTAATTAAAATTCTAATGTAAAAACTTTAAAAATTAATTACGGATAATTTAATGCTTAAAATTTGACAAAAAATTTTGTGTAACCTTATTTAATTTTTAGAAATTCAACGACATCAAAATATTTGAACTTTAACTTATATTTTATTTTCATAATTTTTTGTATTTAAAAAATATAAAAAATAATACACTGTATTCGTTAGTTAGATTGCCTCCAAGTTTGAGCATTACGATCACAAAAGTATAATATTTATAACGTTATATTTGGTGCGGCCTAATTTTGAAATTGGTTGAGATCCTGATTTTGTCCTAATTGAAACGGTAATTTGACCATAATTGCTTTAATCTGCATTTGGGTTGTTGTATATATAAATCTACTATTTTAATCATAATAATAGAGATTCATTAATCAAAATCGTGATTATAAATATTTTAAAAACCCTTAATTGCTTAAGAAAAATATATTAGTGCTCGCTAAAAGTGCTGAAGTATTTTACCTTAACAAAATAGTTTCATATTACACTCATAATATATCATAACTATAAAGTGCAAATATTTCTTTTAGAACTACTGCTCTTAAAAGTTATAGAGATCATTATTGCTCTTTATAAAGTATATAAAACAAATTATTATAAAGTTACTTTAAGAAATAAATATAATATATTAAGGTATCATATGAAAAAAAATTCATTCAAATTAAATCATCAATAAATTTTCTTATATTTAGCACTAATCACTGAACATGTAAAATTTTTGGTGACAATTAATGAAGAGATATGAAAGCTAAAGCCGAGACGTGAGAGATAATGATGAAGAAATAATTCATGTGGAGGATTAAGAGCCAAGGCAACCAAAGTATGTAGAAGCCCGCAGTGTGGATGAGAACGACGCAACGTATTGGAAAAAAGCCTGCGACGTAATTGTGAGGCAAAAGAAGAAACAACAACGCACTTACGCACATATTGAAGGAGTTTCAAAGGGCTCAACAAGCATCATTGTTGTTGAATCGTCGAAATCTTTGCATATGGAAAATGTGTGAATGCTGTGAAAATGTAATATTGAAGTTAATATGAGAATGCACAAATATTGGGAATGTAACTCATGCTAGATTATATATTAGCCTTTAAAAAATACCACTCTAATTAGATGAAAAAAAGGAAAATATACATGATAATTATATTTACTTAGCAATATAATAGTTTGAGGTTAATTATAAATTAAAAAAATTGAAAAAATAATTTAAATCAATCACTATCATAAAACTATTTTAAGAAGAGAAATACTATATATATTTACTTGACATGATACTCAAAAAAATCCTATTCAATAATATTTGAATATATTTAATTCATATTTATTTATTTATATTAAAATAATACAAATATTATTTTTAAAATTTATATTGAATTTATGTCCAAATTTTATTGAATGAGACTTTTTTGAGTTCCATTAGTGGGTCTAAATAACATTTTTTTTTTTAAATCAACTAAAATATATTATATTATTTAAGTATATTCTCATCTTTAAAATTTTATAATAATAAAAAAACAAATATTAAGATAATTCAAAATGATCGTATCATTATAGTTTTATTATAGTAGTAAAATGTAAATTTAGAAAAATAAAAATAAAAAATAAAAACGATCAACAAGCCCATTTAACATCCCAATTTTTATCGTTCTCGCATCCGGAATCCGGGGTAGTATGTCGGGATTCCTTATTCCCGGCGGGGAGTAGGAGCTACCTTGAAGGATTACCTGCCGGAGCCGTAGTTTTTTTTATTTCGCCAGTTTTGTTAACCCTAGTTTCTGTCTTCCTTTCACCGCGCATTTCTTTGTGATCCAGACAGAGGGCATTGTTGAACGATACGGGAGCTTCTCCCGCCATTACGCCTTTGAAGTGGAACCGGAGGAATGGAAGGAGGCGGAGCTGCTTACAATCCTCGGACACCTGAGGAGGTTTTTAGGGACTTCCGTGGCCGCCGGGCCGGTTTGGTAAAGGCTCTGACGACAGGTTACTTGAACCGTGCCTACCCCATTCTTCCCTTTTATATCGCAAGCGCTCAGTTTTTACACTTATAAGCTGTTGCTTCCTCCTCAACGAATCTTGCGCATTGCTTATGCTTATGTTGAACCTGCTTACTATTTTTGATGGCGTTTTTGTTGCAGAAGTGGAGAAGTTCTACCAGCTCTGTGATCCGGGTAAAATTTATTTGCGCTGCGTTTGACTTTTTTTTTTCTTATGGTGACCCGTTGTTTGTGGTTCAGGTGGGTAGCTTTCGGGAACATAGAGTTGAGTGATATATAGGGATTTTTGTCTGGGTTTATGGCCTCTTTCACAGCTAGGCTGGCTGTATTTGATTGACCTTGACTTTTCAATATGATGGATGCTTTTTGGGATTTTTGCTAATTCTTTGATTTTTAATGCATAGGAAAAATGCCTATTTTATTGTTTGTTGAATTTATATCAATTACATATTCCACACCTGAAGCGTTCATTTCTTTAAAAGAGACTTTTTTTTTGCAATTTCCAATCACTTTGCTTTCTTATGCTTTAGCTGGTTAATAGAAATGCCTGCAGATTCTTTTTGCTGCTTTCCATGGAACCTGTGCTTTTAAATTCTATTGAATTAGTGTTGCTATGTGTACATATACAGTGATCCCCACAAGAGTTTTATTATACTGAATTCTCTCTTGCACCATGTAAATCATGGTTAATACTATGTTCATGCTTTAATGTCAAATGCATTTTTCTCAGAAAAGGAAAACTTATGTCTTTACGGGCTTCCTAATGAGACCTGGGAGGTGACCTTGCCTGCTGAGGAGGTGCCTCCTGAGCTTCCTGAACCTGCATTAGGAATAAATTTTGCCAGGGATGGCATGGATGAAAAGGATTGGCTATCATTGGTTGCAGTTCATAGCGATGCATGGTTACTAGCAGTTGCCTTCTATTTTGGAGCTCGTTTTGGGTTTGACAAAGATGCCAGGTAAAGTTTAGGCACAACTTTATGATTGTTGGTCTCTGTAATATTGAATATTAACATTTAATAAGCTTTCTACAACTGCAAACGGCATGAAAATTTAAATTATGTAGAGCAACTTGTTTGCCGGGTCACTCATTGGCAGCTGCAAGAAAACTTTATTGCCATGTTACATGTTCTTTAGTAATTTATGTTACTCTGCTTAGACAAGCTAATAGTGGTAAAACTTAAAACAGTCCATCCTCAATAAGGATTTGTTGTTGTAATTTAAATTTTTGTTTGAGAAAGTTTTTCTGCTACTAGTTTTATAAAAAGTTGTCTTTTTTGCTTTTAGTTTGGGTTTTTTATTTTTTGAGTAGCCTTAAAAACCCATTTTTGTGAAGCATTCTGAGAATGGAGTTTTTCCCCTTTTTTCTGTATGATGTGAAGAAATTAGGAAAAAGGTTTCGTGTGTTCACATCTGTTCCTGACCCTATTTCCTTTGGTGCTAGAAGTTGATGTGCAGGATAGACCTCATTGTAAACCCAGCATAGGTCTACAGACATGTTTGCCCTCTGGCAGTTAATCCTAAAAAGGTGAATAATCAAGTTATATGCTGATAATTTCCTTCCCCATGTTAAATGGGTGACCTAGGTTGAGAAACTTGAATTCTCATATCTTTGTTGACGGAATGTGGGATGAATGACTTTATCTCCTTGTCGGCGAGCACCCATATTACCAAAGACTTCCCTCTCATCGATGATTTTTTCTCACTAGTTGTTTGGGTGCCAACAACACTAACAATAGGTTCCTTAAATGACACAGCATGTTTTAAATACATCTTCATTCACCTGCGTTCTCCTGCAACAACTTTTCGAGACAACAACAATTTTCCAAAACGGAGCCCAAATAACATCTATTCACAAAGAACCTTGGTGACCACTATACGAATCATATAAGTACATTCCAATAACAACACTTGTTTGAAATAACATCGCACAACAGAGATGTGTTGTAAGAATGTGTAGAGTATTTTCTTAGTTGCACAAAGCTTATGCAAATAAAAAATTAAACACAAAAACGCTTGTATGAACATATGTAGAGTGGATGTCACAATTATCGGAAACAATTTAGTCTCATTAGAAGCTTTTTTAGATGTAGTAAAATTTATCGAATTTTAATTTTATGAGCTGTCACAAGTTATCCAATAAACTATTTATAAAAAAAATGAGATTTGAAAATCATTATGCAAAATTATAACACTTCAAATGGTTTTTTTTATTATGCCATTATTTAATAATTTATCGTAATATTAAAAAATGGATAACTAAATAAAGTGAAGTAGAAATAGAGGAGAGCTATTAAAGGGATGCAATATTGGCTTCACGTTGAGAAAAGAGATTGACTTCCCTCATTCACTTTTGTTTCATAGCCAGTTGAGCAACACACTTCGAAGAGTGCACTAGAAGTGATAATTTTATTCAAGACAATGATTATTTTGATGTATGTCTCAAAATCTGTAGGCTCATCTTAGAGTTATGATGAAAATTTGTTTGACACCCGATTCATTTTTAATTGCATTATTTTCTCTTAAAATCTTAATTTTTTTTTTAATTTAGTTTAATTCAATGATTAAATTGTGGGCAGAAATAAAGAAGGATTAAACAATTACTGCAATTAATTCATCTCTTAATGATGGTTGACTCCTTTACCAACTGTATTAAGTCAAGATTCTTTTAAAAGAAAACAATGGATTTGGCTAAAAATTATCGTAGGATACTAATTTTATCTATTTGATTTTCAAATAATTACCAATAACATGGCTCATTTAGTACCCAAAAGTTGTACTTTGCTAGAAGAAATTCATAGCTTTTAATTATTTTTGCACTCCCCACCAAGTGATAAATTTTTTTCTGCAATTCATTCGAAGAATTCAGAGCAAAAGAAAGGGCTAGCAGAAAAGATATCTTCAATTCTGTAGTCTATATGAATTATCTTGTTTACAATAACCTGCAAGCCAGCATTTACAATTTTTATTTTATGCAGCAATATTTGTTCATATTGTGCTATGTTAACCTTCACGTTAAAAGATTAGATGAAAAAGCTGATCTTCTTGATTGATTGAGAGGTTGTTGTGTGGGCAAAAGGTGGTATTTTTTTTATCTCTAATGTTCAACGTAGAATATTTCAAGTTAGAAACTTGGATGAGATAGTTTAGTGCATTGATAAATTTTGAAGTGGGAAGTTTGTCATGAACTGGGTAGCTCCATACATTGTTATAGATTTAAAAGCCTCAAGAACTTGCCTGTTTCTTACAAGTGAAAGATCCATGCTATCGCGAGCATGGAATATATCATATTTAATAGATTCATATGCTTTCATTTTTTAATAAATTGAAATTTTAGTTGAAGTATATGAATAAAAAATGGTAAATCTTGAGAAATGTTGAATGAAAAAAGTTAAATATTTGGAGCGTTAGGAAGGTCGTAAAAATGGTAAATAAATGAAAAATTCCATACAAAGGAATTACTAAAATCATTTCTTGATAGTTTACAATAAGGTTTAATTTTCTTACAAGAATAATAATTGATAAGCAGAGATTATGAAAACTAATTTGCATTCGGAGAATATCATATGTCATTTCCATATAATCACAATAAATATTACTTTGTTTTGAAGATTTATCTATTATGCATATCTGCACAAAAAGAATAAATTTGCTTTAATATGAAAGTTCGTGTGCCATTTATGCCAACTGATGATGCCAATGCTTGTTTTGAAGTTGCGGAAGCCTGATAAGAAATATTTTGATTTGGATGGTTGTGCTGATCAAGAAAGAAAGATAATGTCTTTGGAGTCCATGGGCATTTGCATAAGATTGATAAATTTTGTAAAAATGTTGAAAGTAAGGACATTTTTGATCCATATATGAGAGTCCATAATTGTTTGTATGAACATAGGGACAACTAAAACTTGGCCATGCCAATCATAAGTACGTGACAAGGAAATTGAGGATGGCCATGTGAGTGATAATGATTCCAAAAATATCCACAATTTGAGATTTGTGTTGCCTAAGGAAATGTTAGAATGAATGAGACTCATTATGATTATATAAAAGTGACCGGGATTGAAATATTATGCTGCTTTGAAGATGAATGCGACTTTTTATTTTCGTTAGATAAGCTAATTTACTTATATGTAATATACTCTCACATATTTCCAAGACTTGACCTTGTGTGAGAGGGAAATTGATGGCTCTACATTTTTTAAATCCCAATCCAGTTGGTGATGATTAGCTGAATTGCTTGTTTTTCAATCACTAGCTCATTTATGGTGTAGTCCGACTCATTGGCTTCCCATGTCTGGATTGCCTGTTGGATTGGTTCACAATCGTAGCTACAAATGATTGGAATTCATTGCAAAAGATGAAAGCAAAAGCAAAAAGAGCCGTTTATTGGCTCATTTTGACACATTCTTTCTTCCATTAACATTTTTTGTTTAACAACATTACATATTAATGATGTGTCAAAGGCCTTGGGATCTTAATAGTTACATATAACCTCTGCATTCTATCGTTTCCTTTGATATATTTTGAAGTTATCTATACAAAGTAATTTACCATTTTATAGTCATTTTATAATCATTTTATAATCCTTTTCTCAGCATCGCTTGAGCAGCTGTTGAATGAGGGCATCCTTTTCAGCCGGGCTGTTGTAAATTTTGCCCTGTTTGCATATCAGTTGTTCTTGGATCAAAATTTGTTTGTAGCTTTTATTACTTGGTTTCAAAGTTTGCTTTCAAATTATCTCTTAAGAATGAAAATTACGCAGATTCTTGATAACACATTTATTTCTCTTCAAGTGATCCTGATGAGTAAGGTTTTCTAATTACTTCAGTTTATTTAGTTTTTTTTTTCAATGCATCCTCATCAAGTAATATATAGCACCCATGATGGATATTGTTTCTGCTTAATGTCATGAATAGTGCTGATCTTTCTTCAACACACTATCCCTTAATCTGATACTCCTCTTGCTATTGTTTTTTGTAGCTGCCTTCATGTGACAATGGCTATATTGATCTCTTGAATATTAAGATTGGCACATTGAATTGATTGGTCTGTAAATATCCTATATTAAAACAAGTAGTTGGTTGAAGAAAACTCTAACCAGCTTATTCACATCTTTGGAGTTTACCAGTTCCATAACTCGTGGGAGTCGAGCCAGAACAGCTTTAGATGCCATTATCATCAGTGTATGTGCTAAGATTGCCTAGCGGAAGTTAGTGTTTTAACTGTTAGTTATTGCGGTTTTGTTATTTTTTAAGTACATGTCATGGAGTTCATAATCTATTGATCTGATTGCCTTCCCATTGTTTTTCCTAGAAAAGTGTGTCAATGAATCAACACAATGTACCACTTATGCTGTGTATATGAACTTAGGAGTCAGGTGTGAGATTTGAGTCAATACCCATACCTGAATTTATAATTTTTTTTTGGGTTTTATAGATTTTTTGGTTTTCTTAGTGCAAGCATATGTTTTTCTAATGATGTTCAATCATCTGCGGGTGTATCAACACCTATGATCTTTCCAGCTAGAAACATGTGCTAATGACAATTCTGCTTCATTTTCTCAAACTATTAAAATAATTCTTGGGCAGGCAGGAGAAACATTAATGCAACAAATTTGCAATTTAGATTTTTTGTGCATGATAGCATTTGAATTTTAATATGGTTAGGTAACTTGAGGATTGCTAGAACACATGACCAATAAGCTCTGAGGTAGTAACATTCTTGAGTGATGACAAAATCTCATGATGGAGCCACTTGTTCCTGAGCAATGTGTCCACTCAATCAAAGCTGACCAAGACTAGTAGTTTTTAGATCTCAGCAAAATGTTGGAACTATAACCATTCTTCATTGATAAGCATTATTTGTAACCTAAGATATTCTTGGCAATAAAAATCTAATTACATCAATTGTACCAAGTGGCGTTACAAGATAGGCACGTTACATAAATTGATGATATAAACAAAGAACAACTGTAGTTTTTAATGAAATGCTCTTTCTGCTGATCTGTTGTACTTGCATCTTTTGTTTCTATTATTTTTATTCATCGCCTTGGTAATTTGCTGTGTATTATTTTCTGTGAAACGACTTTAATGTCAACACTCTTGACCAGGTAATAAAACTGCTTAACTTTGGATTACTTGAAGTCAGTTCTACAGTTTTTGTTTTTTTGGCACAACACTGCTGTTGATACTTATATCTATCACTTTTTTGCATGATGAATGTTCAATTTTAATACCATCTAGTCATCTATGTGAACATCACAATACTTGGCTTAATGATTTTCGTCACTCCAACTTTTAATTTTATTGTTGTGGTTTATTTCACTTGATAGTGGCTATATATGTTCTTGTCTTGTAGATCAGGACAAAAACATCGTTGTCCTTTTTTCCATGTTATCATGATAATTTAATGATTTCCATAAGCACAATATGATGAGTTAAATGTTAATCGTTTTTTTATTCATTACATCTATTTTGCAAACTTTCTGAATGTGTTTGAAAAGTTGTCTCAATCAATTATATTCTTGCTGGCTATTAGAAATATAGGAACTGTTTGGGGCAACTGCAACTTCTTGTAAAGTCAAGAAGTTGCTACATTAGAATCTGCTAGGAGTTACTGTGGCCAAAGCAATTAAGGTCATTTGGGAATCCAGTTTATGCACCAGAGTTGTTGATGAGACTATTATGTGTGAGCTTTTGTGCAGGGATCTGTTTTCTCTGTTGAGTGTGATATGATAAAAGTGAAGTTGCTGGATAGTGGTACCCAACAAGCCGTGCCTTGACAGCTGTGTTTCGAATTTACTGCATGAAGTTCTTTAATTTTTATAAAGCAATAAAAAGCTCATCTAGCAGCCTATAAATTGCCGAATACTAATGCTCTCAAAAAAGTTTCCCGAATGGATCTATATTCTAGGAGGCAATGCTCATCATCAATTCATCACCGCTTTTACTATCGTTTATCTAACTATTTAGCGAATTATCATGGATACTGCATTCTTTTCAATTAATAGTTGCAATTAACCTTTTAATCAAGAAAAAAAGCTATTTTCCTTCTTACCAAAAGAAACCATTTTTACCGCATTAGTATTTTGAATGTAGGCCGAGATTAGTTTCATAGATTTAAAACTAAGCATTGAATTTTTGCTAGTTCATTTTCCGATATTTTTCTTTTTCCGTGTTAGGATTTTCATTAATTGGCCTAATTTATTTTTCCTCTTTTGGTAGATTCTATATTCACATCGTAAGCTCTTTTCATAGGTAACTTCCGAGCTGCCTGGCCCAAGCTATGACGTTTCATGTCATTGTGATATAACAAATTTGTTCAAAAAGATCAGTATTCAAATTTAAATGAGTTTTGAGAGTATTTGTGATGCAAATAGCTATAAGATAATTTGTTTTTTTATTTCACACTTTTTTATATTCTTTTTAATGCAGTGGTGAAAGTAAAAAAGTCTTCTTTGTATTTAGGAAATTCTTAGTCAGTGAAGACTTGAGTGGTTGATATACGCAGAGGCTAAATTGTCGATTAAAACATTGTGCTGCTTTTTGTTTATAGTGAATTTATCAATCAAAACATTGTGCTGCTTTTTGTTTATGCTGAATTTTGGAGGAAGTATCTTATATTAGATATAATCTAGGTAGTGGATATAGGCAGGAGCTGAACCACCTAAAAATTGATCGTGTCCATATTTTTGTTCTCTTTATTTTTTGTGGACATCTTGATTGGGATTACTATATTTATTTTAATTTTATAGAATTTTAATAACACACGATTCACACTCTTTTGTGTCATCTAGACCTATCATACTCTTTTTTGGCAACATTATCTTCTCTTTTCATATTCTTAGTATTAAACTATTATGATTTAACTTGCGTTTTGTGTATTTTATTTACATTTTAACTTGACATGGATGAAACCATATTGATTCTAAGGTCAGTTTAATAGTGCTAGCTCTACTTGAACCCCGGTATTAGTTTTATCGATAAGAATAATACCATCCTCAAAGAACATGCACTAAGGCACTTTCGTGTGAATATATTCATCAATGACATCACGAATTAATTTAGAGAGATAAAAAATCAAATTTAATTTTAAGTTAAGAACAAATAGAAAGTTTTTTATCTAAATTTTCTATCATTCCTTTTATTAAATGTAGGACCTCCATAAATGTCCTTCCTTGCATATAACAAATTGATTTTATGAAACCTTGCTATACCATTGCAATGTGTTCGATTACTCGCTTTCAAGAATTCATAGTACAGCTTTTAAAATTAAAATCCTTATAAGCTACAAAATTTTGCACATTGTTTTTTTTGTAAACTAGTATTATAGTATTTTTATTTTTGAGACTTTTATAATCTTTACAATTTAGTTAAATAACTTAATGAGCCAAAACTACACCTAAATATTTGTACACATCAATATATGTATCCTATGATCAAATAGTATTTACACTTAATTTTCTTAATGCATTTCAAGCATCAATTCTACTCGAGTGTTGAATGAGAGCAATTAATATTATTATTTTAAGAACCACAAACTCACTTATGTTGTTAATCACACTTTTACATTCTTTATTAAAATGCTTATGAAAATAATTCATTCATCTTTACTGTGACCTCATTTCTTAAAAATATTTTGTGAACATCTTTACTGTATTTTATTTACATTAAGCTCTTAATTTTCTTCTCTTTTATTTGATTAGCTTATATAGTTAGAATTTCTTTCCCATGAATGCTTACAACATCACCACCACCACACCACCACCACCATTGTAGCCATCGCCACCATCACCAAGCCTTAATTAATCTCACTAAGTGGGGTCTGCTACATGAATCCTTTGTTTTCATTGTGCACAATCCAATATAAGCCCCTCCTTATGTTCCAAACAGTGAAGATCTTTTCGAATAATTTCTTCCAATGTCTTTTTTGTTTTTCCCATTCCTCTTTTAATATGGGCGAAATTCATAAACTCAATCTTTCTAACAGGGGCATTACGCGGTCTATGCTTAATATGCCCGGACCATCTAAGGCAACGTTATCTAGTTTCATCTACTATTGAAGCAACTTCAACCTTGCTACAAATAAACTTATTTGTCATTTTATCTTTACGAGTATAACTGCTTATCCACCTGAGCATCCTCATCTCTATACGACTTATTTTATAGGTTTCTTTTTTTGTTGGCTAATAATCAAACCCCATATATCATAGTAGTCGTATAGCTTCTCTTTAAACTTTTCTTTATTTTTGAGTCTGATTTTTTGATCGCATAGTAGTCATCGAGATTAGGGCTATTAATACAATTTAACTTTCACTCCAATAGTATCATAAAATTGTAATGTAGTCATCGACAACTCAAGTTTTGCATTAACTCTATTCGTAGTCTTATCAAATAAAAGAATGCCATCTGCTAGTAACATGCATCAAGGAATCTCTTGAATGTGCTTAGTAAGAATATTCATAATTAAAGCAAAAAGATATGAGCTACGAGCTGAGCTTTGATATAATCCAATAGTAATCATAAAATTATTTGACAGGCCACCTTGCGATTGAACACATGTTACAGCTCCATTATACATATCTCTATTAACATGAATAAATGTAACACGAACCCCTTTTCTCTCCGGAGCTCTTCAATGAATTTTTCTTGGTACTCTTCGGAGCTCTTCAACAAAAACATGATCAATAAAAGTAAATAAAGATCTACTTTTCTTTGTCTAAATTTCTCTGTCGAATCTATTAATATATGTATAACTTCTAAGGTAGATCTACCTAGAATAAAATCAAATTGATTTTGAGAAATACATGTATCCCTTCATAATTAGTATTCAATTACTCTCTTTCAAAGTTTCAATGTTCAACACATTAACTTAGCTCATCTTAATTAGAATAGTCTTGAGTATAGCTTTTATTATTATAAATAGTTATAACAATACTCTTTCTCCACTCTTATAACATATTTTAAATCTTTAAAATGATATAACTTGGTATGCCAAGAAACTTCTTTTCTTACCCAAGCATTTTCATACATCGATAGGAATGTCATTTGATCATACTATTTTTTCGCTATTCACCCTCTTTAAATATTTAAATTTCAAATTTACTAAAATAGCTAATGAAAGTGTAATTAAGATTATTTTATATTTATCAAACTCACTTATATTAGTTTTATTGTTAGAATATTCATTAAAAAACTTAGTAAAAAAACTCATCCATCTAAGTTTAATATCTTCATTCCTAAAAGGAATTTTTAGATTATTATCTTTGGTATATTTAACCGGAGTTATATCTTTAGTTCTTTTATCTCTTAATTTAGCGAGTTTATAAATGTGTCTCTCTCTTTGATAATTTTTAATTTATTATATAAATCATCAAATGCTGAACTTTCAATCTTGCATTTAAACCATTCTTTATAACTTACTTTTTTATCTATAATTTTAACTTGACCATCTTGTATCCACCACCATACATTTTTAGTACGAGTAATTTTCCTTTTGATTCACCAAATAAACTCGTTCTTATATTGCGAGTACAACTAGCATTAAGTTCTACATAAAGTTGGCTTCAACCTCAAATTTCTACTATATATATATATTACCCTTTTTAAAATTTCATTGTCTAGTTTTAGGATATTTTAGATTTAATATTATTTGTATTACCCCTTATTTTCAAATCCAAATTCAATAAATAATGTTGGTGGGTTGTCAAATAATTACTTGGAATAATTTTACAATTTTTACAAAATAAACAATAATTAATTTTTAAAAGAAAATAATCGATCCGAGTTTTTGAAGCCCCATTTTTATAACTGTTAATATGTACCTCCATTTTCTTAAAGTAAATGTTTACAATCATTAATTCATACGGCAAAGCAAACTTCAAAATCGTTTTTCCTTCTTTATTAATCTCTCCAAAATCAAAACCACTGTGAACACTACTAAATTCCTTAAATACCCTTCTAATATCTTTATTTAAATCTCCTTCTATAAAAATATTGCTTTTTGAGATTTTTTTGAATTGTTCTGAAGCATGCAAATTTTTTTCATACACATCTATTTCTATTGAGGGGTTTAAACACTAGCATTGTAAAAAGTTTTCTCATTAATTATAAGTTTTAAAGATATAATTCTACCTCTCGACCTCTAAACGTATATTATATTATTAGTTAAATCCGTATACAAAATAATATTCACACTATTTTAATGGCGATTTTTACTCGAGTACAAGAGTTTAAAGCATAAACTATTAAGTATTTTGTTCTCGCCCACCCACTTAGTTTCTTGAAGGCATAATATATTAATCAATCAATTTATCATAATATCAACTAACTCATAAGGCTTGCTGGTGAGAGTGCCAATATTTTAACTCTCTAATCTTAATTTAGAAACATAGACTAGCTTTTTTATTCACATTCGTCCAAAATGCATTAACCCTTGCTTGTTTGGCATTACACCCGGGCCGTCAATGTAGCGGCCTTTGCACCCTCTTCACCACATTCAGACTATGCAGAGTGGCATTTTTTAAGGAGTGCTTTAACTCAATCACAATAATTTAAAGGATTCATGATATAATAGGATTCAACAAAGTTTTACGTTGGTTGTCGGCTACCTAACTTAACCCTCCTTTCACATCTATGAGTGCTTACTTCCTCATATAAATCATTAAAATTAGTTTTAGTATAATTGTTTGTACGGACTGATACCAATTTGTATATTCTTTTATTTTTCTATGTTTTTGCATTTAAACAACTTTAATATAATGCCATTTGTTTACTATTCTTAATAAAAGTTTGGTTGTATGTTATCTCCATATTATGCTATACAATCTTCTATTAATATTGAGATAACATTTAACCAAGCCTTTGACTTTTAAATTCGCTTATTTACTAAAATGCTAATCTCTAGTGTTATTTAGATAACACTCCAAAGTGGCTGATATCTGCAGATAACACGTTGTGGTATTTTTGTGGTGCTGTCATTGTCCCCACTTTTTTGCCCGGTTCGTTGACGTCATCGTCATCGTCTCCCATCGCATTGTCTCCACTCACATTGTTCATCTGTCTTTTTTGTTTTGATCGGTAAAATTGCCAATAAAACAAAATAAAAAATAAGATAAAATTGTATTCTTAAGGAGGTAACCTAAAAATAACATATCAAACTGATAATATACAAAAAATAAAACCAAATACCCTCTATAATATGTTATCTCAATAACTTGTTAGTTGAATAACAACCCCTTAAGTTTTTGTTTCCTTAATTTTCTAAAGAAAGTTTTGTCACATTAGGAATACAATTGATAATTATATTCACATAATAGCATTATCGCCTTTAATGTCTCTCTATTGAAGCACTTAAATCTTGCCTTTGAATATATATTGATTCACATTTTTAGAATTCTTATTTAGTCAAAAGATATAACTCAAATTCATTTTTCTTACATTTATCTTTTTTTTGAATAATGTATATAAAGGCATTAGTTTAAACAAACTTCATGATCATTTTTCTTTTTTCATTAGTATCATTAAATTAAAACAATCTTAATGCCATTAAATTCTTCGGTTACTTGTTACTATTTTATCAAGCTCTTTTAAGTTTCATTCGGTGTATGTTATTTTTTCTTTTGCTTTTCCTTGGATTAGCTCTTCTAAATCATTTCAAAAGCTTGTACTTACAATTGTATGCAGTTTTGGCATAAGCATTTAAGTATTAGAATATTATCAATTCCATTTTTATGTTGATATGTACCCAAATTCTAATTCAAGTTTATATGCTTTATATTGCTTTATCTTACACACTGATTTTGCTTATGGAAAACACTATATTTATTTTTGTATTAATTTTTCTTTTTATTAGTTTATAATCTTGTTTGCCAAAGTATTAATATTCTAAGTTTTTATTCTCATCCAAGCATCTTGGACAGGCTTCCTTTATGTCTATAATGTGAGAATCCTTGTCACTTAACATTACCTGACGGCTGATGTAATGGCATTTGAACACTTCTTCATTGTGTCAAGCAATATAATGTGTAGCTTTTAGGGGATTCCCAAGCAGTGCAACAAAATATCTCATTAGTTAACATTTTTTATTTTGGCTATTTATCGCTTAACACAACTCTCAACCGTATTTATTCGAGATATGGGACCCACCAATGACTTTAATTTGATAACTTATTTTCATAAAATCCTATTACAGTTAACCATTACACTTCTGTAACTATCCAATGCCGTTACTTTGTAAATTAGGTCAATTCCTAACTCAAAAATTAGGATCATGGGAAATACCATTGGATAAAAATAACTTTTAGATCATAATGCTCTTGTTGGGAGCAATCCGGATAACATGTACTCCTGAATTAATTTTTGAATTATTTAAATTCAGTAAACTGAGAAAATTAAATACAAGTCTAAATTCAACGATTTTGGTGTCGTTGGATTAAGAATATTATATAAAGGCTACACAAAAAGTTTCGTTGAATTTGGAGCGTCGGTTTGATCATATTTAATTTTTGAAGTTTCAAATTTTAGAAATTAATATAAAATAAATTATTGTTTCAAATCAAAAAGTTTTGGCATTAGAGTGTTCGTTTCTTCATAATACACTTCCGTGTCAAGTTTCGTTATTTTTGAAAATTAAACGACAGAAAAATGTAAAAAATTAAATTGAAATTAATTATTTATATATTTTTTTAACTTTTCTCTCTCCAGGCTCCCCCTCCATCGCAGAGGTGTTGCTCTGTATGTGCGTAGGCGCTGCTTGCGGGAGTGGTGCGGCGCACGGCTCCCTCACGCGTATTGGTCGGTGGCCGATCGGTGGGCCGACCGTACGACACCCCTCTTCCCTCTCTTCCTATATATACCTCTCCTTCCCCCTTCTCTTCATCTCATCTCAAACCCTCCTTCCCACCACCTTAGTAGTCGCCAGCCCTCCTCCCTAGCCGCCGCCTCCACTGCCTCCGGCCACCCCACTCCGGCCCCCTCGAGCCACCTTTGGCCTCAATCTGGCCACCAGCTACCCTAACCGTAGGTGAGGAGGAAGAAAAGAGAAATTTTTTTGCATTTTTTATTGTTTATTTATTTTCATAATAAACACATTATTATTATTATTATTAAATAATATTGATAATAATAAACATATTATTATTATTATCATTAAAACATGTTATATTATTATTATTTCTATTTCAGTCATTTCAATTTTTATTATTTCAATTTTATACTATTATTATTATTATTCTCTGCAATTTTATTCGGTCATTTCAATTTCTGCCATTTCTATTATATATTATTATCATTATTATTATTAATGATAATAATAATACTATTGCTACTTTCAGCAACTTAAATACTATCCTCTATCAAGAAGAGAGAGAGAAAACATAATAGAAGGATAAAGAAAAAAATAAATATTATTTTCATAAAAAGATCATATTATTTTGTTTTCATTGTCATCTCAGTTTTATAAATTTTTATATTATTTTCATAAAACTATATAATTATCATAGCTAAAAAGCTAATTTAAATATCAAAAATCTTATGCAGATTCAATCAACTGTTGCACTTTGAAACTTAGGAAAAAGATATCAAGTATATATATATATATATATTACTTTTGCACTTGTGTACACAAATTATTGTTGCTTAGTTTCGCTTTGAGTCAAATTCATATTGATATTTGGTTATTTGAAACCAATATCCTCTTACAAATTGGTTGGTTACTGAAAAATTGATATCAGTAACATACGTTTGGTTGATTTCTGAAAAAATAATATCAGTAACATACGTTGGTTGGTTATTGGAAAAATAATATCAGAAACATATATCTAAATTATCATACAAAGAATTTATTTTTGTAGGAATTTAATTATCCTTTTTGTGCTATTTGCCATATTTTTTCTTCATTTTGATTGCATCATTATTTTCGTTAATCGCATTTCTGCTAATAGAAAATGTAATATTTTATTATTTACTGCTGTATTTAGAGTATTCTCTAATTACTGAGAATTTTAATCCTGTTATTATATTTTTTATAATATCAGGTCAGGTACATTTGAGAGAACTCGAATAAGAACTTTACAGTATTAATCATAGGTTTTCAAGTTGCTGATGGATCAACCTCGCTGTTATTTTGTAATATAGAATTATGATGAATGAGGAATATTATCCTTTGGATTTTATATATGTGTATCACTTCTCTTTTAAATTGTTCAATAGGATCCTGCGGTTTGTGAATACCTAATATCGGGATTATTTCTCGCTGAACCGGCATCGGGTCCTCACAATTTCTCTCCGCATTGTGAGGCATCATTCAACTGATGTGATCTAAATCTGCTAATTGTCATATGGGAAGGAAAGGACAATGCACCAGTAATACCTTAAATTCGTATATGACATTTTATCATTTATCTCATTCATTTCATATATTTGTCATGCCTCTATTATCTAGGTCTACTCACATTACTTATCTTGAAGAGTTGTAAGATGTAAATGTTGATTTGAGTGCTCAGCTAATTTTCAATACATGGGTTCTGACTGCTCCTTTTACGGTACAAGGAATTGCTTGTCAATAGGAAATAACTATTGCATCTCAGTTTAATGTCTTGATCAATGGTGGCAAAGCTTGTTGGTTGCCAAATGGTTCACATAGCTTTGTCTGGTAAAATTTTTACACCCTCATAAGTGCAAGGGCCTAATGTTGACTGTGTAAATCTATCTGTGACAATCGATCAAGCATGTTTATATTTTACCAAAATGGTTATATGTAATTTTTTCTGCAATCTTAAAGAGGTATCTTGCATAGAGCAATCACTTGAGAATGCTGCTTAGAGGGAGAGCTATACATGCTTGTTCAAAAAGGTCATCTATGCGCCTACTTAGAGCCCATGTGCTTAGATTTAAAAACTTGCGTAATTTTTATTTGGATTGACTTTTGTAGTGACATCTTCATCATACTTACCATTAGATTTTTTTGTCTTTTGGGATATTCATGTTGATATCTTATTTGGAGTGGTCAAAATAACATTTTTTAGGCAAAATGCTATTGAAAAAGTGCTTTGGTACTAATAGTTTAAGACACTCGATATATTTTGCTGAATTGAATATACTAGTAATAAGGGGTCTCTCTCTCTCGTGGATGAAATATTTAGCAAACTTCTTGAAGGATTGGCCTTGTAGAATTCAAATTTGCTAAGACTTATGTAAATATTGAAAATTATTTTTGACATTAAGGAATTTTTTGATGAATCATAATGGTATCAATAGTTAATTGAAAATCTGATTTTCTTATTTATCACTAGGCTTAAATTTCATTCATTTGGAGGAATTATAAGTTTTGACATCAAATTCAAAGTATTTATCAAAAAATTGCTCCATGCTTTCTTTGATATATCAAATAGTGCATCAAATCTATCCGAAAGTTGTAGTTAAAGCATGCTAACATGGAGTAGCAGTAGAATGAGCGACCTTTTAAGCAATCTTCATGCATTGCTCTTTTTTTCCCCTGAAAAAAAATGTTTTGTAAAAGGCATTTTAATTAGTGTTGGCACTTTTGCATAAAATTTATAACTCTAATCTTGATTAAATTTTGATTCAACTCATAATCAAATAGAACAATTTCGATTAGAGTGTTAAACTTGATATTTTTTTGAGTCGTTTTGAGTTTGTGTTCTCGATTTATTTATTATTTGAATTGACTCAAAATTAATAATAAATATTTTAATATGTATTTTTAACAAAGTTTTGTGTATAGTTCAGTTGGTTTTGGGCGCCACATCAGGAGAGGTCCCAGGTTCAAGTCCAAGCTCCATTAGAAGGTTGATTTTGAAGCCAACATTAGAAGGTCGATTTCGAAGCCAACTTTAAAAGGCCGATTTCAAGTTGAGCTAAACTCAAATTTTTTTGGGTGGGTTTGAGTTCTTATAACCGGAATGAATGTCAACTCGAAGCCAACTTTAGCCACTTGGATATGTATAAGTCTTGTGAGATATTTTATACATAGTTAGTTGAATACACAAAGGCAATATTTAGATGCTATGTTAGTTTTGAGATAACTTTCATTATTTATTAGAGGAAGGGGAAGATAAAAAAATGATATGGAAAGAAATCATTAGAAAGTATCTTCTATATTTGGAATTTAGGGGAGGAGGGGCTTCTATTTGATTGTGCACAATGAAAACAAATGTTTCATATAGCCAACCCCTTCCTGGTGGGATTAAGGCTTGGTATTGTAGAAACAAATTGTTATGACTGATCCAATGTTGGGACTAAATATAGAGTTGGCTCTTTTTATAATGTAAAAAATGAATTTCTATTTATTTTGAAACATCAACGACAACTTAATGTTTGTGGGGTTGGAATTGAGTCGTTTGATCAAGTCAAGTTAATTCAAAATCAAAATATTCGAGTTGTTGTCGATTCAAACTTGAATTGAACGAGTCAAGTCAACTGAATTTGAAATAATTTGAATTTGAGTTGACTTGAATTTAAACTGAGTCAATTCAATTTTAATGTACTATGAACAAAATTTACAGTACAAAATATTTTAATAAAACAATTTAAAAATAACAATTTAACTTGAATAGATTATAATATTAAATAAGAAAAAATATTAGATGAACATAAACATTTAATACAAATTACAAAATATAAAAATAGCGAATGTACAAATCACAGACAATAAACACAAAATTCACAAGTCATACTTCACTAAAACTATAGAATGTTAAAATCACAAAATACACAAATCACATAATGCATAAACAACTTGTTGCAGAAATCACATAATGTAATTATAATTGGATGCAATAATCATTGAAATGACAGTTAAAAAATCGAATCACAGATGCGCAGAATTCATAAAATGCATAAATCACTTAAAACATAAATCACAAAAGTCAGATATTACACTAATCACAGAAACTAGAAATCATATAACGCAAAAATAATAATATGCATAAACAATATCATGCAACAATTCACAAACTACACAAATCACATCATTATTGTATACACAAATCACAAAAATTAGAGAATTTGCAAACATTTTAAATCAATTACGAGTTGTTGAGAAAGATTCTAAAACACAGACAATAATTTAATGATTGTTTTTCATCAATCCCTTTTATCATCCCTTTGACATTTGAGTAATCCAAAAATATTCAAAAAGTGTTAGATATGTAGTTTTGCTCAAATAAAGATAACTGACCATCCACGCTACAAAATATCACAATTTATATCTTACATATTTGGACAGAGTTATAATTTTACAATTTAAGTATTACAAAAACTATCTAAATTTAAAGATGAGCATTAGTGCATCTATAATAATATATTAAATTTTGGTTTTCAACAGGTATACGAAGGAACTGCTGATTCAACAAACTTAATAAATGTCAACAATTAAAAATTATTACAAATGATTTTAAGCTAGTAGCTATTAAGTGTTTAAAATTATGAAAATATAATTTCTAAAACTGTAATAATGTTGCTGATTAATTGTTATTAAGCCTATTTGAAGAGCAAATAAGAGCATTCATGCACTTGAAGATATATGATTTTAATGAAAAGCAAATTTACTTAAAGATATAGATGTGCCAGTATAATAGTAGCCATATAATTCTTGCTTCCTAACACACATTGTGTTTTCTCATCAAGTGTAGATTCATGATAGATAAATTTAATAAAAATCATTTATTTTTGGATCAAGCACAATGACAATACACATAAATAAGTTGATATTCCCTCGTACTTGTCAATATATTTCTTTTATGCTCAAATACATCAATCTGTCCAAATCATTAAAATTTCATGTCCCGCTCTAAAGAACATATTTAATTTCAATTATTTCAGGTAAAAGCAAATTAGATATTGGGTATGATATGCCTAAAAATAGCTTAGGACTTTAAAAGATTTTAAAATGCATCGAATTAAAGCAATTCTATCCAAATTAGCCTCATTCAGACTCCAATTGAGGCCTGTTTTCTTGAGGAATTTATGCAACGCAATTTTATAACGAAAAATGGATTCAAACATATAAAATATTGAGTTACACTTTATTTTGACCTCATCAGAAAGACTTATGTTAGTTGACAAATCTACTAACCTTGTAATTTCACCAAAAACTTTCTAACAACTTGAGGACTTTCTTACATAAAGAATAACATCTCGAACAATAGTAATGACATCATTAATGCGTGCATTATCCAATCTGATAGTCTTAATTTATTTATATCCTCCATTGTATGATGCATTTACTAATGGCATCAACTATAACGATTGCACTATGGGGAAGATCAAGATCTATTAAACTTAAAGTACGATGTTGCAATATCCACACTGAGTCAAAAGTGTGTTGTCAAGCACATGCAGCCAAATGATTGGCTGAGTGTCTAATAATCTAACGTTAGCAACATATGGTAGGCACACTATTATTTTTTGCAGCTTTTCTCTTCCTCTATCAGAAACTTTTAAATACTAAGCATTTCTTGTCTTTCTAAATATTATCATGTAATTATTATTCAAAGTACCCTAAAAGATATTAATATACGACTGTTTAACAAAACAAAATGCAATTCAGATACGATAATAATCTTCACTAAAATGTATCTAGCTTTCTCGGAATTGTATGAAGATGTAATATAAATACTGTCAAGTTCAGAGTCAACACATTTCTCATGTTTAAAAGCTCAAGCTTAAAATACTGTTATTTTTATGAGCTTGTACTATAGATGGGAAAATTTATATATGCATAAAATAGTTAGAAGTGTACCAAGATTTTTGAAACTTTTAGACTTATGGTAGTGCTGATAAGTCATTTTATCCATGATTTTTTCCTTATTGTCTTTAATTTTAACTATCCAAAATGGTCCCATACTTCAGTTTTATTTCTTGCCTCACTTATATCGTACATTTACTTAGTTATATAGAAACAATGTGAGGATTAATTATTTTTGGAACATCACCTGAATTAACTAGAATTAGCTGAATAGATTCAACATTTTCAGCATCAAAAATATTACATTTAATATCATCAATTTCATTTATACGCTTCATGTAACGGAAATTATTTTAAAGAAATTGTAAGAGCAAACACAATATTATGACAACTGTTTTTTATGCTACAAACAAGTTATGATCAACCCTTACAAACAAAATACAGCTAACCCTTACAATTTAAACAAGTGAACATAATTACAAATAAGGAAGAAAATTAATTAGAAATCAATTACAATCACAATTTACCAATAAATATTAACTATAAATCAATTACTTCTATGAACAAAAAAATAATAGCATTATGTAAAAGTGATAGCATTTTTAACAAATCAATCATTTGTTGCTTCACATACTTCATGCTTGTCTCACTTTCTTTTAAGAAGACACACAACTTCATACTTGCATTTTGTGATTTATGCATTCTATAAATTTTGTATTTTAGGAATGTATTCTAGGATTACTGCAGTATTTGATTTTAGTGATTTATGCATTCTATGCTATAATTTATGTATTCTATGATTTTACTTATTGTGATTTGTGCATTCTTTGGTTTATGTGATTTATGAATTCTGTGATATTGTGATTTATGCATCTGTGGGTTATTTTTTTATACATGCTATAATTTTTACATTTTATGTTTTTTACTTTCTTTGAATATTAATCTTTGATTTATGTATTCAGTGATGCTATGATTTGCGCAATCTGTAGTTGCTGCATGTTGTTTACGCATGCTATAATTTTGGCATTTTATGATTTTTACTTTATATGATTTCTCTTAATTTTTGAATTTTGTGATGCTGTGATTTGGGAAGTATGTGATTGCTGCATGCTTTTGTTTATGCATGCTATCATTTATGCATTTTATGATTTCTACTTTCTATGATTACTATGATTTATGATTTTTATGATTTATGCATTCTATGATTCTGTGATTTGTGCAATTTGAGGTTACTTTATACTGCTATTTATGCTCATTATAAGTTATGCATTATATGATTTTTACTTTGTGATTATTTTAATATTTGATTTTGACATTATGTGATAGTATGATTTGTGTAGTCTGTAGTTGATGCATGCTATAATTTTTGCATTATATAATTTCTATTTTCTGTGATTATATAATATTTGATTTATGTAATTTGGCATTTTTTGATGATGTGATTTGTGCAGTTTGTAGGTACAGGTTATTTATGCATATTGTATCATCAACCACTTATTCGAGCACAAGCTAAAAAAATTGATTACTCAAAAAAATTTGACTGCTATACCCAAGATTTGCTAAAAATTTAGGATTTGAGATCTGTTAAAAAGCTGTAACTGGTTTGCTTAAAAATTTTTGATTCATGAAAAAATACTTATTGCTCGAATCAACGCAAAATTCAAAAAATTGGTCTCATAAAAACTAGTTTTTGCTAACTGATTTTCTCATGCAAGTATCAAGTATGTAACTCATTAAGATTAGATAATAAGGAACAAAAATATCTTGTTAAACTTTTTTACTTGTGATTCAATGTGAAAACAACTATAGTTGATATTCAAATTCTGACAAAAAGATATCCAATCAAATCAATGAATTCCTCAAGGTAAATCACAGAGGCTTTCAAAGTATAATTGCATAAGAAGAGAATCGCAAAAAATTAGGATTCTGAAGAGTTGAGATTAGGTTTTCTAATTCCCCTAAATTTCATTGGTCGTTGCTTTTATACGTTGCAATTTGATTTTTTGGTTGTTGATGTCATACGAATGGTGATGATCATTTTGCTAAAAAATCTTAAAATTTCCTTAACAAGTTTAGACATCCATAATACCATATTACATAGATAGCTCAGATCTTTTAACCGTGCTGTTTAGAAAAGACCTGATATCGCGGCTGTGAATCAGATCAGTTGGCCGCGTCTCTTGTAGAAAAAAGGACATTCAACACTCCAACAAGAATAGAATGTGGGTTCAATTGGTAGTAATATGAAATTCTCCCTCTGAGGCAAATAAATTTGTCTTAATATCTACTCACGTGCATATACATATATATATATATATATAAATTAATATCGAGCTTACTCAATTCTCTATTCGATCGAGTCAAGGTTAACTCAAACTTGACTCAAAATTAATTAAAGTTTGCCTTTCAGCTTGTGATTTTACTCAAAGAGTCAGAGTTCAAATTTTTACTCAAAACTCAACCGAATTTTGAACAAGTTGCGAGTTTCGATATAAATTGCTAGTTGTATTCATGATTGGATCATATATATAGTCTTTTGGCAATATTATTTTTGCTTTCTAAGAAGGTTGTTATTGCTGATTGTGAGGGCCCCGACGCCGGTTCAGCGGAAACCGTTCCGACATCGGGCGTTCACTTACCGCAGGATCATATTGAGTAACTTGAGAGAAGAAGAGCATACACATACAAAAGCCAAAGGATATTATTCATTTATTTCAATGTTCACATTACAAGGTCTTTTCAGCGTTCCTCGTACAAAAGTAAAAATAAAGAAAAGATAAAAGATAAATAAGCAAAAACAGCACCGTCGTAGATCCATTTGCAGATTGAAAATTTTAAGCATTAGGGTTCTTGCTTAAGCTCTTCCAGAAGTACCTGACCTGGTATTGTACAATAAATAATACTGGGATTGGAATTCTCAGTAATTAGAGAATACTCTAAGTACAGCAGTACATAATAACATTTACATTTTTAAACGATGCGATTAGCGGAAGTAAGGCGGAAATAAAATGCATGAGAAAATAAGATAATAGCGTGAAATAAACAATTCCTACAACAAATATTATTTATCAAATAAAGATTACTGATGTCATTTTCCAGTAATCTATCCCGAATGTTATCGATGTCATTTTCCAGTAACAACCTCGAATGTTGCTGATGTCATTTTTCCAGCAACAACCTCGAATGAAAAGAACTGTTGGTTTCTAACAACCAACCAAGCATTAATATTACTGATGTCATTTTTCAGTAACCCCCGAATGAAAAAGGATGTTGGTTTCTAACAACCAACCAAGCTTCAAATGAATCTGGCTCAAAGCAAAATACCCGAAGCTAAGCAGTAGTAAAAGTGCAAAATATAATACATGTCATGTACTGGGTACCTTTGTCCTTTAGGTTCAGAAGTTCAACAGCTCGAATGAGTGACAGTTCGCTCAATCTGCATTTAAGTCCCCGATATTTCTTTAAATTAGTCTCTTTTACGAGTGATGCGATAGTTCATGATTTTTATTCTTTATTTTATCATTTTTCTTTATAATGATTTAAAATCCGTATTTCATAATAATGTTACTGTATTGCAAGAGTAACGATAAGAATGAAAATAGTAGTCATTTTATAGCATTATGAACTGTCTCCATTATTAATTAATGAGAATGATCAAAATGCAAATGACTAAATATAAAATTATATCAATGATTTAATAAGATTAGCAAGAAGTGTTTTCTTCAATATCCTCCAATTTCCAACCTCTCATACCTTAGCTTTTAGGATTACCGAAAAACAAGGGAGGTTTGGAACGGGGTAGCCGGATGGTTGGCCGAGGTGGCAACGGCAAGAGGCTGGCTGGCAGCGGCTACTGAGTGTCTTGGCTGCTTGATAGTTGGCCGTCGGAGGCTGCCGGGGGCTGCCGGAGAGGGAGCCGGCTGGCTGAAGGGGACTGCCGGGGGCTGCCAGAAGCAGCTGGAAGGTGGCTGCCGGGCTGCTGGAAGGGAGGGGGGCTGGCTGGAAGGGGGCTGCTGCTACGGGTGGCTGTGGGGAAGAGAAGGGGGAGGGGGCTGCGCTTAAATAGGCGCAGCTGGGGGGAGCGCACGAGGCGAGCGGGAGTGCCGCCTGCAGGCTCTGTCGCAAGACAGAGCCTGCGATTCGCAGGCTGGGGTCGGGGAAGGTCGGGGTCGGCCCTATGGGCCGACAACCTGCGCCAAAAACGGCGCAGGCAGGCGCCAGGGGGCGCGCGCAGGTGCCAAGCTCCCGCCTGGCACGGAAGCTTCTTCCGCCCTTTGGCGGAAGAAAATCGCAGAATGCGATTTTTTTTTGTGGGGGAGGAAAAACGAAAACTGAGGGAAAAAAATAGAAAAATGGAAACAAAACTTAAACTTTAAATTGGTTGCATCTTTCCCCGTTTGGCGTCCAAATGCAACGAAACTCGGCACCGAGGTGTGTTACGACATGACGAACACCCTCGCGCCGAAAATTTTCGATTCGGAGCAAAACTTTATTTTATTTTAATTTTTGAGGTTTAAAACTTCAAAAATTCATCACGATCAAATCGGCGCTCATAATTTGATGAAATTTATCGAGCAACTTTTAAATAATATACTTAACACGTCGACACTGAAAACGATGAATTCGGACACGTATTTCAATGTTTTTGATTTTCAAAAATTAGAAATTTCGAAGATAGAATGGGAGCTTTCGTCTTTCGGATTTCTACTGAATTAGGGCTCTTTGATCTTTAAAGTTGTTTCTATCTACTGGTAGTTTTGTTTGCCCTAAATTAAAATTCCCCGGGATCCTGAGTCCTAAGACGAGATTCTGACCTAATTTGCAAAATAACGACTTTGGGTCGTTACACTGATTCTCTTAGTTTAACAATAAATTGCTTATATGAGCTTTGATTCTCTATTTTTTCTGTATCACACTGGGGAAACAAGGAGTACGCGAAG
This sequence comes from Gastrodia elata, assembly GCA_016760335.1. NCBI lineage: Eukaryota > Viridiplantae > Streptophyta > Magnoliopsida > Asparagales > Orchidaceae > Gastrodia > Gastrodia elata. The sequence goes on from CM028672.1 coordinate 62,286,050, forward strand.
CTAGGACCGGAAGGTTTGAGAATTCTCGATTTATATAAATGCTTCAACTTCAGAGAGATTATTAACCTACAAAAGTATTTAATTAAGAAAAGTACTATATTTGTCTAGTGATGCATGTTATTTAAATGTGCTTAAAAACTTTTTACTTGCTTTTTTTTTCTTAAAATCTACCTTTTGTAAAATGCGCCAAATAGCCTTTTACTTTAAAATTATTTATAAACATTATGATAATTTCTTTATGGTTACACCTTGTATTGGCGGGCTTTAATCGTTACCCATAAATCCTCAAGAATTAGACAACGTTATCACTTCAAGCCCATTGGTATTTTTAAAAACTATGGATCTAGCCTGCTTTGGTTTCCTTCGACTTGCTTGCGTTGGAACATACCGTAGCTACTTTACCATTTCTCCTCAATGATTAACTCAACAACTATTTTTACGGTGCTACAGCTCGCTTGACCCTTTTTGTTGCACTAAGCGACTGCAGATCTTAATGTTTGAAAAATACATATTGCAAATCACTTCTTTTGATTTTCCAACGGGCCCACAGCTTTTTATAGAGCTTGTTGAATTCTGTAACTATTCTTTGAGTAATGATCAAGTTCTGTTGAAGTTTTTTTAGGTCCAGTAAAGGCAAAATTGTTGGTTTTGTACGAAACTTTGAAAAAAAGCTCTACCCCTTCTGATTTTTGTATGAACAAGCTGTGAAAACCCAAAGAGTTTGCTATAATTTTAAGCTATAAAAGGCTATGCTTCAAAATATAGCCTCATATATGTTAATGTTGAAGAAGATATGTATTAGTATTAATGGTGATTGAAAAAGTATACAAACTTAGTTTCCCTTGCATATTAAACCCCTCATGTACGGTTACAATTATCATCAAATTAATTTAAAATTTGGGAAATATTTTTTTAGTCTTTACTGTTTCACTTGAGTCTCGAATTAGTCAATGAAGTTACAGTTTTATCAAATAAGCCTATGTAATTTATAAAAATATTTATTTAGTCTTTACAATTTCAACTGACTCTAAAATTAGTCTAAATTTTTTATTTAATGAAAAGCTGTTCAAGATAAGAAAAAAACTTCCTGTTAGCATAAAAAAACTGTACATTAGTCTATGAATGCTTCGCGAGTTGGCCGATTACATGGCGGGGCGGAGGGAGGGGAGTGGTGTTTTGGATCTTGTGGTAGTCTGTGGATGTGGTGGTGGGTGAAACGTCTTTCAATGAAACTTTGGGATGCGAAGGAGGAAGAAGAGGAGCTTGAGGAAGGAGTGGTGGCTTCCATTTTTGCCACCTTTGAAACAAGCGGCAGCAGGGGTTGGAGGAAGTTGGAGGATAATGATCTGGGGGGGAGTTTGATGATTAGCATTGAGTGGGTGCAGTTGCGAAATATTCCACAAGAGAAGAAAGTCGCAGATGTGGTTTAAATTTCGACGTCTGATTTCAGCTCATCGCCAACTGTAGTGGTGGAGGGGCGGTGGGGATTTTCTTGGAAAAGTCTTTTATTTAATGAAAAAATTATAGGGATTAATTTGATATTCAATTAAATTGTAAGGATTAAAATAAAGCTTCATCTACTGGGCTTTAATTGATTAAATTGAAACTTTATGAACTTGCTTAAAACTTAAGTCAAACTATAAGGTTTTAAAAAATTATTTCCAAATTTTAATCTTGATAAATCCTATCATCTAACTTTAATAAAAAATATCTCATCTATTAATTTAATTAATAAAAATTAATTGTTGTAATGAAAATAAAATTAAGAACAATTTGTTGCTGCCTTATTATAAGTTTATTTTTAACTACTATAGTTTCATAAATATTTATTTTGCTTTTGAATATGTATCATGTGCCTCGTCAATTCTCTTAGGGCCAAAATAACTTGCCTAGTGAAAATTGTTGTATTTTCAAGAAGACCTAATGCTTCCATTTATCAATTTCTCATGGGTGACTTTTTGATTGAAATACACGTGTTTCAAAATTTGCAGGGAAATTAAGGTAGTGAAATTTTAATAGTTGCAAGTTCAAAGTTTTTATTTGGATTGTGCTTTGGATTTTTATCACTGGTAAATACTGGTGAGGGATGATTGGTTTCTTACGTCAATTTTTTTATCTAAATAAAATTTGGATTGTGCTATGGTCAAACTTTAAGAATTTGGTAATTGAAGTTTTTTTTGTGTGATAAAGGTCTATTGAAAGAGGTTTTTATTAATATTCCAAAAAGTCACATTCTATTGTTTTCATTTTTCCAAACACTAGGGTCAATTATTATGTTTAAATATATATTGAAAGGGATAATTACATAGCAAACTTTCAAACCTGCCAAAGGATTTATGTATTTACATGTGCCACAATTATATCATTTTGTATTATGCAAAACTAAAAATGCTGATTGAGATTTATAATACTCTTCAAAATGAGGATGGTGTTATTGAAAATGGAGATAATAGGCTACTTGTTTTGTAAATACCTTAACTTTCGTTGTGCACTTGCTTTGAAGTTTATTACATGATATTGGATTTTAACAAAAATAATACGAACATTGGGCTGATTCAAGAAGTATTGACAACTAGAAGTTTGAGGTTTATTCTTTTATTGAAGTTTTTTTTTAAAAGTGTTGATTTCGTATAAGTTTTCTCCTTCGTTTAGATTTTTAGTTTTTACTCAAGTTTTAGTTAGTTTGTTAGAGTTATCTTTCCTTGGGAGGTCTATAATTTTAATTTTTTTTTGAAAGAAGTAGATCTAAAACATTATTTATGGAGTGCAAGTTCATCTGTATTTGAAGCCCTAATAGCAAGTACATAACTATTGAGAAAAGTGATCAAGAAGAGCGAGAGGTTCAAATGCCTTGTTCAATTATTCAAAATAATGGTGAAATAGAGAATGATGTGATTAATAGAATCCATACTGATTTGATGAAATGGAGGAGCGCTTCTTGAGTGCTGTGCGATCAGAGAACTTTACTGAAAATTAAAAGAAAATTTTATAGAACAACTATGCAACCAACTATAGAAGAAACTTACCTATAAATTAAGTATAGTAGAGATGAGGATGCTTAGATATAGTGGGTATACTCGTAAGGATAAAATGATAAATGAGTTTTTATCCAAAGCAAGGTTGGAGTAGGCACTGATAGTGGATATGGTTAGAGAATGCCTCCTTAGATGGTTCAAGCATATTAAGCATAAACTATGCAATGCCCCTGTTAGAAAAGTTGAGTTTATGAATTTTACCCATATTAAAAGAGGAATAGAAAGACCAAAAAGACATTGGAAGAAACCATTAGAAAGGATCTTCTCTATTTTGAAGTTAGTGTAGGGTTTCTATTTGATCGTGCACAATGGAAACAAAGGATTTATGTAACTGGCCCACCCTAATGGGATTCAGGCTTAGTGTTGTTTTTGTTGTTGTAGAAGTTCTCATTGAGGGACAAAGATGCAGTTGATGAGCTTTGAACTCTTGATCCACTAGGAGTGCAAACATAAGAATCCAAGCATAGGCTATTATATATGGCCTCAAACCTTAGATATTATTCCCGTGCCATTGGAGAAGCGTTTAAGACATTAGGAAAAGATATCATTATCTTGAGGTAACTACTTTGGTTCATTTTAACTATTTGACTCACATTATTTTCTCTAGGATCTCATGATTTAGTTATGTTTAGAAAACAAAAATCCTCACTTAATATTTTCACATTGCTTTATCTTCGACTTTTTTCAGTGGCTAATGATATAAACAGTACAATAATTTTGAGGAAACTGTTTTAGATATGACATGCCATTTTTTTGCTTGCTGTAATAGTTCAGTTTAATATGGCATGTCACACTATCAATCAAGTCATGTAATGATGATAGTTCTAATTTTCTTAGCTTCAAGAAGAAAGAGCTTACAGACGGAGTCATTATGATTCTTGTTAGAACAGTAAATATATGGAAAAGCAAGTAATACATATACAATGCATCTATTTATAGACGTGGGTATCTAGATAGAGGTGACAAATATCCAAACATGCCCCCGTAAACTGAGTAGGAGGTTGGATAGTCAACTTAGTTTGAAGATGGTTGAATCAATTGATGGAGTGAGGCTTGGTGAACGTGTTTTCTAGCTGTTCGGAGGTATGAATGTGATGAATCGCTATGTCACCTTTTGGAGCCTGTCCTTGATGAAGTGGCAGTTCACGTCGATGTGCTTGGCGTGAGAGTGGAACACCGGGTTGTTTGATAATGCAATGGGCGAGGCGTTGTCGCAATGGAGATTTGTTGACTGTATGGGGCTGAAACTGAGATCCTTCAGCAGTTGACAGTGCCCTATTATTTCGGCTGTTGTGGATTAACATGATATTTTGCTTCGGTTGATGAGCTCGCCACATACGCTTGTTTCTTTATGCTCTTAGAGACAAGAGTTTTGCCAAGCAAAATACAAAACCCGTTGTAGACTTCCGATCTGTTGGGTCGCATGCCTAGTCTGAATTTGAGAATGCCGTGATGTTCAGGTGATTTGGTTCGATGGGAAGACTGAGATCTGTGGTGCCTTTGATGTATTTGAGGATTCGTTTGAGAGATGTGAAATCAGCCGGCGCGGGTTGGTGCATGGATTGGCATGCATTGTTTACTGCGTAGGCTATATCCGGTCTTGTAATTGTGATATACTGAAGTGAACCGACAATCTTCCGATTTAGATATAGATTGTGGAGCTTGGAAGAAGTCTGAACTTTGACTACGACAAAGGGGGTTGGAGCGGAAGCACAGTTCTTGAACCCTGCATGCTGCAAAATTTGTCGAGCACATGTTGACTAATGTAAGAAGATACTTGTGCTTGTTTTCTGGACCTGTATTCCTAGAAAGAAAGACGGTTCTCCAATGATTTTTGTGTTTAAGCGCGCCGTGAGATCTGCAATAGTTGCATTAATTGTATGTTGATTGTTTCTGGTGATCAGGATGTTGTCGACGTAGATAAGAACATAGGTGTGAGTTGTAGCTGTGCGGTACACAAATATGGATGGATCAGCAGCGCTTTGTCGAAACTGTAGGTGTTGTAGATGAGTGGCAAGTTCAGCGAACCACTGTCTCGATAATTGTTTGAGGCCATTTATGAATTTGGTTAGTTTGCAAACCCAATTTGGGTGAGTTTGATCGATGAATCCTTGGGGTTGAGACATGTAAACTATCTCATTGAGAGAGTCATGGAGAAAGGCGTTTGAGATGTCTAACTGAGTGGTGTTCCACTTGATGTAGGTGGCTATTGTGAATAGAATGCGAACTGTGGTCATTTTAGCAACTAGACTAAAGGTTTTTGTGTAATTGATTCCATATTGTTGCTTGTGACCTTGGGTGATGAGTCTAACTTTGTATCTTGCGAGTGAGCCGTCCGGATTGAGTTTGGTTTTATAGGTCCATTGACATTTAATAATTTGATATTTTGGGGACGATGTTCCATGTTTGCTTGGGATGGAAGGGCACAAAATTTTTCTAGCATTGTGGATTGCCAGTGAGGGAGCGGTGAGGCTTGGGCGTGTGTGAGAGTATCCGGGGGGTGATGATGAAGTGTGAGGTTTAGGATTTGTCGAGGTTTAAGATGTCCTGTTTTTGAGCGTGTGATCATAAGGTGAAGTGTGGTGGAGGGCGTTGCTAGAACAATTGGTGAAGATGGGATTGGGAGAACTAAATTCAATGAGGGTGTATTGGTAGAGTCGGATGAAGTGTTCAGGGAGTGAGTGATTTAATGTGTTATATTTGGATTAGATGAGTGTATGCTTTGATGGCCGAGATTGGTAAGATGGGTGAGGGTTGAAGTTGTGGCGTGTTGTTTGACTGGTTGCTTGTGTTGTTGGTGAGAGGGACTAGAAGAAGGGGTGGAGTAGACTGATTGTCAGGCTTAGGTGTGGTAGTGATTACTAGAGAGGAGTTGAAAAAGGTGTTTTCTTGAAAGTGAACGTGTCGGCAGTTGAAAAAGGTGTTTTGGTATATAGGCATATGTACCCTTTGGATGTGCCAGAGTAGCCAAGGTAGACGCTTGAGATAGATCAGTTCTAATTTGGTATGCTTATGGGAGGTAGGAGAGGAAAGCATCGGCAACCGAATGTGTTGAGATGATGATAAGTGGATTTTTGTTGGATTAAATGTTCATATGGGGAGATGTTTTTGGTTGTGTGGGAAGATAAGCGATTTATCAGATAAGTAGAGGAAAGGAGAGCATCGAGCCAATAAGTGGTGGGGAGTTTATATGTTTGGAGAAGGGATCTAGTAGTTTCTATAAGATGACGATGTTTCCTTTTTACAACGCCATTTTGTTGAGGTGTGTAGGGACACGAGGTTTGGTATTAATTCCATTAGTGAGGATAAAGGTTTTTAGAGTGGCATTTACGTATTCGCCTCCACCATCTGCGTGCAGAATTTTAATATTTTTTTCGAAATGTTTTTCCAAGAAGTTAACGAGTTGTATTGTGAGAGGCGGTTTTAGATTTTGAACGCATTGGAAATACCCAACAAAAACATGAAAAATCATTCACAAATGAGACAGTATTTGTAATCATCATAGGAGATATTTTATGAAGGATCATCAGAGTGAAGTAAATGTAGTAAATTGTAGTTGTGATTTTATGAATTAGGAAATGACAAATGATGACTTTTAGCCAGAATGCATGAGATACATTGGATATTATTTGCATTTCTAATATTTGATAGTAGTGGTGCTAATCTTTTGAGGGGTGGCTGCGTGAGGATGTCCCAAATGGTTGTGCCATAGTTTTGTTTGATCCATGGAGGTGTGGAAGGCTGCTTTAGATGGGTGGCTGAGTGGATGAGGGGATTGAGTACAGCCCGTTAGTGCTGGGACCGTGAAGGAGAAGTTGATTCGACTGTAGATCCTTTATGGAGAAACCAAACGGGTCAAATGATATTGAGAAGCTGATATCATTGGTAAGTTTATGAAAAGATAGTAAATTTTATTTAGAAAGAGGTACATGTAAGAGATTTTATAAATGCAACTGACGAGAGGGTGTTGGTAGATTGCTGTTACCTGTATTGGCTATTTTTAAAGACTGTCCATTGCCCATAGTAACTTTGTCAGTGCCATAGTAAGGTTCTGAAAGGTGGAGATTGTTGAGGTTGCCGGTGAGATGAGAGGCGGCGCCTGAATCTAAAATCCAGTTGGTGGTTGATGATCTTGCACTTCTGTCAGAAGAGTGCGTTTTGTTGCCCTTCGTTGTAAGTCGTGTTGGTTCGGTGCCAACAGTTCGTAGCAAAGTGGCCTATTTTGCTGCAAATTTGGCATATTACCATTGTCGAACCGGTGAAGGAATGTTTTGCTTTCTCTGGACGAGGGGTATTTAGCTGATGAGTGTGGCCGCATCCCTTGTATGAGGAGAGTTTTGCTCGGTTACGGCCAGTGAATGGCGAGAGTTGTGGATTTGCGGAGTTGAGATCGAGATTGAGAGATTCGAAATCTCTTGCTATGTTCGTCTCTTCGCCGCATAGGAGTGAATATAAGCTGTTGAGACTGATCGGATGGAGCATTGTGCGAATTGAGGTCTTAAAGGCCTGGTGCGTAGGTGGAAGGCCATTAAGATCGTAATGAATGACGTCCTCTGCTTCCATCTAGCCGCCGGCTGCGTTGATGTTATCTACTGTGGCTTTGATGTCGATTAGGTATGAAATGACCGAACAGTTGGCCATCTTGATGCTGTGTAGGTTTTTTTTTTAGTTGAATTCCCTTTGAGCTGTTTGAAGATTGAAATCTTATTTCGAGTGTGCTCTAGATGTCACCGCATCGATCAATGTTGAGCACATGTGGAAGAATTGATGGGGATATTGTGCTTGAAGCCATGAGGTATGTAGAGGATTCTTGATGTTTGTACCCTGTTCATTTGAGGGGATTTGGGATGGAGGATTCGTCCAGATGTCCGACAAAGTCGTTGACAAGAAAAAGCTTGTAGATCTGCGTGCGCTATATAGGATAGTTGTCAGTGGTAGGGTGATTCGTCACCATGTTTTTGATGTTGGCCATGTGAAATTTGAGATTGGAATCGTCGTTCGTGCCGGTGGTCTCGGAGGTTCTAGATGAAGTATCTGCCATGACTTGTCGTTCTTGATGAGCTTCTTGAGTGTCAGCGATTTAGGGATCTGAATCATCATCTTCGATGACGATGAGTAGAGAAGAAAGCGATGGTGAGCGGAAAAGATTTGGGAGGATCGTTGATTTAAGTGAGATCTTTGCGATTTAAGCTTTTGTCGCTCTGATACTAAGAAAGAGCTTACGAAGTCGTAATTTTTCTTGCCAGAAAAGTAAATATATGGAAAAGTAAGTAATACAGATGCAATGCATCTATTTATAGGCAAATATCCCGTGTTCACTTATTTGCCTAGCGTTAGCACAAGAGTCTAAATTAATTTTTTTCTGTTTCATCACTTATTTGCCTAGCGTTAGCACAAGAGTCTAAATTAATTTTTTTCTGTTTCATCACATGCCAAATATCAGAGAGACTATGAATTTCTCACTACAACTCATTAATTCAATCACATACATTAGGATGCCTGTGTTAATTTCATTCAATTCCATTAATATTTTAGATATTTAGGTGTAATACATAACTCCACCGATAATTATGGCTTTGTCCTTGTTTTTTCTTCTTTGATAGCTAGTTCTATTGCTAGAGCTTGAAACCTCTCCTGCAAGCTGAGCGGAAACCGCAATTGCTGAAGTTACCCACAATTTTTGTAAGCATCATTGTATGCCAACGACCTCTCCATCAACGTTGAGCTGCCTCGGATCTTTTGAGAATCTTTGGTGTCGTACTAAGTTTGTGCTTTTCAGCGTGCCAATGTTTACAGTTTTGGCACGGCATTGTGATTACCAAACGCTAGACAGCTCCGTGATATCCTTGAAATTCGCCACAATCCTTTTTAATTGGATTTATATCATGTTTACCAACTTAAATTTGATTTAAAAGGCAAGAAAATAGGAGCACCTGAATTCTGAAACCTTGAAATGTAAAGGCAATCAAATACATTCCCAGCTTATGCCTAACTATGTTCCTACAGGAGGAGGCTTTTCACAATGATCAACAATCTCCCAACAGTTTTCGAGGTTGTAACCGGATCTGCCAGAAAGTCGTCGTCCAAAGATAAAACCCCCAACAGCAGCAGCAAGAGCAACAAGTTGGCCTCAAAGGTACATTTTAATTTCTTTTACTCGTCAGATATTAACCCAAATAATATATAATCAATCTCCCATCTCCCATCTCCAATCCCAGTCACAGACAAATAACCCCAAGGTGCCTCCCCAGAAGGATTACGATGAAAGCGGGGATGAGGAAGAAGATGAAGAGGATGAGCATGGAAGTACGTTGTGCGGCGCCTGCGGCGATAACTATGCCAACGACGAGTTCTGGATCTGCTGCGACATTTGCGAGCGGTGGTTTCACGGAAAGTGCGTCAAGATAACTCCTGCCAGGGCTGAGCATATCAAGCAGTACAAGTGTCCGGCATGCAGCAACAAGCGGGCAAGGGTGTGAGCACAAGTAAAAATTCGGGTTTGAGGTTCATGTGGTAGATTAGGGTTTCGGAAAGGACATTAGAAAGAAGAAAAAGGTATAATCATTTTGGGTGCGGCCAGCACAGTTGATTAGGTTTTGCTGTATCGGTTTATTGCATTTCTTGTGCCCACATCATCACTTCAATATGGTTTTCAGTTTCATTTTGAGAAGGCTCACTTTTGGGCTGTGTTCTTTCATTGTTGTTTCTTATCAATGTTTGAATGCTTTATTTAAGTTAGAAATGTGTATTGCACTAATCTCAAAGCAGATCTTGAAGTCAAATATTTCATGTTTATGAAATTGTTATGTAATTTTATTCATATATGAAATCTTATTTTCACTTAATGATTAGCAAAGATTGGAAGTGTTTGTTTTGATAGATTTGATTGATATATAATATGAAGATTACTGTGCTATGTTTAGGTAATGTATTTGTTTATTACTATTGAACACCTGAATCTCTAGCATTTAAATTTTAATAATTTTAAACTTTATTTTAATTCTAATTTATCATTTAATAATTTTAATTGAAGTCACACTCAATCACCTTCTCTAGTGAGTTCAACGTTAACATCTCATTTAGAGATATGGATGATATAGAGACTAAGAGATTTGGACATTTTTTAGTACATGGTCAATGCTTAATTCAACTCTCTAATATTTTTACTTTAAAGAGAGAGCGGCATCTATCTCTTTATAATCTTCCTTTTTGTCATTGAAATCTTTGTGGTGTGGCACCGTGTTTTTTCTCATATTCACAGGGTTTTTCGCAAAATCCGCCGTTCCTGTGAATGCTTTTGCCTGCGTTCTCCATTCTCTCAAAGGTGAAGAAGCCTGAGGATCACTCGAAGCTTTTGTGACTTTCTCGTATGCACATGTTTGACCTAAAACACAATTAAAATTAAGTGACCAAAATTTTCAAATCATTATTTTAAAGAAGAAATTAGTAATTCATTTAATTTCAAATATTGGTATATGATTCATAGTATTATGAAAAATGTGGCATGCTTAACATGCTATTTCAACAAGTTTAATTTTAGCCTCCTAGCAATTTTTAAATTAAGAAAACTTATAAAACCATTTCATAACCTTAAAAAAAATATATGGTATGGATAATGAATGTTTATGGGATGATTTGGTTCACATATTTTTGCTATATTATTTTTTATGATAACTTTAATTATATATTAAAAATATAAAACTCATTTATTTGATTTTGGTACTTAGTAATTGAAATTTATCAGATATAATCATGTTTATAAATCAATTAAGATAATTAATTATATAGAAAAAAAATAGAGAGACATTCTTAGTATCCATATTGAAGTATTTCAAATTTTCTTCTAAATTTAAGATTATTTAGGAGTATTCTTCAAATATTTTTATTTACAATTAACTAATTTCTTTTCTTATTATAATAAGGCATTACTTTCAAATATATAAAATTTGATTCCCAAATAGTTCTTAAGAAATAAGATAATTAGATTTTGCATCTAAAATATATATTTTTTCAAAAAAAAAATTAATGTTAATTTTTATGAGATAAATATTTATTTTATAAGAGATATTAAAAATCAGTAAAATTTAATTATTATTTATGAGTTTTAATATTAATTTAAAAATAAGAATATTATATATATATATATATATATATGTATATATTCATATATAATAATTATATTTGCAAGTATTAAATGTGTATTATACACATATGCGCGTATTTTCTGTGATTGAGTTTCTATGCATACAGAAGCAATAAGAGAGGCGTGAATTGCAATGATTATGTGTGGGGCCCAGCAAGTACATGTAAAGGGATGGGGACAATGAGGGTGCGCTGTGGGTGCGCTTGTTCTGGTGCTCTTTCATCGCAGCATTTAGTAAAAGAACAAAAAATGGGAAAATTTGATACATCCCCAATAATTTTTTTAAGGAAATGAGTATACTTAAAAGTATCTCTTTTTTTTTTTTTTTTTCATTTAGATAATTATAATTAGTAAATCTTAATTATTACTTGTTAATCATTAATTTTAAATATTTTTTTAATAATAATGAACGGCCCTCATAATTTTATATAAGCTACCCCTTGAATAATTTAATAAATACATTAAAATTCAAATTTTTAATGTATTTAGTTCATTCTAATTAATTTATAATATTTATTTTTTATTAGTGAATCTTAATTATTATTATAAGTAAAACATTGAGATCATATATTTTAATGAGAGAAATTTTATTCAGAGGAATGCTATTTAAACCCGTTGACGTGGCATCCAAAAAAATCCATCAAATATGATTTAAACATATTTATTAGTGTTTATTTATTTATATTAAAATAATATAAATATTATTTTTAAAGTTTGTATTGAATTTATGTCCAAATCTCATTGGATTGAATATTATTTTATTAGTGTTCATTTATTTATATTAAAATAATATATATATTATTTTAAAAATTTGTATTGAAATGATATTCAAATCTCATTAAAAAAGTTTTTTTAGAACAAATTTAAAATATAAAAGAAGTGATACAATCTTTGTTAAACATGTAATTCTTAATTTAGAATTATATTATGCCTTTATTTTTATTTGAGTTGGTCAAACAAAACATATTGTGTTAATTTTTTAATTAAATTTGTTTCATAAAAGCTTATAATTTCAAAGGTTGAACAAATTATGGAGTTAAGAATAGATTGTTATGGTGAATTGAATTTGAGTAGAGTTCGAGTTATTTGAGTCATTTTAAATCATTTCAAATAGGATTTGAGTCAAGCTATTCGACTCGAACTCTACTTAAAAATTTTAAATCCGAGTCAAAATATTTTGAGTTTCAGCATATTAAGCATATTAAGTTTAATGTTTAAGAAAATAACTAAAGATAAAAAAATAATTACATTACCAATTTTATAACTTAAGTTAAAACTTAAAATATTATGAATCAAATATATTAATATTCTTAGATTTAATATATTATAGAATTAAAATATGACTATTATATTTAAGGGCTTAAATATGATTAGAAATAGATTTGTGATGTATGTGATTTTTTACATTACATATGATTAATAATAGATTTATAAATATCTATTTATATTTATAAAACCTAAATATGTACTTATTTTGTAAATACATAAATTAAATGCTTATAATAATAATTTGAGTTTTTTTTATAGATATAAATATTTAAATATTGCATATAAAACACTTAAATTTTAATATTTATAAATAAAATTTATCAATTTTAATCTTTGTTTTTTAAATTCTAAATAAATATTGGGTGTGATGCACTTAGAAAACAATGATGTAAGATAATTATTTTTGTAAAATTAACTTATGAATGTTGAATATGTGATATTTAAAAATTTATATGCACTAAAATTCAATTTTTTATATTTAACATATCTAATACTGAATATATATTTTTTATAAATTATTTTTTAAATCTTTAGAATAATAATAAAAATATTTTTTAAAATCATTTTAATTGTTATAATGAATGAAATTATAATATAAAGATAAAATTTGTTCCTGAAAAATAAAAAAAATGAAAATAAAGTTTAATCATGTGATAAAAATGAAATTCAAAATTAAAACCAGTAAAATATTTTTGGGTGTGAAACATTTTTGATCTTTAAATTTCATACTTTATGCCGAACTTGTCTTTACTCCTTACGCGAGGAAGCAAAATTGCGAACTGTGCTCTCTCTCTGTCTTTCTGTCTCTCTCTCTCTCTCTCTCTCCTCTCTCTTCCTGCTCAGCTCCGTTCCCTGCTTGCAGATTTTTTATGCTTCGATTTGTTTGAAGCGTAAAGTTTTTTCCTTCTCGCTTCATTTTGTTCGCCTCAATTTTTGTATTGCTACATTTAATCGATGCTTAAGTTTAGGCTGTCACTTTTGATTAAGATATTTATGGCATTTCTGGTAAAAATCCCATTTTTCCGGTCTCCATGGCGATTGAATTCAAAGCGTTCCACTCTGTTTTTCGGGTTTTATCTGTGGCCTGGCTGCCTTTTTGGCCCGTGCGATTGCTAGTTATGCATGGCGTTCTCATATCGTGATATATTAGACAATTATTCCTCTGTTAATGTTTTTAATTTAGTTTTGTTAATTATTGTGAGTTGATTTTTATTGGGGTATTGTCTGGCTTTTATATCAGGCTTTTGTGTTTTATAATGATGTTGATTCTCTGAAAGCATCAACAGATGTATAAATAATTAGGGTTTTGATGCCCTGCGTGTTTTCAGGTATTGCCCTGGATTTGACTTTGATTGGTAACATTGTAAAGGGAATTGATATTCTCTATTCAGAATCCTCGACATTGCATGCAGTCTCAGCTAAAAAAATCAGTGTTTTTCTGCAGAATTAGCTTCTCTTCATTGTTCTAAAAGGCGGCAAGTAATTCACTTCTTTCACTTTATGATAATTGAACTGTCTGGAAATATTATATCAATTCAGCAAATTAAAAGAATCATTGTATTCGGAAGAGACAAGTTTTTAGAGCTATTTCTGCCCTAGGGGAAATGGAGCCCAGGTCTCTTTCAGTTGGAAAGAGGGATACTGTAAGCTTGGGAAAGGACAGCCAGTTGGAAGATCCCTTCTACCCACAGACGGAGAAGGATGAAAACAAATTCTTGGGCAATCAAGATGAGCTATCTCATGTTTTGGAAAGAGAAGGGGAGCCAAGCAGCATGGATTTATCAAGAGAGGTGCCAGCTTCTATTGAGGAAAATAAAGGGACTACTCAGGTTTACAGATGCAGCACCAAAAAGCATAAAGTTGAATCTTCAATAGTGCAAGGATTTGAGGTTCAAAGAAAGGATAGGGCTAAGCAAGGAAGAAGGCTTAATCGGCATGAAAGAATTGAACTTGGCCGGAAGTTTCAGGAGGCAGTGAGAACTTTTGATTGGGAGGTTGCTCAGAGGCTCATAATAGGGGTGGACACACAGATATTAAATGATGCACTATGTATTGCCTTGGATTCAATCTGGTTCTTGACCACCAGGCAGGAGCTGAATGGAATTAATCAGCTGATACATTTAATAATATCTAATGGGGCTCATGATTTCACTAGGGCAGTTTTACGAACATCCTTTCTTGCCTCCTGCGTATCTGCATGCAAGAACAGTAAAATGAGTTCATCTGATACTCAGGCCATCATGGCTCAAAGGTAATCTTTTGTTATATATTCTTGAATCCATGGAAGCGCATAAAAACCTTGTTAAACTGCTCTTTTAATTTTTTTATCATGCCAATTTATACAGAATATGCTTGAGAGTTGAATTTTTGTGACATGGAAATCTTAGCATGATGGTGCAATATAGCTTGATATTGGTTTTTGTTTTTGTGGAAATATAAAAGAAGGTGACGTCGATAATGAAATTTCTTGTAGTTTATAACAAGTTGTTTATACTTCTTTATTTAAACAATAACCCAAACATGCTGATTAGTTGTTGGGAATTGTGTTCAATACATTATCCCTTGAAGGCGTTCAATACATGATCCCTTGAAGGCATTCATATTTTTTTAATCATTGTTCATCTCCAAAATGGTTATTATCAGCACATTTTGGATAATATTTTCTCTTTGGCACTTTTATTAGGTTGCATGAACGACTTCAAGAGTGCAATGGTGATGAGCTTTTGAAAGCAGAAGCAAGTATTAAAGTTCAAAAGTTTACAGAATGGGCTATGAAATGCATCGGTGTCCATTCTAGTGCACACGGCAGTGCTAATAATGGCGAGTGCAAATCACTTTTTGAGATCCAACTCCACTTGTCAGCTTTCAGAAGCTTTCTAGACCTTGCAGGGGATCAGATTACAGGAAAGGATTTCACAGAAGCTTTTGATGCAGCATGTTTCCCGCTTACGCTGTTCTCTAGTTCTTTTGAATCAGGATGGGCTTCTGCAATCTCAGCTACCACTATGAAAGGATTGCTAGGGATGTTGGTTGAAGGTGGTGCAGATAATGTCAATCAGTGTTTGTTAGAAGCCTCTCGTTTTGGTAGCACTGAGCTTGTTCGAATTTTATTGCAGGTATATGTTATAATATGTAGCCATTACATGTACACGTGTTCATGCCAATAAATATTGGAGCTTTCTTTGATGAGCAATTATTGCTTTCAGGCGTCTCTTTTTCCCAAGGCTGCTAGCCTATATAACTAGAAGAAAGATGTAGGATTAGATTTTGATTATTCATTTTTTATTTTTTACTTATTCTTAATTGAGTGCTTATTACATTACAAAACTTCAAGCGATGTGTCAACGTATTGCTAAAGGCATTGAAGGTGTGACATATAACCACATTTGTAATATTTAAGTGTGGTGGAATATATATTCTGTGAGAGAAGACAAGAATTGCTGGATGAAAAAAGGAAAAAAAAAGGCCTGTCTTACCAGTGGCTTGTGCTTGGAAGTCTGGATCACTTTCTTATTATCATCATGAAGAATTTTTTGAAAATAATATGATTGAAACTTAGTTTTGATGGGTGCAGAGCACCTAAATTTGATGTCATTTGTACACTTAACAAGAAAGAACCTGAAGAAATGCTACATTGAATTAACCCCAAATAATTGTTATAATACTTGATGCTAATGCATGTTTCATATCTTTCATGAGCACAAAGGGATGCGAATAAAATGAACTTTATGTGCTTTTAGCGCACTAGGAAGGGATTAATCCTTGATCTTACATTTAGTAAGAATTAGCAAACTAGTATCAAGTTGTACTCTTCTTCCTTCTGCTAGATATCTTTGGGACATTATTTTGATGTAAGATTTTGGGAAAGTTATATTTGATACCAAAGTTTTTTCTAGCGAATTACTATTTTCTTCTCCGCCAAAGTTTATATTGTTGAAAGATATGCATAAACAGATATTTGAATGCTCACATGAAATTTTTAATAAAAATGTACAATTTTCTTTGTCAATGCTACGTTACTATACCACGTTCTGTTACTAGTCTCTCTATTGCAGCCAAAATATTTGTTTCATGTTGCAAAAGAGGAGGGGTGTGTTCAGCCCTGGTGAGATTTTCTTTGTGAATTTTTTTGGTTTATTTTTCCAATCTCCCAATGTAATAGGGATATATATCTAAGTTGCATGACCTTTTTTGGCTGAGTTAAAAAAATAGAACCTTAGAACTTGGTACAAATGAAACATACTAGGCTTGTTAGGCTTATCTCCTATAAAGAATACCTTAAAGCACTCAAAATGTGATTACAATAACCTTTTGCGGGCATTAAGCCTTAGCAATTGAAATGAAATTGGAAATTGGCTTGTGAATGAATGTACCTTAGGTTCGTGAAACTTTGATTCAGACTATTTTCTCTCACAGTGCATACTTTGAGTGAATAGTTAGTGCTTGTTCATTTTGAACTTAACTCCAAGCTTGTCTAGCTCAAGCTAAGTGCCAAACAGAATTATCTCATTTAGCTAATCCCTTAATTTAGCCCTATCTTAAACTAAGGTAATCCAAACTGAACACAAAGTTAATCTAGGGATTATCTTTTTTCATATTATTTAAAATTAGAACTGTTTAGTATTAGTTAGTATTATGAATTAATTAATATTAATTACTTACATGCTAATTAATAATGTATTGTTAACTTATGTAATTAGTTAGTAATTATATAATAATTATGCATTAGTTATTGCATATTAATTAATTAATATTAATTTGTAACAATGTGTTAATTACTAACTATATATTTATTACTAACATCAAGATTATCACTATTTTAAGCAAACTTATGACTAACATCAAGATTCCATGCAAAAACTTTATGGAAAATAAATTACTCTTCATACTAAAGCAACTGGAAAACTCTTGAACTTGATTTTCTTATTGGCCCTGCACTTGAATGAACATTACATCCAAGACATATATTCGAAAGAGAAAATATTTTATTATTCAAGCAGAACAGCCAAGTAAACCTCTAATTATAGATTTTACAAAATTTAAATAGACAAGATATTCCATATCAGAAGCTTAAAAGCATATAGCAGTGAAGCAAGGGAAATACTCAACCTCACTAGCCTAAGGAATGGGATCAATGGGCATTACATATTCCGCTTGATCAAACATAGACATACTCACCTGAAAAATTTCTTGACAAGGGACTGCATTTAATCGATTTGTTGAAGGCCTGCTCATCGAATTGGGAAAGATTGTTGGGACCAATTTTCAGACTGATCTGAAGCATTGAAAGCTTATATGCGGGGCTTCATCTCAGATTCAAGGTATTTTAAGGGGTTGTTTGGTTTGAAAAATGTATAATTCAAATGAAAAGATATGCAGGTTTATACAATAGATTGACTAACAAAAACAAATTACAAAACATACTTGCTTAGAAAGGGAAAGGGAAGCAGGCTGGGGCTCACTAAACGGAGATGAGGGGAACAAGTGTTTGGATTGTCTCGGGAGATGAATCTAATTGCCATAAATGAATGGATGATCTTGAGTTTTAGGGTCAGCAAGACATCTATGTTTGTTGATGAGATGGAGCACAAGTGGCAATGGATTGGGTCAGTGAATGTAACGTCAAATGTAAGGATGGTGGAGGTAGTTGGGTGGCCTAACACAAACACAACGATGTCTTGTACCCAAGTCATTAATTCAAACATCCTCTTAGCAAGTTTTTAATACACTCTAAACTTGCCATCAATTTCCTTTTTCTTTTGTCCTAATGCACCAAAAATCAAAATATCCAAAAAAGGAATGCTTACACTTCTAATGCAGGCAAACTTGGCTCTTTTTTTTTTGTCTTTTTTATAAATTGGTTGTGCGAAGTTTGATACACGATATGACAAGTTGTGTCTAGCATAGCAGATCTGCATAAATTGAGTGTTTATTTACTATTTTATATTTTATTTTGGAGTTTATTTCACTCAAAATATTGGTACTTATTATTAGATTCTTCAACTTCTTGCATGCTTTTCATTAGTACGATTAAGTCAATAAAATTGGACAATTTTATATATTACACCTAAATCTTATTTATTTTTAAAATTGTTGTATGTTATCCGCATTCATCTAATTTAAATTCAAAACAAAATTCTCAACAAACTTGCACCCTTTTTATATATAGGATTAAAAAAATTATAACAACAAAAATATCAACAAATAACAACATCAAGCTTTAATTCACTAGGTGGGGTTTGTTGCATGAATTTTTATTTTTTATTTTGTACAATCATATAGAAGCCTCTCCTTAAGCTCAAATAGAGAAGATCCTTTTTTATGGTTTCTTTCCATGTTTTTTTTGGCCTTCTTCCTCTTTTATATGGGCAAACTTCATAAACTCAATTTTCTTAACAGGTGCATTGAATGGTCTATACGTAATATACTCGAACCATCTAAGTTGATATTTTCTAAACTTATTATGTATCAGTGCCACTCCAATCTTGTTACGAATAAACTCATTTCTCTTGCTACAGATAAACTCATTTCTCTATTCTATCCTTATTGGTATACTGGCTCATCCACATAAGCATCTCTGCAATACTTATTTTATCGTTAAGTTTATTTGTTGGCCAACATTTCAGCTTCATATAACATACTTGGTCGTATAGCTGTAAAATTTTTCTTTAATTTTGAGTGAGATTTTTTGATCGCACAACACTCCTGAAGCCCTCCATTTTATATAATCGGCTTGGATCCCATTATTCACATCTCTCTCTTTATTACCATTATTTTGAATAATTGAACCAAGGCATTTGAACGTCTCACTCTTCTTGATCACATGGTCCTCAATAGTTATGTTCTCGAAATTTGATCTTCTAATACAATTGAACTTACACTATGTATATTCTTTTTTAGATCTAATAAAATAAGAACCTTTAGATTTTAAAATAGTCATCAATAATTTAAGTTTTGCTTTAATTCCATTCATAATTTTATCAATTAATTGAATGTCATCTACAAATAATATGCACCAAAAATATCTTCTTGAATGTGCTTAGTAAGAATATCCATAATTAAAGCAAAAAGATATAAGCTAAGAGATGAGTCTTGATGTAATACAATGGTAATAGGGAAATTAAATGTAAATTTTCTTAGACAAGCCACATTATGGTTGAACATATGTTACAACCCATTATATATATCTCTGATAATATTAATATATGCAACACAAATCATTTTTCTCCCGAAGCTCTCTAAAGAATTCTTGGTACTCTATCATAAGCTTTTTCAAGATCAGTAAAAATTAAATATAAATTTTCTTTTGTTTCTCTAAATTTCTTCATCAAACCTCTTAATATATGCATGGTTTCCATGGTACATCTACCCGGCATAAAACCAAATTGATTTTTAGAAATACAAGTATTCCTTTGTAATTTGTATTTTACTCTCCCAAAGTTTCAATGTATGACACATCAACTTGATTCATCTATAATTTACAGTCTTGAGCATCACATTTATTCTTATAAATAGGTAAAACAATATTCTTTCTTCCCTCATTTGGTATCTTTTTTATCTTCAAAATAATATTAAATACTTGGTAAACCTAGAAATTCTTTCAACACCCAAACATTTTCATACACATTGATAGGGATGTCATCAAATCCTATCACTTTTTCACTCTCATCATTTTAAAGTATTCCGAATCTTAGTTTTACTAAAAATTGGATGAAATGTACTTGATTTGGCTAGCTTATAAATGTTTCTCTTTAAGTAATTTCTAATTTATTATATAAATCTTCAAATGCTGCACTCTTAGTATCACAAATTATTATTTTGGATTCACGATAATAAATAACAAAAACAACAACAAGCTATTAATGTGGTTGAATATATGAATTCTTTGTTTTCATTGTGTATGATTAAATAGAAGTCCCTCCCTATGTTTCAAATAAAGAGATCTTTCATAATAGTTTTTTCCTATGTTTTTTGGGTCTTTCTCTACCTCTTTTAATATGGGAGAAATTATAAACTCAAATTTTTTAATAAGAACATTGCATGGTCTATATGCTTAATATGTCTGAATTATTTAAGGTGACGTTCTCTAATCTTGTCCACTATTGGAGCCACTCCAATCTTGCTACATATAAACCCATTCTATCCATATGAATGTTCCCTCTCATCCACCTAAGCATCCTCATTTATGTAACACTTATTTTATCAATAAAATTTTTCTTTGTTGGCCAACATTCAGCCCCATATAGCGTAACTGGTCATATAACTGCTTTATAAGTTTTATTTTAATTTTGAGTGGAATTCTTAGACCACACTACACTCCAAAAGTGCTCCTCCAATTCGTCTAACAAGCTCGGATCCTATTAATCACATCGCTCTCAATTTTGCTGTTATTTTGAATAATTGAACCCTAGTACTTGATCCCCTCGCTCTTCTTGATCACATGGCCCTCAATATTTATGTTCTCAAGATTAGGGCCTCTAATACAATTGAACATACAATCTATATATTCGATTTTAGATCTACTAGGACAAAAATTTTTAAATTTTTAAATAGTCCCTTCATAATTTAAGTTTTCTTTAACTCCATCCATAGTCTTATTAATTAATAAAATATCATTTGCAGATAACATGCACCAAGGAACCAAGGAACTCCTCTTGAATGTGCTCTGTAAGAACATTCATAATTAAGGAAAAAAGATATGAGTTGAGAGCTGAGTTTTGATATAATACAATAAAAATAAGGAAATCATTAGACAACCCACCTTGCAATCGAACGCATGTAATAGCCCCATTATACATCTCTAATAGCATCGATATACACAACATTAATCCTTTTCTTTCCAAAGCTCTCCAAAGAACTTCTCTTGGTATTATAAGCCTTTTCAAGATCATTAAAAATCAAATGAAGATTTTTTTCTCTTAAATTTTTAATCAAACATTTTTATATATATATATGGCTTCATCGTAGATCGACCTGGCATATTGAGAAATGCAAGTATCATTTCGTATTCTGTATTAAATTACTCTCTCCCAAAGTTTCAAAGTATGATATTAGAATATAATTACAGCAATGAATGCTAGACAGTCATTAGAATTAGAAACCTCTATAAGTTGCATAGATTAGAATGTAACCGCCGACTGCTTATTGAAGGTTTAACATTGATTTGAGTGTCACTGACATATGTTACGGTTTTACATCACAATAACAAAAAATATATATATATATACACGCTGTAATAACATATGAAATATATACAAAGTTCTTTTGATTTTAATTTACTTCTCTTCCTCTCATCTCAACATGATATTAGAGCAATTCACGTTCCCGTCCTTTTTCACCACTAGCATCTAAATCCTCTAGCACGACAGGTCTTCGTTTCCTCTTCTACGAGATCGCCTACGTCTGACGCATTAGAACAGATGCAAAGAATCGTCTGCGTCTGATTCACTCGTACGGAAAATCTTTGTCTCCGGCAGAATCGATGCAAGCCTTCGCCTTTGTCTCAGGCACAATCGATGCAAAGAATCATTTGCTTCTACTCCTGACGGACGTCTAGCCTCCGTCTTCGGCTCCAGCAGAATCAACACACAAAATCATTTGCGTCTGACAAATGTCTCTTGATGACGAAAACGATCAAGACATTTTAACCATCCCTACTACCGACCTATGGCTGCATCATCCTCTAGCATGACGAGCAGCTCCGACACACTTGAAAATCAAGAGGCACCAGATTGATTGTCTCTTCCCTCTAGTCTTACGTTCTTGATCAATAATATTAAGAACCTAATTAATCACCCCTTACCTCCGACAATTACCCAATTTAGTGAGTGCACATATTTACCTTTTCAAAGCTAATGACCTTCTTGACCACCTCAACGGTACCTCGCCAAAACCACCATCTTGCCTTTTGATAGCACCGGAAATCAACACATCAATCCACGTTTTGAATTATGAACCTTCACCGATTGAAACTTGTTCTCAGCCCTATTCTCCACCATCTACTTCTCCATTTACCCTACATCCGTACAACCGAAACTTGTCATGAAGCCTGGCAGATTCTTTCAAGAAGTTTCCAATCCACAAATAAGTCCAAGGTTATTCAACTCAAAAATGCCTTACACAATGGCGGAATGCAAGACGAATCCATGCTAGCTTACCTCTCTGAATTTAAAGAAATTGTAGATAAAATATCAGCTGCCGGCTCTACCATGACCCCGAAGATATCATGCTTTACACCTAGAATGATCTCCCCGTTTAATATCAAGCATTCAAAACTGAAATCCTCACAAATCTCCAACATTTGAGTTTCAACAACCTCTATTTCCTGCTTTGCAGCAACGAAATCAATCTACAACACGAAGCCCATCATGATCTACAGCAAGCCCCATCACCGATACTCCTGATGCATACACGCGACAGTCTTGGAGAGCCATAATCCAATCAAATTTCAGTCCACGATCCCTCGAACAAGCTTCAGCTCACGGTCGAGCACCACATCCAGCCATCAACGAGGAAGAGCCATCACCGAGTATCAAATATGTGAAAAGCGAGGACACAACATTCTCTTATTGGTATAGGCAGGATCCAACATTTACTAAATACTCCTATCAGCCCACAGCATTCATTTTTGACGGCTACATCGGTAACAATTGGTTCTTGACTCCGCCCAGCCTCTATATAATAACATTTTTCTCCGAGCAACTGATATTTTCTGGGTGGATATTGGGAATACCAATGAGACTATACATTGTAATTTCTGAATGGTTTGAAGATGAGAACTTCTCATAGTTTTTGATGGTGTGAACCATTGTAGCAGAAGCAGAAATCTGTGAGGGTGTTGCTTTAGAGTTAAATGAGGAATGCAGATGATGTTAGTGTTGATGTTGATTTTAAATATGTTGAATTTGATGAATCTGTAAACATTGCAAGTTGTCAAGGTAAGGGTATGAAAAATGATTTTTTATCATATTGAAAGTCTTTGAACGTTATGAATATTATTGGTCAAAAATACTATAGCCAGGTTTTATCAACCTATAAGCTGTGAACCCTAGGATTAAGTCTTCAACTTATTTCAGTCAATCTTCTTGGGATATTTGAGATTAGGTAATCCATAATTGTTATTTAAAATCTTTGAACGTTATGAATATTATTGGTAGAATTGATTACAAATTGGTTTGGGATGATGGAATCATGAGATTTTGATCAAGTTTATTTCTATTTACTCCAACCATATGTTATCTCTTATATACTCAATCGTTATGTAATCATATCTTTAAACAATAGTTCTC
The DNA here is from genome assembly GCA_016760335.1 of Gastrodia elata. Taxonomy (NCBI): domain Eukaryota; kingdom Viridiplantae; phylum Streptophyta; class Magnoliopsida; order Asparagales; family Orchidaceae; genus Gastrodia; species Gastrodia elata. Next base: position 62,309,785 of record CM028672.1, read on the forward strand.
TTTTATTTCTAAGGGAGGTACTTGCACAGATAGGAAATCTTAGATCTCCAATGTAAACAAATCTTGAATTCATCTATTAGGGAAAGTATGTTTAATTGCAATCGTGTGTTTATATGAAAAGGAATTGTGCGTCGTTCAGATTTTCTAGGAAAACATTTTCTTACACATAAGAATTTGTATGAACATTTAAATCTGAACATCAAACTTGTAGGTTTTAAGAGTTCCATAAAGAAATGCTTTTTGGGGTAATTCACTTTCTTCCACAATTAATCATTTCTTACTCATGATGGATAAACCATTTATTTCTTTTGCTATTAATGTAATAGATGCACATGAATAACTATTGGTTTGTTTGCGGCAATTTCTTGATTGTTTGGTATATGGACCTCATTTGGGATAGATGCAATTGTCTTATGAAGCTGCTGTGTTTGTAGTTGCTGCAAAGCTACTATTTGAATTACTAGGGTTGTAAATGAGGTTAGCTGGCTCACATGTTGGATTAACTTGACTCGTGAATGGGGTTGTGAGTTAAGCATATTGAGCTTATTAGCCAAGCTTAAGTTGTGAGTTGAGCTAGAGTCAATAAACGAGTTTGTTCTCAAACTGACTCAACTCTTTAGCTTGTGGAGCAGACCCATATACATAAAAAAACATATTAAGTGTAATTGCTTATAGTTATTTAAAATAAAATTAATTGGCACATAAATCCTTAATATAATAAAGCCTATTCTATAAATCTTTCCTACAGTTGGCTTGTCAAGCATCTCACAAGTACATTCCTGTTATTAACTTTGAGCTTGAGCCTATTAAATGAGGCTGAGCTCAACTCAACTTTATGCTGTCTTAAAAGTTTCTATATTTAAACAATCAATGTTGTAATCTGCATCTTTGGCTTGTTTGTCAGTACCACAACTGCTAGCTTATTCTTCCATATTTGATTGGAAATATAGTTGTTGCTTTGTGCAAGACGCAAAAATACCTATGTAGTGTTTTGCTTAAAATAATGAAGTTCAAACTTGATGGAGAACCCTAACGTTGAATCTTACTGAAGTCTTGCTATTGGTGAATGAAGTGCTTCTCAGTGAGTGAAGCTGCTGATGAGGCAAAGAACTGGTCGAATCATGTGGGGGCTTGCTAGGTTGCAACATGAAGGAGATCGCTTGTGTGGAGGCTTGCTGTCGGTGCAGAATGAGCTTGTTACTGAGGGGAGTGATGGTAGGTGAGGAGGGATTGCCATGTCATGAACTAGAGGGAGATTGCCTGTTGGATGGCGTTCTAGGGATCATTGAAGGAAGGAGTGGCATCAACCACGGTCGATGCTTCCAACAAGAAGATATTGTTGCTGGTCAACTTGTGGTCAGCATGGGCTTGCCTGTTTGACAAGTTGAAGAGCTGAGGATACTGAGTTGGCTGTTAATATTAGAAATGGGGGAACCTTTTCTATAATTGTTCTGTCAAACAATGAATGTAGCTGGAAAGCCTCTGTTCTGAATTCACTTTACGTAAAGGTCATATTTTTGCCTAGTTTTTAAATGAACTTAAAATTTTTAGGGTAGTTTTTTATTTACATCAGCTAAGAAGTTGTTCAAAACAAAGCCTTATTAGTTCCATCCTTTTTTAGAGATTGTTTGGAGGTTTGTTTTTTCATAGCTTTTGAAAATTTTAAACGCTTTTATAGAAGTCAAATGTTGTTTTGAAATTACATCGGTTTTTTCAAAGTAGTTTCTTTGTTATTTTAAAAAAATGAATTACCTATTTAAAAATATTTTTTGCGTATTTTGACTTGCTTTGTATTTTATAGTATTTTGCTTTCTCGACACTATGCGATAGTTGAATCACAAACAACATTGACAGTTTAAGGGCTACTTTTCTTATAAACGTTTCACAATCATCTATTCAGTTGGCAACAGTTATTACAAGCAGCCATGCGTTATTTCTTTGGGCAATTTCTTCATATTTTTCTAATATTGTTATGAATAATGACATGCTATTCTCAAAAGTCCACACAAATATATTAAATTAGATGAATAAATGGTTCCAACATTGTTTTTTTTTTCAGAAGAATCACACTAGTCGCATCAATTGATAAAACGTATCTTTAATATTTAACAATAGATGCCATGGATGAACTGTTAGTTTGTTGAGGACAAATTGTTTATCAAGCATTGTTATAGAGTGAATGCAAATGTTGAGACGCAAATAAGAGAATGTGTCAGTATATTATCAAGGAAACTGCAAAGAATTTTTATAGAAAGTTTCTAAGGTAGTGTTCATGGTAATATGAAAAATGGTAGGTGCATTAGACAAATCAAAATGTATTACTAAAAATTTGTAATGATTCTGTGTAAATGAAAGGCTATTTTATGTACGTCTTAAGTATTAATACAAACTTGATGGTAACCTGCATTTATTTTCAGTTTTGAGAAGTATTTATGTCTAGCGAAAGTCACAACCAACCCGAGTAGCTTGAACCCCTAGGTGGGAGCAAAGGTAGGATGGTGAAAAGAAATTCAACTTTTATTTTTTTCTCCATATTAAACACATCATCCAAATATTAAAAGAGCTTCTCACATTCATCAAAGTTTTCATAAATTTTGGTTAAACAAATCTTACTTAAATGAAAGTCATTTTAAAATTTGTGGATTAAAAAATAAGATACAATAAATATATTACTTCTTTTTGGGTATTTAACATCTTTAGTAAGTCTACTCATCCTTTCTATTTGTCATCTATACCAAACCTTAGCCCCACTTAGTGGGGCTTGCCACATGATTTTTTTCCTTGCTGTGCTTGATAAAAAAAACTCTTTAAGCTTCATGTATGTGCGTTCATTCTTAATAATCTTTTGTCATTCTTTTTTTGGTCTTCCACTTTCTTTTTTAACATAGGAAAATTTATTTAATCCAAATCTTTTAAATGAGTTCTATTACTCTAATTTACCCAAATCATCTTAGATGACTTTTTATGAGGTTATCATCAGTTTGAGCTATTTTAACATTGCTACAGATGAACATGAACATATTTTCTCATCATATGTTAATGTGTATATTCAATCGTCAACTTTAGGCATCCTCTCCTCATCAACTTTTAGTTTTATTACTTTGCTTTTAATTTGCAGGACAACATTTTTTTCAATATTACATTGATGGCCGTCTTATAGCTACTCTATGAAGGTCTATTTTTAAGTTTGAGTGGAAATTTTCAGTTGCTGCCTTTCATTTCATCCAACAATTTTGAACTTTGTTAAATTAATCACCCTCTATTTTTAACTACTTTGTATGGCTGTACCAATATAATTGAATCTTTTTAAGTTCTTGCTAACTTTTCTGAATTGTCATATTTTCAATGTTACACCTTCCATTTTGATTAATCTTATAATCATATATTGTTTTAGATTAACTAAAGTGAACTTTTATATAAGCTCTCTATCTTTGATTAGTTTGTCTTGAAAAATTTGATATTTTATTACGTTGCTTTTGATTTGCAGGCCAACATTTTTTTCAATATTACATTGATGGTCATAAATAAAAATGAACTTTTATTTTATTACATTGCTTTTGTTTTGCAGGCCAATATTACTTTTTTTTTTCGATGTTACATTGATGGTTGTCTTATAGCTACTCTATCAAGGTTTCCTTTTAAGTTTGAGTGGGAATTTTCAGTTGCTGCCTTTCATTTCATCCAACATTTTTGAACTTTGTTAATCAAATTACACTCTATTTTTTAACTATTTTGTATCGCTGTACCAATATAAAAGAATCTTTCTAGCTTCTTGCTAACATATCTGAATTGTCATATTTTCAATGTTATACCTTCTATTGTGATTATGCTTACAATCATATATTGTTTTATATAACTAAAATGAACTTTTATTTAAGTTATCTTTAATTAGTTTGTCTTGAAAAATTTGATGTTCTGGCATGAATTTCCAAATCAATCTTGTGGGTAAACTAAAAATTTTCACAATACTAATATATGTATATATATATATATTTAGAAAAAAAAATTATATATATATATATATATATATATATATATATATATATATATAGACAAGTTTTCAAATGTAAAGCTATAGATAAGTAATACATTGATGTTATATTGTATTTTCTTAATAAGTAGGTTTCAAGCTTGTTCTGAAAATCCTGGCTTTTTCCCGAGCATCCCATTTTTAAATTGTATTTTGTAAGTGGAGGAAAATTTCTAATATACAGTTCGGCAACCAGAGCTATTCACATCTTATGCAAAAGTTTCATAGTTGTTTCTCAGCTTGGTATGGGATATCGTACCTGGCTATATGTTTCATGGGGTTATTCTTTTCTCATCGTTTATTAAGTGTTTTTGATTCCTACTTTATGTTGATTCTTAGAAGAAATTAATTCATATGAATTTCTTCATTGTGAAATATATCTTAGCTTTCTAATATGTAACATGCTTTTTTAGGTCACTATTTGTACATCTATTGATTTAGTCTATATTTTTAACATTTTGTAAAATTCTTAAGTACGGATGATATTCATGAATGTTTAGTTGCATAAACATTGTGCAGATATTTACATATTTTCAAATCTCTCTAAAATTATAATGTTTATTATATTTCTTGTTTATCTTGCAAAATATCTAGTGATTTTCTTTAATATAATTAACTAGCTAAAATTAGGATGTATATAGTAATGAATGTCATAATTAATCAAGTGAAAGTAGCAATTAAAAAAAAAAAGATTGTTATCCATGTAAACTATTTTTGAAAAAGATGATTTTATTGTGCTTTAAAAATAACTTGATCATCACTTCTGCAAAGACATGCTTAATTAAAACTTTAATCATATGTATATTTCTATATAAAGTAGAATTTGTTTAATGTAATACTGTCTAAAGTAATAACCTGCCCAAGATAATATTTTTTCCAGTCCCGACTTGGGACCCATATTAAATGTAATAAACTTCCATAAAGTGATACTTGATAGTCAAAGGTCAGTCCCAAAATTTTTTTAAAGTAATATTTACTATTTAACGAGGAACAGATAACTGCCAAAAATTCATGTGGCTACATATTTACTTATAAATTGAGTACAAACTAGTTACTGAGCCTTGGGAAAGAATTCTGAAATGGACTTCTGCACCAGTTGGTTGGTCCTGATCTTCCCAATCTTGTCCTTCATCTTCTGGAGTCTTAGCAGGAAGTTCTGGTTCAGGTCTGACTGTTGCAACCAGAAGTTTTCGAGAGTCTGCGTGATCTCAAGTGCCTAAGTTGGCATGACATGAGGAAGCTCTTCTGTGTCATCTTCCTGTTCCTCTACTTGATCAGATCGAAGGTGTTCCACAATGATCTCTTCTTCATCTGGAGTGTAGGCGGCCTCCTCCTCAGCAGGGTAGTCAAGAAGGACTCTGATGTTCATCGGGTTCCGGTACCGGAGCTGGCGGATTTGCGCTCGAAGATCTTCGACGACCTCATTGTCGACCGCTACTGGGCAGAAACTTCAGGAGTTCCCAGAGAAACCGAGCGAATGTTGCAATGAAGGAAGCAATTGGAGATTGTTTCGGCCTTGACATCCGAGTTCCAGGCTGCAACCGCCATCCGAACGGCCTGGAGAACATCAATCTTTTCAGGATCTTCCATGTTTTCTGCCCAGGGTAGAGGCGGTCAAGAAAGAGTGCTGCTTTCTCTTTGATGAGATTCCCGCTCACATTGACGTGATCCTGATGGCTGAGAAACCACTCGACGAGAGCATATTCCATTTGAGAATATTTAACAATTCTTTGATGCTTTCCATCAAGGATGGTATTGTCGGCCTTCGCAAGGATCTCAGATTTCCTCTTGAGAAGGCCCGAGATTGTAGGCTGACTGACTTTCACCTTGTGCATCTGTTCCAACCACTAGATGAGCTCCTTCTGGCTGAGCTTGAGATTCTTATCATGGTGCTCACACAAAGCAATGCGGACCTTGTCCGCCATTGTCGTATACTTTGTGCCATTCGGAGGCATTTTGGAGGCGTTGGTGTGGAGGCGTCCTCGCGAATTGTCAGACTCTGTGCTCGCCCTTTGCCAACTCGAAAGCTCTTCCTTTTGGGAAAGAGCAGACGGTTCGGAAAAAATGAAGAAAACTACAGAGCCAGTAAGGCGATGCGAGCTTTAAGAGGGAATGCGTGAGTGAAGACAAAACAAGCAAAAGTATGAAAGGAATCGTTCTTCGTTTAGCGCTTCTTTTCTACTTCAATGGCTCGGTTGAAGCTCGGAAATGAAATGAGAATCAAATCAGACATCACTTTTTTTTTTTGCGGAGAAGAGGTAGGAAATGCTTTAATCACTTCGTTCCATAGAAAAAGCTCCGCTCGGAAATGAAATGCTTTGCAGGAAATTGAAGAGAGCGCTTTAATCGGAATTTTTGTAATATTTTTTCATAGAAAAATGGTACTGTATTACTTTAAGGAGGCAACGTTTTTTCTTACAAGGACAAAGGACAATTCAAAGGTAACTTTCAACTCTATAGATTGTTAAATGATTTCAAATAATTAAATATCTAGTTGAAACATCTTGTTTGCTTATTATAACTATAGATAAAAAAGGATTACAACAGTTGCTATCGTGTGATGTAGGGTTTGGCACTAACTGCTTTTGGTGAAAGAGTGAGGAGGCTTCGCCTACTTGCATAAATGAGAAGGGCTTTGTTTTGGCTATAATAGGAAGGTTGGGTGGCCGCTGAGCAAACACAAGAGTTTTGAACTATTGTGAAAGAAGTGGTGCTATTTAATGAGAACGGTTGTTTGTTGAGGTTTATTTAAGAAATTGATTATTTAGGAGCTAATAATGATGATGAACATATTAATATTCTATTCAAAACTTCGCACCAAATGCAAAATTCTCAAATTTACAAATTAGGAAATTACTGTCACCATTTTGAACTGTTTAATTTAAACTAGTGTATTGCATTTAGTTCATCCATTAAATCATCAGCTCGGAATGGAAATTGATCCTTTCTTTTTATGACCTTTAATGAATGATAGTTGACAGAAACCCACTAAGTGTTGCCCTTTTTTTCAAGGAAAATTGGTGAAGAGAAATGACTTTCTGTGAGTATGGCGTGATGAATAACCAAAGGCAGGCATTGATGCGATTAGTATGTAAATGAATAGAATGATCAAACTATTGAATTGGAAGAAGTGAAGTAATTTGTTGAAAAATGTATTAAACTCCCCTGGATAGCTGAAGAGGTGTCAGGTAAAGGTTGCACGTTTAGGAAGGTATAGTATAATTTAAATAATGAAAGCAATTGAGTAATTTTAGCTCTTGCAATTTAGCATTGGTTTTTGGTAAAGATGTCTGGCTGGAATGACTGAACGTCTTGCTGAAGAATGTATTTAAAACAGGAGATCAAGCGACTTAACTAGAAAGATCCCAGTTACCTGTTGACTTTATATTGTTCCAGACGTTATCAAGGTTTCTTGATATTCTAAGACAAAATCTATGTGCATCAGCTTTTTGCTTCATACCCTTTATATTTGTTCTAGTCAGTTCAGAATGAGATTGCGGCAACTGAAGAGTTCCCCTATATTACATGTGTTCTTGCAGAGCCACTCTAACGATGATGCAGTAGCCTTGTCATCCGGTAGAATTGTATAGTGCTGAGGTGATGCATTTTGGAGAAATTACCCAAAGTCCATTGACTATTTTAGTTAGGCCAAGTTTGTCTCAAACTATTCAATTTGTCTAGCTATGGGCCGAATTGGCCTTTTAAATATATAGTTTGTGACTGAATTGGATATTATAAATAGGTGAATAACTATAATGAATAGATTAATTAGATTGGGAATAAATTGGTCAAATTAAAATAATGAAATGATTGTTTTGGCAAATTATTCTGTTTTTGAATATCTTACATTGAGAATCATCATTCTCAAAACATGGTACATTAATGCCTATAGGTTTCAAGGACAAATTACTGTTGCCACTTGTGTAATGAAAAGGCAACAGTTGACTATCAGGGTGGTGTAGGAAGCCAATGTGTTGCGTTGAAGATTCAATTATTGCGGTAAGTTTGCCTTAATTGAAGTGGCAATACTTCGTATGGAGCATTCAGATTCAAATTGCTGTTGGATGAAAGAATTTCAAGCAGATAACTGGTCGCCCATGATCTCTTATGCTCTCTGGCATGTTTTATATCAACCATTGAATGAAGAAATCATGCCAAACTGAAACTTTGGTCAACATTGGTGCTCCAAAAAGGATGTCAAATCTTCGGAAGGTACTCAACAGGAGTACCAAATAGTAAGACATGAGCTTGTGAGGTTCTTGCTCCCAGATTAAGAACCGAACAAGCCCTTTCAGCCATTGCCTTTTGACGTTCTTCTAATACTGAGATTTCTCTTTGTTGAAGAAGCGAGCAAACCCTTTTCTGCCATGGCCTCTTTCAACATTCTTTAAATTCAAAAGAAGTCAGAGTGAAGGGAAAGTAATTATGCTAGAAAAGGATTTATAGTTCATTCCTTTGTAATCACAAGTACAACTCCAAGCTGTATTCATAGACCTAAACCCAATTCTCATTTTCAACTAGTACCAATTTACAATTATGCTTATAACTCATTTGACGATACCAATCCTGGAATCACAATCTCTCTGCTTTCATACTTCTGTTCATGTTTTTTTATTGTTTGTGGATGTACACACTTATAGTTTTTTTATTTGGAAGATATTATTGATATAATAAGAGAATTTTGCCTAGTAATGGCATCCATAAGAACTTCATCATTTTGTTCAATACCTATAATGCATACAAGTTGCTTTGCAGAAAACATTGCACTAAATGATTAAAACTTATTAACCATACTCTAGACACATTGATGGACGCTTCGTTTACATACAAGCTGCTTTGCAGAAAACATATACCGTGGATTCTTGTAGATTGAACAACACAGACATTTCTATTTGGTTTAGGCTTTTTCACTCAAAGCTGCTAAGTATTATCATCACAGGAATCTGATTTAGAATGCTTGATGATGTCATTTTTTATCTTTATAATATTAAGTACCGTGACCTTATAAATAGGGTTGATTTGTGTATTGTAATTAACAGTTGATTCAATTATACATTTTTCTTACCACTTTGTGTGCATTTAAATATTGCTTTTTTAGTGCAGAGCAATAGAGAACTTTGTGTGCATTTTTATTTTTTTTTATAATGATTTTCTATACTTTGGCGGGAGGAATAAATTTGTGCTATTTTGAGTCTTTACTTTCTATATCTTTAACCCTTTTACTTTTGATTAGCCTTTGGATGTTATTAATAATTACATCAACTCTGGAAATTTTTTGGTTAGTTTTACCTTGATGCCAGAGAGTTCCGAATTATCTCAACTATCTTGCAAAGATTTCACAAAAATATGAGTTGCCTATATTTTAAATCTTCTTTTTGATAAATTTAGTATCTAACAATGGGTGCTATATATATATATATATATATATATATATATATATATATATATATATATATATATATATATATATATAATATAGTAAAATATGCGGTGCCTCACTTATTTTCTTTGATTATTCCTTTGTAGTTTTTAGGCTATTAGATAATCAAAACTTTTTATCATCAAATGCGCATTTGAGATAATTGTAGATTTTTTAGTAACAACTTCAAAATGAAGCATACTATAGTAGGAGTATCTAAATTGCGTGAGTGAATGATATCTTAAGAGTTTGAGTTGTCTCGTGTTACTTCACTTGCTGACTATAGATCCACACTAGCGTTGAAAATTAAAGCAAACTAGGAATTTTTCATGTTTCATCACAGGCGGTCCTTTCTAATTGCACTACATTTCAACATTGTTTTGCTATGATGTCACATCTTTCCTAAGTCATCTTCATGCTATTGGTCAGATTGCTGAAAGAAACAGCTTGGATGTGGACATTGATCTCGCCTTAGGCTTTGCCTCCTACTACTGTAAAATTAGCACCATGGAATGCCTAGTTGAAGAGGGCCACGCATCCGCATTTCTCGCTTCCTTGATGAAGGCCGCTGAGAGGGGTTGCGCTCCGGTCGTTGAGTGGTTTGTCGGCCGAGGATGCACCGACATGGAGCTCTGCCTGGCCTTAACCGCCGCAACTTCAAACAACCAAATCGATATCGCCGCATACCTCCTTCCCCATGTCCCCCACAATCTTCTCGCCGCTCTGAGCATAGAGATACTAAAGACCACTGCCGAGCGAGGCGCCGGCTCCCTCGATGGGGTCTCATTCCTCCTCCGTTCCAACTTCCTTGGCAACCCTGCCGCAACCTATGCTGTCGCGGACAGCTTAGCGGCCACATCAGCTGAAGCCGGATCGGACTCGATGGAGCTCAGTGCGTATCTGAGGGAATACTGGTCCGAAGCCGCATTTAGAGAAGGTGTGAGATTAGGGCAGAAGAACTACCTGAACTTTGCCCGTGCCTTGAGGCGAGGGGAGTCTCCCATTTGCCTGAGGGACCTGCCTGTGCCACTGCTGGCTGCTATCGCCTTCCTCCCCCTCTACAGGGAGTGTTTGGAGGCGGGTGGGCAGCTGCTGCCGCAGAAGCTGAGAGGGGAGCTTGCAGAGGCCGTCCGGCGGCTTAAAGGACAGCCCGCCGGTGATGCAAGGGGATACGGCTTTGAACTCGTCGAAGCTTTGGAACAGAATCTGCCTCCTTTCCTGCTGCCCGAACGCCGTCGCAGAACGCGTGATCGTTGAGTTTGCCTGCCTCTGCCTGCCTGCCTGCTTGGAGAGATGAGTGTGAGTGGTTTCAAAGAACGGCCTAGTTTTCTCAATGGTTCTTTGATCCATTTTTTTATTAGTTTATATATGGATATTATTGTGACTGATGGTTGTTGAGAGGCTTTAGCTCCCAACGGTCGTATATATTTATATACATATGAAAAAAAATCCTCTTTTTAAACATTGTGGAGAGCTCGTGCTGCACCGAAATAGTAGCTGCGGAGTTTTGTGCTTCTTCTATTCACACCGGTGCTTCTCCGGAAGAAAATCTTATATAAGAGAGATGCTTTTTAATATCATACACTGCAGCAGCACTATTCTTTATAATAAAATAATCTTACTAAAAAATATCTCCAAAATAATACCAAGTATTACTTGTTTAATGTTAAGTAGTATGCGTGCATACAATGAAGAAGAAAAAATACTTCCGATTGACCTCAAGTATACAAGAGGAAGATGAGCCTGATCTGCAATTTGTATAGGTTAGCTAGCACACAAGATCTTTCCTTATTTTTGTTCCAAGTCTCTTTTTGATGGTTTATATTTTGCTCAGTATTTCCAAATTCTCCATCAGCAACAGACAAGTTGCAGCAGCAGCAATAGAATTGCATTGTATGCTATAATCTCTAATGTACCTTCAATTGTGATGACCTCTCTATGTTTAAGAAAAATACATTGATTAATGAAGTCAAATAAAATATAAACTCCAACATATAAAATTAGAAACATTACTCTAAATAATTCATACTATGGCTTAAATAACAAAATTAAAAAATACATATATCAATCAAAATAAAATAAACCCAAACAAATTTATATAATTATTAATTTTTTTAATTTAGAGAATAAATATAAAACAAAAATCATAAAGATATTTCAAGTCAAATTTATTTATTTCTCTAGTTCTTTCTTCTAATTTTTTTTCATTTTATTTTAAGAGATTAAATTAAATGTAAATGAAGATGTATCAACATTTTAAATCAAATGTCATAATTAGAGCATAACAATATTCCCGAATCTTTACCTATTGGCCATCGCTCTCTCCCGTGACTGCAAGTGGATACATACTGAACAGTTCCTGCTTTCCCTGCTTGTGGATTGCTATTTACCAATCCCTAGGGTGACGGGGAAGAGAAGCAGAAGAGATGCTTAACAAGCTTTGAAGCAAACGCCATGAGCTCCCTCACCACTCTATACCCTATCTTTAAACCTAATCCTTGCCGGACATCCATTGAAGAAGACGCTGGACTCTCGAATTCTCAATGTTGGCTCTGTTTCTTACCCAGGCAACGGAAATTTGTTAGTCTAACTCTTGGGATCCGCGGCCAAAGGAGTTTATCCGTCTTTGACGCAAGGTCCTCTCTTGGGCCTGCGGCTGCGGGGGAGGAGACCATGGAATGGGAAGGCATGAGTCCGGCCATCTCGTCATCGTACCGCTCTTCGAAGATCCCTCGGCCGAATCAGATAGTGTTGGAAGCACAAGCAAAGGTTTGCACTGGTCCCAAACAGACGAGGCCATTGACAGAGGAGCAGGCCATGAGGGTTCTCGATACCATTCTTAAATCAGGTTAGCTCCTCATATTTTTTTTTTTTTAAGTTAAAGAAACGAACATCTTGTTGGGAGACAAAACATTCATTGTATGAGAAAAGTACAACATGAAAACACAAAAAAGGATAATCACAGTTATAAGGGACATTTTGGTAGGCAATCTTTAAGGATTTACTAAATTCTGAAACCAGGGATTGCAACTCCTAAAATCGCTAAATCCTAGAATCTGTTTGCTATGTTTTTTCTTAGATCCCGCAATCCTCATCTTTTTCCCGCTGATTCCCGTGATAAATCCTGAAATCCTGAAAAAAATCGGGATTTCAAGATTTACTATATCCTTAATATTTTTGTGAATCACAGGATATTTGCGTTAAATGATGTTAAGCAAGATATTAGGAATGATTAAATCATGCACAAGTCCTACAACCAAACAGCCGCTAATTGTAGAGATTTGCATGGGCAGCTGAGGGATTCACAATTCAAGGCCGCAGTTGAGATTTTCTTATATTTTATCAAGAGAAAAAGTTTATAAGACAGAAGTTTCAGAGCTAGGGTTGGCTAATATTTACAAATAACATACCATTACATCAAAACATATTCTAAGCAAATTAAGGGATTAAAGTTGTTTGAATGTGAGTCATTGAAGGAGTTTTAGCAGAATTATTTATCTTGTAAGGGTAAGATTATTAATATTTTATTTTCTATACATGCTTCTGTAGCATTTAATGTGTGTATATGTAATGCATGATGCTTTTGCATGATGCTTTTTCCAATGACATGATTGTGTCGCACTTATATTGAACTCTTATAATTATTTTGGATTTATAAAACAAATCAATAATAATTTTTTGCACATTTGGCCCCAAATAAACCATCTGCTCAAGTGGCCTCAGAAAGTATGGCATGATGATCCCCTTATATGAATGCGATCCATAGAAGCCTGGATTTACTCAACAATTTGTAAGTTTCCGAAGGTCAATTCTTATGCTAAAGACTCCAATGTACTAAATGTCGCTAGGGGCAGGGATATTGATACAATTGCAGGTTGACTCAATCTAATCATTCTACTGTCCTTAGTTTTGTCAAATATTCTTGTCATTAAACTAGATGATGATGCAAATTATTATAAACATGCCTCTATTGATTACAGTTTGGAAGATAATTAACAACTGAGAATAGAAATGAAATTTTAGAAAGACACATCCAAGCTCGAGAGATAACCAATAGATGTATTTATTGAGCTTACAATGAACAGAGACGAGATATGCAACCCCTTGGAAAAATCGAAGGTGATCCCAGGATCCTTTTGTTGTTTCAAATGCCACATTTCAAAGATTGATGATGTTTGTTTGACAGATTGTAAAAGATAATAATGACTACAGAGAATAATTAACTACAAGAAATTTGACACTGTTCGTGGGAAAGATCGAGGAAGGCTGGGGATGGTTGGCGGAGGCTAGGGAATTGGATATGGCTATGGTCGACCAAGCTTGATCGAGGTTTGGACAAAGGTTGGTGATGATGTCAGTGTCGAGCATGTTTCACTTTTATATTTTCACATTATTTAAAAAAGTATCTCCCAATTTTGGTGAAATATTTTTATGTGGAAAATAGGGTTTTAGGGGAAAAGTTTTCTTCCAAAATATGACTTTAAAATTTTTTTACTCTAAACAAACATGTAAAAAGGTGGTGTTGGTTTCTGCCTTGGGCAGCGACCACCACCGTTAACAACAACAATAGCAAGTCTTGGTTTCTTAAGAGGGGTTGGCTGTATGAAACCTTTGTTTTCATTGTGCACGATTATATACAAATCCTTCTCTAAGTTCCAAATAGAGAAGATCCATTCTTAAAGTTTCTTTCTATATCTTAGTTGGTTTTCTTCTTTCTTCTTTAATATAAACAAATTTCATATGCTTAATTTTTCTAACTGATCCATTGAAAAGGGATAAGTAATATGTCTGAACCATCTTAAATGCCACTGTCCTTTCTTTACCACTATCGGAGTCGCTCCAATTTTGCTATAAATGAACTTGTTTTTCATCCTATTCTTCTGAACATATCCAGTCATCCACAATTGGTACTGTGCGGCGATAGCCGACCTCCATTGTGTTGCTACTAAACACCCACCGTTGCCCCATCTTGTTCTCCACTACGAACTACCACTTAATTGCTATTGCCAGCAGTTAATTGTCTGGTGCCGCCTTCCGATGATCACCATCGCATACTGCCCGACAGCTCGCTGCCGCTCACTGCCACACGCTGCACAATACCTGCTGTCGCTCGACAATGTACATTGCATGTTCCTGATTCCTTCGCTTTGTATTATCAGCGATAACATAGGATTCTCAGTGAATTTTACTATCTCCCATTAGTTAGGGGTATAGATATATCTATATATATATTAATATCAAACACTAGAAAACGTTGCTTCAAAGTGTCTAGTGACCATGAAAAATGTTACCGATAAAAATGAGCTATTTGCCGTATGACGCACATTTAACCAAATGAAAAATGGGAGAAAATATAAAAGGAACTAGAAACAAAACTCAATTTTTGTTTCATCAAACTATAAAGGGAACAAATCACTCAAGTTCTAATCAACCAAATAAGTGGCCGAAATAGCTTATTGGTAACTTCATCTTCATTTCTTTTTTTTGCAATTCCTGCATGCCAATAGAAATGTCAAAAAACTTATTTGTGGGATTGCCAACAAACTAATAGGATATTCATTCCCAACACAACCACCTAACTCATACCGAGCAACAAACATGGAGCACATAACAAATCCAAAACCCAAATATACCATAACATTAATATTGCATTATCCTAGCAAATAGAAACTTCATACCTTCACAACTACAATATAAAACTCAGAATCACATTACAAAAAGGAATTTTTTTAAACCTTATAATCTTACCCAAGTTCTGAATTAGTCATGAAATTTATTTTATAAAATAAGTTTCTAGAGTTTATAAAAGGCCTTATTATAATTCCTATAAAATTTAATTAATTTTATAGGGATAAAATTTTTATAAAAAAATTATTGAATGAAAACTAGCATACTTAATATATCAATGGAGTGACAAAGATGAATAGACATTCAAAAAATAAAGGCAATTTTTGCTTACAACATAGATGGAAGTAGTGCTGTAGTAGAGTGATATACCACCTATTAGTTTGATTTATTTTAAAAGGGGTTAAGAACATTTATTTGTCTAAATTTTATTAGGAAAATGCAAAAAAATTGTTTGACCACTATTATTTACTCTTCTTATTGCTTGTGATGAATATTTTCGACCCCACACGATATTGCCTCTTGCAGTGCTGCTTTCTTTTGTGATATAAACAAATATAATCTTCATTCAATTAACAGATTTGATTCTCTTTATCTTAATATAGTTTTCATTCAATTTTTTTTTTAAAGTCTTTTCTCAATAGTATCCGTAATTAATTAAATTTATAGGGATTAAAATGAGACTTATATAAATTCTAAGGATCTATTTGATAAAAAAATTTTTATGGGCTGACTTGATATAGGTAATAATTATAGAGACAAAATTTATTTTTCTTAAAGACATTTGAAAGTGGAGAGATTCTAATTACAAGAAACAAAACTCAATTTATGCTATATCTAAAGAGAACAAATAACTCAATTTCTCTTCAACCAAGTAATTATCAGAAACAACTTATTAGTAAAGCACTCTATCTTCATCTCTTTTCTTGCAATTTCTGCAAGCTAACAGAAATATCAAAAGACTGCTTATAGGCTCGTCAACATATCAACAAAGTATTCATTCCCGAACATAGCCCCCTAGTATCTAGAGACAAACATAGAACACACCACAAGGCCAAAATCTAGGTGTACCATAGCATAGATATTAAATTGTCCCAATAAACAAAACTTGAGTCCATACCGTCACAACAACAATATCTAACTTGAAGCGATCATCAACAGTATAAAAAAAGTAATGAACACGCCACAAAGCTCAAAACCAGATATATTATAGCAACAACAATATCAAACAAGTAATAATCATCAGCAGAGTTGAATGTTTCTTAAGCATGCGACTCCATTAACTAAGAAAACATAAGTGGAGAGTTCTTATCGATGGTAGGTGTTGGATTATCGACCTAGTGGGAGATGAAGATGATGAGCAAGCTACTCTTTCTCACCTTGATTTGCCAATGAGAAGAATCTTAAAAGAATATTCGTGATTGCTCCCATGGAGAAGATGACACTTAACTAAGAGAAGCTTGACCTAAAAAGCTTAAATTATAGAGGAGAGGCTTTAGGGCTTTTCTTACAGGTATCAGTGATTGTCAACATAGTGGGAGATGAAGGTGATGAGCAATTTGTTATTTTCTACTCCTGAATTGTAGTTGAGAAAAATCTTAAAAGAATAGTTGTAGCTTCTTTTGTGGAGAAGAGGGCATTGGACCAAGAGAAGTTCGACCCAAAAAGTCAAAATTGCAGAAGATTTAAGAATTTTTTGTAGGCATCGACAATTGACGACGTAGTAAGAGACAAAGTTGATGAGCAAGCTGCTCTTTTCACCTTGGATCGCCAATGAGAAGCAATGATGTGGGAAGAAAACTATGACTTCAAAAACTACGCATCTTCATGTAAACTAATTTTGCATGCTTTTAGTGAAATATGTTTACACAAGACATATTCATACCTAATTAATTAGATTACACTATTATTTACTTTACACATAAAACACAATAAACAACAAAAAGAGAATTTTCTGTAATAAAATTATTTTATACCTAAAATTTGGCATACCAAAGAACTCTAATGTTAATTTATTAATAAAATAATTAGTCTATAATTTAATTAATCAATCATTAATTTGGCAAGTAGCATAATTAATTAAATAGTTAAATAATGTATAATTACTAATTTAATTATTTAAATTATTCAGTTAACATAGTTAAATAATCCAAGTGTAAGCTAATTAACATATTTAATAATGTAATTATTATTACTTAAGTAAATAATTAACTAATTAAAACTGAACATTATAATAATTGACAAAAAATAATAGATTGGTTGTCATAATTAAAATAATAAATTAATTAATACAATATTAATTAATATGATTGGCTAATGTAATTACTTTTTTTGAGTAAATAATTGATGCTAATGTCCTTAATGATTAAATATAAGTTATTAATTATAATCTTAATTAATTATTGTAATAGTCACCCTTAACATGCTATAATTAATTAACTAATTTTGAGCTTAATTATTTAGCATAATCAATGTAAATAGAATAATATATTTAAATTAATAATTAGGATATATAAATAATTAATGGTTAAATAATATGAACAATTAATTTAATTAAATAATTAATGTTATTTAAATTAATATATTTAAAGTAATGATGTATTTTAATTAACCTAAATAATAAATATAATTAAGATAACTAATATTTATAAATGTGATTACTTCAATAAATAATACTCAATTAATCAATAAAATAATATATAATATCAACCTTACTGTTAATTAGCATTACTAGTTAGTTAAGCAATTAATAATACTTGTTAATTTATAGGAATTAAAATGTTGATTTATTTACAGAATCTTAGGATTATTACTTAATTATATATTTTTTAGTTATGATAATGATTTATTATTTTAATAATAATAAAATAGTTATTATTATTATAAAATCTACTCAAGCAATTAATGTATTATTAAAGCGAATATATTTTATATTAATTTGCTCAATAGCTTTATTTAGCTTAAATCAACGTTTCAACTAAACAACATGACAACTAAAATCAGTTTAATTCTCTTTAATTACCAAAGTTATTCTTCTACAAAACAGCCCCAAAAACTTGAGCGACTTTACTGAAAGTGGTGTTTGATTCCATGCAATCAGAGCTGTTGCATTGCTGTCTTTGGTTTATACTTGCAAGTCACTCTTGGCTGCCTACCTTCCTGCATGTCCTTGCCGGCATCAGAACTCAATAGTCACTGGGTTTTTGCTCAATCTGACTTGTTCAACAATTTCTTGTGCCACAATTTGAGAACCACAACCCCCATACCATCTTTAATTTATTTTTTGGCTTCATCTAATATAACAAACGTATACTTTTGTTATTAAGAAACCAAATTTCAATATTCTTAATTCAAAGCACATGTCAAATCTGTTTGTTTAATTCTAATTATCTTCTTTGGATTTCATATTTTAAGTGGAATTGTTCTCTTTTCTTGTCTTCAATATTTCTTTCATAGGCTACTTTTTCATCAGCTAAATATATATAACCACTTTCTATCAAATTTTAATTGTTGGAAATATATCTGGAAGGATAATTTTGATCCCATTTTGGGGCTACATGATACTTAGTACCATGTTTTCTTTCTATTCGTGCTAGATCTTTAAGTATCATTGCTGACTTACATATTCTTATAACCCTTGAATTGAGATATGGTTGCAAGCCTGTTCTTTATCATTAGATATTTTTCATTAATTTTCTTAATATTTTATATAAGCTAGGGGAGAGCTGAAAGATGACAAAGTTTCCAATGCCCAACTTGGTGCATTTTTTACTGCAATGACAATACGTGCAAATACGTTTCCGGAACCTACCCAGTGGAGCGAAGGAGAAAGGCGTGCCATGAATCGATGTTGGCCACATCTTGTTCATGTTCTTCCTCCAGATGTTATCTTTATAGCAGATCCTGAAGGCACTATTATGGGTATGGGGAACTTCCAGCGTTATGCTGGGCAAGGAGCAATAGCAATGAGACTGGTTGGCGCCCTCAGGGAAGTGCTTGCAGGTGGTCATCTGGGTTATGAAGAAGTGCAGGGTGTTCTAAGAGATGTTCTACCATTAGAGGGTAACAAGCTAGAGGAGGTCAGTGAATCACTACTAGCAGCATTTCTTATAGGACAACGAATGAATCTGGAAACAGCTCGTGAGCTAAAAGCTTATTGTCTTGCATTTGATGATGAACTAGGTAACATAGAAAACTTATTCTTAGTCCAATTGAAATATTGTTTTTTTATCTTATATCCTATACATGTGCTATGCATCAGGGCCTCCTCCGATAGCTGATGTTAGATCTTTGACTCACTATGGTGAGCCCTATGATGGAAACTCTCGTTTTTTTAAGAGCACTTTATTTGTTGCTGCAGTAAGAGCTTGTTATGGAGAATCATGCTTACTTCATGGAGTGGAATGGATGCCTCCTAAGGTCTGTTGAATTTGACAAGTAATTATGCCTTTCAATTAGTATTGTTAAAAGTTCTAGGCATTTTTCTTTAGACATTAGAGGTGCTGAATATAAGGCGCTAGCACCATGCTTAACTATGTTATATTTAATGATTTAGTTAGTGAGAGGACGGGCATATTCTAGAGATTTTATTAAAAGAACTTTTCAATTCACATGGGTGTTGTGGTCCAATGATTGATACTTTTATATTTAAATTTTTGACAGTTCAAAAGTTTAAATATTACTAATCATATATTTGTCTCATTGTGGCTCAACTTAAAAAAAATTCAGATCACAAAGTTGGATATGGACGTCAAATTATCAACAATTTCATGCAAAGATGTGATCTGTTGTCTTATGATAGATCAGTGGCTAAAAAAGCAAACTGTTGAATGGGGACTAGGACATCACTATACTGAATTTGTTTTTAAGCTATTCTCTGCAATATGGGATTAAAAAATCTTCTCTGCATGGGTATTGTTTCAATACCACACGCTGTAGCAAATCACAATTTAACATAACGTCCGTTACTTATTGTGATTACTACAACATATTAATAGAAGAGAAAATTTAAAGCATAACTACACTACAGAAAATATTTGAGATTTTTTATTTTGTGGAGTCTTGCCATCGCGTTAAAAGGATTATGCTGGATCATTAGTCTTTTAAATTTCAGATCATATCGGAGCACTGGTGCTTGCAAGGATTTTATTTTCTTGATTAACTTAATGACAATTAAAATACCCTTGGTGATTCTATGAAACATATAATGTCTCTGATTATGAGAATTGATACAAATTGAATGTTTTCTTTGCATGAAAGAAGGAATGACCAAAATTGCTGATTGGATGGGCACAGTGAAGTAACAAATGCCTTTAATATTGATTGCTTCTGAAGCTTTTCTACTAAGATAACACCACAAGTATTTGCTTTGATCTAGAGAATCACTTTACTTGGACGGATCACTCGGAAGTGTATATGAGAGCTCGACCGGATTATTTTGAGAGCAGTGGTCTCACTGTCATGGCTTGGACCAGGAAGGCTTGGGAGAAGCTGGGGAAGACCACTGCTGTTTCTTACTCCAACACTCTTTCCAATTTTTTTTTATTTAGGCATATTTTGTTTTCCTATAAAGTTCAAGCTTGTGACTGCATTGTGAATTTTTGTGCCTTTTTCTTAGTGGTGGGGATTTTACTATTTAGGAGGATATTAGGATAACTTGTACTTACAACTACTCTTTATTTTGCTTTGATTTATGATATGGATATGGGACAGCTAGCTATAAAAAAAAATGTTTTCTTCACCACCATTATTTGGTTAGATTAAGATTTTAAAATTGGTCTGGTCATTAAATTGTCAGGAGAAGTATGTTGAACTAAGGGGAAAATCGTGGGCAAAAATAAATTGTTAAATAATAAAATATTATAATTAAAATAGTAAAATAAAATTAGGATTAATTAATACAAACAACAGCAAACTTTTCTTAATCTTCATATATAAAACTTAAATTTAAATTATTAGGTCTTTACTACAAATATGCCCCAAATGTTCATCAATATAATTAGGTTTTTATTAGTTGTATGAAATTATTAGGAAAGTTTGTGGTATATTTCCAATAGTTATAATTTTAGTGTTGCTCTGAAAAGTATTAATTTTATGGTATGTAAAAGCCCTCTTTTAATATATATATATATTTATATATTGGGAATCTGTTGAAATTTTATTAATAAAGATAATGAGTATAGCCAGATATTGGATGACAACCCATTAAGAAATTAAAAATAAATAAAATAAAAACAAATTAAAAAACAAAAATATGAAATAATTGTTACCAAACCCTTCAAAGATTTTCACTAAAGTAGAACTCATTAAAGCAAAGAATCATATAACATAAATGAAATCATGACTCTCATCTTAAGCTTCTGGTCTACTATCTCTTTTTTTCCTTTGATACTATTGTGAAAATATTCTAGAGGAATTGAATCTCTTCTTCTGAAGTTTGTTAAATCAAGCCTCCTCCAGTCCTCAAATTCTTTCTCTTCATACATTCGTTCCTCATCAAAATCACTGTCATACATTATTGGGGTGGTTGAATAAATTTCGGTTATGAATTCACAGAACCAACCAGATGGAATTTATTAGCATTGAGGCCCGCCTTCACCTGATTGATCACTCTGTCAACTAGTAGAGGGATAGAAACCTGTACCTCCCCTGAAGGATTGAGCACTCTTGACCCCGATCAGTTACCCCGACATCCAGCAGAAGGACAAAATCTTTTGCCAACCCCAGACGGCTGAACGATACTGGTTGGAGAATGAACCTTTTTCATAAGAAGCTGCTGAATAGCACTAGCTTCAGGGAATTCTCAGCATTCTTTAAAGATTTTATAAAAATTTACAATCAAACCCTAGATTGAGGCATCGTTAATCCCCACCTGGCTATGCAAGACGCTATTAATAGCAAAAGATAGTAGGAAATTGAAAATCGATCTAAAACTGTTACTATTTATCACAGGTTGTTTCCTCCCTTTCCACAGGCGGGTCTCTGATGGCATTGCATTACACAACATCAATTCCATTTTCATGTGCAGAGACTTGTACATCAGCTTCGGCAACGATCCCCGGATCAGGAGCAGTAGTATGCTGTTCTTCCGTTGGGGGTTCTTTCCTCATTGGAACATATACTAACTATTTCCTTTTCTTCAAAATTTTGGAGATAACATGCACCCCCTCCACATGTGTAGATTTAAGATAAGGATGAAGCTTGAAACAATTTGACCCATCTTGACCATTAGTTAAGCAATGAGAGCAATATATAACATATTTTCAAAAATACATTCTTAAAAATATCATTTCTCTTCATTCCCAATCAAAATTTCAGATTCAAACTCTTTGGTTAAATCAATTTCAACTAAAACCCGAGCAACCGAGGGGCTAAGAAGGTTTGCTATTGCATAATCAACTTTGAGAAGCTTGCCAAAGTAAGAACCCAACACAAATAAAATGGATTGTGAGATCAAGTGAACCTTAAGCAATGGTAAATTGATATACACCGGCACGATGGGAGGTTGACTTCTTGGATCAAAATCCATAGCCTTTTTTAAAACTCTCATGTAATAATTGTCAGTGAAGTAGGATCCTCTTGCAAAATTCTAGTATAATCTACTTCATTAGAGAGCTTAATCAAAACATGTCGGAAGTCATATAATCTCACACTAAAATCATTAGATAAATCCAAGTTGTTGATAAACTTCCGGATGACAACCATCAGAAGGTTTACCAAAGAAAAATTATTAATCAAAGCGAATTTGAATGGCTTGGCAAGCATTTGCAATTCATCATTTGAGAGGATGAGGGCTGGTTTACAATAACTTTTCATTTTTGTGGTATGTATGTACATTCTCTAAATTCTAGATCCTTATGCTGAAATTTTCAATAAAAAAGCTAATATGGCTGGTGTGGTCTAGCCTTTTTTTTTAACTTGTTCTACATTAGCTTGAAGTTCTTAGTTTTTGTCTAAATATATATACCTTCATCCAATGGAGGCAAGTGCATACCAATTGTTCATAACAAATCGCTTCGGTTCGAAGGTTTTACTGTCCGATTGTCAGTTTTAGTGGTTCAAATTTGGTTCTTTGCAGATTAATTGAATCGCATTGACCCAAATCGGTTGGCTGGTTGGTTTAAGGTCTGACTGGTTGAACCAATTGGTTCGATTTTTAATTCATTGGCCCATATAGGAGAGCAAAAACATTTATTTGAGATAGAAGTAGATGCCTTTCTAGAGGAAAAACCTTAAAGTCAAAGGCATAAATAATTTAAATTAACTTTTGGTGATATATTTTATAGTTTATAGTTACTTGGACATAGAGTATTTGATGCAAATCATATTTACAAAAAACACACATTATTCTAACTGATGTTAAAAATCATATTATTGTATACTAGTTTATTTTATTTTAAGTGATGTATGAATATTTTTGGAATATTATCTCCTGGAGTATTTAGTCTTCATTACATCTTACGAATAACAATTTTCACTTGTTAGATTCATTTCATGGATTATTGTTTTCAGCCATTAGATTTGAGCCTATGGATCAACCATTCAACCATTAGAGTTATATCTCAAAGATCATTAGTTTTAGCCATTGAATTTTATCTCATGGATGACCAGCGATTAGTAGTACAAAGATCACCTGCCCTTAGCCATTATATTGAAGTTCACAGATCGCCAGTTATAACTAATAGAATATTTTCTTTAGGATTCATAATTTTCTTATTTAAAAGCTTCAAACTATAAATAAGGTTCAAACATTTCTATATAAGACACTCTTTTGAAAATATAATTCTTACTCTATCAAATTTGTATGTGCTCATGGATGTGATGCTTTTGAGTATGAAGTAAGGGTGACAAAACTTCCGGGAGATTTATCCTCTTGTTTCGACTTGAGGCTTGGATTTGCATTTTCTGGATAATACCTTCTATAGTCTTACATTCTCTTTTTTTAGTTGTTATTTTTTAGTTGGGACTTATCACATTATTAGCAAACGCTATAACTTGACACTTAGAAATGAGAATCAATATTAGGGAAACTAATTAGGTTAATAAAATCTATTAAACTTTTTGAAAGTTCAACTAGTTGAAATCCTAAACATCCAAAATCAACGTTTCTGTTCTAGGTTGGATCGATATAAAGTTAATTAAAATCATCATTGTAATTTTGAAAGGGCTTCTAATATTCAAATGAACCTATTCACTCACATAGAAATATAGAACAATTTAAAGAGGCTACACTTGATCAGTATCACAAAACTAGCCAAAGTGATTATAGAAGTTGTTATTGTCACCGATGATAATTTAACTTGAAAGATAAAATTATTTGTCTACATATGGTGGTCAAAGTGACCAAAAAATATTCACTAATTGGTTAATGGGCATTTAATTTTTTTGATTGACAAGCAAAGTTTGGAGAATACCAACTTAAGTTTACCAAAATAAGTCAAGCCAAAATCATTTTGTTGGTAGTTGAGAGATCATATGGGACATTTGGTAGAGTACTTGTTACTACTTTGGCAAAAATGAAAGCTATACTGAAAGGGAAGCATCTGCTATTATTCTTTAGAGATTGTCTACTAGCCCTTTAAAGCAACCATAACCATCGTCATGTACATGAATCAATTTGAAGAGTTGCAACCTTGCTTAGAGATTTGCCATGATCCTTCGACCACCGTATCTAGGTTTAGAAATGATCATAAACTAAACATTAAAAAAGAAAGATTTTGCAGTCAGTTACATCCATAACACATGCATATCAACTAACCTTGGTATTAGAAATGATGCTATGAGCCTTAAGAGTTATAAAATTTTTTATATTCACAAATCATACGCTGTCATGAACTAGCACCTAAATCATAATAGCATATACCCACCACTTTGAGAGACAACATGCCTGTCAATAAGAACATTAAGACCAATTCAATAGCATTCTTTGGAATTTAAATTAGGAAATAAGTCATTTTTAAAGTGTCACCAAGTTGGTCACTATACCAATGAATGCCCAACTAAAAGGTTGCATATAACATGTTTGCCCTGAAATATTGTGTTGGGTTGACAATAAGGTTGCTGATACTCTTAGTTGAATTGTCATTTTCTTACTTATTATGCAAGTTAGAGTCATTTGGGCTGTTAAGATGATGCAATTATATTCTGATATGGGCTTGATCCATAAAAACAAAATATATAACTTGTAAATATTTGAATTCTTTTTCATAATTTGTTGTTGACGTGTTCACGTTGAATTTGAATTTTATACTGAAGGATGAGTATGTTGTTAAAGAACATTTGTATTTATGATTCTTCTTTTAGGAAATTTTGGATTCAAGAATGGATTGCGGGAGGAGCGACATACCACTTTAGTTGAAATAAGGCTGATAATGGTTGGAGATAGGTGTTATAAGCTTAATAATTGTAATCGGCTATACAAACCGACTACCCATTATATAAACCGGTTAAGCACTAACCAAGTACACCATTATGTAATTACCTCTATATATAAAAACCTAATGTACTTATAATAGACATTAATGAATATAATTGTTTCTCTATTTTCACTCTCTTTGAACACCAGTTCTTCCTCTTCCTTCTCTTGGTAATACTCCTTACATGATATTGGAGCATCATTCGCTCCTCTCCTCCAAACAAATCTTCTTCGTAAAGATTAATTCCAGCCTCCAGCATTCAGCATCAAGAAAAACTTCAATACCTCTTTCACTCTTCTGGTCTCAACCTTCAGCCATTCTCATCCTCCAAAAAACCTTAAAATTTTCTCAAGATCACCAAGAACCTCAAGATGCTCACCCCTTCTACCCATCCAACCACCATGACACCCACCAACATGGAATTTAACACCAACGACAACTCAAGAACTAGCCACAACAACTCCATTGAACCCCTCAACACCAAAAACTTAAAATTCTTGATGTCCAACATCAAAAACCTGATCCTTGACCCTTTGACAATCGACAACTACCCCATATGGAGAGCATAAGTAACCAAGTTATTCAAAGAAAACAACCTATACAGTAATCTAGATGAATCCTATTCCACTTATGACACTGACATAGACAACTATCCAACCTGGATTTTTGCCGATAATAACCTTCTCGCTGCCCTCTACTCCATATCTCCCTCCATTATGAAGCACGGCTCACCCTAAAGAAACGCCTACAACCATCCAATGGATCAAGAGTCATCCAACTCAAGAAGGAACTCCACATCGGCTAATGGGAGAGTATCTTTCAGAAATCAAATCCATCGTTGACCAAATAACGACATCCGACTCCAAAATAGACAACGAAGACATCATTCTCTATATTCTCAGTGGTCTTACAACCACATACTAAGCATTTAAAATTGCTATTAGAACTACTCTCACTCCATTAGCCTTGATGACCTCTACTTTCTCATAAGCAGTGAAAAAACTAATGTCCAACAAGATCTTCACAAATAATTACAGCTCTCCAACGCTACTAGCAGCAGCAATATCTCCCTATTCTCAGGCCATTCACGAGGCCAATTCTACAACTGAAGCGGGTTCAACAGAGGCAGAGGACGCCCCTGGACAGTTCTCCGGAAACATAACCGTTGGAACAGCCCCACGTAGAGTGTTAAATATGCACCATAAAATTGGTCATACAACAAAAATCTGTTGGTACCGAATAGATCCTTATTACCGTGAAGCCTCCAAACAACAACAGACACATGCAATAGCCCTACGCATAGAAAAGGTGCCCCATCCCAGCTGGTACCTGAACTCAGAGCCTCCAATCATGTCACCAATGATCTCAGCAACTAATCAATAGCTGAACCATACCAAGGTAGTGATCGAGTAACTGTAGGCAATGGCCAATCCCTTCCAATCTCCAACATAGGAACTTCTTCCCACCCCAACTCATAAGTTTCAACTAAATCATTTCCTACATGTTCCTCAATATCAATTTAATCTTCTTTCCATTCATAAATTAACATCTGATAACTTTTATTCTATCTTATTTGATCCACATGGATTCACATTAAAGGACCTCCATACAAACATTCCCCTTATTTTAGGAAAATGTGTCAACGGACTCTACATCATCCGTCCAACATCCGAACCCCCTCCTTCCAAGACCATTCTGCGTTCTACATCATCTCTTACTGACCCTTGGCATCTACGGCTAGGACATCCAAGTCACGACATCCATCAACTACTTCAAAGCAATATCCAAGCATCCGTAACATCATCTTCCCAATCTTATTTTATTTCTTGTATCTTTGCTAAGCACCATAGATAACCTTTTCTTAAATCTACCAATAGAAACTATGATGTGTGTGAATCTCTACATTATGATGTATGGGGTTCATCCTCCATAGTTTCAAATGAATGATACAAATTTTATGTCATCTTTATGGACAATTGTTCTCCATTTACATGGCTATTTCCACTTAAACAAAAATTTGAAACAATGCATAATTCATCCACTTTCAAAAATTAATTGAATGCCAATTCAACAAATGCATTAAAATTC
Organism: Gastrodia elata; assembly: GCA_016760335.1. Taxonomy (NCBI): domain Eukaryota; kingdom Viridiplantae; phylum Streptophyta; class Magnoliopsida; order Asparagales; family Orchidaceae; genus Gastrodia; species Gastrodia elata. Next base: position 62,337,362 of record CM028672.1, read on the forward strand.
TTCAAACAGATGTTACAGTTTTGCTTAAGAGTTTGAGCTGTTATAATTTTGCTGCTGTTGGGGCTACTACCGCTTCTAGGAGTTGCTGGGTGCAGCTATTGTTTTTGGTGTGATTCTGCTTTGCTAGAACTATTGTTGCTTATTTTGCTATTATTGCTTCTGCTATTGTTGCTTTTGCAACCTAAACCCTAAAAAACTCTAAAGAAATCATAAATAAACGTGAACACAATTTCAACTCATATATTTAAACTTTTAATCCTAAAAATAGGCTCACATACTTACAAATGCAATATATATGATACAATAAATTGTAGGCTTGCAAACATTAAACTTCATGGTTGTTGCTGCTGCTTCTAAGTTGAAACTTTATTGGGGTTGCTGTTGTTTTAATAAAGTGTCATTGCCTTTTAAATTATGATTTTTTCTAGTATTTGCACACCTAATTTTTTTGAACTTTTTTAAAAGTGAGCCTTTAATTTTTTAAAATATTTTTAACTCAATTTTTTGATTTTTGTTTATTTTATTTAGGCAATCATTTGAGATAACTAGATTGGATTTATAATAAATGATTATTAGTGTGCTAGGTTGATAGTTTTGAGAAATGATATGTTAACTAGAGCCCTCTTAAAAAAACTAATGAGCATTAAAATTGCTAAGAAGTCATATCCTTCAGTATTAATTGAGCTAAGTACTATTTGCATTTTATGTATTTTTATTTTTTGTAGTTTCAATTGAAGTTTTTTAATTGGTCTAAAATCTAGATTGGCTCTCTTATTTGTGCTGACTTACATAATTGCATGGTGTATTTGGGTTGCTGGCTTGCTGTAGTGCAATGTAATGTCTAATATGTAATATTGTGCAGTTTAGTGTAATGTGTATTGTTGTGTCGGTGCTGATTATAAATATTATTGTGCAGTGCAAGGTTATTTAAAGGATTTTAATATAGGGTTTGCATACTTGCAATTTTTTGTATGAGAACAGTTGAAATGGTGAGTTTGTTTTTAGTGTTGAAGGTGTGTGATGAAGCATTGATTCTATTTATTTAGGCTTTTTTGGGGTGTTTTTTTAGGGTTTTTATTTAGGATTTGCAGATTTTAAATTTTGTATGAGATCAGTTGAAGCTGTGAGGCTATTTTTAGGGATTGATGCTTATGGGTTGAAGCTTTAATTCTATTTATTTAGGGTTTTTTGAGGTTATTTTAAAGGAATTTTTTATTTATGATTTGCAGAGTTGCAATTTTTGGTGCAAGATCTGTTAAAGCTTTGATTATGCTTACTTAAGATTTTTTGGGATTATTTTAAAGGGTTTTTATTTAGGATTTGCAGACTTGCAATTTTTTGTATGATAGTTGTTGAAATTGTGAGCACGTTCTTAAGGTGGAAGCTCTGAGTTGAAGCTTTGATTCTATTTATTAAGGGTTTTTTTGGGTTATGTAATTTAGAGTTTTTATCTAGAGTTTGCATATTTATAGTTTTTGCATGAGATCTGTTGGAGCTATTAAATAATATATTAATTTGTTTGGATGTTGAATTATTGACCCTTTTTTTGTTTGGATTTTGCATTAAGCAGGTTCTTGAGGGTAAAAGAGACTAGGATTTGCAGACTTGCAATTTTTTGTATGATAGTTGTTGAAATTGTGAGCACGTTCTTAAGGTGGAAGCTCTGAGTTGAAGCTTTGATTCTATTTATTAAGGGTTTTTTTGGGTTATGTTATTTAGAGTTTTTATCTAGAGTTTGCATATTTATAGTTTTTGCATGAGATCTGTTGGAGCTATTAAATAATATATTAATTTGTTTGGATGTTGAATTATTGACCCTTTTTTGTTTGGATTTTGCATTAAGCAGGTTCTTGAGGGTAAAAGAGATTATGATAAAAACTTATCATTTAATATTATAATGTAAAATATAGATTTTCATATATGCTCATGATTGTTTCAAATTGTTAGTTTTTCTATTTTTCTACAAGGGCTAATGCTTTGGCTGCTGTTTTTGCTGCTGGTTTGGCTGCTACTTCTTCTATTGTTGTGGTATTATATGATATATTATTTATCTAGAGTTTGTATATTTATAGTTTTTGCATGAGATCTGTTGGAGCTATTAAATAATATATTAATTTGTTTGGATGTTGAATTATTGACCCTTTTTTGTTTGGATTTTGCATTAAGTAGGTTCTTGAGGGTAAAAGAGGCTATGATAAAAACTTATCATTTAATATTATAATGTAAAATATAGATTTTCATATATGCTCATGATTGTTTCAAATTGCTAGTTTTTCTATTTTTCTACAAGGGCTAATGCTTTGGCTGCTACTTCTTCTATTGTTGTGGTATTATATGATATATGAACTCTTTCATAGTTACTCATGATTATTTTAAATTATTATTTTTCTTGATTTTACAGATCTTATATTTTCTAATTATAGTATTTTCTAATTTTTTGCAAATCTAATTTTCAATTTATATTGTTTTTCATGTATTGGGGATTCTACCGTGTCTGCTGCTGTTGGGGCTATTGTTGCTTATATTGCTGTTAGGGTTTGGTGCTGTTTCTGCTAGTGTTAGGCTGCTGTTGTGTGGGGACCCGGTGCTGGTTTAGCGGGAGCTAATCCAGCACCGGTTACTGTGGGTGTGATAACAGCAATAAGTCCTCTAGCAGCAGGATTATATTGAGTGATTTAAGAGACAAATATATAAACATCAAACATAGCTTATTTATTTATTAATTCATAAATTATGATTACAAAAGTTAAAATAAAAGAAAAATTACAAACTTTTTAAAAGAATAGATAGTCAAAAAGAAAGCGGTGGATCAGCAGGTAGCAGTATCAGCACTGTTCAGTTCTTAGCACCTTTCCTCGAGGATGAACTCCTGATCTGGGCACGTTTTTAAAGTGCGGGTATTCGAATACCAGTTAGTTATGAAATTAAGTACTGATAGATGTTATTTTTACAAATGTTAAATAATAAGCAAAATAATCAATATTTGACAGGAAATAAAAGTTGTACAAAGTTATCCCTGCAAATCTGTTTCAATTGCACTTGAAACTTAGCATAAAAAAAATAATTGCAGTCACAAAAATAAATACAGAATTTTTTTAGCGCATGATATCTGAGGCAAATTATGATTTTGTTGGGCAAGTACAAAATCGAGGAAAATGGGGGTTCATTTTTTTATTTTACATATCTCAATTTCCCTATATACCTGCCCCCTTAAAGGCTTATCAGTATAGGCTTCTTATGACTCCCGATGTCGGACAGCCTCGTCCTAACGGTTGTCTGATCAGACAAAAAGTATAAAGCAACATGGAACCCTTGCTTCTCACATATCCAAACTTATTCATATATCATTTTATGTGATTTTAAAAAGCACTTTTATCAAATTTGTGCGATACTGAGCAGAAAAACATATTTAAACAAGAGTAATAAAAGACATCTGTACCTTGTTCTTTAAGTTCAACAGTTCGACAGTTCGACAATTCGACAGTTCTGATGAGTGACAGTTCGCTCAATCTGCGTTTAGATTTTTGATATTTTAAATTAATCTTTTTAGCCAATATTATTATAATCATTTCTATTCTGTTTCTCTTTCATTTTTTCAACTTGGTAGAAGTTCGTATTTTTAAGTTACTGATGTGGCAATAATATTTATAATAATATTATTATTATCATTTTAATAATAATAATGATAATAATAATAATAATATATGAAAGATAGAATGAAAATGACTGCATAAATTGCAGAACATAATAATAATAAAGTAATAATAAGAAAATGGAAATGATAGAATAAAAATGCTTGAATTGAAATAGACAGTATGAAAGTAATAGTCATTTTTTAGCATTTATACTGTTGTTTATTATTAATTAATGACATTAATAATAATGCAATGACATAATATAATAGTATAAGAAATGAAATAAAGGAAATAAAATATTAAAAATCTCATATCATTTTCTTACTCTTTTCCTTCTCCTATTACTTAAAGCTGGGGTTGCCGAAAGCCGGAGGGAGGCCAGACGTGGCTGAAGGGAGCTGGTAGGAGGTTGTCGGGGCAGCGGGGGGCTAGCTGGCCGGACGAGGGAGGGCTGCAGCAGGAGGCGCTGCTGCTGGCCGGCTGCATGCTGGAGGGCAGGAAGGAGAGGCTGAGCTGCTAGTGGTTGTGGGAGAGGGAGGAGAAGGATGCGGCTGTGTGGAGAGAGGAGGAGAGGGCTGCTGCTGTTTGGGGAGGGGAGAAGAGGGCTGTTGCTGTGTCGGGAGGGGAGGAGAGGGCTGCTGCTGTGTGGGGAGAGGAGGAAAGGGCTATTGCTGTGTGGGGAAAAGAGAAGATGGCTATTGCTGTGTGGGGAGGGGAGGAGAGGGCTGGCTGTGTGGTTGAGGAGGAGTAGGGGCCTGCTATGAGCTAGTTGGGAGAGAAAGGGAGAAGAGGGCTCGCTGTGGGGAGGAGGGAGTATTAATATAGAAAAAGGAGAGGGATGGAGAGGAATAAGGGGATAAGGGGATAAGGGAAACTTAAAGTGTCATTAAGGTGCTAATTCATACTTTATGGGTAGAGGAATATTCTGCCTTAAGAAGGTTTTAGGAAAATTCTTTAAAAAAAAAGAATTTATATAATTACTTGAACTTAAATTATTCGCATTTTTTCGCAGTTTGGCGTCCAAAAATAACGAAATCTGACACCGAGGTGTGTTACGATTTAACGAACACTCTCGGATAAATATTTTATTTTATATTAATTTTTGAGGTTTAAAATTTCAAAAATTAACCACGATCAAACCGACGCTCAGAATTTGATGAAACTTTTCGAGCAGTCTTTAAATAATATACTTAACACGACGACACTGAAATCGATGAATTCTGACACATATTTCAATGTTCTTGATTTATTGGATTTAATTAATTCAGAAAAATAAAGCGGGAGTTTTCGTTATCCGAATTCTCCCAAACTATGGTACTTTGATCTAAAAATTATTTCTATCAAATGGAAATTTTATTTGCCCTAATTTGAAATTCCTCGGGGTCCTAATATTTGAGGCAGATTTTGACCTAATTTGAAAAGTAACGACATTGGGTCGTTACAAACTCTATACTTAAAAATGATGTCGTCCTCGGCATCAAGAATAAAAATAATGACTTAAAAAGGTATTGGGGGATACCTTAATTTAGAAATAGTTCTGGATACTTTCTTCGCATAACGTTTTCTCTTTTCCACGTGGCTTCTTTCGCAGTATGGTTATGTCATTGAATTTTGATCATCGGGATCGTTCTGCTTCTTAATTTTCGGCGGTCTTTCTCAATAATTTTAAGAGATTTTTCAATATAAGTTAAATCAGGTTGAATTTCAACTGTTGAGTCTGAAATTTGCTGAGTGAATTCCTGGAGGCATCTGCGGAGTGTTGAAACGTGAAATACGTTGTGCACGGCTGAAAATCTTTCAGGAAGTTTAAGTTTATAAGCCGAGCTTCCAATTTGTGCAGTTACTTCGAAGGGTTTCAACATATCTGAGACTCAATTTTCCAGTCACTCCAAAGCGATGAATTCCTTTCATAAGGCTAACCTTTAGATAAGCTCGATCACGAATGTGAAATTCTTGCCTCCGGTGTCTTGCGTCGAAGTATTTCTTTTGTCGGTTCTGGGCTGTCGCAATTCTGCTCTTGATTAGCCTTATCTTTTTGTTTATTTCTTCAATTAACTCAGATCCTTAAATTTGTACATCTCCAACTTGTGTCCAGGCTAGAGGAGTATTGCATTTTCTCCCATATAAGGATTCATAAGGGGCTATCCTAATGCTTGACTGGTGGCTATTATCATAAGCAAATTATACAAGTGGGAGGTGTTTCTCCCAATTTTCACCAAAGTCTATCAAGCATAAACGTAAGAGATCCTCAAGTACTTGGTTGACTCTCTCAGTTTGCCCGTCCGTTCGAGGGTGGAAGGCCGTGCTCATGGCTAAGATGATTCCCAAATCTTTGTGTACTGCTTGCCAAAATCGCGAAGTAAACCTGCCATCTCTAACTGAAATTATAATTTTAGGAATTCCATGCAGTTTGATGATCTCCCTAATATATAATCTTGCCAGTTTCTCCACTGAGTCTGTTTGCTTTATTGGGATAAAGTGGGTTGACTTTGTTAATCTATCAACTATGACCCAAATGACATCTGCTGCTGATTTTTTCTTTTAGCAAACCTATTACGAAATCCATAGAAATGTCTGACTATTTCCACTCTGGGATTTCTAGCGGGTGTAGAAGTCCACTCGGTCGTTGGTGCTCTGCTTTGACTAGGCTACAAACGTGGCATTTAGCCACAAATTCAGCTATCCCTCTTTTGAGTTCAGGCCACCAGAAGGCTATCTTTAGATCTTGATACATTTTGTTGCTTCCGGGGTGTACTGTATAGCCTGAGTTGTGGGCTTCATTTAATATTTGATTTCGAATGTGCGAATTATTCAGGACATAGATTCTATTACCATTAAAAATATGAATTCCTTTTTGCAGCTGCAACTCTGTTCTGCGACCATCTTCTATTTCTGCTTTCAGCTTGGGATATTCCTTGCTGAATTTTTGAGCATCCAATATGCTTTGTACGAAGGTAGGTCCTATAGTATTAGCATTAAGCAATTCATTCAATTGATCTTTAATAATGGGTCTTATATTAAGCTTCTGGAATTTTTTCTCAAATGGACTTGCTGAGATTAAAGTACTCAATATTTCTTTTCTACTGAAAGCATCTGCGATCAAGTTAGCTTTGCCAGGATGATATTGAATATCTATGTCATAGTCGCTGAGTAGTTCTAACCATCTCCTTTGGCGATAGTTTAGTTCTTTCAGTGTGAAGATGTATTTTAAACTCTGACGACCTGTAAAGATCTCTCACTTCACTCCATAAAGATAATGCCTCCAAATCTTTAAAGCAAAGACTATTGCGGCTAGCTTTAAATCATGAACAAGATAGTTCTTTTCGTGAGTCTTCAATTGCCTTGAAGCGTAAGCAATGACGTGGTTGTCTTGCATGAGGACACACCCTAATCCTGTTAATGAAGCATCCGTGTATACCTTGTAGTTCTTCCCTTCTTGAGGTAGGATTAGGACAGGTGCAGTAGTGAGGGCTTGCTTTATTTTTAGAAATGATTCTTTGCAGTCCTGACTCTATACAAATGGTGCTGCCTTTTGAGTCAACTGAGTTAATGGTTTAGCCATATTTGAGAATCCTTTGACAAACTTTCGGTAGTATCCCGCCAGTTCTAAGAAACTGCGAATCTCAGACACGGATGATGGTTGAGGCCATTCTTGTATGGTACTGATCTTTCTTTAGTCTATCTTGATTCCTTCAGCATTTACTACATGTCCTAAAAATACTATTGAATCCAACCAAAACTCACATTTTGAATTGATGCTCCCTAAGAGTTCCCAATACTACTTTCAAATGAATCTCGTGATCCTCCATAGACTTAGAATAAATTAGGATATCATCGATGAAGACTATCCCAAATTTATCGAGGATGGGCCGGAATATTCTTTGCATTAAATCCATGAAGATAGAAGGTGCATTTGTGAGCCCAAATAACATGACTAAGAACTCATAGTGTCCGAAGCGAGTTCTAAATGCAGTCTTAGGGACGTCTTCTTCATTAACTCTCATATGGTGGTATCCCGACCTTAAATCGATTTTGGAGAATACTTTGGCTCCAGCCAGTTGATCAAAGAGGTCATCGATGCGGGGTAGAGGATATTTGTTTTTCACCGTTACCTTGTTGATGTCTCTATAATCTAAGCACATACGCATAGATCCGTCCTTCTTTTTCACAAAGAGTACTGGGGCTTCCCAGGGGGACATGCTTTGCCGGATTAATCCCTTGCTGGTTAGCTCTTGAAGTTGTTGGTCTAGTTCCTGGAGCTCTTTTGGTGTCATTTGGTATGGTGATTTTGACTTGGGTTGGGTTCCTGGAATTAGTTCTATTGAGAACTCGATTTCTCTTACGGGGGGTAGCCCGGGAAAATCTTCTGGAAATACATCTTCAAAATCTCGAATAATGTGCGTTTCTGATAAAGGCACAATTTCCTTTCTTTCTCCCATCATAGTTATTAAGTATGCGCTGCATCCTTTCTGAATCAATTTTCTTGCTTTTATTGGGTTTATTAGAGAAGCTAACAGGCTTTGTCTTCCTATAAATACTGTTGATGTTTTGCCGCTTTTGATTGTGACTTTTTTTTTTTCTGGCAATTGATTACAGCATCATACTTGCTTAACCAATCCATTCCTAGAATAAAGTCCAAGTTGGTGATGGGTAGAATAATTAAAGTAGCCTTGAATAATTTGCCTTTGATGGGGATATTAAAAATATAAAATTTTTGAGCCTCCATGATAGCTCCAGAAGGTAACCCATATTTAGTGTTGTAGCCAAATGGAAGGATGGTAGTTCTAGTGTGGCTGCAAGTTTTTCTGATATAAAGGAGTGGCTTGCCCCCATGTCAAATAAGGTGTTACAAGATACATCGTTAATTAATAGAGTGCCTAAATATGAAATATAAGCATTTTGTACTGATATAAGTGCAAAAGAGAAAGGAGAACGAGAATAATGAATTACCTGATACTACATCGTTGTCACCAGGTGCTAAGATTGGAGTGAGCGTGTAAATTCTCGTGGAAGCAGGGTTACGAGGTGCGGGTCCTTTCCTATGGTTGGATGCTGATGCAATTGGTGGCCTTGGGGCGTTGGCTGGTTCTAGGGCAACTCCTCTTGTTTGGGCATGGAACGGGGTTACAGCTGTTGTCGTGTTTGTGCCTCTTATGATGGCCACTCCATCTATCGTCCTTACGGATCGACAATCCCGAATTTGGTGGCCAGGCTTGCCACACTAATAACACCTTCTGCCATCATGGTAGCACTTGCTGTAGGGATGATGTCTCCAGCAATCTCCTCTCACTCCTTGTTTAAATTATCAGAAGTTAGTTGAAAGATTTTGGCAGGTGGGTTGTGTTGTTGCCTTTTAAATGTCCCTTGGTCCTTTGTAGGATGATCCTGCCTCTTCCCTTGACCTGTGTTGCTAGAAGACTTGCTATTCTCTTCGTGCTCCATGATTAAAGCGCATTCTAAAAGTTCGGAGAAACGAGCATGTCTCAATGGAAGCAGGCTCCAACGAAGGGTGTCTTTCATCCCTGATAGAAATCGGTTGCACCTTGCTTTTTCTGTACTTATCAGGTTCTGAGCATACCTTGACAATCTTGTGAACTCGGCCTCATAGTTGGCCACAGAGTTGTTACCCTGAACCAATTTCATGAATTGGTTCTCCATAATGCTTTGGGCAGCTTGCGGGACATATTTGGCTCGGAAAGCTTTTGAAAATGCTTCCCAACTTATTTTCTCCAATTCTATGCCAGTGAAATCAGTACTGGCGACGGATTCCCACCAACGGTCAGCTTCGCCTTTAAATAGGGGTAGCGAGTCACACGCACTACTTTTTCACTTGGACACTCCATACTTTCTAGTGTTTTTTCTATCTCTCTTAGCCAATCTTTTGCCTCCATAGGACAAGTAGTCCCATGAAATACTGGCATATTTAATTTGAGGAAAGATTGGAGGATTCCCTCAGAACGATGCTTTTGGGGTGATTGAATGGAGTTTGATAAAGCTGCCTTCTTTTGGTTGCTAAGAGTTCTAGGACAGCTTCCTTGAGGCGATCGTTGGTACTTCCCGAAACCTCTAATGATATTGGTGCTTTGATTGGAGTTTCAGATGGTGTGCTCAAAAATCCTTCATCTAAATCCATCTTCTTACCTAAATGTTGAAAGCTTAAGTTACTTAGGTTTATATTATCCTTTTCTTTTCTCTAAATGAATTATGATTTGGCATTTATATATTCTCTCAAATTTACACTCAATCCTGCTTTGATACCAACTTCGGGGACCCGGTGCCGGGTCAGTGGGAGCTAATCCAGCACCGGTTGCTGTGGGTGTGATAACAGCAATAAGTCGTCTAGCCGCAGGATTATATTGAGTGATTTAAGAGACAAATATATAAACATCAAACATAACTTATTTATTTATTAATTCATAAATTATGATTACAAAAGTTAAAATAAAAGAAAAATTACAAATTTTTTAAAAGAATAGATAGTCAAAAAGAAAGCGGTGGATCAGCAGGTAGCAGTATCAGCACTGTTCAGTTCTTAGCACTTTTCCTCGAGGATGAACTCCTGATCTGGGCACGTTTTAAAAGTGCGGGCATTCGAATATCAGTTAGTTGTGAAACTAAGTACTGATAGATGCCATTTTTACAAATATTAAATAATAAGCAAAATAATCAATATTTCATAGGAAATAAAAGTTGTACAAACTTATCCCTGCAAACCTGTTTCAATTGCACTTGAAACTTAGCATAAAAAAATAATTGCAGTCACAAAAATAAATACAGAATTTTTTAGCGCATGATATCTGAGGCAAATTATGATTTTGTTGGGCAAGTACAAAATCGAGGAAAAGGGGGGTTCATTTTTTTATTTTTCATATCTCAACTTCCTTATATACCTGCCCCCTCAAAGGCTTATCAGTATAAGCTCCTTATGACTCCCGATGTCGGACAGTCCCGTCATAGTGGTTGTCTGATTAGACAAAAAGTATAAAGCAACATGGAACCCTTGCTTCTCACATATCCAAACTTATTCATATATCATTTTATGTGATTTTAAAAAGCGCTTTTATCAAATTTGTGCGATGCTGAGCAAAAATATATATTTAAACAAGAGTAATAAAAGACATATGGTACCTTGTTCTTTAAGTTCGACAGTTCGACAGTTCGACAATTCGACAGTTCGGATGAGTGACAGTTCGCTCAATCTGCGTTTAGGTTTTTGATATTTTAAATTAGTCTTTTTAGCCAATATTATTATCTTCGTTTTTATTCTGTTTCTCTTTCATTTTTTCAACTTGATAGAAGTTCGTATTTTTAAGTTACTGATGTGGCAATAATATTTATAATAACATTATTATTATCATTTTAATAATAATAATGATAATAATAATAACAATGTATGAAAGATAGAATGAAAATGACTGCATAAATTGCAGAACGTAATAATAATAATAGTAATAATAAGAAAATGGAAATGATAGAATAAAAATGCTTGAATTGAAATAGACAGTATGAAAAGTAATAGTTATTTTCTAGCATTTATACTGTTGTTCATTATTAATTAATGACATCAATAATAATGCAATGACATAATATAATAGTATAAGAAATGAAATAAAGAAAATAAAATATTAAAAATCTCATATCATTTTCTTCCTTTTTTCCTTCTCCTATTACCTAAAGCTGGGGTTGCTGAAAGCCGGAGGGAGGCCGGACGTGGCTGAAGGGAGCTGGCAGGAGGTTGTCGGGGCAGCGGGGGTTAGCTGGCCGGACGAGGGAGGGCTGCAGCAGGAGGGGCTGCTGCTGGCCGGCTGCTTGCTGGAGGGCAGGAAGGAGAGGCTGGACTGCTAGTGGTTGTGGGAGAGGGAGGAGAAGGCTGCTGCTGTGTGGGGAGAGGAGGAGAGGGCTGCTTCTTTGTGAGGAGGGAAGAAGAGGGCTGCTGCTGTGTGGGGAGGGGAGGAGAGGGCTGCTGTTATGTGGGGAGAGGAGGAGAGGACTGGTTGTAGGGTTGAGGAGGAGTAGGGGCTGCTGTGGGCTGGCTGGGAGAGAAAGGGAGAAGAGGGCTGGCTGTGGGGCTAAGGAAGAGGGGTTGCTGTGGGCTGGCTGGGAGAGAAGGGAGAAGAGGGCTGGCTGTGGGGAGGAGAAGGAGGGAGTATTAATAGAGAAAAAGAAGAGGGATGGAGAGAAATAAGGGGATAAATGGATAAGGGAAACTTAAAGTGTCATTAAGGTGCTAATTAATGCTTTATGGGCAGAGGAATATTTTGCCTTAATGAGGGGGGATCACAGTTAAGGCGGGAAAAGAAAGGTTTAGGAAAATTCTTTAAAAAAAAAAAATTTATATAATTACTTGAACTTAAATTATTCGCATTTTTCCGCCGTTTGGCGTCCAAAAATAACGAAATCTGACACCGAGGTGTGTTACGATTTAACGAACACTCTCGGGCCAAAAATTTTCGATTCTGACAAATATTTTATTTTATATTAATTTTTGAGGTTTAAAACTTCAAAAATTAACCACGATCAAACCGACTCTCAGAATTTGATGAAACTTTTCGAACAGTCTTTAAATAATATACTTAACACAACGACACTGAAATCGATGAATTCTGACACATATTTCAATGTTCTTGATTTATTGGATTTAATTAATTCAGAAAAAGTTTTCGTTATCCGAATTCTCCCAAATTTTGGTACTTTGATCTAAAAATTATTTCTATCGAATGGAAATTTTGTTTGCCCTAATTTGAAATTCCTCTGGGTCCCGATATTTGAAGCGGGTTTTGACCTAATTTGAAAAATAATGGCATTGGGTCGTTACATGTTGCCTCTGCTATCATTAGGGCTTTTGCATTTGCTTTTATTGTTAGTTATACTGCTGCTAGGGATGCTACTGGTTTGATGCTGCTTGTGCTGTTGCTGAGATTGGCGTTACTTTTGCTGCTATTGGGGCTTCTATTGCTTTTAGTGATGCTAGGGTTGTTGTTGCCTCTGGTGGTGCTGGGGCTGTTGCTGCCTCTGCTGGTGTTGGGGGTGCTGCTGCTGCCTCTACTGGTGTTGAGGCTATTGATGCCTCTGTTGATGCTGGGGTTATTGCTTCTTCTGTTGGTGCTAGGGTTATTGATGCCTTTGCTCTTATTGGGGCTGCTGTTGTTTCTGTTGCTACTGCTAGTTGCTTCATTTTCTGAGGTTTCCGGGGTTAGTGCTGCCTCTGCTGGTGCTGGGGTCGCTGCTAGTTCTGTTGCTGCTGGGGTCGCCGCTAGTTCTGCTGCTAGGGTTGTTGTGTCTTCTGGGGTTGCTGGGATCTGCTGTTGTTTCTGGTGTGATCCTGCTTTGGTTGAGCTGTTGTTACTTCTACTATTGTTGCTTCTGCTGCTTCAACTCTAAAAAAAATCTTAAATAAATAGGATCACCGCTCAACTCACAACTTCAAGCTTTCAATCTTATAAACAGGTTCACGGGCTCACAACTTCAATATATCTAATACAATAAATTGCATGGTTGATGCTGCTTCTAAGTTGCTGTTTTGTTGGGGCTGCTGTTGCTTTAATAAAGTGCTGTTGCCTTTTAAATTAAAGTTTTTTCTAATATTTGCTTATCTAAATTTTTTGAACTTTTTTACAAGTTGACTTATTATTTTTCAAAGAATTTTGAACTCAATTTTTTTGTTTTTGTTTATTTTATTTAGGTTATTATTTGAGATGGTTAGATTGGTCTTTAATAAATGATGACTAGTGTGCTACGCTAATAGCTTTGAGAAATGATATGTTAACCTGGATTTTTCTTAAAAAAGCTAATGAGCTATAAAATTTCTAAGAAGTCAAATCCTTAAAGTCTAATTGTTAGCTCTCTTGTTTGTGCGGACTTATAGGATTTCCTATTGTATTGGTGTTGCTGCAGTGTAGTGTAATATCTAATATGTATTATTGTTCAATGCAGTCTAATGTGTATTGTTGTGCTGGTTCTGATTGTAAATATTATCTTGTAGTGCAGTGTTAATTGTGTAATGTGTAAAATTGTAAGTGCTGATTGTGTAACTAGTAATGATGTTATGGGTTATTTTATTTGTTATGTTTTGTGCTTTTGTTGTATAAATAGTTTGCTACAGCTGATTCTGCTATTGTTATGTTTTGTACTTTTGTTTAATAACTTGTAATATTTATTGTTATGTTCAAGTTTTGCTGCTACTGTAACTTCTGCTACTGTTGTTCCTTCTTTTGCTACGGTTGGTTCTGCACTTGCATTTGCCAATGTTGCTGTTATTACTTCTGTTGCTGCTGTTGTTGTTCTTGCTTCAGCTGTTGATTTTGCTGTTTCAGCTAAAACTTTTGCTGCTGTTGCAAAAGTTCTGATCCTAAATTATCATTTTTTAATTTCTATATTTTATTTAATTGTAATTTTATTTTTTCAAAAACTATGAAATATATATTATTAAATTATTTAATATTTATTTTCGAGCTTACTCGAATAAAATTCAAAACAGCTTGAAGTTGAACTTTTTGAGTCGAAATTGACTCGACTTAAACTCATTCGAGTTATAGTTGAGTTTGAGTAAGACTCAACTCGAAAATTCCAAGTTCAAGTCTTACTTAACTCGACCAAACTCGAATTGAATCTAGCCATGCCAAGACTTGCAACAAACAATACACTTCATTTTTCTAACCTCTAGTATTTTGGCAAAAGTACAGGGCTTGTTGGAAGTCATGAAAGAATGTAGAAAATACAAACCTTAGGAAGACAAATTTTTGCATTCTGGTGAGAAATAGATAATTGAATTCCTAAAGACTATAAAGTGACATAAGATTAGGAAAATTGATGTGGGCTTCTAATTGGTTTACAATGGTTAAATCTATTGTCATCATTCAAATTTTTGGTTAATAGTTTAATTTAAAACATTTACGATCTTATTAAAGATATAGACGAGATTTGGTAACATTTGGGCTGAGTTGTGTAGGCTGGCTAGAAGTTTAGATAAGCCATGCAGAACATAAAGCTTTTAGACTAACCTTAAGGGCAGTAAAACTTGTAATTCCAATGTGATATCATGAATGATCATCTTGTATAATATAATTTGGAGAAATTTGTCAGCTATATCAAACTTATTAATTTAGTTTTATGAAAGTTCATAACTTTAGTTCTAGACTATTCAATCTCCTAACAATTCAAAATGAACCCACTTTAAGTCTCCCAACCATTCAATTTGATTCCAATTCAATCTCAATTCAGCTCTAAACTGAGGTTAAATTCAAAAGCTTGGGGACTAAATTTTACCATAAGTAGCCCGAGATCACAGTTGTTTTCTATAGAAATTAAGATAGTATTTGCAAAGCCTGAGCTTGTAGATGTTCCCTTCAGTTTTTTGGCTGTTCATAGTTACAAATTTACAATAAAACTCAAAGGATTTTCAACTCATTCCAATATTATATTCAACAATAACCATATAACAATTTGTTAATTAAGGATGGTGCTTTTCAAACATTAGCTATATAGTTATTATCTTCTTTCCTCTCTCTCCCTTTTTGTTGGTATCTTGAAATAATTTTGACTGCCTGCGCCTCATTCATATGTTTTAAACATTTACTTATTCCATCTCATCCTCTGCCTCCTACTTAAACTCCTTGTTTTAGTCCTTAAGATTTACTATTCTAGAACTTGAAACACTTGTACCTTTTACTGACTTATTCTAGTAAGCATTATTATCTTCCTTCTTCTTCCTCTCCCTCCCTTTTTGTTGGTATCTTGAAATAATTTTGACTGCCTGCAACTCATTTATATGTTTTAAACATATACTTTTTCCATCTCATCCTCTGACTCCTACTTGAACTTCTTGTTTTAGTTCTTAAGATTTACTACTCTAGAACTTGAAACACTTGTACCTTTTTCTAACTTATTCTCTAGTAAGCATCACTATATCTAATTGTCTGTGATTTTCATTATTGCATATTAAGTGATAGTTTTAAAATATTATTTTTCAATATTTGATATATTTATTTTTTGAGTATTTCTACACTGCCAAAAAAATAGCCAATATAAAGTACGGATGACGTGACAGTACTGTGTAATCATAATTGGTGCAATGCAATTTCTATTGGCTTAGATTTTTTTTTTTGGCTATTTTTTGGAGGTTTAGCATTTTCCTTATTTTTAAGGGAATGGCACTTTGCTTAGGCAGTCTTGCTTTTTAAGGAAAGAGGTAATGATGTCTGCCAGGGATGGGTTTTTACTATGCCTTTTTCTGCACTCAAGTACCTAGACATGCATCTGAGTTACCTTAATTCTACCTTTATCAATTATCTTATTCTCAAACTTGGCTGTTATATTGCTGAAGTAGTATTGTTCCATTGTAAGATTGTGTTCCAAGAAACTGTATTAATTAAATTTCTTTTATACTGCAACTTGGTTTAATATAGTTTCTAAATATATGGCTATTAAGGTCTTCAGGGAGGTGTAACAGAAGGACAACAACTTAAATTCGTTGGTGCAAATATCTATTTGTCCCCAATGCAGGCAAAGATATTATTGGAGGTACATCGTGCTATTCTTTCTAAACATATGCAGATATTTAATTCACAACACATCTCTTCTATTTTTTCATGAACTTATTTCTTTTTCTATTTGTTTGGCTTATTGAGATTGTACTTGTCTAGGATGAAGATGTTGGCTTTGCTTATGTGAACCAAAGTGAAGCTCATCCATCATTGTAAGAATTACTTCAAGCTATAGATTTTATGTTTTACTAATGTACATTTTGTGTAGCTTTATATTATTTTATGTACATTAGGTTGCTATATTCCCAGAATGAAATGCAATACGATTGCTTTGCAACCTTACATGCTTGTTGTTTGGCAAAATTATAAGGTTGTTCGAAAATATTGAGACTGGCATTATGAGAATAATAGCTAAAACGGAAACAAAATAGTAGTATCAAGAGATGTGTTGGTTGAACTATGTTTGTTCTAATGGATAGCAAAAAAGCTGCTTTTCATTTTCCTTGACTTTGTATATTTAAAGGTTTGGGGACTATGTTTCTATAGTCAACTTAAAATATGAAGTTTTGTGCTATAGTCCATCAGGATTTCTACTGCCGCTTGAATGAGTTTATGATCTTTGAAGACTTTGATATTTACATTTGTTCTTCTTTTCACTTGTAGAGTTGAGAATGCTTTTCAAATTAATAGTTCAAGTAATATTTCTCTCAGATTTATGATCACTTGATTAACTGTTGTGTTTTTGTTATTAACTGAGCTTTAAATCTTCTTAGCTATGGAGGCATACAGCTTCAAATATTTTTGCAGAAAAAAATGATATTTTTTGCATCTAACGTGGATTTGATATCAATTACTGTGCAGACATTCACTTACTGGGCTCAGAGAGCATATAAAGAAACGTCCTCCCCTTGCAACTTCTGAGAAAGTACAACAATTTGTGAGGGTAACTTTATTTTGGATTCTAAAGTCTTTGTCTATGTGATGACATATTTTATATTTATACTTGTTTCATCAAGTGCTCGCTCACAAAATTTTCAATGTCAATCTTTGCCTTGTTTTTGGCACAAGGCAACAAATATGAAAAGCCAATTAACATAAATGATTCCATTAATACAGAAGCATCAAGGGAGTTTTAAAATCACAAGGCAACTAAAAAATCACATCTAAATAACTCAACAAAAGATACCATTTCAAAGAAACAACTGCGGCAAGTTCGAAAAAAAAATGAAGCTTGGATACTGAGCACGACGACGAGCGCAGGACAGGTGCGCCATGCAGTAGCCTGGACCTTCTTCTGATCTACTAAGTTTGTCACCACTAATATTATGACCCAAGAATGCAATACTTCGAAGCCAACACTTGCACATGGAGACTTATCATAGGGTTTGTTTTCTTTGAGGGTCTAGAGTACTGCATGTTGCATGCTAAGTCTTGTTGTTAAAATAATAAATAAGGATGTCGTTAATGAACACTATCATGAATGAATTTAATAAGAATTTGCACATTCTATTCATCAGATCTATGAAAATAGATGGGGCATTAGCCAACTCAAAGGTATCATCACGGGCTTGTAATGCTCATAGATGGTACTGTAAGCTATCTTAGGAATATCTCTTCTTTAACTGTCAGTTGATGATATCTAGACTTTAGATTGAATTTGGAGAAAAAGTGATTCTTTCAAACTGATCAAAAAATTATTTTTTGCTGAGAATGGATGAATATATTAATTGGGGTTGAAGACTAAAAGTGAAAATTTTTAAGAGATTAAAATGAGAAATGCAAGAATCTGAGAATTATTTTAACACTTGACCCTATTATAAGAACTCCTTTCAATTGTATTGGCCTATTTATTTGTTATCACTTTCATTCATGCATGTTAAATTAATAACAAGAGTTATGTATTATTTCACGCTCATATTTTATTTTATTTATTAGTATATATTAGTATTTTCCTTATTAATTATATATAGATGAGTGTTTTTGATGCGTGCTGTTCCATTTTGTCTTTTAGATCATACTGATCATTGAAATAGAAAACCCCCATGTTGCTTCCTCTATTCTCACATCTCTATTTACTGCATCATCTTTTTCTTGCTTTCCTCACACTCATATTTCTTATATGTCTTATGTCTACCAATCTGTTTCCTTCATTACACCTAAGACGAATGGTTTGGCTCTTCTGTACCACTTCTTTTATTGATATCAATCAGTCCTTTCATTTAGAAGGTGAGCTAAATCATGAAGATTATTTTCTTCTCTTCAGTTAGATTTCTTTGAAATCTCGCTCTGCACATTTTGTAATAACAACTAATCTGGAAAATAAAAGTCAACCAAATATGACAGTCAGACATTACAGTAGCAGGCGAGCCAAAAGCATTAAAAGCTTGCTGTTCAACTTTACATCTTTACTCATGTGTTCTTTGTGCGGTTAAGCTTCAATAGGCTAGTTGCAACGTAGCTGATTTGTGTGGCAGCCAAGTTGCTGAATTAACTTTCATATTTGTGAAGTTACGAATCACATGATGTGCTTGGAGCATGGACAGACTGAGAATAAAAGAAAGACCACAAGTAATGCACCATGGATTATATTAACTCATTGATAAGACCCAGGCTCAAGTTTTACAAACAATAAATGCTTGTATTGGGGTTTCTGAAATTTGAGGGTAGTTTTCATGATTTTAAAGTAACCATGTAAAATGGAGTGTTGCCAAGAGTTAAATAGATCTCAATAGCAGGTGTGGTTTAAGTTTTTTAAACTCTCCAAACTTCTTTAGAAGCTAGTGCTGCTGGATATACTAGAGCATGGGTACATTTAGAGAATTTTCAACATTATGTAAAGCATTTTATGTAAGAATGTTTATTAGGACATCATTTTGGCTAGAAATCTGATTTTTCATATTTTTTGTTATTTGTTTGGCGGTATTTTTTTGAGAAAGATGGCCATAACCTAAGCATAAATAAGTAAAAGCATCCGTACATCATCAGCCAGGATCAAATTTCACGGTATCCTCAACGAGGAGGTCTGAGAGCCTCCCGGTGAGCATATCTCCCCTAACAAAGAAAAATCGCCCAATCGGGCTAATATAGAACAAAAGTCCGCCGCGCAATTCGCATCGCGCGAACGGTGAACAAAAATCATACAATGAAAGTCCAGCAAGAAAGCTAGGTGATCAGCGTGACGCTCTCCGCCTCGTGAACGGAGAGTCCTCTCCTAGTGATGTTGGAGCCTTTGGATCGCTCCAAGACAGTCGCCCTCTATGATGACTCCCTCAGTGTTAGTGTCTCTGGGCAGGAGGGCCTGTCGCAGAATGGTAACTGCTGCATCTCAATCTTGTCATTTGACAATATTTTTTCTCCCCCCAGAGATTGATAGTTCTTGATTTTTTTATGTGCACTTGAGGTTGATAGATTTTATTTATAAAAGATAAATGTATCATTCTATATTATGGACATTATCTTTGTTGGTTGTAACACAATTTTAATATATATTTACCAGATTGACAGTAGCACCTGTATTTTGATGTGTTTATCAATATTATTTTACCTTGTACTATTGTAGAATTTGTTGTGATTACAATGCAAGGATCCGTACTATTCCTAATTTTAAAGTTGTTTTGGTAGTAGATGCAAAATCATTTATTCTATTTGAGATTTGTAAGATGTTGTTTACATGATACTGTAGATGTCATCAAATGAAATTTTTATCTTACATTACACCAGTTATTAATAATAAATAGAATTTGGTCATTCCTGTATATATTATTCTTGTTAACACTTGCATGTGGCTTTATATAAAATATAGTGAATGTGGCTTTTATTATACCCTGACATTGTTATGATATGAGTATCTATATAACATAAAATGTAGTATGATAAATAATTGATGAATTTTTGCAAAATATATATGAATATAATGATATAAAACACAATGGTGATGATAATGTTTAGCTACAATGATTGGCATGTGTTTGCTATATCGCATAAATCATTAAATAGTTTGATTATTCATATCATACATATCTGCGTTGCATGTATAGAATGTTTATATATATATATATATATATATATATATATATATATATATGCATTTCTATTTTATGCACACTTTTCAGTTTTACCCTGTACTTCATTAAATTCAGATTACATTCGCCATATCATACTTTTTCTATTTTAGTAAATTAAAATTATCTCTTGGGTGTTTATTTAAAGCTCATAGTTGTAATTTTGAAGCATTTTTTTTGTTTGAATGATGAATTATCGCCACAAAATATATATTTTCTCTTAATAGAATATTGAATTCGATATTTTCATTTCAAGATCATTTTTGTATTAGATTTATCTGGGGCTTTGGTTATAGTGTTGACATAAAAAGATAGTATAGGGTATTACTAACTCGTACGAGTTTTTTTATTTTAATGCTAACAAAGCAATGATGATGACAGACTATTATTATTTGATTTAGGTGTTTTTAGTTTACAGGTTGACAAATTGGATTGGGAAAGCAGATAAATAGGAAAGCTAGTTCAACTATTATGAAAGTAGTTTGACAAGCAGCTAGGGACAAAGTTCAGGGTAGCTCAGATAGCTCTGCAACCAATGGCTTCGACATATGTAACTGGGCTCAATGAATTGTATGTTGATGAAACAATTAGGAGGTTGAGTAAGTAGAATCAAGGATCAGGATTCTTAAATCTAAGACTTTTTATACTTTTTAAATTTTCTATGTAAGCTATATAATTGATTAATCAAGGGCAAGCATGCAAAATTGTTTTCAAGTTTAGATGATCATGGTTTGATCAGTCTAGTCATATAAACTACTATCCATGACTGCATAAGAAATTCAAATTAGAGAACATTGACTAGCTTTTGGATGCCCAAGTGAACCAGGCGGACAGTCATCTCAGGTTCCAGCCACAGATCAAACTGAGCACATTGCTTAGGCGACCTGAATGCATTGCTTTAACGATCCATGTCAGAACTAGCTGTTATTTTAACCAGATACAGTTCATTGGCTTGGACCCATTCCCCAGATGATTTTCCCTATAGCCTAAGTGACCCAATAGAATTTCTAAATACTACTGTAGTTACTCCACAATTCTTGAACTCATGATTTTTTATCCCAATATATATTAAGCATTATTGTTGTGATTTTGTCTCTTAAAAAGATTTTAAAGCCATTTAGTTTAAGCAATCTAAGGTATAATCAAATTTAATACCATGAAGTTTTATTGTAAAATATATGTAATTTTGATTTCTATAAATATTTTTTTCTGTATCTTTAGATAATGTTTGGTTAGTTTTGACTTTGGTGATGAAGATAGATACGGATTAAATTGTTGATTAAATCTTGCATTCAATTTTGTGTTTGGAAATCTGGTGGAAAAATCTTAAATCTGGTGGTCCGAGTGGTAGATGTAGGTAGGAATTCAAACCCCTGCCTATCGATTGATTTACTGAGCGATGAACATATCTTATTCATTTTCTACCAGTTGTCGTCCTCGTGCATCTACATCTTAATTATGTGCACACGCAATGAACTCAATTAGATTATTAGACTTATTCTTTAGAATGATGAGCTCAATAAAAGGGAAAATTGTGGACGAGTGAGCATTGAACCTCTGTTATATGGTATGGCAGAAACTCACAACTACATGCCCAATAAACCATCAAAGTAGAATCCTTTTGCAAATAGATTATTAGTATTCCAAAATATGTTTGTTGTAATCAAAATTGAGTTCTTAATTCCTTAGCTGATAGGGTACAGGTTAGCTTTTTGCAAACACAAAGGCAATCCATCTAAACGAGCACCAATTTCTGATATTTTGTTTGTGTCAGACTCTTGGGAAAGAAGCCATTGTTGCTGGATTTTATCACGAGGGCTATGAAGATTCGTTGTTAATGCTGATGAGAAGGAGAGAAGTCCATGCAGGTTTGGTTGTAAAGGTTAGCTTTGATACTCTTTTTCTATATAGTTAATGAATGAAACATGCATGAAACTCTTTACAATGAATGATATATGCAAGAAAGAACACAATGTTGTCACATCAGTCATACCGCCTTGCATAAACTTATTATCAGCATTTTTTTTGCATTTTGAATTATATTTTTTGTGTGCATCTTTTTTTTTTGTTCTACTGTAAGTTTGTTTATAGGTATTTGCCTTTTGTTTCCAGTATGAGTTCAACTATGCTTTACTAACAGCAGGAAATCATATAACTAAAATTTGTTTGTTTTATTTTGATTTTTAAGCCCTGATAGTCTATGAAGGTTGAAGTGTTGTCACATCACAAACTTCAGTTTGGGATTTGTTATATGATGTATTTGGCTCATTTACCTCCAACGGGGGTGATTTGAATTCCCCTTTGTTAGATTGATAATGATTGCATGAAAATAATTGATGATGTTGCTTTATTAATTTATTTTCTTACATTCTATATTTTACTCTAGATGGATTAATTACAACCCATATTAACTACTAATTAAAAATAGACCAAAAAAGAGATGGTAAGAAATTATTAGAAATGATTTTTTCATTTTAATTTTAGGGAGAAGCTTCTATTTGATGGTTCACAATGGAAACCGTGGATTCTTGTAGCCTACCCCACCTAGTGGGACTGAGACATAGTCCTGTCGTATTTTCTACTAGTTAATGTTCCCATTATCTCCCAATTACAACCTTTATTATTGCGAATCGCACAGACACGTGCTATGAGTGGGGCTCGGCGTGCGGTGCCTTGGACAAATACTTTCATCAAAGTTTGCGGGTTCCGTCTTGTTATAACATAAAATCTGCACATGCAAACTTTTTATTATCATTATTCATGAATTCACTAAAGCTCAGATTATACAAATTGTACCATGATTCTGATTCAGGGGGAGGAAGGCTCAACATCAATGACAACAAAACCGAGATCAATTAATGCATCGAAAGGTGTTCCAGTGAATCACTGTGCCGGTTTCCGCTTGTTCGGTGCACCACATGACTCTTCTTCTACTGATGGTATCATAATCTTTCATGTATTGATGAACTGATTTTGAATTTAGAAAATAAACTAATTTTATTTGAAAATTGATATTTGAGTTTTTTTTTTGTATTTGTTGAAAGGTTTTTCTCGTACAAATTTCAGTGTAGAGGTCAATGCTCAAGAATATGGTTTTGAGCCTACAGAGAGTCCAAGAACGGATAGATCTGTATGTTTCTTTTATGTAATTTTTTGATCTATAAATATACATGCATTTAAAAGAAGATGCATTCTTTTTAGTCAATCTGTCATTTATGCCAAAATATAAGAATTTTTTTGCTCGTGAGGTTTTGATTTTACCATTAGCACTAAACATAAAAAATGAGCAAACAATAAAATTTGAAACCAGCTGCTGTGCTATTGCAAAGCTCACAACGGTTTTGGTTGAATGGTTAAGCAACAACAAACCAAGCTTTATTTTCAGTGATTTCATGCACTATTATGAGAAAGATTTACAGAGCAGCAAAAGTGTGAATCTGCTGCATTCATTCAGGTCAAGAAAAACATGGAGTTAGGATTGGCAGCATTGAGGGGCGAAAAGGGAGCAGCTTACGACCGCATTGTTTTGAATGCTGGAATGGCGGATCATCTGCTTGGATGCCGAGGTGCGGAGGACATCCGTGCCGCCCTACAGAGGGCGCGGGAAGCCCTCGACAGCGGCAGCGCCCTAAGAAGGCTCAGCTGCTTCATCAATATCTCCCACAAAGTAAGGCAAACAGCACCCCATTAAAAATTTTCCTTTTTTTTTTTTTTATTTTGATACTGTTAAGATGATTGATGCTGCCGTTGTAAGTTCTTAATCAAGTTTGATTTGCTTTGTATGATAAGCTGATTGGAGTGGCTGAGCCTTCTTTAGGATCTTTGTAGAGGAGAAAATACGATGATAAAGAAACACTGGAATTTCTCTGAAATATATTTCTCACAAAGATGTAATTGTATTTTAAAAATACAGAAGAAAATTACAACCCGATAAACAACTGTACAAGTTCGGTGCTTGAGTAATAGACTAAGCTAACTCCCAATCCGGATGTAGTAAATTCTGCGTGTCCAGCTGTTCGCGCACCTTTTCACATCTCTCTATTTGATCGCCGGAGTTTCTTACACGCAATGGGTGCGTGCGGCTCATCGTGCGAGATGACGCCCGTGGAGCCAATTGCGATGGCGAAGCTTATCCATTTTAAAGGCAAGCTTCGAGAGTTCACAAGGCGGTGAAGGCGTCGTACCTTTGTCTGCGATGCAGATTAAAATGGAGTTTGGAGGATACGTGTCGGCCATTCCCACCTACGAGGAGCTCCGGTTAAGGCAGATCTGCTTTGTTTTGCCGTGTAAGGAGGCGGCGGAGCCATGGATCTGGATTCTAGAATGACGTAGCTCGATTGGAGGGAGATTCTCTTTGGGGGGAAGCACGAAGCAAAAGAACTCTTCCTTGTTGGTAGATTGACGAGTCGGGATTGAGAGATGAAATGCTGTTTGATTTATCTATCGACTCCAGTGGATTAAGGCAGGTGGCATTAAATCTGCTATCAAATTGTTTGTGGTTAAGCCGTTCTGCGAAGTTACAACTCTGCTGCTGCTGCCAGTAAGGCTTACAGGAAGGCAGCTTTGTATATTCATCCGGACAAACTTGAGTCCAATAAACACATTAAAGAGTATATATCATAAAGGAATTCCTTATTCTATTTCAGCGATTATACATCAAAGTTTTTTTCAAAAAAAGTGTACATAAAACAATTGAGTATTGGTACAAATATCTTGATTTAGTAGCTGCCCAAAAATAATTTTGCAAAAATATTATGATCGGTTCAAAATAGTTTTATCAATGCAATTGTATAGTACGAAATCAATGACAATTGCTCTCTTTTTGTGACAATATTATTTCAATAATTTTTTGTTTGAATGAACACTCGATCCTTTCTATTGGTAATTATGACATTTTCAGACTTGTGAAAATTTAATTTAGTTCATTTTTAAGAGATGCAAAAAAAAAATGCTATAATAAAATAATTATATTTACATAAAATTGAAATATTTAAGTAAGCAGAAGTGATATTTATATCCTCTTAAGGTTCTATTAGGAAGAATAAAAACAAAATAATAAATTTTATGAGGTGATATTTAAATATTTTTATTTCTTATTAAGTATTTATATTTTTGCGATTAATTTGTTGAGATACTTAATATTTATTTTTCATTTATTATTGACTAATGCATATTTTTTTTAAAAAAGATTGTGAGCTTAGGCTAATTTTACTGACTTTATCCGCTCAAATTTGTGCCATTTAAAAGCTACAATCCGATCAATAACGCCAGCAAAACAGTTTTTTTTGAAAAAAAAGGATGATCAGTTATTCCTCCCACTCTCCTCTCTCCTCTCTCCTCTCTCTCTCTCTCTCTCTCTATACCTCGACCTCCGGAAAAGAGGGCGACCATCCGTTTCTGAGGCTCTGCTATTCCCGCATCTCTCCCTCTCGCTCCCCTTTCTTCCCCATTGGAGCTCTCCACCTTGGGGGCCGAGGGTTCGGCCCAGAGGGAAAACCTAATTTAATTAAATAATAAAAGAAATTGATCAAAATGCTCATACGACGCTGTAGAATGGATCCCCCCTATCGGTGGCTCACTCTCGTCCCCGCCGCCGCTCTGCAGCTCTCCATCATCGCCGCCTCGCTTGCGTCGGCACAGCCGCCGGCATCTTCCTCCGTCCGCTTCTCTCCAGCCGACAGCTTCCTCATCGACTGCGGCTCCACCGCCCCCACCTTGATGTCCGACGGTCGCAGCTTCAAGACGGATGCCCAATCCATTCCTTACCTATCCTCCTCCGACCATATCCTTGCCTCCGTCTCCCCCTCTGCCGACGACGTCCCCTCACCTCTCTTCCTCTCCTCCCGCATCTTCCGTGATGCCGCCTCGTATGCTTTCCAGCTCTCCCGCCCCGGCTGGCACTGGATCCGCCTCCATTTCCACCCCATCCCATCCCCCGACTTCAACCTCACTGATGCCGTCTTCTCCGTCACCACCGACGACTACGTCCTCCTCCACAGTTTCAACCTCCCCGATCCCTCCCAATCCGCCGTCAAGGAGTTCCTGGTCAACGCCACCAGGGACCGCCTCTCCCTACATTTCTCTCCGATGCGCCGGTCCGCCGCCTTCATCAACGCCATCGAAGTCGTCTCCGCCCCGGACGCCCTGCTCTCCGACTCTGCCTCCTCTCTCTTTCCCGTCAAAGAGATCGACGGCCTCTCCCTTCGCGCCTACCACACCGCCTACCGCCTCAACATCGGCGGCCCCGCCATCACCTCAGCCAACGACACCTTGGACCGCCTCTGGTCCCCCGACCGACCCTACCTCCTCTCCCGATCCGCCGCGAAAGCCATCTCTGTTGAGCCCAGAATCGTCTCCTACCCCGCCGGCGGCTCCCCCTTCATCGCTCCGCCGTCCGTCTACTCCTCCGCCGTTCACATGGCCAACGCCGGCGTTGGCAACCCGAATTTCAACGTCACGTGGCAGCTCGACGTGGACTCCTCCTTCGCGTACCTCCTCCGACTCCACTTCTGCGACATCATCAGCAAGTCCCTGAACGACCTCTACTTCAACGTCTACGTGAACGGATTGACGGCCATCTCCGGCCTCGACCTCTCCACCCTCTCCGACGGCCAGCTCGCCACCGCCTACTACAGGGACATCGTTGTGAACGCCTCCCTCGCCTCCGAACGCATCACCGTCCAGATCGGGCCGATGAGGGAGGACAATGGCCTCATCGACGCCCTCCTCAACGGCATCGAGGTTTTCAAGATAAGCAATTCCGTCGGCAGCCTCGACGG
The DNA here is from genome assembly GCA_016760335.1 of Gastrodia elata. Lineage (NCBI taxonomy): Eukaryota > Viridiplantae > Streptophyta > Magnoliopsida > Asparagales > Orchidaceae > Gastrodia > Gastrodia elata. The sequence continues at coordinate 62,364,319 of CM028672.1, forward strand.
GGAGTTCGGCGTCGACGGCTCCAAGGCCTCCTTCGCCTCCACCTCCGTTACTGCCAATTGGAAGGTGGCTGCCGCAGGGTTCACGATAATGTTAGGCGCCTTCGTCGGTCTCGGCGCCATCCTCTTCAGGTTGTGCAAGCGCTCCCCGGACTGGAGGAAGAGCAATAGTTTCTCCTCCTGGCTGCTCCCCATCTCCCATTCCGGCTTCATGTCAACCAAGGGCAGCGCCCGCGGCGGCGGCGGCTTCGGTTCCAAGAGCGGCTACACCTTCTCCTCCTCCCTCGGCCTCGGCCGCTGCTTCTCCTTGCAGGAGCTGCAGGAAGCCACCGGTAGCTGGGCCGACGACGCCATCATCGGCGTCGGCGGCTTCGGCAACGTCTACGTCGGGGATCTCGACGACGGGACGAAGGTGGCGGTGAAGCGCGGGAACCCGCAGTCGGACCAAGGGATGACGGAGTTCCAGACGGAGATCCAGATGCTGTCGAAGCTGCGCCACCGCCATCTGGTCTCCCTCATAGGCTACTGCGACGAGAACTCGGAGATGATCCTCGTGTACGAGTACATGGCGAACGGCCCCTTCCGCGACCACATCTACGGGAAGGACCTCCCGCCACTGACGTGGAAGATGAGGCTGGAGATCTGCATCGGCGCTGCCCGCGGGCTCCACTACCTCCACACGGGCACGGCGAAGGGGATCATCCACCGGGACGTGAAGACCACCAACATCCTCCTCGACGAGAACTTCGTGGCCAAGGTGTCGGACTTCGGCCTGTCCAAGGACTCGCCCGGGAACCAGACGCACGTCAGCACCGCCGTAAAGGGCAGCTTCGGGTACCTCGACCCGGAGTACTTTCGCCGGCAGCAGCTCACCGACAAGTCGGACGTCTACTCCTTCGGCGTCGTGCTGCTGGAGACCATCTGCGCGAGGCCGGCGCTGGACCCGTCGCTGCCGAGGGAGCAGGTCAACCTCGCCGAGTGGGCCATGCAGTGGAAGAGGAAGGGGTTAATCCATAAGATTATGGACCCCAACATCCTCGGCACCATCAACGGGGACGCGCTCAGTAAGTACGTGGAGGCGGCGGAGAAGTGCTTGGCGGAGCACGGCGTGGACCGCCCGTCCATGGGGGACGTCCTCTGGAACCTTGAGTACGCCCTCCAGCTGCAGGAAGCCAATCCTCCGCCTCGGAGGGATAAACCGGAGGAGGGGAGGGAGGATGGCCCGCTCTCTAAACCGCCTGCCGTGAACCAGTCTGATCTGCTTGCGCAGGAACTCAAGGGCAGGTGAATGCTGTTATATTTGTACGCCTCTGATGCGATATATTGTAATTTTTTTGTGAACAGTATTTTTACGTACGAGCAGTATACAAAAGCTGTTCACACCTGCCATTTCATAATTTTCTATTTATTAATCTCTAATTAATATATTTATTTTTATTTAACTCATAATAATTAAAATTTATTAATCAAATGATAATTCTAATATTTTAAAAACAATTAATTACAAAGGAAATATTTCTCTTTCAAAATTTAGCCCTACAGCTCATATGAATGGTTATCGAGCATCGAATTCTACAGTATTTGCAATCGGTCTAATTCTAAGTTAGCCCTCAACCATTAATTACAAACTCCTATATGATCAAACCTCTATTCTTGCCCATAAGAAATTAGAGCACAATAACATTGCAACCATTTCATATTTATTTATTTTAATTATATATATATATATTTAAATTAGATGAGATTTAAATATGAATCACATATATGATCTATGAGATATAAATCCGACTTAAAATAATAAATTATGAGCATTAACTAATTAATTCACTATTGAAGTCAACATTTTTTACTTTTTTTAATTTTGATGATTTAGTCCAAAAATACCAAAAGTATTCGCTGTATCAACAATTACATTAGTCTAATTTAATTTATCAAATATTATTTTTAAGATTAATTTATTTCTTAAAATGATAAATAAAAAAATTTAATTAAACAAATTAAATTAATTGAAAAATTAAGATGCCGAACTAAATTTACTATACATATTATTAAATAAATGAGAGATGTATTTACATATCTTATGTGATAAAAATTTTTTTTATGAATATTATTTTATTAATGTTTATTTATTTATTTAAAAAAAATATAAATATTATTTTTAAGTATTATATTTAAATGATGTCCATATCTGATCCAATGGATTTATGTGGGTGCTACATCAAAAGTATCTGAATAATATTTTTGAGTGCCAATATTAATGTATCTAAATATTATTTCTTTTTAATAAAAAAATTTGACTAAATTCAATTAGTCAATGTTGATTGACTATATTCAAATAAAGTTTTTTTTTTTTTTTTTGGAGAAACTCAAAATTTGAAAAAAAATAAAATAAAAAATAACAATTTTTTTTGTGTATAAATCAGAATCACAAAAAAGAATATATATATATATATATATATATATATATATATATAGAATAAATGTGGAGCACTTCAATTCGTTGCTGAGCAGTGCGAGATGAATCCCAATGCTGTGCTCGTCATGTTCCTCCTCACTCTTTCCTTCCTCTTCTTCCTTCTATCTACCATTCGAAGAGCCAAAACTCGTTTCCCTCCATCTCCCGCCAAACTCCCCCTGATAGGAAACCTCCACCAGCTGGGCCCACTCCCCCACCGCTCCCTTTGGGAACTCTCGTCCAAGCATGGCCCGCTCATGCTTCTCCAAATGGGCCACTTCCCAGCCCTAATCATCTCCAGCCCATCAATGGCCCAACAGATCTTACAGACCCAAGAAAAGATCTTCACGAACAGACCCCCAGCCAAGGTCTCCAGGTTCCTCCTGTACGGCACCAAAAACCCGGCCTTTGCGCCCATCGGCGAGTACTGGAGACAGGTAAGGAGAATCTGCGCTACGCATATCTTCAGCTCCCGTGCGGTGCAGTCCTTCAGAACCGTGCGGGAAGAGGAAGTGGCACTTTTGCTGAAGAAGATCACACGTGCGGCTTCAACCTCAGAAAACCACGCCGTTCCCCTGACTGAGATTCTGGACGAGTTCGTGAGAGATTTGGTGTGCAGGCTCGCGCTGGGAAGCTCGATGATGAGCGATGAGAGAAGGAAGGTTCTGTGCGAGCTGATTCATGCGAATTCTCTCTTAATTGGGGGTTTCTATTTCGAGGATTACTTTCCGGGATTGCAGTGGCTAGATGCAATTCTTGGCTTCGAAGGGAGGCTGAAGAAGCAGTTCAACAGATGGGATGCTCTGCTTCAGGAGATGCTTGAGGAAGATGTTCATTTCAAGGAAGCCAGCCTTTTACAGGCGCTTCTCTCCCTGCATCAACACAACACAGCGGATCCCACGCTGCAAAAACAGGACATTAAGGCCATCTTATTGGTATTTTAGGTCTTTTGTTGAGTGAGATATTTACTTTTATATTTTTGTTTTATTGCGAATGCTTATGTTTGATTTAGAACACGATCCTCGCGGGATCCGACTCGACCAGAGTTGTGCTAGATTGGATTATGGCTGAGCTGATTAGAAATCCAGAAATTATGAAGAAGGTACAAAACGAAGCACGAGAAAAGTGTGGTGCAAACGCCGGCCAATTGATTGATGAGGACGAACTGGAAACAATGGTGTATCTGAAAGCGATTGTGAAAGAGACGCTGCGATTACATTTGCCTGGGCCGTTGTTGTTGCCTCGGGTGTCCTCGGAAGAGTGTGAGATTCAAGGATACATAATACCCAAGCAGACAAAGGTCATTGTCAATGCATGGGCTATTGGGAGGGACCCTACTGCATGGGAAGCAGCCGAAGAGTTCAAGCCCGAAAGGTGGCTTGACTTGGACATTGGTTTTAACGGTCAAGATTTTCATTTCTTACCTTTTGGCTCGGGAAGAAGACTGTGTCCTGGCACGCAGCTTGCCATCGCAACCATTGAGATCGCATTGGCGAATTTGCTTTATTGTTTTGAGTGGAGGCTTCCGGATGGCATGGAGGAGCATGACATAAATATGGATGAAGCGCCTGGATTGACTGCTCCACGAAAACAAAAGCTTGAGCTTGTTGCAACACCCTATCATAATTAAGTTTTGAGTTCCATTACATCAACATATTAGTTGCGTTCAAATCATTTTATCTTAATTAGCAAAATAATAAGCTTTTTAATCAAGGCTCAACCTTGTATGATCGACGCATCTCATCGATGGGGTGGGCTATCTCAAATTATTTATATGGCTTCGGGATGCTCTTGTTTTCATAATGCCATTGTGTCTTTAATTTATTAGCTCATATCTAATACCCTATAGTTTGTGTTCTGATATTATTTTTTATAATTCAAATTCTGAAGTACCAAGTTATTGCCCGCTTTGATCTGAAAGATCTCATAATTTTGTCTCCATAAATTAACTTCGCAGCAGGTCATCTATCCTGTGAATATTCTCATCTTAACATACTTAATTTTGATGTTCTTATCATGAACTTCACCATTATCTAAAAATATATTAAGAATTTTCTTTTTCTTTTTTTAATTTTTGCATATAGACCCTACAAAAAAATATATTCAACAAATCATCTACTTACACATTATATTGACACATTATCTATATATTTTGATATATATTAATATGTAAGTATAGCAATACTCATATTTTTATTTTATTTTTTTTAAACTATTAACCAAATTCTTATGTACTTGATATCAGCTCCTTGATTATGCAGTGTTAAATCATTAAGGATAACTCATCCCGAGCCTTTATGTTGTTCTTAAATTCATCTTATTCAACACCTCACACTCTCTTCCTTAACATAATTAAATTTGATATTCCCATACACCATTTAACTCACATGATAAGATTTTTCCAAGAGATTTATAGTATTAAAAATTTTAGCTTTAAATAATTATTTAATTATATTGATCAATAGTATAAAGAAAACCCAAACTCAATGTAGTTGAGGATGGAGTAAAGCAAGCCAAATACACTAATCATTTCATATGAAATTCTCCATTAATATATGATCAAAACTATTATATTAGAGATATGGTAACTCTTAAACTTTGTATATATATATATGTATAAACTTTCAGCATTTCATCAATTCCAAGAATATCCTAATAGTGCCACTAATTATGCATCGCATTTTTCAACTTCTCCGTTGTGTAATTAACCGATATTGGGTTAGTGTAACTAAATCAACATTAGATGTTATTGTGACTCTATCTTAAATTAGAAGTGATAATTCAACATAAGGGGTCACATTTGTCAATGGCCATATCGAGGTGTAACATGATAATAAATGCATATAAATGAGTAAAAGGAATAACATAACACCCATAAGAATATAATACACAGTTGATTTGGTTGGTTAATACAAGGTGACCCTCTCACTGTCTCTCACCACTTCACACAGTTGATTTGGTTGGCTAATACAAGGTGACCCTCTCACCGTCTCTCACCACATCACACAGTTGATTTGGTTGGCTAATACAAGGTGACCCTCTCACCGTCTCTCACGACTTCACACAGTTGATTTGGTTGGCTAATACAAGGTGACCCTCTCACCGTCTCTCACCACATCACACAGTTGATTTGGTTGGCTAATACAAGGTGACCCTCTCACCATCTCTTGGATAAAATTTCATGTCCAACAAGTTTAGGTATCAGTAACGTAAATACAATAACCAAGATGAATCGCTATAGCAAACTTATAGCACTTTCGTGTAAGTGCATGCATTATGTGTTGTTGAAGCAAAATTAAAATAAAACCTTAAATTTAATCATCTCTTTTGGGGTCACAGAGGAAAATTTGCTATGATGAAATTCAAGGTGTATATTTGAGGATTCTTTAAGAACCACCCACTATATATGATTTATCTTTCTGTGTATTCAAATAGTATCATAAGCCACTATGTGGGGCCGAGCAAACACTACACTATACTACTGCCAATTGTCGCAATAGCTAAGAGATGAAGCTAAACAACAAGAAATTTATCGCCTAAATATAAAAAATTATCTTCTTATATAAAATAAATATTTGAGATTAATTGATGAGATCCATTCTTTAAACAAACTAAGATTTGTCTTATTTTTGGCCGGCGCATTTGATTGATTCATTCTAAAATGAGATATTTACTCGTCTCTGGCATCTTCTTCTTCTCTTAATTAAATATGAATGGCAAGTACTCTAGAAAAATATTCATAACTCTATTTGAATTATTCCTCCATGAATAGAAGCTCAAACTTGCTCAACTCCATTGTTACCAAGTTGAAGTTTCTTTGATCATATTAGTAGTGGTCAAATTCTTCTCTAACAAATTAAATGCTATGATGGAAAATTTTTTCATCACTTTTTCTCAATTCTATCGATGCTTCTTCTTGATGTATTGTTAAACCAACATCTTTCATTATATTCCTCAAATCTTCATACTCTTAATCTCCTTGGTGAAATTTTTTGAGTCCTTCGAGTTGAATGGCTAGATTAGAGCCCTATTTGATCTGACTTAAAATGATTCGAAATAATTCGAAGTCAACTCGAAGTCGGCTCGAAATGATTCGAAGGAGGGGCAGTGACGCTGTCAGCGGCGAGGAGGGGGCAGGCAGCATAGGCGACGTGAGTTTGCTAGTTGGTGAGGATTTTGGGAAGTAGATCGGTCATAGGGGAAGACGAGAGTTGTGTCAAAATGGGAGGAGCACATTTTGTTGTTGCGCTATGGGATAGGTTGCCCGCATAGCTACTACAAAGTGTTTGAAGGCCTTTTACAGTGATCCGTCATGATTATATCATTTATGATTTGGGCATCTCAACTTTGGTGGACTTGACTGTGGCGACCGGGGACCAAAATTCGAGAGTCTTTAAAGAACAATTCATCTCAAATATAAACATATATATTTTTATAAACAAGAGGACATAAAATAATAAAAGTCCAAAGTCCAATTATACAAATAGTATCAAACATATATAAAATTTTACAACAGTTTATTTTTTTTACAAAATAAAAATGAAATATTTACATTCTTTTGTTTCTTTATTTTTTATGTTGGTAGATCTTCAAAGCTTTTTAATTATCAAAACCTAGAAAATTCAGTTTACCAGTCAGGTAGGAGTACGTAAATTATTCTTATAAGAATAAATCTAGTATCCTATAATAGGCATGAATCAATAATGACTAAAAGTTTGCATACAAAGTAAAGCAATTTTCCAAATTCAATTTCTGCCTTGCAAGTTAGCTGTGAAAATCAATATATATGAACAGCATGAAATAAATTTTATCAAAAAATATTTGTAACAATAAGTCAAGTCCATAGACTCCTGAGCCTAAATGGGTAAACCCATAGGCATAACTTGTATGAAACTTATCTCGCTACCCGTCGGTAGCTTACTCAAAATAGGAACTGATGGTGTGTCTTTCCTCTGGATTTGCCTACTTCCTACAAGAGGCTAAATCCCTCCATATAACTCTCAGGGGCTGCCAGCAGGCCCAATCTGTACAGATTCTCAGTGTTGCGTTCCACCCTTCAAAGACAAACATCACAAAATATATATACCATATTTCATTCTTTTTATTACATACTATTTGATATAATTTTTTTGCAGATTAAAAGCGGTAAGCAGTGTAAATAAGACTCAAATAAAAAATGGCTCAAAAATAAGAATACTGAAATGAAACTTATAAGTAAAATTGCGTACATAACTATTTTGATACAATTTCAATCAATTCAATTTCTTTGATCTGCCAAAAATAGTTTAAGTTATTAATTTAATACTTCATGATTTGTAATAATATGTTTTTATGATATTGATATTTGGATTTATCTAATTGATTATTTTATGATTAATACTTTCAAATGAAGTGAATATTTATAATTCTATATATGAAACTCTAGAAACATATGAAAATATCTATATTTCCTATAAATTTTCTAAGTCCTAAAATTCTTAAAAATTTCAGCAGAGTCTCCTTTGTTTTTGGCCAAATAAATAATTTTTACTCAATCAAAATATAAGTCAATTTATTGACTATTTCCAATTCTAAAATAGAGTTCAATCTTTTTTTATATGATTGCTCATTTCCAGTTCTAAAAATAGAATTTATTTCCAGTTCTAAAATAGAGTTCAATCATTTTTACATGATTGCTAATTTCCAATTCTATAAATATATAAAACTAAGCAGTTTATACATCTTATATAAAACATCTAATAAGAAGGAAATGTAGAAATAAAATTAATATTTATAAGAGTGGCTTTATGTGGCATTTTACACAGCATTTAATTTAGCATTCATGTATTATTCTTACAACTTAATATGCAAAGAATCATCATTAAAGTTTAACATTTAAATATAAAAGAAACAAGAATCATTTAAATTTAGAGGCAGTATTTGAGTTTATTCATATGATACATGACATCACTTAGAATTCATAACTAAATGGCCGCAATAGATTCACTTATACAATTGATGGCAGCATATGATTTAATATATATACATGGTAGTATTTAATCACATTTGAAGTGAATAACAGCATTTAGATCTCATAATACAAACGATAGCAGTTAATCACAATTAAACTAATAGCATTTGCTTCTCATAATTCATTTGACATTTCATTTTATAAGAGATGTAAGTAATTATATTATATTAAAAGTAATGATAACAATTATATCTCAAAGAATACATGTAGCATTGGATTTTATGTGACAAATGGTAGCATTAAAATCTTATACACGTTAGATGACTAATAACATTTGTTCACTTAATATAAATGACAGCAGTTGAATCCCATAATTAATTAGCAGTATTGAATCTCTTAAACTAACGACATTTTATCCATTCAGTATTATGAAATATTGAAATCTTAAATCAGCATATAGAGTACAACAAGATCAATCTAATGATGTAAAATTTTACATCATTTATCTCAGCATTCAATATTAATATTCAAGATTAAAGCATAGCATTTGTATCTAACATTTAAGGGATAACAATTTAAATTCTTAAATCACAAAATACAACCTTAAAGAATCAGCATTTCTAAATATTACGATATGAATTCAGCATTTAAAGGATACTGATATAAATTCTGAATTCACAAACTGCAGCCTCAATGATTCAATATTTCTAAGTATTATAACATGAATTCAGCACTTCAAACAGTTTGGTTCTATATTATTCACCACCTATTATGTATCGATAATTTTATAATAATGTATAAGTAACAAGTATTAAATTTACTGTTATATTAATTGCTAGTGGAACAATTTTAAAAGCTATCATTGTTCAAAAATAATTGAAAAACACATGATTTTGCATCAAACAAAATAATCCCTTAATATTGTCATAATGGCTTACAATCTTTTATATATCAACAATAAGAGATACCCAATGCTTGTAAAATTATAATTGGATTATGATGATATAACTTAGTAGCTTACTAAATTATCATTAAGCACCAAAGTTAAATGTAATACGCATGAATGAAATTGCTGTTCACAGAACTAACCAGCAATGGCAGCTTAAAATAAAATGAGAAAACAAATAAATGCATATTAGGATCTTATGAGAAGTCGTAAAAGAATTTTTGTTAAGTAATAATCTAAAGAAAATAAAAATAAAATAAAATAAAATTGCCTTTAATATAACTTGAAATCCGCAATCGAATCCTTTGAGGTATTTGAAATGAATATTAAGTGAAAAGAATAGATAAGAAAAATGGTACTGAGTCGAAAGCTTTAATATATTCATGTAAGTGTTAAAGCAATTAAAAAAAAAAACTAACTATATATGGAACGCATAGTTTGGCTTAATGATTTATAAAAAATTATAAAAAAAAAATGTCGCACAAACAAGAAAGAAATATGTGTAGATCTCAATTCTGTTTAGAGTATAAAAAATCTAGTTAGAGAAGAGTAAAAGTAATAGAAAATTCAATTTTATTTGCTGGAATTAATAAATCAAATCAAAGTTTTCTATAGTATAAAGAAATTTCTATATGGAGTAAGGAGGAACGGCAGTGGAGTACTTTATATATGAGGTTGAAGAAATAGAGCTAGGGTTTTGGTCCTCCTTTGTAGAACTAAAACTTGCCGAGCAGTTCAAGACCCCTCGCAGCTCTTCGCTATCGCAGCACTATGCTTCCACTGCGGCTTTCCGTGACCCCGCTCCGAGATAAAGGAGAGTAGGGCGTTTAAGTGGAGGGAGGAGGACAGCTTGAGAGGTCTCGTTCTTTCGTCTTGGGTCGCCTACGCCTTCCTCTTATCATCGCAGGAATCCATCTCCCCTCCCCTTGTATGATAAGATAAGGGCGAGAGAGGGGAGGCAGCTGTCGTGCGAGAGAGGCTCAAGCCACGCGTCGCTCCAAGCCGTGATCCGTCTCTCGAAGGATCGGTCGCTCGATCGAGGCGAGCCGCATCATTCATGCTCCGCTCGAGGGAGAGGGATAGGGTTCGGTCGGATACTTTGGATCGAATGGAGTATGGATTAGGGTAGGGAAAGTTATGGTAGATTTACGAGAAAAGAATGAAGGAATATATATATATATATATATATATATATATATATATATATATATATATATATTAGAATTTAATTAATATATTTAATTTCCAATGTTATTTTATTTTTAATTAATTAAATGATTTTCAAAAATCACTGAAATATTCACCCCTAGCAAATTGAGAGGCGAGGAACGCAACGGCGCACTCGGATTTTTTATCCGACGAGTATTTATTTATTCGAATTTTTCAGGTATTTAAATAATATTAAAATATTTATTAAAGTTTACGTCTTCCAAATGCATTCAAAACTTCACCCATAATTAATTTGGGGGTGGTGAACGCAATGACGAAATCAGATTTTCAATTTGAGATTAAAATTATTTAAATATTAATAAACAATTAGAAACGAGATTTTGGTATTTTACATTGACATTTTATCAAAGAAAATGACGATGAGATGATTACCACGGAACAACAAACCAAACCAAGTACGCGAATGGTGCTTATTTGGAAAACAATCTCTCAAAAGTTTTCCGAGGGAATCATCTAGAAGCCACTGGAACTAGTACATGTCTATAGTTGTGATCCCATCAACCCAACGGTAAGAACAAAAAATTTATACTTTTTATTAATGATTTTTCAAGAAAAATATGGAAAGTTTTTGTCGAGAAAGAAGGTGGGCTTGAGATAAAGTACACGACGATGGAGGTGGGAACTTTTCATCAAATGAGTTTAGAATAGTTTGTGAAGATTATGGAATTGTCACCCTTTAACAGTGCTTAGATCATCTCAACAAAATGGTGTGTGACATAGATGAAAAATTGAACATTCTCAATTTTTTTCTCAAAGCATGCTTAAAGATTTTGGGCTAAAGTGGTTGCATGTGTAGTCTACTCATCATATTGATCACCGACACGAAGCATGGATTGAAAGATCCGCAAGAAGCTTGGAGTAGAAGGGAAGCCATGGATCTTACATCTCAAAGTTTTTGGAAGCATTGCTTGCACTCATATGCTAGATAAAAAGAGAATGAAATTTAATGGCAAAAGTAAAAAATATCTTCTACTTTGATTCTAAAAAATATAAGCTATAATACAATAAGTGGCATCCTTATCATTACTTGTGATGTAGAGTTTGACGAAGAAGATTATACTAATATATATATATATATATATTTTAGGAACATTTTGAACATTTTCTGTTTGGAACAATCGATCAGTTCCGAATCGTTTTGAAATCATTTAAAACCAAAAGGTAAACGCGCACACCGTATTCTTATACTATGTTCCTGGCAGATTAGATACAGCAAATCAGGATCGAAAAGCACCGCAGAGATGCATTCAATTGCACTGTTCGTCTTCCTCCTACTTCTCCCTCTCTTCCTCCTTTTCATAAACAAAAAGAAAAACCCTCTTCCTCTGCCGCCATCTCCCTCCAAGCTTCCATTGATAGGAAACCTGCACCAGCTGGGCCCACTTCTCTACCGCTCCCTTCAGAAGCTCTCAGCCAAGCATGGCCCGCTCATGCTTCTCCAGCTGGGCCGCGTTCCAACCCTCATTATCTCAAGTTCAGAGATGGCCGAACAGATCCTAAAAACCCACGATCTTGTCTTCGCAAGCCGGCCGGAGGTCAAGGCTTCCAGATTCATCTTCTACGGCATCAAAGACATGGCCTTTGCACCATACGGGGAGTACTGGAGACAGATGCGGAAAGCCTGCGCGATCCATCTCTTCAGTTCTCGAATGGTTCAGTCCTTCAGACACCTGCGGCAAGAGAAGGTGGTTCTCATGCTGGAAAAGATCGCGCGTGCTGCATCCCAGGAAAAGCGTTCTGTTCCTCTGACGGACATTCTGAATGAATTTGCAAGTGAGCTTGTCTGCAGAGCGGTGCTGGGCAGAACGATGGAGAGCAGCAAGATGAGGGGGGTACTCTGTGAGATGATTCACGAGAATTCCTTTCTGTTTGGGTCGTTTTTCGCTGAGGATTTTTTCCCGGGGCTGAGGTGGGTGGATGTGCTTCTTGGATTGGAAGGGAGGCTGGACAGGAATTTGAAGAGATGGGATGCGCTGTTTGAGGAAGTTTTTGAGGATCATCGTCGAGCGAATGGGTCCAAGACTGGGGAGAAAGAGGAGGATCCTGATTTTGCTCAGGTGCTCCTCTCCTTGCAACAAAACTGGATCGCCGATTTCCCCTTCGAAAACGATCACATTAAAGCCATCTTACTCGTAATATACTTTCTCCCACTTTCTCATATCTATTGCATCTATCATGTTTCTCATGGTAAAAAAGTATAAATTACAACCTAAATATATTCATATAATTTATTTTCTTATTAGTTGACAAATAATCATTTAAAATTATGGTAAAAATATGAAATTATATTCGAAAAGATATTGTGAAATTATTAACTAATTTTTTTCTCAAAATAATTATTTCTTTTAGGATATGATCACCGCCGGAACGGAGACAACTGCTGGCGTATTGGACTGGAGTATGGCTGAACTACTTAGAAACTCTGAAGTTATGAAGAATGTACAAACAGAATTAAGAGAGAATTCTATTACAGCAACCGGATTACCGATACAGGAAGAAGATTTGAGTAAAGTTAACTATTTAAGAGCTACAATAAAAGAAACACTTCGCCTACACCCTCCTGCACCATTATTATTGCCCAGAGAATCCATGCAAGATTGTAAAATTAATGGCTATACAATCCCCAAACAAACAAGGGTCATTGTTAATGCATGGGCTATTGGGAGGGATTCTCAAGCTTGGGAAGCAGCAGAAAAGTTCAAACCAGAGAGGTGGTTCGATTCAACTGTGGAATATAAAGGCCAAGATTTTCATTTCATACCTTTTGGTGCAGGAAGAAGAATTTGTCCAGGGATGAATTTTGCTATGGCAGCTGTTGAGATTGCAATGTTGAACTTACTTTATTTTTTTGACTGGAAGTTGCCTGATGGCATAGATGCGCACGATCTTAATATGCAGGAAGCTCCTGGATTGAGTGCACCGAGAAAAGAAAAACTTGAACTCGTTGCAATACCTCGACATACCTTATGTTAGGCACACACGATTGAGCACACAATCTTATTGAATATCCTATGTTAATGTAATATTTGATAGAAAATTCTTATCAAATATAGTTAGGATATTCTACAAACTTATGCAAAATATCATATGATATTTACACAGTAATGTTGCATTTATATGGCCAATATATTTCATTAATCAACAAATCTATTAATGTTATGCATAATTTAGCCGTTGAGCTTTAGATTGGTATTGCTACCGCTTCCTAATTTTGGCTTGAGGGGAATAGATATCAACAACAACAATTTTCAGTTCCTCAACAAAGGAGGAATCATTACAATTAGAAACAGAGTCCCAAGATTGAAAAAATTCAAATTTAGATTTTTATTGGATAGCTAGGATTATTTGATGCACGACAACATTCATGAAGAAATTATATAAGGTCATAAGGGGTGCAATGGTGGCTATGCTAGGGAGTATAGAAAAGATGCCAACAGGGTCAACGTTTTGTTATCACAGTGGAAGAAGATGGTGAGTCTAGCAAGTTGCACCCGGACCATGGACACATGGCCAAGAGAGTGTTTAAATAACACCTCTATGAAGATTGTGTTAATGTGGAGTAATAGAGAGCTAGTTTTTTGGTATAAGAAAAGGGGTCTCTAGTGTGTAAAGAGATTGAAGAGAAGGTTTAGAAATATATGGATGCACCAATAGTAGAGCCTAGAAGGATTTTTTATATGTAATGTGCCAAAAGAAAGTGGGAGTGGTGTTATATTGTTGAGGTTGATTGAATCAACTCCGAATGTACTTTCGATCTGATCCTCAATTTTTTCGAGAGGGGTATTTTAATTATTTTATAATATTTTTGCTGGTGCCCTAGCCTTTGTCTATATATAATATTGTTAAGATTATGATTGTGTACTATTCTATGTGGCCATCATCTTCTTTTAAGGGAGAGAAAAAGGGATCTACAATTTCTTTCATATTTGTAGAGCTTTTGTAATCTATCTTTTAAGGGAGAGAAGATGTGATCATGGGTTCTTAGTATCTGTTTGGCTATCTCAAGGCTAGAGGCGACGAGGGTTGGAACACGGCCTAGCTGAAGGAGCATGAGCATGCCATGTTTGGTCGAGAGCTTATGAAGGGAGAAGTGGAGGAGTGGCCCATATGATGTAGGTTTATTTATGAAGGGAAGATTGGACGGGGATGGTGGTAGGGGAAGTCATTTTTTTTTTTGAATTTGTAGTATATATCAAAATGTTGGGATGTGAAGACCTGTAAAGACCTACTTAAGTAGTAATAAGTGAAAAATATTGAGACTCTTTTTCAGATAACGGTGGAGCTCCTGATAAGAACTCCAAAATTAAGCATGCTCAGGTGGGAGCACTTCTATGATGGGTGACTTACTGGGAAGTTATCTTCTATGGGCAAAATCGTGAGGCCTTTCAAGCCAAAGTAGGCAATACCTTAGTGCTTAAGAGTTTGGGTTGTTACAAGACCATTTAGACCATCATGGAGGTGCTAATGGAGCTCCGGTGGACTTCTTGGAGGTTCCGAGACGATACAAAACAAGTTGGGGGAAGCTGAGAAACAACAGGCGCCACAATACATCGTGGTCTTCCGTAGCGCACCATGGCTCCCAACAGACAAAGATTAGGGCGCTAGAATGTGCCATGGTGGGAGGAGGTTCAGAGACTGGGGCGCTAGAGCACACCGTTGCGCGTCATTGCACGTCCCTGATCCTTGTGCTCAAAATTGCTTCTATTGTGGTGCTCGTGTAGGTGTATTGATCTATAACACGATCGACCCGATGGAACCTGAGAGCCAAATGTGAAATATTTTCTAAATATGTGATTTATCATTAAATTCAAACTTTGGGATAAATACTGAAATTAGGGTTTGAGAATTTTCATTCAGTTGGCATCCAAATTTAATGAACTTATATACCAAATTGATCAGAAAAATATATAGAATTTGATTATGAAATAATATTTAGGTTTATGCCAGTGAATTTCTTAATTATTTGCTAATTAACTTAGAAATGATTTAGTGCATAACTTGCTTATTTCTCATCCAATTTTCAGTCCTATTTTTTCATTAAGCAGAGTAGAATATTAATATGATGTTGCATATCAATTTTTGTTATTAATATTGCTAATCATGCCTTAATGATGATTTATGATGATTAGTTTAAATTAAGAACTAGAGAACTCCAAATTTAATATTCTTGCTTTCATTCTTTTCATTAAGATGTGTAGATCTGTAATGCATGCTCTTATTTTTTATTTAAATCCATGTTAATCAAAATTAGATTCCATGCTTAATTAATGACTCTTTTGCCCCTATGATTAGGTTAAGTTTCCCTTTATGGTTTAGACCACTAATATTATTGCCTAATTCTATTTTTAAGCATATGTGATTGGTTAAGCTAACCTAGAACCATTTGAATTGATTTTGAGATAATCCAACCTTAGTTTGGAGGGATTATGCACTAATTAAGATTAGAACCTACTAGTGAATATTAGCACTTTTAGTAACCTTATTTATATGTTCAAGGTGCTCTTATACTCCTTGGACAACAACCTTCATGTTGGAATAGTTTATCATAGCCATAGAATCCTATTTTTTCAAGTCATCATGTCTTAAGGCCTTAACATTTCTTTTAGCTAAATCTTAAGTATCCAAACCAGAAGTATAATTCTCTTAATCCATTAGTATGAACCTTTGTAAGTGATGCATATCACTTAAGGATAAATATTTTTCTTGGGGCAATTTAGATGTTAAGAAGATCATAATTAATTTATTACTTTAATCCCCTCTCTAGTCGGAGCTGGTGGCTCTTCTATATGTTGAGCTGGTGGCTCTTCTATAATGTTTGCTTTGTTGGATGCCGTTGGAGTTGGGAATTTGGTTTTGCAAGTTTATTAAACTTCAATGGCAAAACATTGTGTTTTGCTGATGATGATTTGGTGGCTAGGAGGTGGCTGTCTGCTGGCTTGCTGCTATCGGGTGGGATTGCTTGTGGCTGCTGATATGTTTGTTGTTTGCTTTGATCTATTTTGTGTTTGTTTTATCTTGTTTGAACTATTATGTTTTAGTATGTTTTTCATTTTTTATTGTTTGTTTTGGCTTTTCATTCTTTTTGAGAAGACCTTTTAAGATATTTTTTGGGTTCTCTTTTTTGGGTAAATTTTAAGCTTTTAGTTCAAGGAGTTCTATAATCTCCCAATTCCTTTTGTATTTGTATTTTTGCATTTCTATTAATAATATATATCTACCTACATCTTAATTTGTAAGAAAATGGGCATTTTATTAAACAAACAAATCTAATAAAGAAAAACAATCCAAAAATTAAAAAAATCTCTTGATAACTCAATATATTACAAGAAAGATTTTTCAGATATTACAAAATGCATTAAATAATTTATTTTTATCATTCAAACATAAAAATTATTTATTCATGTATATGTTTATTTTTATTGTTGAATTCTGTTCATTACATAGATTTATGACTCATTTTTGTAAATCGTTTTATAAATGAATTAATTTTTATAAGATATTGAATATTCTTAGTGCAGTCTTTTTAAATATATTAATTTTGATTTTCTTGTTTTATATATTATTTTTCTTAAGTAAAAATATATTTTCTTGCTTAAGATATAAATAATTTTTTTTTTTTGTTGATCATTATATTAAATTAGAAAATACTATGCTTATACAGTATAAGAATATATACCAAAAATATTTAGGACCAATAGAATTTTTTTTTTTTGCATATAGGTCCCCACAAAAAATATATTAAACTAATAATATACTTATACATTAGATTGCTATATTATCTATATATTTTAGTGTATACTAGTATGTAAGTGTAGCAAAAGTCATTAAATTATATTTCTGGGCATTTATTTTTATTTTTTTTGCAATGGTTGTTTTATTTTTTCTTATGTATAAAAATACAATATTTATGCAAGAAAATACACTAAAAAATATTCATAATCAATAGATATTTTTTTTTAATTTGTACATATAGGGCCTCACAAAAAAGTGTGTTCAACTAATAATCTACTTACATATTGAATTACATATTAAATTGACGCATCATATATTTTGGTGTAAAGAAATGCTATTTAAAGTCATTGATGTAATAATATGTATATATGATTATATAATAATATGTATATATATCATATATTATTATGTAATATATCATATATATACATATTATTATAATATCATTAATATTTACACTATCATAATAAATGTTATTATTATTATTATTATGTATTATATACTTACACCTTATGTCTCAATATATTATAATATGTAATATATTGTGTATAAATATACACTAAGTATTATGTTATATATATATATATATATATATATATATATATATATATATATATATATGTTATCTGTAAATATTATTATATTTTACAGTTATATTATATATTAATATATAATATTGTGAGAGTTCATTGTTGGGTTAGTGTAACCTGATCCAACATTAAACTCTCTAATCGTAGGTCCTTATTAGATATTTAAACGAGTAAGTATAATATTATGATACGCAATGCCTATCCACTTAAAGTAGAAAAATACTATTTATCCATTCACACTAATTCATCATCATAGAATATACTCCACAACATGGCTTTAAAAACAGACAAAGGATTGCATAGATTCGAATAGAAGGGTAGGAACACTTATCCTCATATTTTTGTTTTATTCATTAAATATTTTAAATGATTAAGATTTAAAGTAATCACAAGCGGACAAAATTTTAGTAATTTTTGAAAATTTTCTTCATTTGCGTACTTTCCAGATTTAATTTTTATGTAGTTTCTTAATTAGAAAATATAAGATAATTAATTTGATCTCTAATTAAAAATCGGATTTTATCATTGAGTTCCTCACCCATAAATTAGTTAGGGGTGAAATTTTGGAATCTTTCGGAGCCCGTTTAATAACCTAATTTTAATTATTAAAATAATATTTTAATATCTAAATTAATTTAACAAGTGGAACCTACCACATATATATCTTGTCATCTTTCACACTCGTAGCTTATCCCCTAATCAAACCTATTTTTTCCCTCTTGCAAACTCAGAAAAATTGCAGCTTGCCCTCTCAAGGCAAGCCCCTCTTCCCCACTTACACATCTTCCCCACTTGCAGCAATTGAAGATGCTCCTACCACTTGTTTATCATCTAATCCAGCCCATACCCCCTTTACTTATAAAAACCATAAAGATCTGATCTCTCAACCTATACTTAGGAAGTTTGATAGAAGGAGAATGAAAGGTCTGCTAAAGCTTCATCCCAAGTGCATGAAAGAAAATCTCCATTTAGCTGAACTAAAATATTTCGTTTCTTTATAGTTCAATCATACCATCAAGTTTGCTTGTCTTTTAATCCTTAAGTGTAAAAATCTAGAAGTTCAATTGAGCTCCAAGTGCTCAATCAAAGCCTGATTCCACCAAAAGATAAACAGTTCTGCACAGTAAAAATCATGAAAACTTTTGTATACATGTAACTAAATCATCACTATTTTGATGTTAGAGTGCTCCAAATATGCCAATTTAGGTATCAATCAAAAGGTCTCAGAAAGACCTTTTGATCGGTATATGACACAACCCATTTTGTGTCCTAAATATGGAGTATTTGGATGATATAGGAGAAACATTTTATCTTTCTTTCATGTAGAATGAACGATAGGCGCTACAGCGCGCTGCTGGGCCTGGCTCTCGGCCAGAGGGCGCTACAGCGCACCGCAATGCCCATATCTTAAGAAGTCTGGCATCGTAGCAGGCCGTACCATCTAGCTCTCGGTCAGGGGGAGCTACAGTGCACCACAGTGCCCACATCTCGGGAAGTTTGATACCATATGTGGCACCCCACCCCTTAATCCACAAGATTAAGATAAGGGGAGGTGTACCACTTTGGCAAATCCCTCACTTATTATTGGATTATGTATAATCCAAGCTCACTAGTATGGGAGAGATATACTAATGCATATGTGCTATATGTCAAGAGAGGATATGCCCTGAAAGGGAAGGAGCAAAAGAAAGCTAATCACTGAATGAACATACTATAGTATATCAGAGTACGGAAGTAAAACAAGTAACAACATCAATACAATTCAAATAAGAACTATACAACTCAGAATACATAAACAAAAAAAGAAAAGAAGTTTAAATCCTGTATTATTACAAAATAATATTTAAGTTTAAGCAATAAAGGTAAAGTAAAATTGCTCCATCCTCACAAAGTAAAAGAAAGAACTAAGAGTCTTTTCTTGCACGCTCCTTCTCCTGAATCAGATCTTCAGAAGGTTCCACAATTTCAAAAAGCTCAGAATCTACCATTGTCGGTTACAATGATTGGGCCCCAACCAACATAAGAAAAATTTAGTTAGACAAAATGTCTAAGTATATTTTAGGCTGTAAATTGTTAATTTAAATGATATCACAACACCTAAGCAAAAATAGGAGCAATAAAGCATCAAAGAAAGGTAACAAAATCATAATTAACATAATTATAACTCATACAAGGTGTGAGGTAAGCACATACCTCAACTCAAGCTGCAGAAAAATAGTTAAGTAACACATAATGAATCTACTAAGTACAAAGAACTTCCAAGGTAATATGATCAATTTAACACATGCTGATTTCAATATAAAATGAAAGTGCTGAATTGAAAGTAAAGTTCTAACATCCTAACATGTCATTAAATAAAATGAACTGCTGAAAAGTACAATATACATGTAAAGCTGTAAGTACTAAAGAAGTTATTGTATATAACTAAAGTGCTATATAAAGAATAAGTATACTGAAAATACTGTAAATATGCTGAAAGGTAAAGTAAAACTGTGTAAAACCACATGGACATATTCTTACTTAGTCCTACCAAAAAGTAAAGTAAAAAGTTTGTTAAAAGAGTCCATCTATAAGTATCTAAGAGAAACATCCTAGATTAAAGTTAATTCCATCAAAAATGTATCTAGGAGAAACATCCCAGATCTTATAATTAATTCTATCTGAATAATCTAGGAGAAACATCCCAGATTAAAGTAAATGCCAAAAAGTACCTACTGAGCATATAGGAGAAACATCCTATGCCAAAGTAAAATATCACATAGCACCTAGGAGAAACATTCTAGTGCAAAAGTGTAGCGCCCCACCCCGTCGCCGCGCACAAAAGATAAATATGATCAGTTCGGCGGCGGAGCGGTGCATCACTCGGGGAGGAATAACCCATCTCCCCGAAATAGCTAAAAACTAAGCCCACCTAAAGGGCTGTTGTGGCGACCGAGGATCGAAGTTCGAGAGTCTTTAAGGAATGATTCATACAATTGGAAATATTCATTTATGAAAATAAGGAAAACAAAATACATGAATATCCACATTTACATTTAGAGCCATACATATGAAATACACAGTTTAATATTTACAATAAAGATAAAATTTTCACATTTTCTCGCTTCTTTATTTCTTCTTCTTTTATTTGGCAGATCTTATAAACTTTAATTATAAAAACCTGAAAAAATTTCAGTTTACCAGTCAGGTAGGAGTACGCAAATCGTTCTTATAAGAATAAATCTAGCATACTATAATAGGCATGAATCAAGTATGAAAATGACTGAAAAAAAGTAAAGTAATTTTCCAAATTCAATTTCTGCCCTGCAAGTTAGCTGTGAAAATCAATATATATGAAATAAATTCTATCAAAAGTATTTGTAACAATAAGTTGAGTCCGTAGACTCCTGAGCCCAAATGAGTAAACCCATATGCATAACCTGTAGGAAGCTTATCTCGCCACCCGTCGGTAGTTTACTCAAAATAGGAACTGATGGTGTGTCTTTCATCTGAATTTGCCTACTTCCTATAAGAGACTAAATCCCTCCATATAACTCCCAGGGGCTGCCAGCAGGCCCAATCTGTACAGATTCTCACTGTTGCGTTCCACCCTCCAAAGACATACACCACAAAATATATATATACTGTGTTTCATTTTTTTTGTTACATGCTATTTGATATAAATCTTTTGCAGATTAAAAATATGGTAAGCAGTGTAAATAGTACTCAAATGGAAAATAGCTCAAATATAAGAATATTGAAATAAAACTTATAAGTAAATTTGCGTACCTGACTATTTTGACAAAATATCAATCAACTTTAATTTCTTTGATCTGCCAAAATAATTTAATTCATTAATTTAATATTTTATGTTTGTAATATTAGATGATAATAAGATAAATATTTAAATATTTTTGAATTATCTTATTAAGCTATTTAATTATTATGCTTATAAGGTTAAATTGGGAATTTGACCTTATAAGGGCATTTTAGTAATTTTACTTTTAATAAAATTATAAAATTTTTGTTAGTTTAAAGATTATGTCTTAAGGTTTCTATAGAATTTAAAATTATCAAATTTTGATATGAATTGGCTAAGTTATAGTCAATCTAATTTCTAGGGTTAATAATTAGGATTTAATGTGATTAGTGAGTGATTAGTGAATTTAGTTACAAAATTATTAAACTATTTATACATTCAGGTTCTAATTTACTTTATGAGTCATTTAAAATTGAAATTACTTAATTTGGATCATTAGATTTACTAATATTCACTAATTAAGTTTTAGAGTAATTAGGGTTGATTAGGAGATCTAACCATTGGATCCTAAATATTTTTGCAGTTTACTGTAAATTAGGATTTTTTGATCTAAATGGGTTCTTGGATTACTTACTTTAGAGTTAAATTGACTTACTTATGGCAATTTGAAGTTTTTAGGGTTAAAGGCTTAATTATGGTTAGGTCCTTATTGTGATTAGTTTAATTTTAATCCAAACAGTAAAATTAATATTTTTAAATTATTCCTTAGGTTTTTCTGAATTTTTAAGACCCATATTTGATATATTTGGGTAAGCACGTTCAAAGTTATGGCTAATCTAATTTTTTATTATTATTTTTGTAATTATTTAAATATTCAAAAATATCATTATGTTAAGTATTGATCCAAATAAATTTTTAATAGTTCCATATCAATCCTCTATTTTTGTTGATTAATATAATATATTTAATTATATTATTTGAATGTATATTTTATAAGTTATGAATTTTTAAAGTTTTAGGATTTAATTAATTTAATAATAATTTAATTATTTTAATAAATTTATTTAATTACTTTAAATGAAATTTTTATCCTCTGATTTTATTTATATCATTTTATAAAATTATTATCTGTTATTATTATTAATGTATATATATTTTTTTAGATTGATGTGATATATATGTATGCATATTTAATAATATTTGTTTAAATTTATAAGAATTAAATTAAATTAATTAAATGTATTATTTTAATTAATCTGTTTAATTTTATGTAATTGTTAAAAATTTTCATTTTCTATTTTTATTTAATTATTAGATAGTTTTATAATTTGTGATTAAGTATATATTTTACATTTATTTATCTATATATATATATATATATATATATTAAAAATCTGTTTAATAATTTATATGAATTTAACTTTGATGTTTATTAATTTATATAATTATTATTATTATAATTTTAAGTTTTATTTTATCTGCAGGAAAAGACATCTGGCGGGCCCCACATCCACGTGGCGCTCCGCTATTCGTCGAGGTTCAGTAGGTGGGCCCCACGCAACAGCAATCTTGCTTCTACAAGATCCATGTGGCGTCTTCTTATTCGCGCGGCGGCTGGCGTGGGTCCCGCGTAATTAAATGTTTTAAATTTTAACAGAGACGGGTCGGGCTCGGGTCGACCCAGCCCTACCCAAAAATTTTCTTTTCTTCTTCCTTCTTACGCAAACGGCCGGACCTAGGGTTATAGGGCATCAAAATTGCCAGCTCAAATGACGTCGTCGGAGATCGTCCCACCCACCAATCGAAAGGTCTTGAAGAGACCTTTCGTTTGGTATCAGAATCATCACCGGAGGGAGTGTGTTACTCCGGCCAGACTAAACCCTAGTAACTAGGTGTCGGTACGGGGTGTAAAACGATTTGATTTATCAAATTGATTAAATCTAGTCTAATTGAATTCGATCTAATCGTTCTAATACTAATCCATACTATGCAATAATTGTATGAGATTGAATCGCAAAGCAAGAATGAAGAATCATAAATTTAGGTCACACCTTTGATTTACGGTCGACGATACTTAGGGTCAGATTCAACGAGTTTTGAAGATATTAAGGTTGCCGAGGGTCAAATTTGAGCAGATTTTACGATTGGGGTCTTAAATCATTCTTACAAGCGATGGATCGACACGAGGCGTGGAGGAATCGACGACGCCCGTCCTCGCCTTCGCCGCGTGTCCATTCGCAGAGTCGTGCGCGAGACTCTTAGAGACGATGAGTCTCGACCGTCTGATCGCTCGATCAGACGGTTCGAAGGCTCCGTCTAATTCAAACGGTCACAGAAAAAAATAGGTAATGGCGTTTCTTTAAGTGGACGGCGCCGTCTATTCTATTTAAATAAATAATTTTTTTTAAATTTATTTTAAATCAATTTAATTAATTAATCTTTAATTAATAATTATGTCCCAAAAAATTTTCAAAATATTATTTCTAGTTAATTGAGGGCTTCTGAACACAACGGTGAATTCGGATTTTCGATTCGATGAGTATTTAATTACTCAAATTTTCAGGTATTTAAATAATATTAAAATATTCGTAGAAAATTCAATGACTTCCAAATGCATTCAAAACTTCACCCTTAGCTAATTTGGGGGTGGTGAACGTAATGGTAAAATTAGATTTTCAATCTGAGATAAAAATTATTTAAATATTAATAAACAAATTTGAAAATAAATTCTAGTATTTTACAGCTGTTGACTCAACCTCAAGGGGTATTGAGAGCTAATACTTAAGATATGAGTAGTATTCTTATCATACGTATTAGTCAAATACATACATTGGATTTAGAGAATAATAGGAATCCAATATATGTATATGATATCAGCATTTCCAGTATGCTGGTCACATCACAATACGAAGTATAAGTAAAATATAACAGAGTGCGGAAGCTTAAAGTAAACATCGAGAACAATCATCACAGAGTTATAAGAAAATATTCGTTTCAGAAAAGAAAAGAAAATACATCCAGAGTTATTACAAATATTATACTGAAATACTGAAATAAAACTAAGTACTGAACTAAAAATACTAAGCAGAAAGTAAAACTGAAGAAGAGTCTAATAGTGCTCCATGGGCTCCTCCAGAATCTCTTGGATATCCCCCTAACCTGGCTCAATATACTGCTCAGGATCTAGTAAATTGCCGGATCCCAAAAGTAGCCCGTGTTAGATAATAAGTCTAACACATTGAAATTAATCTAAACAATTCTAGTTATTCATTTAACATTTAAGTAAATCTGCAGATTGTACTCAAAAAAATAATATAAGTAAATCTGTAGGAAAACTGGGAAAATAACTAAAAGTGTAAAACTGAATAAAATTGTACGAAACTGAAGCAAGTAAAGTAAAACTAAACTGTAAACTGAATACTAAAAGTAAATCAAAATAGTACTGAATCTGAAACTGAGTAATCATATGTAAAACTATGTTGTATATTACTTAAATTGTACATCTGAATATGCCACAACACTGTACGCTACTGATATGCAACCAAAATATCACTGAAATATTATGAGCAGTACAATCCAATGTATACACACATCCAGTTGGGAATACTGTTTACTGATAATGCCGATGCATCATGAAATTCCCCAGTCAATGTTTGGGTCATCGTGGGTCGGTCTCGGCCGTGGTGGGTCGGTCTTGGCCTCGTCATGGCCTCGTCATGGGTCGGTCTCGGCCGTGCGGGTTGAGGGTCTCCAGCGCCGCCGGCCATTCAAAATCAGGTACCCCTCCGCCTCAATCATCTTAAGCATTTGTGTGATTGTTGTTTCGTATCGTGTCATGGTATCCTGGATTGCCGATCGAGCGGACTCGATTGCATTCGATCGGGTCCGATCACCCCAATATGAGATGGCATTTTCGGAGCCTGTCGCGCGAGACCGAACCCTACCTGATATGGTTGAGGTTTTCTCGTGGCTCCGCGCACCGTGGGTCTTGGTTCAGCCGCTGGCAGGTTGGCCTCGTCATGGGTCAGTTTCGACCGTGGGGGCTGAGGGTCTCCGGCGCCGGCGAGGGCTTCAAAACATGTGCCCTAGCCTTTAGGTAACGGACCCCATCGAAGAAGGCGAGGGGTCCGCTCGGGCTGGGTCGACCCGATCCCGGCCCGCTGAGGGCAGGCCCGTCTGCGTCAACAGACGGCTGTGCTTGTGGGACTCTGCGGTGCCCGCTGACGCACACAAATTCATCGGCGTGTTGCGCGTGGGTCCCGCTTCTGAATTAGCGGGCGTTGCATGTGGGGCCGCTGCGATCGTTTAGGCCGCAGCTGTGGGGCCTGCCCTGTGTCCTGCGACCTCTCCCGAGCTGCCGTGTGGCACTATGGGCCCAGCTCCGCAGGCCCGTAGCAGTCAAAGTGTGCCACATGGCGTTGGGCCCCGCCTCCATCACATCCTATAGAAAAAGAATTAAATAGAATATATATATATATATTGTAATTTGAATAAATATAAATACTTATGAACTATATACATACATACATATATATATATATATTCTATTATTATTAATAGAATAATTAGATTAACTTAAATATAATTAGTGATTAATTACTTTGATTAGCCATTAACAGTAGACTAATTAGGACAGTTAATTGTGTTTGGTATTAATTTAGTTTAATTAAATAGTGGTTAAAAGTAAATTTATTGATATTCATTAATTTAATTTAACATTAATCTTATTTAATTAACTAATGATAATTAGTGATTTTAATTAGTTAAAAATTAAGCAGTAACTAAATTAATTAATATTATTTAATTAAAATAATAAATTAATTTGATTTGTATAAATGAAGAGTAATATTATTAAAATTAAATAAAATTAATATAAAATTTGAAAGCCTCATAACTTTAAAAATAATAATCCAAATATATCAAATATAAATCTCATTATACTCAAAAAAATAAAATGAATCAAATGATATAATTCAAAAATATGATTCGGGAAATATTTAACTTAGTGCTATTTTAGGATATAAACAAACACCTGTAACTTTTTACCTGATTATCCAAATATAATCAATATAGGTCTTAAAGTGATCAGAAGAATATCTCCATCACTGTGGTAGTATTAGCTTTCCCATTTAGTGAGTAGTGTGTAAAGTCACATTTTGGACTCCCTCCCAAAATAATCAAAATGCTATTGGATTTCAGTTGATCATAACTTGGTCAAATGAACATCAAATCAAGAGATTCAAAATGCTAATTAGCTTAGAATTTTAGTACAATAATAAATAAAAAGATTATTTATGTTTTGAACCATAAAAATTTACAAATGACCAAAATACCTTTAACCTTAATTAGGCCATAACTTGATCATTTGAAGTCCAAATTGGATTTACTCTTAGATAAAGTACTCAGTGTGTTATTGGAAAGCTATAGACACCGAGTTTGATAAATTTGAACCTCAAATAAAAAGTTCAATTTTTGCCCCTTGATCCTAGGAAAATTATCGAATTGCCCATGGATCTTAGAACACCCATAACTTAGAATTCTTTGACTCTATGGAATGCTTGAACAACAACCAATAATAAACTGCACAAAAATTTAGATTCCATTAGGTGCAATATACTAAAATGCCCTTGTGGCTCCCCGCCCCGTCGCCATGCGCAAAAGAATTAAAATCATAAATTCGGCAGCGGAGCGGTGCGCCACTCGGGGAGGAATAACCCGTCTCCCCGAATAGCTAAAAACTAAGCCCATCGGAAGGGCTGCTGACTCAACCACAAAGAGGGTTGAGAGCTAATACTTAAGATAAGAGTAGTATCCTTATCTTAAGTATTAGATAAATACATACATTAGATTTAATATATAATAAGAACCCAATATATGTATAAGATATCAATATTTCCAGTATATTGATCACATAACAATACTAAGTATAAGTAGTATAATAACAGAGTGCGAAAGCTTAAAGCATACATCCAAATACATTCATCACAGAAACAGTATGAAAATATTCATCTCAGGAAAGAAAGGAAAGTACATCCAAAATTATTACAAATATTTACTGAATGATAGACATAAAACTAAATACTGAACTGAAAGTAAACTAAGCAGCTGAAGAAGAGTCCACTAATGCTCCACGGGCTCCTCCTGGATCTCCTGGATGTACTCTTGACCTGGCTCAGTATACTGCTCAGGATTTAGCAAATTGTCAGATCCCAAAAGTACCTCGTATTAGACAATAAGTCTAACATATCAAAACTAATCTAATAGTTCTAATTATTCATTTAACATTTACATAATACGAGTAAATCTGCAAAAAAATTGTAAAGGTAACTGAAAGTACAAATCTGTCTAAAACTGTACAGAACTGAAGCAGTGTAAAGTAAAACTGAACTGAAATTGAATACTGAAAATAAATCAAAACAGTACTGAATCTGAAACTGAGTAATCATATGTACAACTATGCTGTATGTCACTGAAACTGTGAATCTGAATATGCCATAATACGGTATGCTACTGACATGCTATCAAAATATCACTGAACTGTTATGAGCAGTACAGTCCAATGTCTACATACAGCCTGTTGGGAATACTATTTATTGATGACACTGATGCATCCAGAAATTCCCCCGTCAATGTATGCAACATCCGTAACTCATAAATCATCACTGATACTTATACATCATTCTGATTCTCATACATCATTCTGATATTCACACATCATGCTTATGCTCATACTTATGCTTCTAAACTATATGAGATAAATCTAGAAAATACTTTAAAATCTGATAATGAATCCAAAGTCTCAATTATGCAGAATCCTGAAAAGGATTCTGGCTCCTAAATTCTAATCTCGATCATTGGTTAAAGTTGAGAGTTTACTTAAAAATTATTAGCTGGAATGATTGTATACACATATTTAGTATATTTGCAAGAAAGGTAAATTTAACCCTTAGCTTGTTTAAACTGCACTTATCGAAGCGCACTACGATAGGAGGCAGAACCCGATCACAGTTTATATCTCAAGCTAAGCTGTTAAATGCCCTAATTACAAGCATACTTAGTGGTCTACACAAAGTGACTTAAGATATTAGTTTACTTAAACTGCACTTATCGAAGTGCACTACGATAGGAGGCAGAACCCGGTCGCAGTTTACATCTCAAACTAAGGATCTTGTTCACTAATTGTAACACTCTTAGTCTTGGAAGATTTATTTTAATGGGACTGTATTTGGCTGATCCTGTAGGATAGCACTTGGTCATAAGTCCACATTGGAGTGAATCAACCAATCCTGAATATTACTGAATTCATCCAGTAATATGGGTATACCCTACTATACCCAACCAACAATCTGAGTTCAGAAGGTTCTATTTAATCAACAAGGATTTATCAAATCTATTAATCCTTACATTAAATAGGTGTATCCTATATAAGGCTCCAAGAATATGATCCAAAGATCACTCAACATAGGTTGCTACCACAAGGGATGAGCCACATTCTAAGTACTTTAGGTAATTCCTACCACAAGGTATCAAGTTTAACTTCTAAAGTTGTGAAGGAGCAACTAGGTTTCTACCTCAATAAGTTACAAAAGTCTTTCCTACCTCAATGTATCATTAGTTAAGGTCTTTAATCATTTCAATGATGAATCCTATAGCAAGACCCTTAAGATCTCACTTTTCTACTTCTTAAAGTTTACTTGTTATACTTGAGTTAAGATGATTAGATCAAATGATTAAAATTCATTTGATCCTTTCCTATTCTATAATCATGGGATAAAATTAAAGATCTTATTAGATTTAGATTATTGCATAAATTATTATAATTTTATTCTCATCTTATGCTAATTGTCTTATATAAGAGAAAATCAAAGATCTAAAGTTTGGATTCAGATAGTTCAATCACACATATTCAATATTATCCTTAGCACTTCTAATTTGATGATTTAAGATCAATACTCAATCAAATGCATTATTGGAATAATGTAAATCAAATTCTCTTACAATCAAGTAGATTGATTAAATGATTAAGATTTAGATCTTAATCAAGATAAGTTAGGGTTTAATCCCTAACCCTTCTATCATTAAGACCAATGTTTAATTTAAAGGTCAATGACAAATCAATATATTATTAGCATATTATTGATGTCAACTTAGGTTTGGATTAAGTATTATCTACTTAATCAAGTTATAAAGATTCTTATGTTTTTGTAAGCACATTTAAGTGTCCAAATAAGTATTAAGGTTCTCTAATATACATCCTAAATTCATGAACACATAAAAAAATGAAAAGGTAACATAAAATAAAAGGTGATTATTGCTAATCAAAATCTCAATCAAACCAAAGAGATTATCACTTAATCACAATTCCAAAGATCTACGTTGCATGCCATTTAGCTGTTAAGGTTCAACTTATTTGATTCAATCATTCATGTATTCTATTATCTGATGATTGACACAATACATTTTAAGGCACATACTAAGTGTTGAGTACTTGATACTTATGAAAATATTTCAAACTAAATTTTTGCAGAGAAATTTATGCAATACTTGATTTTAGCTAAAATAGGTTCAAATTTATAATAACTTAGCCCCACTAGGGTCCTAGGTGTGGCGGCCCTGCCCCACCGTGGTCCTGTTAACCCTTAAGTTAACATGATTACGGTGAAGGGGTCACCAGATGATAAGGTCCCCACTTAAGATTGGATTAGTCACACATCCTAATCCAATTTAAATAAGGATTTTGCCATTTAATCCAAAACTACTATCACTAAATGATCATACATGAACTCAGAGTGCGGAAGCATAAAACATAGCATCCATCCAATTCAGTATAAATACAACAACACCGAATAAGTAAAGTACTGAAAAAGAAATATAATCCTGTATTATTACAACATTTAATGAGTTTTAAAAGAACTGAAAGAAAACTCTCAACCTCACTGAAAATAGAAAACTAAGCTACAGATCTTCAGGAACGGACTCCTCCTCCAATGGCAAACTCTCCACTGGATCTGCTAAACCAACAAACTCAGAACCTACCATTATCAGTTTCATAATGGTAGGGCCCCAGCCAACAAAAGAAAATCTGGTTAGACAATAAGTCTAAGTACATTTTAGGGTAAACAATTTTATTAAATTAAGAAGATATCACCATAAAAACGAAACTGAGCAAAATAGGTGCAGAAAAGCATACAAAAGAACTGTAATAAGTTATAAACCATAGTTTATAACTAAACAAATAGGAAGTAAAACATACCTCATCCAAGCGACTGCAACAAGGACAGATAAGTAAAAGTAAAAGAAAAGTAAGAAAAGTACAACCTAAACATGCTCATGATCAAACAGATTATGCTAAGTGAAGTACAAAAGTATAAAGCTGAAACACTATCATCCTAAGAAAGCATATGAAAACAGTAAGTAGAACTAGCATCCTATATAAAAACACGTGCAAGAAAGCTGTAAGTAAAACAGTGCTGAAATGCAAAATATACTAGTAAAATAGTAACTACAAACTGAAACTATAATAACTGTATAACTCATCTGAACTGAATACTAAAACAGCAATTCTTAGCCTGATGAGCTAAGAAACTCTGAACTGAATCATCACTAGAACTCTTAGCCTGATGAGCTAAGACAGAACTGAATGTAAGTGTACTTGAATTAGTATAACCATATCAAAATCCTGACTATATAGCCAGTAGGGCAAGAGTCTATCCATCCTATCTATGGACTAGGCCTGGTATAGACTATCGGACATTAAACCCTCGAAAGGTTGTCGACCCCGAACGGGTTGATCGAAGAGGTATACTAATCAAGCTACACCTTACAAACCACTTGTGAAATGAACATAATGCTACTTATGAATAATGTTCCAAATTAACATAAGATATTTATCAAATATCTTAAGTACATAATATATGTTCAAGGTATAAGGCTCAAAATTAAGGAATGCGAAGCATCAAAAAATCAAAGTGCAAGAAACTCTATCTAAAACACAGGTGATATCCTTTGTTATCTACTTTATTCGTTCTATCTACTCTAAGTTACATAAGTTTCAGAATTCATCAATTCTTACACATTCTGTAACTTAGAATTACGAATTCTACTTGTTGAAGATAATTAGGACTGGCCAAGTCCTAATTATATCTTAATCAAAAGACGACTATTTAGTTAAAATGAATAAATCATCGACCTAGTTTTGTAATTTAAATCATCCCAACCTCATCTTGATTAGCCAAATCAAGATGAAAAGATTAAGAATTAGACTCCAGATGATGGGGTCTAATTACTTAATCTAAAGGTATAACTAAGGGTCTAAGGTTTAGAACCCAAATCTCACAGATTAGGTTAAGGCAAATCCTAATTGATAAATTAAATTCATTAGGATAGATCTCTATTCTTAGTTCTAAAGTTTAAAGATCAAATAATCATTTAATAAACTAAGAAAATCTATAAACTAGAAAACTCGAGGTTTCACCTAATTGAGTAACCCAATTTACTCAATAGATGAATTCTAACTTAAGATCTATTCCTAATCTTAGGAAATAAGGCTCTT
Source organism: Gastrodia elata (assembly GCA_016760335.1). Classification (NCBI taxonomy): domain Eukaryota; kingdom Viridiplantae; phylum Streptophyta; class Magnoliopsida; order Asparagales; family Orchidaceae; genus Gastrodia; species Gastrodia elata. The sequence continues at coordinate 62,396,510 of CM028672.1, forward strand.
AATTACTAAGAGTATCTCTCAAGACACACATCCTAACTAATGTTATAAGACCTAAGGATGAGTCTAAGAATGATTTAAAGAATGAGAAAAACTCACTCGGGACTTAGGAATTTTCTTTTCTAAGCAAAATCTGAGATTTTAATCAAAACCTAATTTAGACTTAAATTTGAATAATTTCAGTTCTAAATCATTTTAATGATTGGAAATTGAATTTAGGGCTTTAAAAGGCTAAACCTTAAATTTGGGCAAAATGACCATTTTGCCCTTAATTAAGGGTTCAAAAGATCAAATTTTGATCTAGGGCTTAATTTCTGAAATTTTCTTTTGGAAAGTGTTTCTTACCGTCTAATATAAGATTAGACAGCAACTAAGTTAATTTTGGGTGATTATTAAGCCATTAGAGATCAAATTAGTGAATTTGACTCAATAGGGAAAATTAATAATTTTACTAAGTGAAAGTTAAATTTTCTTTTAGTTTAATGTTCTTTACTGCCTAAGCTTTCCATAGAACCTAAATTTACTGAAATCTGATAAGTATTGGCCAAGTTATGGCCAATACAAGATCTAGGGTTTTAATGGGATTAAGGAATGCTTAATTAAGGGTCAAAAAAAAATCTAACTTTCCCAATTAGTGTCCAAATTAAGCAAAATCAATGACTATGAATTACAAATAGCTCACTGATTATAATGATATGTGGTAGGCTCAATTTGGACCTGGTTTGACTAAGTTAAGACCTAATTAAGGTTTAGGGTGATTAGTGAGTGATTAACAAAATTAATCACTCAAAAACTATTCCAACCTTATAGATTGATTCTAAATGGATCTAGGAGTCCTCTGAAATTTAAATCTCTCAATTTGAGTTACTAGATTTGCTAATATTCACTAATCAAGATTTAGAGCAATTAAGGGTGATTAGCAAATCTAACCGTTAGATCTAAAATATTTTTAAATATTATTATAAATTAAGATTTTCTGATCTAAATGGACTTTTGGATCATCAAATTTGGAGCTCAATTGACCAAGTTATGGTCAATTGAAGTTCTAGGTCTAATTAGGATAATTAGGGTTAGGTCCTAAATGTCATTAGACAAAACCTAATCCAAACAGCAAAATAAATACTATCAAATTAATCCTTAGGGTTTTCTAATTACTTTAAGACCCATATTGGGTATATTTGGATCAATCTACACAAAGTTATGAGCTAAATAAGATTTGTGACATTTTAATTTAAATTAAATTAAACCTAAATAATCACTCTGCAAAATATTGATCTTACAGCAAAAATTTTGGCATCAATAAATTCCTCATATTTTTCTGATTAATTTAATATATTTATTTGTATAATTTGGATAATTATTTTTGGAGTTATTAATGTTTAAAGTTTGGATATTTTAATTCATTAATTAATACTGTTTATTGAATTAATAAATCTGTTATTAAAATAAATAAATATATATATATTTATTTATTTATTTAATTTATAAAAATCTGTCATATATGATTTATTTGATTTCTGCAAGTGGTGGGGCCCGCCAGTGACGCCAGATGACAACAGTCATCAGAAATGCCATGTGTCAAAACTCAATAGGTTAGATTACTGTTGAGTGGGCCCCAAAGCATCAATGCAGAGGCCACGCGTCACGTGGAGGTGACCGGCCCGATCCACTTGAACCGGATTGGTTCACGCGACCTCCGAACCGGTTCAGACTGGACCGGTCTTCTGCGAAACCTTCTCCTCCTTCCCCGTTGCGCCGAACCTGCTAGGGCAAAAATTTTGGACCCTCCCCGGTGACGATGAGGTCTAGCCCGCCTATCTAAAGGCAGTCAAAGAAATGACCTATCCAAAGGTGGGTGGATCAATGGTAGGGGTGGACGGCATCGCTGACTAGGTCTAACCCTAGCGGCTAGGGTGCGGTGCAAAAATAAGAATAACGGTTTATACTGTAGATGAATTTCAAAATTTGATCTTCCAGAATTGTTAGGGTTCAATTAGACTCGCAATATTTACAATTAACAGCATGAAATAAGTATAGAGATTGATTTCGAATGCAACATTATTGACGGATTAAGAGGAAATGGATAGGTACCTTGAATCGAGCGACTGAAGGAAAATAACTTCAAGAAGACGAGGGTTGGTTTCGAAAATGATGGAAAACCGGTCTTAGAGTTCATTAGGATTCTTAATGCGGCATGGAAGCGGTGGAAGCTACCTGGCCGGGCGATAGGGCGACGCGCGGCGTGCTACAAGACACGCGGAAGATCCTTTGGAGAAGATAACCTCACAGCCGTCTGATCGATTGATCAGACGGCTAAAATCTTGCCGTCAGGATTGATGGAAGAAGACGGAAATCGAATAAGGATTGGACGGCGGGTTAAGCAAGTTAACGGAAACCGTCAACCTTAATTAATAAATAATAATATTTTAATTTATTATGAACCTATATTATTAATTAGTTTTATTTTATTAAATGAAGTCATAAAATTTTCAATAAATCACCCCTAGCTAATTGAGGGGTGAGGAATGCAACGGCACACTTGGATTTTCGTTCTGACGAGTATTTATTTATTTAAATTTTCAGGGTATTTAAATAATATTAAAATATTCGACGAAAAATCAATGACTTCCAAATGCTTCCAAAATTTCACCCCTAGCTAATTTGGGTGTTCTGAATGCAATGGCGAAGTCAGATTTTCAATCTGAGGTCCAGATAAAAAGTCAAATTTCCAGGTTTTGGGATTTTCCAGAATTCTTATTTTGACTTTGTTGACTTCTTGTTTTGACCTAGGTTTCAGAGATTAGTTTCAAATCACTTAATTAGTGACTTAGAACCTTAATTAAGACTTAGATTAGTCTTAATTGAGCAGAGTAACAACCTGGGTTGTTACACTAGGGGTCTTAAAATACCTAAACAATTGAGTTTTGGCCATTTCAGCTAAAATTGGATAGTTTTACAAAATCTGGGCAGTTCTGGAATTTTCTGGAAATTTTGCAATTTTTCGGGCGCTGAAGCGCGCTGTAGCGCTTTCCGCGCGGTAGCGCCTTTGCACTGCGGCTTGCTGCGGTCCGCTGCGATCCGCTGTAACCCGCTGAGCCCCACTGCAGCGCGCTATGGCAAGCTGTAGCGGTTCATTTTGCAAAACTAATGTTCAATTAATTTATTTTGTCATTTTCTAAGATCTGAAATATTTTTGCTAAGGTCCGCTGCAGCGCGCTACAGCGCGCTGTAGCGTCCCATTTTGCAAGTTACCGTTCAATTAATTTTTATGGCCGTTTCCTAAGTTTCGTGAGCTGTCGCTGCAGACCACTGCAGCGCGCTACCGCACGCTGGAGCGGTTCATTTCACAATTTTACTGTTCAATTAATTAATGTGCATTTTTCCTAAGTTTTCCTGTCCGCTACAGCCCGCGGCAATCCGCTGGAGCATAGCGCGCTGCAGCGGCAGACGGTGATTTCGTCAGGTGCGAAACCCGCGAGAGCCGTTTTTCAAGCCTAATTACTCTCAATCCAAAGAGTTCCACAATTATTGCCATATATCAATGGAAAGGTATTTTTGATACGATGGACCTTTTCATCGACACCAAAATCGGCACGAACGGAGTATACTAGCTATACTAAAAATATGAATGAATGACAGGGTATACGAAATAGATAAAAATAGAGCATATTCCTTTGAAACTTTTAAGAGCATTAATGGCTTTCATACATGCATATGGACTTCCAATGGCTACATTCTAACATTATAACCGCATAAGAAAGACAAGGAGAGTAGCAAGAGGGTACCTTTAACCTTGCAAAAGAAGGAGGAAGAGGAACTTTTGCATTTTCTTCAAAGCTTGGAGAGGAGCTTCCTTCAAGGTACAACAATGGAGGAGCAAGGGATCAATGGAGGGGATGAGGAGTTGAGAATTTTTCAGCAAGTCATAAGAAGGGGGCTGAGCTCTCCATTTAAAGGAGGAGAGGGAGTGTAGGGAGCCATAATGGCTAGGGAGGCTATGAAGTAGAGCCATCATGCTTGAGCATTAATGGGGCATGGCTTGAGGAGGAAGGGAGAGATGGCCAGCCAAAATGTGCAAGGGGCTGTTAGCTAAAATACTAAAAATTGGGGGAAATTGCAAATAAGGGTCTCAATGATTGGCTAATTGCATATTTATTTTCCCGAATTATTTAAAAGTTATGATTTTTGAAATGTGCTCCGAAAATTCCCAAAAATTCACCCCTAGCTAATTTGGGGGTGAGGAATTCAACGGCAAAGTCAGAATTTGATTCCGATGATTATTTAATTTTCCTATTTTTCGACGCATTTAATTATATTAAAATATTCGCGAAAATTTAACGACTTTCAAACGCGTCCAAAACATCACCCCTAGCTAATTTGGGGGTAACGATCGTAACTTCGAAGTCAGATTTTGATTTCGAGGTCAAAATAAAAACCTCAATTTTCTACTTAATGAAATATTAAAATTATCCAACATATTGGATTTAGCTCAGAATTGCTCCAAACCTTCAGGGTTTGGTTCTAACGATTAGATGAACTTGATGGAATAAAAATTACGATATGATTGAGCTAATATTAAGCTGGGTAACAACCTTAGTTTGTTACAGCCCCTTAGGTTAAGAATCCTAGTTTAGACCTATATGACCCATTTCTTATTCAAAATTGGTGTACTTACTATCTATCTTCATGTTAGACAGTAAAGAATCATTTGACAATAAGAAATTTTAATTTAAAGCCTTAATTCAAAAAGTAGCTTATGGACTCTTAAGTAAAGGTAAAATGGTCATTTTGCTCAAAATTTAGGTTAAGTACCCTTAACCCTTAAAATACTTTTTAAATTATTAAAATCAATAATAAAACTAATTTAGGATCAATTTGAGTCATAAATCTCTCAATTGGAATAACTTGTCTAAAAATCCCCCATAAAAGCTTAAGAATCTCTAAGGATAAAATGCCTTACTTAGCTAAAATGTACCTTTAACCTTCCCTAATTAATAAATGATCACAAGTTCAATAAAGTCTTAGAACATCCTTAAGTTTCTTCATTAAGAGCTCATTAGGAATCTTCACTTCACCTTCAGATATGTTCCTTAGGATTAAAGAAAGATCTTAAGTTATATTTCATTCATTGAATAACGAGGTTATTTAATGAATGAATCCTTAATTTTATTAGTTTCTAGATTTTCATAATTTCATTTTGATTATTTTGTCTTTTGACCTTAGAATAAGATTAGGAGAATCATCCTGACTTTGCTTAATAGGATTTGGCCCAATTATTAGTACACTTTAGAATCTGAAACCCTAGATCCTTAGACTTTACCTTCGGATTATGTGTTTAACTCTAATTCGTGGTGTTAAATCATAATCCATAGTCCAGTAGATCTTAATCAGATCTTAGCATCGAACATTTAAATTTATAAACTAGGTCATGATGATTTCTTATTTAACTTACATAGTCGATATTGATTTAATCATATTAAGACCTAGCTAGTCCTAATATTTTGTAAGCTATAAGGCCGTATTTCTAAGTTACACTCGATAGTAGGAATTGGAGATCCTGAACTTATACAACTTAGAATAGTTAGAATGGTTTAATTAGAAAACAACAGTATCACCATGTATAGAAGAGTTTCTTGCTTACTACTTGATTTTTTGTGCTACGCATTCCTTGTATTTTGAGCTTAATTATTTGAACATGTCATGTAAGATAATTTTGTGCATAAAATAAAAACTTAAAATAAATAGGATAACAGTTGCCTTGGGTTCAATTATATTCTGATAGGTTCTAGTGCACATTTACCTTAATGGACATGGATAAGGAGTAATAAGGATGCTTAACATCACTCATTAAGGAGTGTGTGTTAAGCTTGGAACCCGTATAGTCACGTGCTTGACTCTTCAACTATTTATGAACATGTCCACAGAAACAAATGTAAAATAATTAAAATATTTCTGTATTTGTATTTACTGCCTTTTCAGTTTTGCTATTCTGTTCTATCTACCCTATCCCATAAAGGCTTTGGGAATTTTTGTCTAGGCCCGATTGGCCAATTTTTTGATATAGCAGTTGTATATTTTTGTTTCAATTTTAGTTTACTGTTTATTATATTATTGATGCATATTATTTCAGTCAGCTATATTTTTTGCTTACCTGCTCACTTGTACGTAGTTATAAGATGCTAGATTTTGCTGCTTACTATATGTACCACTTTCAGACTTATTATTTTTAATCAGCATATGTCATATGATCATCAACATATTTAGGATTAGATTTTTTTTTTCAGTATTCGTACTTACTGCACTATATATGTATGCCTATTCCTTGTTTAGTTTGTTGAGGTGTGCCTTTTTACCTTAATTCTTGCTTAGTTATAAATTGTTGTATTTATAACTTATCATGTTTCTTATATGCTTACTGCTCCTATAGTAAATACTTATTTTGGTTTTGTATGTGTAAATGGTGATATTAATAATTAATGTAAAAGATTTAGCCTAAAATATACTTAGATAATTGTCTAATAAGAATTTTCTTTTATTGGCTGGGGCCCTAATATTGTGAAATCAATAATATCAGATTTAGATAGGTTTGAGGAGCTGTGTGTTGAAGAGGAGGAGCCTTTTATTGAAAAAAAGCTTCAGCCGGGTGATCCAAAAGCTATTTAGTTTTCTTTCTGCATATTATGAGGATGATAGACTTTTATTTCAATCTTTTAAACTATTTATTTAATGCTGTAATAATATAAGTACCTTTGACTATATTTTTTTTCTTTACTGTACTTTATACTCTGAGCTATATGTTATATTTTTCTTATTTATTGTGATAGTCTGGATGTATACTTATTTTACTTTACTTCCACACTTTGATTTATATTCGTTTAGTGACTGAGTTAATGACATGTAATAGTGGCTTATCTCTTCCTTACTAGTAGATTATGATTTATATCTGATCCAATTTTAAGTAAGGGATTTGCCAAAGTGTCTCTCCACTGCTTAGTCTAATGAATGTGGATTAAGGGGTGGGGCACCACAATGAGAAATGATGAATCCATAAATTACATCTAAAATAAAGGGAAAAATTCATTTATTTAAGATATTTTTGCTGTTCATAAATCAAATTTCTATATCTTTTTCAGGAAATAGATTCCAAAAGAGCTCTAGGACTTTTCTGCAATTTTATAAAAAATATAACAAATTATTCCGCTACAGCGCGCGGTCGCGTGCCGCCGCGGGCTGCAGCGGAAACATTTAAACCTTATTAAATAGGCCCCAATTAATTGAATAGTATTTTTTGCGAAATTCACCGCTACAGTGCGCGGTCGTGCGCTGCAGCGGCTTATTGCGAAAATATTTATGATTATTAAATGGGGGCTCAACTAAATGAACAGTACTTTCTGCAGAATTCATCGCTACAGCACGCGGTCGCGCGCTGCCGCGGTGTATCGCGGAAGACTTGGCTAAATAATTTAGGCCGCCCAACTAATTGAATAGTGTTTTTTGCGGAATTCCCCGCTACAGCGCACAGTCGCGCGCTGCAGCGGTCTGCCGCGGAAGATTTGACTAAATAATTCGAGCTGCCCAACTAATTGAACAATGTTTTTTGCGGAATTCTCCGCTGCAGCGGTCGGCCGCAGAACTATTTCTATACAATCGGGAAAAAGAACTAATTGAACAGTATTTTTCGCAGAATTCCCCACTGCAGCGCGCGGTCAGGCGCTGCAGCGGTCTACAACGGAGGACTTGGCTAGAATTGCTTGGAACCAAGGTATGCAGCAGCACGCTACAGGGCGCTACAAGCGCGCTGCAGCGGCCCGCTGAATTTTTCTCCAATTAGAGCATTTAATGCAGCTGGAGACATGACCTCTATCCTGAATATTGTCTCCAGCCACCATATCCTGCAGCAGCCATTTTTGTAAAGCTTTGAGATGACGTGTGGCTTAAAAAATGGGATTATTGTTACCTCACCCTAAATTAAAAAGTAATGCAATGATGAATTCAGTATTTTTAAAGAAGAAATATGGTTGCTTATGAGGAGGAGCATGCAGCCCCTCTTCCTATAAATACCCCTCCTCTTGACTAGAGGAGGGTTCATAATTTTAGCAAGAATTGCCTAAGTAAAGAGGAGAGCCAAAGAAAGAGAGAACTCCCCAAGGGAGACAAAGCAAGCTTTTTTTGCAAAGGGAGAAGAGGAAGAAGGCAGCACTAGCATCCTAAGGAGAAGAATAATCCCAGAGAACTTCTACGGAGTGTTCTTAGTATCTTATAAACTCAATCTTGTATTTTCTTTTTAGTGACCATGAAAGAGTTTTTTGCTATGTATGTGTTTTCTTTATTTTTTTGTGTAATGAGTAGCTAAACAATCCTTGGGGAGGGTTGGGATAAAGTCCCATTTTACATGATATAATATTATTGTGTGAATGTTTTCCCTTAAGCATGATGTAATTGTGATTTAAATGCATTACTAAAAAATTTCTATCAAATTAATCTTGATGTGTTTATAAGAAAAGAACTAAAGAATCCAAGATCTAATAGTCTTATGCTCCTTAGCTCACCTTTGGTGGGATGCTAGATTTTGAGTGTAAGGATGCTTAGAACCATGTGAGAAAGATCTTGAGCTCAATGCACCTCAATCTAAACTCAACCAAAGAGTTGATGCAAGTGATGCTAAGACCCACTATTTGAGTTCCTTAGCTCCACATAACTGAGATTGAGAAATGAAGTGTTGAGTGCTCATGAACTAAGTGATATAGTTATTGAGCCCAACATGTGATTCTCTCATCTCAACTATATGAGATGCGAAGTGATGCTCGTAGTGGAAAATCAATGCTTGTGAGATCTTGAGATTTAAGAAAATTTAAACTCTCCTTAAATAAGGAGAAAATGAATTAACTTTAATTCTCAAGAATCTTCCAAGAATCTTTGTGCTAAAGTAGAACCGAATGTGAGTTTATTTTGTGCACGAGATTTGAACTTGTAAGCATTTGAGCTAGACTAAAGGACAATAATATGCACTTGATTTCAATTAAACTAAATGATAAAGCTTGATAAACAATTCCACACAAGTATTATATCATTGCATGTGGGATGGGCCCAACTCTTCTCTTTCTTTAAAACTTGTTATTTACTTAGTGAATATTCGTGCTAATTTTTAGACCAACAAACCAATATAAACTATTGTAATAACCCGACGTTATTACTGAGCCGATTAGGCCTAAATCTAATCAGATTAAGAGAAAATATAAGATCCTGATTTTAGTCAAATAAAAATTAAATAAAAATATCTTCAAATAAAACATATTAAGGGGATCCTCTTGCCAAAATTTGAGCGCAATCTGAGTTTCGGATCGTCCTAAATAAATTTGGAAAGTTTAAATTTCTAGAGTCAATAAAAGATAAAATAAAAGTCAAATTTCAAAAATTTTTGTATATTTGAGTTAAGCATTATGAGAGGAACCTATGTTTTAAGTTTCGTAAATTTTCAGGCTCCGGATTAATTGTAGTGAATTTTTAAAGTTTTTCACTTAAAAATTAATATAAAATAAAATATTTGTTCAAATTTAATAATTTTTAGACGCTTACGTTCTTCTCATCGAGACGGTCGTTTTGATACCAAATTTGTAATTTTTGGAGTTTAATTGACTTAGATTCAGGCTTGTGAAGTTTCAGCCGTTGGATTTTGATCTAATGGCTGCGATTAGAGTTCCCTTTTTCCCTCTTAAGTGCCTAACCCTAACCTAGTAGCCCCCAACCCGAATTTCTTCTTCCTTGGCCACCCAAACAGCTCCTCCTTTCCTCCTTGACCGAATTTCCTTCCCCTCCTTCTTCCTCCATGGCCAAGCCACCAAGCCCTCCCCTCTCCTTCTCCATGGCCGGACCCTCCCCCTTCTTTCTCCATGGCCGACCCCATCTCCTTATCCAAGGCCAAATTTCTTCTTCCCCACTCCTTGGCCGACCAAGCAGCCCTCCCTTCCTCCTTGGCCGACCAAGCCCTCCCCTTCTTCCTCCTTGGTCAACCAAGCTCTCCTCTTCTTCCTCCATGGCCGAGCCACCAAGCACCTCCTCTCCTTCTCCATGGCTGACCCCATCTCCTTCTCCAAGGATGAAATTCTTCTTCTCCACTCCCTCCAAACCTAGCAGCCCTCCTTCCCTCCTTGGCCGACCAAGCACCCCCCTTCTCCCCTTCTTCCTCCAAGGCCGAGCACCTCCTCCTTCTTGGCCGAAATTGGGAGCAGCCCTTCCTCCTCCTTCTTGGCCGAGCATGGACAACAGCCACCTCTTCCTTTAACCTCCATTAATGGTTGGAAAAGCAGCGACTATCTTCATTATTTTGCCAACAATATTTCAATTGTTGGATGGGTAACTCCTCACCCTCTTTAATGAATTTAATTGTATTGTTTCTTTTTATGTTAAGTTAAGTTGAATGAGATAATTGTATTAGGGTTCATCACATTGATATGCATATGCATATGTTAGCATAATCTTAATCTTGCATGTAAAGTAGATAGATCCATAAATATTTTAGAGTGAAATCTTTTCCAATTAAGTTATAAAGAGCTGGCCGAGCAATTATGTTAAATTGAAATGCTAGTTCTCTTAGATAATCTTATATCTTGTTTCTTACCATAAGCTACCTATGTCTATAAGTATAATCTAGTATATTGAGTATCAAAATTACTAGGCTTATATCATGTTTTTAATTGACACCTATCTAATAAAGAAAACTTCTTGACAAAAGATAATTGTTTAAATCCTTTAGTGTAATTTGAATCGATTGTTCTCTCACCATTATCTAGGAGATGATATCTAATCAATACACATTTAGCATTCTTTTTCATAACATGTAAGATAGGACTCTTATGCGATCAGTTGTTTAAATCTGTCCCAAGTAAGATTACTTATACACTCACAATCTTAACATTTTACTAATAGAATTTCATTTGGTTGAACTTACCATCCTTCCAATCAAGATCCATGAAACCTATTGCAATTCTCCAACTAGTTCATCAATGAGAATACAAGTATTGTGTGCCTTTTTATCTCATGCTATAGCTATAATTACTTATACATTTTGATGCTTTTTACTTTGTTGTATAATAACCTTTGTGAGAATGATATTTTTTTGAATAATAGTTATTTTAGTTCAATCTGCATATAGTTGATTTATTTTCATCTATCTTATCAACTGTTTAACATCTAACTTTGATAATTTGTTTTCAAATTTCTATACTCAATTATATTAAAATAAAATTATTTTGAACAAAGACATTTTTCTGAGATTTTCATTTCACTTAGGTTATGTTGTTTGCTCATTATAAGGGATCAACTCTCATGTTAATTTGATTGAGATCTAATATTAATGTATTGTTATTCATGAAGTAATACTCATTGTTGTGATTCAATGATTCTCTTGAGTTCATTCTTAGGAATCATATCCTTGTAATTCCACCTTTATCAAGAAATTAATCATTATTATTTATTATATTCTATCTTGTAGATTCTATCTCTAGGATATTGTAGCTTAATCTTCTATCATATGCACTGGAGGAAGAATTAAATGAAATTCATGTTTGTTTAGGAGTACTCAAAAGTACAAAGAGTCTGATATAGATGTTCCTTGCCCAATTATTTCAGGTGTTGCGATTGTCGTCTCATTCCAATCAATCGTCAAGCTTCAAGTTTGGATCATTTTAAAGGTACATTTCGTACTTAGAACTTTATTGAAGTTCTATATTCTTTTAATTATATTATTTTCTTGAGCTCTATGTACAGTACGTACACCACTTGCATAGATCTTAGCATCATTAGGATTGTTTGTTATTTGGAAACTATGACATTAAGGAATAAGAACTCTTACTAACTAAGTAGTGATCATCACCTTAGTTGGAAATTGTAAATTATGCGGACATGAATGATGATCTAGATCCTCACTTCACCATAGGATATTTTCCTTAAGATTAGGGATAGACACTAGGTTAGATTCATTCATTGAATAAGTGATTTATTCAATGAATGAAACCTTGATTTTATTAGTTTCTAGATTTTCATAGTTTCATTTTGATTATTTTATCTTTCAATTTTAGATTAAGAATAGAGACCCATTCTGTTAAGCTTGATTTTTACTTATTAGAATATGTCTTAATCATCAGTTCACTTTTAGATTGAACTATAGACCTTGCTTATCTTTAGATTATGTGATTGAACCCAAATTTGTGGTGTTTAATTCATAATCCATAGCTTAGTAGATCTTGATCGGATCTTAGCTTAGAACGTCTCAATTCATCAATTAGGACGTGATGATTTATTATTTAACTTATAGTCAATTTTGATTGAACTAAATTGGAATATGATCAGTTCTGATTATTTTTAACTCATAAGGCAGTGCTTCTAAGTTGTATAACTTAGAATAGTTAGAATGGATAAATTGTAAAAAAAAGATATCACATATTAGTAGAGTCACTTGCTTATTTTGATATTTTGTGCTACGCATTCCTTGTGTATTTGAGCTTACTTCATTGTATATTTCATATAAGAGAACTTTATGTATGAAAATGAAAACTTAGAATAATAGGATAACAGTTGCCTTTAGGTCTGGTTTATGGTGATTATGGTGCACATTTGCCCCGATGGATAGGGGTAAGGTGAGATCAGAATGCCTAACATTCTCATTGGGGAGAGTGTGTTAGACTTGGGACCCGTATAGTCTTGCAGACGTGCTTGACTCCTCAGTTATTTCTAACAGTTGTCCATAGAAACAAAAGTAAAATAACTAAAAAAAATGTTGTATAAGTATTGTCTGTCTCTTCAGTCATGCAGTATGTTCAGTATGTTTGCAGATTGAGATGTATATATATATATATATATATATATATATATATATATATATATATATATATATATATGTGGGCCAGTTTGGCCAAGTTTCTGATATAGCAGTTAGTATACAGAGTTTGATGTGCAGTGGTAGTATTTGGCTATATTTTGGAATTATTTATTCAGTCAGCTATTTACTTGTATAGTTTATATATATAGTAGGATGTTAGATTTTGTTGCTATTTATATGTATCACTATTAAGATTCATTATTATGATTTGCATATTTCATTTGATCACCAGCATATGTAGGATTATATTTTACTTTCAGTACTCTTACTTACTGCACTATTTATATATATAAATATGCACATTCCTTGCTTAGTTGTTGGGGTATGCTTTTACCTCATTTATTGTTTAGTTATAGATATTATATTTATAATTATCCCTATTTCTTGTTACGCTTACTGCTCCTACTGCTTAGTTACTTTTTGTTATGTTTAAGTTAAAATGGTGACATTAATAACACATGTAAAATATTTAGCTTAAATTGTACTTAGACTTATTAAAGTCTAACCATATTTTTTTTTTGGTTGTGCCTTATCATATATGTACATATGGCAGATCAGGAGAATAGGTCAGATCCAGCGCTTGAGGATTTAGCTGCTAGCAGGTTAAGGTAAAGTGCGGCTCATTAAAGAAGATATGCTTCCACCTTCTTGACCTGCATTTGTTAAAAATGTAATAGTTATATTTTCTTATTCTTACTGTTCTGTATTTAAATATATTGTATGTGAATGAATTAATGTGGACTGTGTCTGGATGCTTCCTTTCTACCTATTTTGCACTGCTATGCTATATGTATATTTCTATTAAGTTTTGCTCAGCTCTTGATTAGTATCACGGATATGTTATTAATGTAATGTCCGTGGTACTAGTGACAACCACCTCTTAACATTTATTTGATTAAGGGGCGGCCGCCACAACTATAGCTTAAACATTAGTGAGAATAGATATACTTTAGTGCCAAATCAACCAATTCTCTATAGTTCGATAAATTCTCAGAAAGTCACACTTTCCACTTATTACTTCAGACCACATACACTTGCGTACAAGCGCAGATGTGTATTTACAGTCTGTCAGGAAACTACTAGGTCTAATAAACCATTTTTTTGTTAACTCCAGGAGTTGATTCTTAAGTTCTTCTAATTATTTGGGCGCCATTCTGTATGATGCCTTGGATAAAGGATTCGTTCCTTGAATTAAGTCAATGTTATATTCTACTTTTCTTTGAGGTGGTAACCCTGGAAGTGTTTTTGGAAAAACATTTGCATACACTTTTACTATATGACTTTCTTCAAGAGGAGTAGATTTAGCATCAGAATTTGAGAGTAAGGCTAAGATTATATGATATTTTGTTTTAATAAGTTTTTCAACCTTATTGACAGCGATACGGTTGATAACTGCACTCCTTTGACCAATGAATGTCACTTTCTGATTTTCACTATACAAATGCACTATTTTCTTAGCATAATCAATTAGAGCCTCATTTTGGCTCATCCAGCTTCCTAAGTGATTCCACTTATAATTAATTTACAATTACAGAAGACTTTTATTTCTAAGAAGTCTCCTGATAGAAAGTTAACTTTAAGCATTGAAGTAAGTTGTTCTATTGGGATTGAATATTTCTGAGCTAATTTTGATGCAATAAATTAATTTGTTACTCCATAATAAAAAAGAATTGAATATGGGTATTAAAATACTAGAATGGTACCTATAACCACATCTAGTTCCTCTCTTGCTTATTCTTGAGATAGATTGAATATTCTGGCATGTGCTGGGGTATTCCTCGTACCACTGAAATATGCCATGTTGTTTCCTCAGTTTACTGGTGGTTTGCCCTGATTTTCCACCACTGCTTTGCCTTTGTTTGGGATTTGATGCCCATTCACTGTATATGTAGCATGGAAAAATTTTAAGGGATGATTGGTTCTCCCACAACGATGACATTGGTTTACACCAGTAAAGCATTTATCTGTACTATGCACCCTTCCGTAAAGACTACATGCATTAGTTGCTCTAAGAATAGGTGCACCAGAGTTGCCTTGGATATTATGAAGCCTTCCTTGAGGTCTTGAGAACTTTTGCCTCTTTGATGAAAAATGGGGAGGGAAACCTGGCCTTTTTGTCATTCTTAAAGAATACTGCTCTTCTTGAGCTTCCATGAGCTTTGCTTTTTCCACTAATTGAGCAAAATTTAAAATTTGGAGAGGTGTAAGGATATGCTGAAAGTTATTCCTTAATCCATTAAGGAATAAGTGATACCTAATATTTTTTGTTGTTACCATCTTTGAGGCAAAACTAGCAAAGTGAGTAAATTTTTCCTCATATTCGATTGTCGAATGATTCCCTTGCTTTAGATTTAAGAGTTCTTTCCTCATTGTATTCCTAGCATACTAGGGTACAAACTTGTTTAGGAATACCTTCACAATATCTGCCCAAGAGATCTCCTCTTCTAATTTGTCCTGGAATGTAGTGGTTTTGGATGTTCTCCACCATTTTTTAGCATTTTCAGATAGTAAGTAGGTGGCTAAAGATACTTTTTGATTTTTAGAGCTCTTGGCACAATTTAATTTTTTTATATCCCTTGAATCCGCTCCTCAGCTTGGTCAGGAGTAGCCTTTCCACTGAATCTTGGGGGCAGGAGTTTAAGAAAGATTTGCATATCTTCAGTGATTGCCTTCCTTTGGGCTAAAATGGGGATTGCATTTTGGAATTATTGATTACTCATGAATTGGCACATCATATTCTTGAATGGAGCATCTGATTTTCTCCATTAATGTCAAAAGGGTAAACTACTTTTGCGTTAGGTGAAATGGTTTCGTTATGGCTAGAAGTGTTCTGATGAATAATATCATCTTGAGATTGATTGTTATTATTTTTCTGATTATGGATTTCCATAGCCCGGGGAAGTAATTAGATTATTAATATTATTAATACTATTATGCTCTCCAACTTGAAGTTTCACCCATAATTAAACATAATATACTATAGTATTTTTAAAATTTTATTTATATTGTTGGCTCTGATGAATTATTCCTTAGATTTTATCAAACTCTGCTCTGATACTAATCTGTGACGATTGGGAATTGAGTTTGAGAAATTTTAAGAAATAATTCATAGATTAAAAATATACATTTATGAAAGTAAAGAAAACAAATAATATAAATATCAATAATTACATTTAGAGCCATCTATATGAATTATACGGTTTATAACTATTACAAAAGAAGTTTAAAATTTGAAATATCTTTATTCTGCTAACTTCTCAAATCTTTGACTTTAACTTTAAAATGCAAGAAGATCTTCTTAATTATCAAAATTGATACTTAAGAAAATATATTGGAGTAGTTTCCAAGGTTGGCATTTCACATTTGTGAGGTCTTGGCTGCTGAGAAAAAGTAGAGTGTGGTGGGGCTGCTCCATTAAAGAAGATAAAATTCCTACAGATTTTGTAAGGGTTTGTAAAACCCTAAACTCATTCTAACTCTTTCTCTAAATAGTGAAATTTTGCTCTCCTCTCAGTGAATGTAGGTGTTAGTACCGAACCACGTAAATCCTTTTGTCCTGTGGCTGTGATTGTTTGCATGCAACTTTTTTTCCTTTATTTGGTTTTTCTCAAAGTCTCAAGCTTGTTCTCCGCATTGATTCATAACACTAAGAAATCCCAACACTATGATCAATCAAGCATACCTCTTTATGTTAAATTGATACTATAATGCTGGAATATATTTGTATAGATTTCAATACTTTTATGAGAGTTTTAGTTGTTTTATAAAAAGATTATTTTATACTTACAAATATATCTGAAAGCTATGAAAAAATATGAAAATAAATGGAGAATCTAAGCTTTTTTGGGCATTGTGGTATTCCCTCGTAGAATCATATAAAGCTCTTGCACATTGTGGTATTGAAAATTTTCTATTGATATTGAAAATTTTTTGGTATATAATATTATGTAAGCATATCATTTTTCTTGAACTTAATATAAATAGAGGAATGATATTTAGATCCGCTGAGGTGGCATCCAAAAAAGCCCATTCAATAAAATTTGGACATATTTCATTAGTGTATATTTATTTACATTAAAATAATATAAATATTAATTTTAAAGTTTATATTAAATGCACTAAAAAAATTTCATTGAATAGACTTTTTTAAATACCACATCAGAGGTCTAACCACATATAAATATCCCAAATGCTGAATTTATATTTTCTTGCCGCCTTCATAGCTTCCAAGAAAAAATAATATTTCGTGAGAAAAACTTATATTCGCATATATAAATTTGGACTATTCTCAAATCTAAGTGTAAATATAGTAAAATAGAAATTTTTATTTTTTTGATTGAATAGTGAAGCATCATTTTTCTATAAATTATAGGGTTTATCAACTTCATCGGAGGTGCCATGATGCATTCTTTTGTATGGTTCACTGCAATCGTCCTTCTCACATATTATCTCCTTTTTCATCTGTCCTACAAATTCAGGAAAAATCGGCTTCCTCTGCCGCCATCTCCGTCCAAGCTTCCCTTCATAGGAAACCTACACCAGCTGGGCCCAAACCTCCATCGCTCCCTTCACAAGCTGTCGGCCAAACATGGCCCGCTCATGCTCCTTCAGCTCGGCCGCGTTCCAACCCTAATTGTCTCAAGCCCAGAGATGGCCGAACAGATCCTGAGGACCCACGATGTCGTCTTCGCAGATCGCCCTGCACTCAAGGCTGCCAGAATCATCTTCTACGGCGGAAAAAGCTTGATCTTTGCGCCGTACGAAGAGTACTGGAGACAGATGAGAAAAGTCTGCACCATGCATCTTCTCAGCTCTCGAATGGTCCAGCAGTTCAAACACGTGCGGACAGAAGGGGTGGCTCTCTTGCTGGAGAGAATCACACGTGCGTCGGCTTCGAAGGATGCTCAAGTTGCCGTTCCCCTGACTAACCTCCTCTACGAATGTTCTAATGATTTGATGTGCAAGACAGTCCTTGGCGATGTAATAAAGGATGATACGAAAAAGAAGGTTCTGATTGAGTTGATTCGCAATATTAGTCCCTTGTTGGGGGCTTTCTATGCTGAGGACTTTTTCCCTGGGCTGTGGTGGGTTGATGTAATTCTTGGATTGGAAGGTCGGCTGAAGAAATACTTCAGGGGATGGGATGCATTGCTTCAGGAGATTCTTGAGGAGCATGAGCAGATGACTGGGCCTATGAGAAATGATATGAACTTTGCTCAGGTGCTCCTCTCCTTGAAGAAAGAGGGGATGCCGCTGGAAAATGATCATATCAAGTGCTTATTATTGGTAAGACTTCATTTTTTCTAAATTTTTTGCATGTCTTATACTTAGCTTAATAGATAGTACGTACTTTCGGATTTATAATGGCATGCGAAAAACTTGAAAGGTATGTGATGTAAGCCTTAGTTTTTATTTTTTATATTTTATGATTGATATAATTGATAAAGCAAATTTTTATTTCATTCAGGAGATGATTGCTGCAGGAAATGAGACTACAAGTACTTCATTAGGTTGGATCATTGCTGAGCTAATAAGAAACCCAGCCTCACTAAAAAAGGTGCAACAAGAATTAAGAGAAAATTCTCATGTTACTGCTAGAGGATTAGTGGAGGAGGATGACTTAAGTAAAATGAGCTATTTAAAAGCAGTTATAAAAGAAGCATTTCGTTTGCATTCACCTGTTCCACTGCTATTACCACGAGAGTCCGTTCAAAAACATGAAATTCAAGGATATGTAATCCCCAAACAAACACAAATATTTGTGAATGTATGGTCCATTGGAAGGGATCCTCGAATTTGGGAAGCACCAGAGGAGTTTAGACCAGAAAGATGGTTAGATTCTACTGTGGATTTTAAAGGTAAGGATATCATTTTCCTTCCATTTGGTGCTGGAAGAAGAATATGCCCTGGTATGCAATTTGCAGTAGCATCTATTGAACTTGTAATGGCAAACTTGCTTTATTTCTTTGATTGGAAGTTGCCCTTTGGGATGGAAAGCTGCAATATGGATATGAGTGAAGGTCCAGGACTTACAGCTCCAAGAAAACAAAACCTTGAACTTGTTGCAATTCCTCGTCATCTCTATTAGTGAATAATCTTGATAATATATGCAATAAAAATATAAAGATTATATATAAATTGAATAATTTGAAGTTTATTTTACATTATAAAGACTAGAAAATTTTCCCACTGTTTTACATCGTTCGATCTAATCTGATGTTTTGCATTATTTTATGTGGCGCCCCACCCCTTAATCCACAAGATTAAGCTAAGGGGTGGTGTGTCACTCTGACTCACCCTTTCACTTATTATTGGATTAGGATAAAATTCACAATCCACCTAATAAGGGAAGGAGTAAGCACAGAATCAAATATTCAGTCATTATATAAAGGTTCATACAGAGTGCGGAAATGATTTAAGTAGTAAACATCCAAGCATCACAATAGGAATAACATGGAATATAACTCAGAATAAACAACATAGTAATTCAAAACATACACTCATGAATACCTGTATTATCACATCACTTTAAAGTTTAAATAATTAAAAGCAAAGTTTCTCTTATCCTAACTTACAAGAAAATTAAACAGTAGCTCCCACTAAAGTCTCCTCCTCTAGATAAGGCTCCTCCCTGGTGCCTGATCTTCTAGCTGATATGAAACTGCTATTATCGATTTCACAATATAGGGCCCCAGTCAAAAGAAAGATAAATTTTGTTAGACAAATTGTCTAAGTATATTTTAAGTTGATAAATTTTATGTGTTTTATAATATCACCATTTAACATATTCTAAGCAATAATTAAATCAAGTAAGGGAGCAACTAGCACAACAGAACATAGAAAAAAGCTATAAATAGTATTTATAACTTTAAGCAAAAAGGAGGCTAAGACATGCCTCAAGTGTAAGCTAGACAAGGCGGGGCATATAAGTATATGTAACTGAACAAGTACTAAAAGAAAATACTACATCCTAAACATGCTGATGATCAGAAACCTATGCAGATTTAAAATATAATAAACTCAGCAATGATATATATAAATAGCAGTAATAAATTTAACATCTTAATATATATATATATATATATATATATATATATATATATATAAGCAAAATAAGGAAATGACTGACTGAATGAAAATACTGAAGCATATGCAAAACATCAATACTATATAAGAATATATGTGTACTAACTGCTATACAAAAAAAGGCTAATCTAGCCTACTGAATATCAAAAGGATCTTAGCGTCAACAAGGAGGCTAAGGTGCAAAGCTATATTCTCCTAGCATCATCAAGGAGGCATAGGCAAAATATAGGGTTTTCTCCTAGCGTCATCAAGGAGGCATAGGCAGAAAACACATAACAAATTTTCTCCTAGCGTCAACAAGGAGGCATAGGTAAAAATATAAGCAAAGTCTTCTCCTAGCGTCAACAAGGACTCATAGGCAAAATACATAACTGAGAGGCAGCTTTAACACATACAAATTTTATCTTTAATTATTTTAACTTAGCATTTTCATAAGGAATTTAAGGAGTCTCCATAATTTCCTAAAATTTTATTTATGCATCAAAGTCTTATATGATATGTCAAAAAAATATCGTACAAGGTACAAGGAATGCATAGCACACAGTCAAATAGTAAGCAAGGGACTCTACTAAGCATGATGATATAATTTGTTTTTTAATTTAACCATTATAACTATCCCAAATTATATAAGTTCAGGATCTCCAATTTCTATTATCGAGTGTAATTTAGAAGCTCAGCCTTATAAGTTAAAAAGGATTAGAGCTGATCAGGTTCTAATCTAATTCAATCAAATACGACTACAAGTTCAAATCAATAAATCATATGTCCTAGTTTTATGAATTTTAAATGTTCTATCTAAGATCTGATTAAGATTTACTAAGCTATAGATTATAGATTAAATACCACGAGATTGGGCTTAATCACATAATCCAAAAAGGATAATACATAAAATTTAGGTTTTATTTTAAAAGTAATCTACTGATTTATGCAAATCCTATTAAGCAAATTAAACTTAATGGGATGAATCTCCTATCCTAAATCTAGGGTTAAAATACAAAATAATCAAAATAAGATGCAAAGTCTAGAAATTAATAAAACTAAGGATTTATTCATTGAAAAACCCTATTTTTTAATGAATGAAATATAACTATGAGCTAGTCCTAATCTTAGGAATAGTCCTATTATGAAGTGCAAAGTCTTAGGTAAAGACTTTAGAGAGATTTTTAGGGAATTTAACAGATTTGTCTTAATAGCTGATTTTATTCACTTAAATGATTCTAATAAAGGTATAATACTAGTTTTAGTGATTTAAAAAATGACCATTTTGCCCCTACTTAAGGGTCCAAAAATATACTTTTTTGAATTAGGGTTCCAATTTGGAATTTCTTACTGCCAAATAATTCTTTACTGTCTAACATGAAGATAGACAGTAAGTACGCTCAATTTGGACAAGAAACGGATCCTATAGATTCAACTAAGATTTTGACCTAAGGGGCAATTTAGTAATTTACATCTACTGGGCCCTAAATTTTTGGGTAGTTTTTTATTGGTTACTATTCAAGGATTCCATAGAGTCCAAGAATACTGCACTCTGAGGTCAAATGGCTAAGTTATAACTATTTCAATTTCAAAGGGCAATTCAGTAATTTTGGTCGGTCAACGGGTGACAAAAATCAAAATTTTTCATTTGAAGTCTAATTTTAGCAAATTCAGTTTCTATAGCTTTCTTATAATACACTAATTATGTTGATAGGGAGTAAACCCAATATAGACTTCAAATGGTCAAGTTATGACCAAACTAAGGTTAGAGGTATTTTAGTAATTTTCTAATTTTCTAGGGTTTAGATCCTAAATATTATTTCAGTTTATTGATGACATTGAAATTCTAAGCTAGCTAGCATCTTAAATTTTTAAATTTGGAGCTGAATTGACCAAGTTATGATCACTTGAAGTCTAAGGGCATTTTGGTCATTTTTTCATAAAGTTAATTGTGGGATAAGAGGGTTGACTTTTCATCCTGGTGTACAAATAGAAAAACTAATACTACCATAGTGACGGGGCTATTCTCCTAAGTATTTTAATACCCATATTGAGTATACTTAGACAATTAGGTAAAAAGTTGTGGGGATTTAATTAGATCATAAATATCACTACGTTATACATACCCAAAAACTAATTTTTGCATTACTCTATTTGATTCATTTTATTTTTCTGAGTAAAATGAGACCTATATTGACTATGTTTGGATCATCCTACAAAAAGTTATTAAACATTTAAGAATTTTGAATGAAATAAATAAAGTTACTATTCATTTATTCAATTTGCATTAATTTACTGTTCATTCATAAAATTAAAATATATTTTTTTGTATTTATTAATTATTCTTAATCTGCATTTAATTAATATTAATCATTAATTAATTAATGATTAATTTATTATTTAATTAACTTAAATATTTAAATTACATTTAATATTAATATTATTGTTTAATTAGGATTAGTACTATTTAATTAAATGTTTAAACTTAATTAATTAATTAGTTATCTATTAATATTATTTTAATATTTATTTAATTAAGATTAAGATTAACACTAATAAATCTTAATTAATTACTGTTAATAATAGTTTACTATTTTGATTAAATTAATTATTCCTAGTTATTTAAATAAATTAATGCTAATTACTATTACTATTTAATTAGTATTAAAATAATCTTAATTATGTTCTAATTAGTTAATTATGCTAATTAATTATAATTAATATAATTAATTAACTTATTATTAATATTATATAATATTATTGTTTAATATTAATTAACTACTAAATATTAATTAATTATACTAATCTAACTATTAATCACCATTAACAACTAATTAAACATCATTAGCATTAATTAATTAATATTTTATTTTGTCAAAAAAGACATGTGCTGCCACGTGGCACACTGTGGTTGGCCACGGGAGCCGTGGCGGGTCCCACAGCTGACGCACGGTCGGGCAGCAGGTCCCACCACGACATGTGATAGCGCCCGATTAGGCGCTGCACTGCGTGTGGGCCCCGCGGTGACACGTGGCGGCACCCGATTGGGTTATTCCTCAGTCACTATGGAGCTTCGTCTCCAATTGATAGCGCGTGCGCCTAGTCGCCTCCCGACAGCTCGACCAACAGCCACTGTCGTGGTAGTACGGGGATGACATGATCTTCCCTTTCTACCATAGACCCAATGACTTGCTGGCAATGATCTCCCCAATCTGACCTCGACCGGTTGATCCCGTCTACTTCTTCCTCAGACTAACCTTTGGCGCCTACCCGAAGCCTAATTGAACTCCCAGGGTTATAAATAGCCCTGATTCTTCTCCATTGAAACCTTTGCTCACTATAGGTCTTCTCTGAAGCTCTCAATCCTCATATATTTCTCCTCTCCTACCCTATTGATTGCCTTGCAACTCCCGCCGAGCTCCTAGAGTGATCAGTGAGTGCGATCTGATGATCAGATCCCCCAAAAACTGCTAACCATCTAAAAGATCTTTAGTGGCTAGTTCTAAGCTTTAAGTCAGCTCCCTTTATCTACAAATTTGAGTTCCAAAAACTGCCTCTTCCCCATCGAGTCGAGTGAACTCGACATTAAATGAACTCAATAGGTTAGTTCTATGAGGTGTCGTAGGGTTAGTCTCCATCCTAGGAAGCTCTGGCGCGCTTCGAACCTTCTGGTTCAATCCAGACAGTCGACATTGCCATCAAAAAGAGCTAGATGTACAGTGATGTCTCAAGTGGCCACACTGGACAAGAGCACTAAAGCTTTTTCCCCATCATTTGTGATTGCACGTGTGAGCTAACCAGACCCATTGTGATCGTCCATTGGAGTTTGGGCTAGCTCTGATCAATCGGGTTTCAGCGCAGCTTAAGACTGAACCCGAGTAAGGTCCTAGCTACTTAGTGCCTCCCGTGCCAGATGGCCTTAGGGCTTCGATTAGCCTCATCATCCTGATGGTGTAGGGATAGAGCCCTAAGCTTATTAATTCCTCTGTGGGGAAAATGAGCTCCCCATAGTAAACCCTAGAAAGAGGGCTTGATCGAGTAAGGTTCCGACATCTTCGACCATTGGGCAGAGGGCTTCTGTAACAACCTTAGGTTGTCACACTGATAATATATAGCTTAATTACTCATTAATTTCAATACCATTGTTGTTAGAACATCAAATTGAGCCTATCTAGAAAATTTGAAGTCCATTGACTTCTCTAAGTCCAAAATAGCATTTTGATCAGTCTAGATGCCCTAGATTAGACCTAAACTATTTTGATCTTAGAATTAAAATCTAATTGCATTTTTGAGTTCCTCACTCTCAAATTAGCTAGGGGTGAAAGTTTGGTGCAATTTGGAAATCATGTAGGCCATAATTCACATTTAATTAAAATGGTCTAATTGCATAAAAAGGGTTCCAAACTTTTTAAAATTGAAAATATATCCCCTACTCATTAAAACGATCGGGATCCGCTGTGCGGACCGCGGGTGATCCGCAGCAGAGCTCGGGTCGTGCGACAGCGGCGTCCCGCAAATCTAGCCGTCGCTCTTATGGAACCAACGACCAAGATTAGATCCTGTGGGATCGCAGATCAGCCATCGGATCTACCCGACTGATCCTATGGCCCGTATCGCCCCTGTGATCGGCTGTTAGGATCCGAGCGATCCCAGCCGTAGGGCCATCTGATCCATAGATCAGACGGCATCCGAAGGTCTTGCAACTATGGACCTTTGTCTTCCTCTCGCCCGCACCCGAAAGAGAATATCCCCCGTATTGCCAGTTGCCTAGTCTGTCCCCCACTCCCGCATCCACCTCAGCAGGTCGTTACGACCTCCCCCATTTCGGCAAGGAACCCAATTGGGGCCTTGTGGCCCGGCCTAGTTGGAAATGAAATTTTGAGAGCTCGGCCATGGCCAGACCTCTCGGGTCCTCCCCAGCCCAATTCAATCCGCTGGAACCTTCCCCGCACTCACCTGAGGCTATAAATAGCCTCCGCACTTCTCCATTTGATCATTGCTGATCAATTGAACTAGCTTACCCTTTGCCGCCATTGCCATTTGTTCGAGCTTGCATAGGCGATACCAGAAGCTCTCAAACCGCTGATAGTGAGCTCTCCCGGTGTTCAGGATCTTTTGTAGTGTCTGAAACCTCAGCTAAGGCCAGCCAAACCCTTAGTCGATCGTCCTGAGTTCCCCCATCAAACCAGGTACCCCTATTGCTGGTTTCAAGCCAATGAGGCTCGGACCTCCCTTCCTTTGATGCGTATAGATGCGTATTGTAGTTTTGAACTCACAGCTATCGTAATCGAGTCCTAAGCTAACCCCGATCGGTCAAATCGATCGATCGGGCAAAGTCCCTTAAGAAACTCCTCGAGTGAGTAAGGTCGCAGCGTTTCATCCCACCTCAGGCCCTCAGACCAGGGGGCCTCGATCCGTCTCACCTCCTTGAAGGTGTAGGGATCGAGCCCTGGGTCTGGAATGGCCTCTGTGGGGAGAATTGTCTCCCCACAGTAGCTCCATTAAGGGAGCCCTCGGGTGAGTAAGGTCCGGCCGATCCAGACCACCTCACAGGGGGCTTCAAGTTTCTATCGGTGCGTATCGGCTAGGGGATTGATTCTTGATTGACCCGAGGTCAAGGCATGCGCTCTAAAAGGAGAATTTTACCTTCTAGGGTTTCCTGGATCGACTTCTGTCGAGAGGAGTCAGGGCGGGGACGAAGACCCTGTGCAGGTCGGGTCAGCCCGTGACCCGCGCGGTGTGACAGTCCCGGGTCCTCGGGCCCCGGTCGACCCATGCGGTTCGGCTAATGGGCGAGCCCGTTTTAAATAAATTCGATTAATTGGATTTATTTTCCTTAAGGAAAATAATCAAATTAATCAAATCATAGAAAAATTTAATTGGAAAAATACATAATGTATTAATTGAATAACTTTCAATCAGTTAGTCTAAACCCTATGATATCATATATGAAATTGATCAAAAAATTCTCAGAAATCTGAATATAAAATAATATTGAACATCTAATGGTTAGATTTTCCATTTTTACCTAACTATTGCAAATCTTGGTTAGGGTTGAGTAGCAATTATACTTAACCAAATTGCATGTTTAGGATGCCATTAGTCTCCTTATGAAGAGTAGAATGAAAATGCTAAGTGACATATTTTTTTGATCTCTGTATTTCAATGTATGCCATAATCTTGTTAAGCCATGATTAGTGAAAACTAGGGTTTGTAGATATTAAATCTTAGCAAACTTAGTCTCTAATTAATTGAATGATTAAATAGAATTTATGTGCCAATTTATATGAAATTCTAATGGCTAGATTTGTAATTAGGTGCTAATCCTTTTAGATTGATTTAGGATTTGATTAACACTAATTACTTTTTGTTTTTCTAAAATTTTTTACTAATATGATTTATAACAGTAAGTTAGATGTATTAAAATCATATATACAAATTTATGATGAATAAATTGAATAAATCTAAAATTGGGAACTTAAACCTCTTAATTAACCTTAAGAAGTCTTAAAACTTTGATCAAGCTATTAAGACTTGATCTAGGTCTAAGATTGCCACCAATAATACATCCTTTATTCACTGATTTGACTTGTATTTATAAATAAAAAATTGATCTTAATTAAGCTTGAGTAAGGGGTTGAACCCTAACCAATTTGATTAAGATCCAAACTCTTAAATCCTTATTTAAATTGACTTGATTATAAGATAATGAAATTGACATTATTCCAATAATGCATTTGATTTGGTATTGATCTTAAACATTTGAATTAGACATATTAAGGTGTTGATAAATCTATGTGATTAATTAATTTAAATCTAACCTTTTGATTCTTGATTTTCTCCTAAATAAGGCTACTAGCATAAAGAGATAATATAACTAAACTGATTTGATAATTGATCTGACTCTAATAACATCCTTAATTTAAATCCCATAATCTTAGAATAAGATATGATTAGATGACTTAATCATCTGATCTGATCACTCTAAACCTAACTATTACATATAACCTAAAATATTAGCTTTAGAATTAAGGGTGTGAGATCTTGAGTATCTCAGCATAAGACTGTTTCTGAAATATTTTAAAGATCTAAATCTAAACATATATTGCGATAGGAGTATTTTGTACAACTCATTGAGGTAGAAGCTTAGATGATCCCTTAATCTTAGAAGTTGATCTTAATCCCTCGTGGTAGGAATCACTTGAGATATTAGAATGACACTTTTCCTTATGGTCAGAACTATATTTAGTGATCTTGGATCACCCTTTTTCTTGGAGCCTTGTATAGGACTTACCTATTTAGCATAGGAATTAATAGTTTTGATAAATCCTTGCTGATTAAATAGAGTTTTTGAAACTAGGCCATTGGTTGGTGTAGTATGGTATACCCATAGTACTGGTTTTCTTCAGTTGTATTCATGATTAGTTGATTCACTCCAATGTGGACTTATGAGCAGGTGCTATCCCGAGGGATTAGACGAATACAGTCATGTTAGAGTAAATCTCCCAAGACTAAGAGTGTATTAAACAGGGACTCGTTCCTTAGTTTAATTGAAATACAAATCACCAACGGGCGATGCTTCATAGCGAAGACCGCTTCAATAGGTGTGGCTTAAACAAATATGTAATTAGAGTCACCTTCTTTGAGACACTAAGTGTGATTGTGAGTAGGGCGTCTTAATAACTTAGCTTGAAATACAAATCGCCAATGGGCGATGCTTCCTATCGAAGACCGTTTTGTTAGGGTGGCTTAATCAAACTAATTGATAAGAACCACATTTATTGCAAACGTGCTAAATATGTGTATATAATCATCCCATCTAATGATCTTTAAGTAAATCCTCAATTTTAACCAATTATCGATCTAGAAGCTAGGAGACAAAATCCTTTTAGCAGGAATTTGCACAATGCAGACCTTGAATTCATCATTTGTATTTAAAGCTTTATGGATTTCCAAATTTTTCCTCATATAGAATAAAAATATGGGCATAAACATGAGCTTGAGCATTTTAGTGGTGACATATGAGTATCAATGACAAATTATGGGTTACGGAATGTTACATATATAGACTAAGGAATTTCAAGATGCATCGGCATCACCATACTATCTTTCCAACTGAGTGTATGTACACATTAGACTGTACGATTCATAGCCCTTCAATGATAGTTCTGTTACACACCATGGCATACTGTATTGTGACATATTTGGGTGCATCCTTCCAGTGACATATAGTATAGCATTGGACATTCCACATTAATTTTTAAGCATTTGATATTTTCGTTTACTCTTAGTATTCAGTTTTGATGCAGTTTTACCTTGCGTAGTCTTTACAATTTCAGTTGCATAGTGCCTTTATTATTACTTTCTATAGTCATGTTTACTTTACTGTCTATTGTATTTACTTTAGAACTACTTAGTAAGTTGTTATGTGTTAGACTTCTTGTCTAACATGGGATACTTTTGGGATCCGACAATTTGCTAGATCTTGAGCAGCTTGTGGAGATAGGGCATTAGGACTTATAGGGGATCCAGGAGGAGTACATGGAGCCTTAGTGGATCAGTCTTCCACCTTTTACTTACTGCTTTATTTTTAGTACTTCAGATATACTTTACTTGTCATCTTTTAAATCAGTTTGTAATAATTCTGGATGTATTTTACTTTTCTTTTCTGAGACGAATGCTTACTACTGCTCTGTGATGAATGTATTCTTGATGTTTTGCTTTAGCTTCTACACTTTGTTATACTACTATACTTATTATTGTGATATGATCAGCATACTGGAAATGCTAATATATTGATAATATATATTGGATTCATATTTACTTCTTTAAATCTAATGTACATGTTAGTCTAATACTTAAGACAAGTACTCTATTCTTATCTTAAGTATTGACTCTCGATCCTACTTTTAAGTCCGAGTCAGCAGCCTTCAGTGTGGCTCAGTCTCTTAGCCTATTCGGGGAGATGCTGTAGTCAGTTGTTCAATTTCCCCGAGTGGCGCACCGCTCCGCTGTCGATCTGATTAGTTATACTTGTCTTTTGTGCGCAGCGACAAGGCGGGCGCTACAGCTTCTATGTCCAATCGATGCATCTTCGTCCAAGGATGGTGCAACGATCAAATTCAGGTAGCGGCTTAGACTATAGGTGGAGAATTCAGCGACCTAAACTAACCTTAGTCGTCTGTTGGGGGGAGAAGATGAAGAAAGCAAACAATGTTGGGCTGGGTCAGACTCAGACCCACACCTTTTGAATATGGGTTGAAATAATTAGCCAGTTTTATGATATTAAAATTCTGAAGGAAAACCAGCTAATAATTTAAATCCTATGATGCTTTAATTAAAAACATTCTATTTAAATTAATGAAATAAATTTTCCAATATAGATCTAAATGGCATGATCCAATATATCATTTTGATCAAAAAAATGTAAAGAACATTAATTTGAAATAAAATCTCACTTTTTATAATTAGAATTTCTAATTTAGCCTAATTACTCTAAAAACTGAATTAGTGAATATTAAATTCATTTCTTGACTAAATTGCATGATTAAGTTCTCTAAATGTTCATAATTTAAAATATTTTTGAATGTGTAAAATCGCTAATCACCTATTAATCACCCTAATTATTGATTAAAGCCTAATTAATTCCCTTAAGCTATGATCTATGAAATCTTGATATTAATCATCTCCATATTCTTTGTAGAACTCATTGATGAACTTAAACATTAATTTCATAGTCTAATTTTATTAATCACCTTTCATAACTGTAGAAATGGATTTATATTAAAACTTGTTGATTAAGATGTAAATTCTTTCATTAGACGGCAATGAGCTTATTAGGATTAATTAGAATCAAATTGGAACCATAAACCTTGAAATACTAATTTTATCTTTAGGGAGGGGCATTTTGGTCAGGTTTAAGAGCCTTTAAACTCTAGAATTCTAATTAAATGATTTTAATCAGTAAGATAATAGCTTAGGATCATTCTATAAGCTTTTGTACTTGAAGATTGGATCATAAATGCTAAATCCTAATTTCTTCTTAAAATTCACTTAAGGATCTTTAAGAAACTTAAGGTAAGTCTTAGATCTTCAAAGCTTTTAGTACTTAATAAAACTTATGTTATCAAGTAAATGATTCAATATTGCGGAATCAATGATTTTATAAATTACATCAGAGGGGTGATTAGTTGCACAACATTTGGCCATAAGGATAGACATCCAAAGAGAGTTGGAAGTTCTGAATTTCCACCATAATTCAAGAGATAAAGCCTTATGAATATCAAAAATATTTCTAATTCCAAGACCACCTTCATAAAGGGGAACAAGATATTATCCCAAAAAGTTTAAATAAGCTTAGAACCATTATTATTGGACCAAAGAAATTTGTTAAATAATTTTTTTTCAACACACCTTGGGTAGGAGAAGTAGCTTCAAGCCAAAATAAATGAATACTGTTGCGAACATAATTTATAAGTGTCAAATGATCACTTTGTGATAGAAATCTATGATCCATCCCATAAGCTTTCTATAGATGGAATTATAAAGGTCTATAAAGATAGCATGGGATTTGTGATCTATAAGAATTAGAATTCCCAAATATTTGAAAGGAAATTCACCTTTTTTGAATTCCAAAGAATTAGCTATCCTATTGCCAAGTTATAAGGAGCTTTCTTATCAATATAGAAGTTGAATTTATCAAGATTAATATTTAAACCAGAGTATTTTTCGAGGGGGTTGAGGAGAGTTTTAAGTTTAGTTAACGTTCTCTTGCCACCATTGAAGAAAATAATAAGATCATCTACATAGGCCAAATGGGAGATTAAAATTTTACCACCAAAGTTGAAATGTAAAGTACGATCTTGAGAAAATTTGAGGTTTATAGTGAAATACCAACAGTTAAAAGCAAAATGGAAAAGAATAGGGGAAAGTGGATCCTTGACAAAGCCCCCTATAAGATTTGGAAAGCCACAAGGAGCACCATTAATTAAAATAGAGAACTAAATATTGTCTATAGGGTTTCTGATTTTATGAATGAAAGAATTATCAAACCCATAAGACAATAGAACTCTATAGAGAAAGCTCCAATCAATTTTATCAAAAAAACTTTTTGCAAATCAAGTTTAAGAATGAAGTTATGGCATTTTTTTTTTAAGATTGTGGAAAAGCTCTTAAACAGCTAAGATGTTATCATGAATCTGATTACCGAGAAGAAAACTTAATTGATTGGGATCAATCAATTTAGGAAGAATAATTTGAAGTATGTTGGCAATGATTTTGGAAGTTATTTTATTAATAGACATACACAAACTTATAGGTCTAAATTTAGACCATCAGTTACTAGACTTCTCTTTGGGAATAAGAGATATCGAGGTATGAGAAGAATTTGGTAAATGAACATTACAGAAAAATTCTTTAATGCCATTACATAAATAAACTTGTCCCAGAAGGAAGTAAAAAGTATACCAGGAAAACTATCATAGCTAGGGCAATTGTTATGCTTCAGAGATTTGATTACTTCCCAAATTTCATCATCATTTGAAATAATATTAAGTGCCGCATTTTCCTCCACCGAAATGCGCTAAGGAGGAGAAGCCAAAGAGTCAATGGAAGAAATCTTGTAGTAGAATTCTGAATATCTTCATTATTATTAGTATGGCCAACCGGGTTACAGATAATCAGATGTTGCTGCTTATTAACCCAATTATGATAAAATTTTGTATTTTTATCCCCTTCAACCTTCCGCTGAATACTGATATATATATATATATAACCAAGACTTAAGATTTAAATCTTAATACATTCGATTGCAAAGATTTTCTCAGTACTTGGAAAATAAAAATTGGTGTACTTAAATAACTAATGCTCTCTTTGCAATTGAGTGTATTTCCACCATAACTAAAATATATATATACATAATTAAAGCTTGAGACAATAAAAAGCTAAGTCCTTAACGCACCCAAAAAAATTATGATTGAATGCCTAACAATAACAGCATCTCAATTTCAATTAATTTTTTTTTAATACTCATAAAATTCTAGTTTCAATACATAAGTAAGATCACAAATTGTAATCAGACATTCATAAGTTTCTTAATCTGAATTGATCAAAAATGATTAACTATAAGCCAATTCTATGATAAATATAGTATGAGTTTCTCTGGTCATTTTTTTCATAAGCATAAATAACTCAAACAATATCTACTAATAGACTTGTCGAGGTAATGCAATAAGTTCAAGTTTTTGTTTTCTTGGAGCAGTAATCCCTGAAGTTTCACTCAAATCCACATCACATCTTTTCATGCCAGTGGGCAGCTTCCAATCAAAGCAATAAAGCAAGTTAACCAATGCAATTTCAATGGCAGCTATCCCAAATTGTATGCCGGAACATATTCTTCTTCCTGCGCCAAAAGGTAAGAAATGAAAATCTTGTCCATTATAGTCCACTGTGGAGCCAAGCCATCTCTCTGGCATGAATTCTTCTGCTGCTTCCCAATTTTGAGAATCCCTTCCAATAGACCATGCATTCACAATAACTCTTGATTGTTTAGGGATTACATATCCTTGAATTTCACATTCTTGAATGCACTCTCGAGGTAGTAGCAGTGGACCGGGTGGATGCAAACGTAAGGTTTCTTTTATAGCTGCTTTTAAATACCCCATTTCACCTAAGTTTTTCACCTCAATTGGCAGTCCATCTGTAACATGAATTTTTTCTCTTAACTCTTGCTGTACTTTTTGCATTGATGTCGGGTTTATTATTAGCTCAGCCATGATCCAATTTAAGAAAGTGCTTGTGCTATCACTTCCTGCAATGATTATATCCTAAAACAAAGAGCAATTGTGCCAACTAGTAAATCTATAAGAAAAGAAAGAAAAAATACATTGATTAAAACAAGTAAAGTATACACAATCTCATTTGTTTTACATTTGTTATTTCTTATATATATATATATATATATATATATATATATATATATATATGAATCCACATTTGTTATTTCTTAAAGATATTGTGAAAACTATCACAATATTGTAACTATCTAAAGATAAAATAGCGAATCCACACTTGGAAACTACTTTGTAATAATTCTTTCCTAGAAGCAGCTACTTTGAAGAAGAAGTCAACAAAATTCAAATATCTGAAGGCTATAAATAAAGTGAATCAGCCAAAATGTGTTCCAAACATAGCCTGTACAACAATTCATTAAGAATTTGACATCCTCAAATCTTTAATGAAGGAATCTGAAAACATTGATAAAACCTCATTTGAGAGCACAACTCACAACATTCAACCCCTACATGCACCATACTTAAAGAAGAATAAAAAACTTACTTAGCACCACTAGACAAAAACTGCATAGAAGAATGATATTTAAGGACCTTGGGACTAAAGCTCACCTTGCATTTAATTGGATTCAAACAATATTCAGAAAGCGGCATTCTTATTCTTCCATTCTTAGGGTAACATTTCCAACACTTAGCAGCCATAAACTTCCTGAAATTACAAACTTTAAAGGCTAATTATATGATCGCACACTTTTGTGAGAGTGTGTCAGGTGTTTGGGTGAGCATAAGCAGTAGGCTTCAAGATGGATTAACACTAGGATCCGCCCTAGTGCTTGAGCACACTTGGCATGACAAATCACATTCATAAGGTGCCTAGGCATCTACCTCTCTAAGAGATCAGCTGAATCAACACTCATGCGCACAAGATCTCAGTTCTTAACTTGCATAAGCCTTGCTGACACATAAGTGCACCAGAGCATTTGGCTCTCTCTCTCTGCTTAAGCTAAGATGGCACCCAAGGGCACCTTGGCACTTGGCCCTCTACATGCCAATTTTTGGATGTGGTTAGGCACGCCAAAGTGCCCAAGCCCAATGAAAGGAAGCCCTCCAAAATTCTTGATAGGGATCTAGTGCCTCTACGTTCCCAAACAAGCTTCTAGCTTCTCCTTTGGAAAACTATTGGTTAGTATATCCAACCCATTCTTGCTTGTGGGCATCTTATCTAGCTACATCATCTTCCTTTCTAATACATCCATGGTCCAACAATATTGCAAATCGATGTGCTTTGTTCTGAACTTGAAGGTGGCATTTTTTTATAGTTTTATATCGCTTTAGTTCTCCATGTACATCACACACTCCACTTGATTTAGGATCACCCCTTTATGAAAATTCTTCATTTATATCAATTTTTTGTAGCATCGGTGATTATAAAATCTTTAGCCTCAAATGATAATTGGCCAACACACCTTTGCAATTTTGATTGCCATGATATAGCTCCTCCTGCAAAGAAAGTTAAAAATCTCAAAATAGACTAGTCAGTGAACATAACAATCACTAAGTCACCTTCTCCAAGAACAACCCTACACCATATGCACCTCTCAAGTATCATAAAATCTGTTTGATTGAATTTTATTGGGTACTTCTAGGATTTTAAAGAAATTAACCACACACAAAAAGTGCAATATACTTAGTCTCTGCAAACTAAAGTGCACCTGAGACCAATAATCGAATTATATAAAAAGTATTACAACTCATTCTTCTCTGCAAAACTTGAGGGAAACCTATCTTCCATCATATTAAAGTTTTCATCAAGATGCATGCTTACTACTTTGGTATTGCTCTTATATAAATTTAACATCTTGAGCATGTTCTCCAAGTGGTCTTCTTGTGATAGCTTCAATCTTTTCTTACTTCTATCATGGCTTACTTTCTTACTCTAATTTTTCTTTGTAAGGACTAAGGTTTTCATCATCTTCTAAATGCCCTCTGATGAACAGATAATGATAGATGACATCTATCTATAGATTGATCATTCATAAATGAGTGAAACTTCATGTATCTTTACCTCGATGCCTATTTAAACCCATACAAGCTTATTTGTAACATACATAACTTATTCTACTTTCCTTTGGCTTTGAATCCCTTAGTTGCTCCATGTAGATTTATTCATCTAGATCTTCATAAAGAAACACAATTTCAACATCCAATTTCTCCAGCTCTAGGTCAAAACACACAATCACCCTACCACTTTAATATATGACATCTTAGATAAAAAAAATATCTCATAAAAATCAATCCCCTTATTTTGTTCAAACCCTTCACAACTATTTGAGCCATGTAGTGTAATCATTCATCACCCATTCGTTACATAAGAAATTCACTTACATTTAAGAGCTTACTTTCTCAAAGACAACTCTACCAAACTAGAAGTTTTTCTATCATTGAGCAGTTACAGCTTCAATTACATCACTTCCAACAGTTTTTTTTTATCTTTGATTGAGATGGCTTCTTGGTATATTTTGGTCTCATTTCATCAATAATGATTAACCCAACTTTTATATAAATTTTGTTAGTAAAAATCTGCATTTTTGGATAAAATCTTTATCACTTTAAGTTATTTTTATGTGTTTTTATGTTTTCTAGAACAAATGACAAAGTTGCGCATGAGGGAAACATTAGTAAGTATAAAAGGATCTTTTGGAACTCCTGTAACAGTCCGAATTCTTAAGCACCAAGGTATTGTTCGCTTTGGCCAAAAATGTCTCACAATTTTGCCCTCAGAAGATAACTTCCCAGCAGGTCACCCATCCTGGGAGTGCTCCCACCTGAGCACGCTTAACTTTAAAGTTCTTATTAGGAACTCCACTGTTATCTGAAAAGACGTCTTGATGTTTAAGAGTTTCACTTATTACTACTTAAGTGGGTTATCACAATCTCCCCAACTTAAGTAGCTGACGTTCTCGTCAGTATCCACACACAGATCCAAGAACCATCCATTGGGTAGATAGAACTAGAGGTGACCCCTACAGGCCCAAGAGATACCCACAACCATATAGCACCTTAACCATCACGAGTTCAAGAGGCTGCTCACATGAAGTGATACTTTGCCCTGTATAACACTTAGCTCCTATCTGACACCCTATGGTTTGCTCTGATACCATTCGTAACAGCCCAAACTCTTAAGCATCAAGGTATTGTCCGCTTAAGCCAAAAATGCCTCACGATTTTGCCCTCAGAAGATAACTTCCCAGCAGATTACCCATCCTGGGAGTGCTCCCACATGAGCACGCTTAACTTTGGAGTTCTTATCAGAAACTCCACCGCTATCTGAAAAGACGCCTCGATATTTAAGAGTTTCACTTATTACTACTTAAGTGGGTCTTCACAATCTCCTCAACTTAAGTACCTGATGTCCTCGTCAGTATCAACACACAGATCCAAGAACCATCCATTATGTATATAGGACTAGAGGTGACCCCTACAGGCTCAAGAGGTACTCACAACCATATAGCACCTTAACCATCATAGGTTCAAGAAGCTACCCACATGAAGTGGTACTTTGCCCTATATGACACTTAGCTCCTTATCAGACACCATATGGCCTGCTCTGATACCATTTGTAACAGTCCAAACTCTTAAGCACCAAGGTATTATCCACTTTGGCCAGAAAGGCCTCACGATTTTGCCCTCAGAAGATAATTTCCCAGCAAGTCACCCATCCTGGGAGTGCTCCCACCTGAGCACACTTAACTTTGAAGTTATTATCAGGAATTCCACCGTTATCTGAAAAGGCGCCTCGATGTTTAAGAGTTTCACTTATTACTACTTAAGTGGGTCATCACAACCCCTAAGAGGGAAAGAAAGCCCTAGCATCCAGGGAAAGAATCTTAAGAACTTTTGTGGAAAGGGCATGTAGCAAAGAAAGAGGAAGTTAAAAAGTAGCACCAAGGAGGAAGTTCATAAAACATGTAGGAAAGAAAGTATATGAGAACTCATAAGTTATTCCTTTAGTATCGTATTTCTAACATAGTTCCTATTTTATTCCTTTTTCTTGTAAGAACCAAATGAGTCTCTTGTACTTTATTTGCATTTCTCTTTGTAATTTATTTATAATGGCAGCCTAAACCCTCTCTTTGGGGAGAGTTAGGCTGAGAACTATTGTATGTGAATATCTTTGTGCATGAATGTCATGCTTCAATCCTATGAAATTTACTTAACATTTTGTGTTGAGAAATTCTTGCATCCTTTATGAATGAAAGAAACAAACATTAAATGAAAACATTCTGAAGTATATTTTGAATATATAAATCTTCAAAGAGCTTGATGCTCATGATTGGACTTGAATAAATAAACTAGAAGCATGTTCATCGTGAATAAGGTGACATAAATTCATAGAGCTTCATGCTCGTTTATTTGCTTAAGATCAAGAATTAAATGAATTAGAGACATGAATAAAATCTTAAGAAATCCTCAGAACTGCATTGCTCAATTTAGGACTTACATAAGAAAAAGATGTATGTTAAATCATGAACAATGTGACATAAATTTATAGAGCTTCGTTGATCATTTCCATATTTAGGTTTAGAAATTTGATGTATTTGAGCTGAAGGAAGTTGATTAATTAGTTCACAGAGCTTCATGTCTCGTTCTTGACTTAAATACAAAAACTCGACGCATGTTAGTCATGAAAGAAGTGACACGAGTTCACAGAGCCTCATTACTAGTTTCTCTAGTTAAGTTAAGAATTTAATGCATGTTAGCCATAAACAAGTCAGTATTTTGTGATCTCAGAAAGTAATGTAAATTTTTTCCCTTGGATGCGAGGGTATACACAAAAGAGGGGTAAGAAGCAAAGCACAACTCCTCATGATCACGAAGTTATCTATGTGCTTAATGCAAACCACAATGAGTTCCATGTAGCACTAGGTAGGGCGAAAATTTGATTAAAGAAAACACATAACTACAAGCTCTTGATTATTAAGACAATAAGAAATTAAAATGGAAACTGATTATAAATTTGGATTGTATACAATCGTGCACGAGACTTTTACTAACCATATGTTTAAGCTTAACAATCTCCAATTTCATTTAAATTGATCCCAACAACTAAGTGTAGACTTAGTTTACTCATTAGGTCTATCTACATTTGCGATCATTCAAATATTATTTGAAGAATAAATAATTTAGTAACTATACACATTGTTCCCTGAGGACGATAAAATCTAAAATTCACCAATTCTTATATTACTTGACGATCACGTACACTTGCTTGCAATCACAGACGAAATATATATTTACAAAAAGTTCTGTCAAATAATTATAATATAATCCTTAAGTGAGTACCGATTAGAAAGTTATTGATGCCTTGTTGATCATCTAAAAATTGGTCTACCTCCTTATGCTTCGTTAGCTGCATCTTTTGTATAAATTTGCCCATCTCTATATCCATCCACCCCATCATCACCATGGTGCTTAACTTCTTTCCCTTGACCAAGAATTACTCTCTATGCAAGTTTTAGTTATAGCTCTATTAAGTCACTCACGGACTACTTCTCAACTAGTCTTTTAATATGGTGAATGAATTAATCTTTAAACCTCCAAAACATAGAACTTGTAGCCATAAACTTCTATACCTAGCTAATGAATATACAATGCCTCTTCTTCACATCAAGCTTAATCTCTTATTTTTAGGTATATCCACACTAGCACCCAAATACTTTTTTTTTAAAAGCGATCTTGACATAGATTTATTAAACACAAACAAAAAGATACAAAATAGGACTAAGAGGTTACAACATCCTAAATAAAACTAAATCCTAAAGCTATGCCCAAAAAAGGGAACCAGTGTATAACCTAAAAAATCCCCAATAAGTAAAAAGAAAGACAGAAAATTCAATCAACAAACACAAGACGAGCTGCCAGCGAAAGATGAACCAACAATCATGTGAGCTCTTACGCTTCAAGTTATGATAGATAGTCAGAGGCATAATATGAAGCCAACTCTGCCTAAAAATGTTGTCAAAAATCAATGAAGTAAGAGAGTATAATACATTTCCCTTTGTAACCACACCTAATGATGAATATCAAACTCTAATGGCACACGCTCCGGATTGATCGTAAATAATTTTTGAAGGTTTAAAATTCGAAAATTTATATAAAATAAAATAATAGCTTAAAATCGAGAAATTTTGGTATGAGTGTGTTTGTCTCATCAAAATATACATTGCATCAAGTTTTGTAAATTTTAGAAATCATAAGACAGAAAAATGTGAATAATTTTTTGAAATTATTTATTTTAAATTTCTGAACAAATTTTCTCTCCTCTACTGCCCCCCACTCACGGCAATCCCTTGCCCGCGTGCCCTAGAGAATGCGCGGGACAACGACATGGTCGTGCGGCGCACGATTCTCGCTCTCTTCGACAAAGAGAGAGAAAGATGAGAGAAAATTAGAAAAAAATAAACTTTTATTTATTTTATTATCTTTATTTTCTAATTAATAATAATAATAATTATTATTATTATTATTATTTTTATTAATGATAAATAATATATTTAAATAATAATATTATTATTATTAACAATATTATTTTTATTAATGGTAAAATTATTATTACTATTATAATAATAATAATTATTATTATTATTATTATTTATATTTTTGCAATTTCCATTATGTCATTTTAATTTTGTAATTATTATTATTATTATTATTATTTTTTGTAATTTATATTTATTTTATTATTTTTTTATTAATAATAATAATATTATTATTATTATTATTATTATTATTATTATTATTTCTATTTTTTGCAATTTATATTTCTATAATTTTAATTATGTCATTTTAAATCTTATTATTATTAATATTAATTATAATATTATTATTATTATTATATAAAAGAGAATGAGAGAGAGAAATGAGAAAGATGTATGAAATATGATAAAATAAAGATAAGAGAGAGTGAACAAAAGAAAGAAAGAGAAATAATAGAGTGAAAAAGAGGGAGATTATTTCTCTTATATATCATTATAAAATTATTTTGTTTTCATTATTACTATATTATCATTATTAATATTTTATTTATATTATTATTATTTTCTTATGTAAATTTTATAATATTATTATTTTATCATTTAATTCACAAATGATAAAATAGCATTATTTAAAATGGTAACTTATTAATTATTGAGTAAAATTGCTAAATAAGCAAATACAAAATTTGTGCAAATATACTTGACTTTTGACTTTGACATATTTATTATTCACAATAAAAAAAGGTATCAGATCTCTTTCTTTACTCTTATTTTAAATGTTTTTCGCTCAGCATCACGCATGTTGAGAAAAGTGCTTTTAAAGTTACACAAAATGACGTATGAAAAGTTGGATAACTAAGTAGTTTGGGTTTATTATTGATGTATTTTTAGTCTGATTAGTCAATTATTAATATTGGGTGTCCGATGTCAATCATAAGAAGTCTATACTGATAAACTTTTGAGAGAGAATTTATAGAGAGATTATTATGTAATGTTAAATTGAAATCCCATTTTCCCTAATTTTGTACTTGCCCAACAAAGTTATATTTTTGTGCCTGATATCAAATGTTAAAATTTTATATTTATTTTTGTGATAGCTAATATTTTTATGCTAAAGTTTTAATGCAGTTCAAATAGGTTTTGCAAGGATAAATTATAAAGCTCTTTATTTCCTACAAAATTTATTGATTATTTTGCTTATTATATAATAATTATAAAATTGATACTCGTTAGTACTTAATTTCACAACTAATTGGCATTCAAATGCTCGTACTTTTGAAATGTGCTCAGATCATGAGCTCATTCAGATCTTAGAATAAATGTTGTAAAGAGTGCAGGAATGATGCTACTACTTCTGCTTTCTAATTTTTTAATTATGTAATTAGTATTTTAAGTTTTTATCTTAAAATCTTTATTTTATTAAATCCATGCAATATAACTTTTTTGTAATGATGAATTAATATGAATGAATGAATAAATTCTTACTCATATCATATATTCTCTTTAACTTACCCTATATAATACCGTGGCAGAGGATTACCAATAATAACTCAATGTTGTTAATTAGTAATTAGCATTCAAATAAACTTGTAAATGCTTCCATTAGTCTCCAAAGGGTGTTTAGAGCAAATCTAAAAAATTTAGAATAATTTGGAGCTAAATTGAATATTTTGATTATTTTAATATATTTATCCATTTAGAAATTTTGATAATTATTTTGATATATAAATCAAAATCATAGTTCACCATTGAACTTCTCACCCCCAAATAAGCTAGAGGTGAAAATTTAAGAAATTTTGGAAGTCATCAAAATTTTCCTAATATTTTAATATATCTTAAATACACAAAAAACTAAAATAATTAATAAATCTCCGATTAAA
Organism: Gastrodia elata; assembly: GCA_016760335.1. Lineage (NCBI taxonomy): Eukaryota > Viridiplantae > Streptophyta > Magnoliopsida > Asparagales > Orchidaceae > Gastrodia > Gastrodia elata. The sequence goes on from CM028672.1 coordinate 62,437,653, forward strand.
ATTATGACTTCATTTTTTAGTTCCTCACCCCCAAATAAGCTATGAGTGAATTTTTTAAATTTTTTAGAGCTCGTTTAATAGCCAAATTTTAATTACTAAATTGTATTAAATATAAATATTTAAATAATTAAATAATTAAGCAAGTGGGGCCTGTCACCTTTAATCAGGCTGAATCGATAGATCGAGCAGCTAGATCAGGGCCATTTGATCGCTCCCACCCCGATCAGACAGCCAGGGGCCAGCTTCCCCATGTGATGGCTGCGTGTGTGGCATGCCGGCCTTGACTTGCCGCACACGCAGGCCAATGGGAGGGACCCTCGAGCTTATCCACCGATCATTAATCCCATGCTTGCTTTACCTTCTTATATAGGCGATTACAAGTCTAGATTTTATCAAAAAGATATCAAATTTTGACTAAATGACCCCAGCTATCTTCGTCCCAAACTCGATCGCGACCTTCTGACATCAAACCCTAAGGTACCGTCTACTCTTCAAATTTGTTTCAAATTCTTTATTATATGACTTGCTTATTTATTTTAACTCATTGTAATTTATTATCAAGACTCAATTGGGCTCGATCGAGCTCGATTGGAACTCAGCTTCGCCAACGTCAATAGTAACCAACAGTAGGGTTTTATGACCTTGATTTAGGGCATCGTGATTGGAGGGGCTAGAGTGCTCCTCTGATGGGGGTTTTAGTATTAATTGAAAGGTCTTAGAGGGACCTTTGGATTTGTATATAACGCGTCACCAGAGGTGGCCGGAGTTAGAAGAATTTGGATGCCCTAGCTCCGACCATTCCGACTTTCACCAATCGTTCCGTACGGGCCAGGTGAGGTCGGGCCCAACCCGCGCAACCCGTGCATGCTGTAGCGCCTGACTCTTGAATAGTTGGGCGCTATGACATGCTGCAGCACCCGATTCTCGAGATTTCTGGTAACGTAGTGCGCATCAGAGCTTGAGTCTCGAGATATCTGGCACTGTGGTACGCTATAGCACTTTTCTCTCTGAAGGTAAGATGCCATTGCGCGCCACAGCGCGCTATAACATGCTATAGCATTCAATTCTCCATAACTTCATCATTTTTATAATATGCTCACTTCAGAGCTGAAATGACATAAAATACACTAAAATATGTATTCTAAAAATAAGGGGCTCATCACTTATTGTCAATTCAATTCCTATGATAATTGGATCATTTAAATATTAACTTTGTACCAATTGGTATTATTTGGCAATTTTTTGCATTTCTAGCATCTTCTTATGAATCAATGGGAATCTTGTGTAATAAATTCACGTATTATTTACCTCCTAAAAACCTATGATAAGTAGAGTTTAATTTATTTTGATATTTAGATGAACCCTAGAAACAATCTATCTAAAGGGATTAAGTGAATGTAGATTCATTGAATTGCTTAAAGAAAATCTCAAACTCTATGAGTGAGTTTAAGATATTTGAAGATTGGAACTTAGAAATACAACATTTGATCAAATCCAAACTTATTATAGATAATTAGAATATGAAATAACCTTCATTTAAATTACATTAGATTCAAAGATAGAATCTTGAGACTTTAGGAAATAAACCTGTTATGTTATATTTACCTTCTTGATGTAATGTATAAACTCCATTATTATAGTCATATGAAATATTATTAAGTACTAATTGAGTAGAGAACTTTAGGACCTAGTTGTAAAATTTTCCAAAATGCTAGATTGAATGGTTATTATTATTATTAGTAAAATTTTTCACATAAGGAACCTTCATCAGAATCAATAATATACAGTTATTATTTAGTATCCAATAAAATAAGAAATACTTATAACCTTATGAATTCTAATAAACTTGAAGTTTAGTATAAACTTTAAAGAAAGCTCAAGCATAGAACTAAATTATTAAGTAGAATGTTAGAAAATATTGAGTTGATTAAAATAAAGGAAACCATAAAATGCAATTCCAAGGCATCATAACTTGAGAATAATGATAATTTAAAGTTAACAATAGTAAGATTATGCTTAGTAAATATAAATTATTAGATGAATTATTCCGTAAGAAATTAATATGATAAGCTTCCAATTTCACAATCAATAATTGTGTGAATCATCATTAACTTAGGATTGAGACAATTATTCTATAGCATAGATTTTGATTCACATTTAACATTTATATCTATAAATTATTTTATCATTATATATAAAGCTTAATTAAATTTCCTTTTTCCAAAACTAATATTATTATATTACTATTATATCAATTAACTTAAGAACCTATGATGTCTAAGTTAATTGGGAACTTCATTAGTCCCAATCATTAGGATAGATAATTAATAATAGAAATCAATGGATATTACGTGGTTTACCATAATTTGATAATCCTTGAAATACTGCTATGTATTGAGATCAAATCTTTGGAATCATGCATTAAGACATTGTGCATAAATAAATTTTTTGGTGGATTATAGTATAGCTATCATTAAGCCTGGGTAGACTATTGAAATATCAGGAGACCACATAATTCCTCTGAGGGAGAATGTATGCATTTGCAGTTGACCCCACTTACTTATAGTTGAGTTCTTCACTTGTTCTGCGCACACATAACACAATTACAAGATAAATAAATCATAAATTGCATATATCACAATCTTATTGATTGTGAATGTTTATAGTTTTATGACTATACTTTTCTAATTATTCAATCTTTAAGGTTGAATTTGATTTACTTATTGTACTACAATAGTTTATTATTATTTCATATTGCACCTTATATACTGTATTTGATTTACTTATTGTACTATAACAATTTCATGCTCAAAATTGTGCTATTATGGGGTCTTACTAGTTAGGTGCACTATTAAACAATGCATAAAGCTTAGGATAAGAAATCCAATCCCCCTAAATAGTTCCCTAATCACATGTGTTGCATACTACTACCCATACTAAAGCATTATTATAGCTTATTTAATACTCAATTAAGCTATTAAGGTTATTACCATACCCTTTGAAAGAATTTAATTTTTGCTATGACTGCGTGAATAATCTTTGTTAAAGATCAATATAGTATAAACTAAAATCTAACATGGTAGCTTAATACTATTGAGGTTTCCTTAGTCTAATTTGCTTAAATTACTTTAGATTATGGTATAGCTTTAATACTAACTGTGTTTTCATACTCGTTGATGTAGCACTTAAGAAACTCATTCAATGAGATTTAGATATTAATTCAATACAAATTTTAAAAATAATATTTATATTATTTTAATATAAATAAATAAATATTAATAAAATAATATCCAAATCTCAAATTTTTTTGAATACCACACAAACAAATCATTTCAAAATGAAACATGACTGGCTCATAAAAGCAAAAAAAAAAAAATCTTGTACTCACCCATAAGACCGCCTTAATATGCTCTTTTTCCAAGGGAGGATCCTGCAAAGAGAGGAGCACCTGCGCAAAGTTCGTAGGCATGACCTTCTCTCTATTGGACCCAAGCATCTGGTCATGTTCTTCAAGAATCTCCTGTAGCAGTGCATCTACTTTCCCGAAGTGTTTCTTCAGCCGCCCTTCCGATCCGAGAATCACATCGACCCACCACAGCCCAGGGAAAAAATCCTCGGCATAGAAGCCCCCCAACAAAATTGAATTCGTATGCACCAACTCGATCAGAGCCTTCTTCTTCGTATCACTCTTTATCAGTCCACCAAGCACTGTCTTGCACAACAAATCATTCGCATATTCATCCAGAACATCAGTCAGGGAAACGGCAACTTCAGCATCTGGCTTTTCAACATTCGAAGCCGAAGCACGTGTGATTCTCTCCAGCATGAGAGCCACCCCTTCTTCCCGCACGTGTTTGAAGCGATGAACCATTCGAGAGCTGAGTAGATGTACGGTGCAGATTTTTCTCATTTGTCTCCAGAACTCTCCGTAAGGCGCAAAGCCCATGTCTTTGCAGTCATAGAAGATGATTCTGGCAGCCTTGAGTGCAGGGCGGCTTGCGAAGACGACATCGTGGGTCCTCAGGATCTGTTCGGCCATCTCTGGGCTTGAGACAATTAGGGTTGGAACGCGGCCGAGCTGAAGGAGCATGAGCGGGCCATGTTTGGCCGACAGCTTGTGAAGGGAGCGATGGAGGTTTGGGCCCAGCTGGTGTAGGTTTCCTATGAAGGGAAGCTTGGACGGAGATGGCGGCAGAGGAAGCCGATTTTTCCTGAATTTGTAGGACAGATGAAAAAGGAGATAATATGTGAGAAGGACGATTGCAGTGAACCATACAAAAGAATGCATCATGGCACCTCCGATGAAGTTGATAAACCCTATAATTTATAGAAAAATGATGCTTCACTATTCAATCAAAAAAATAAAAATTTCTATTTTACTATATTTACACTTAGATTTGAGAATAGTCCAAATTTATATATGCGAATATAAGTTTTTCTCACGAAATATTATTTTTTCTTGGAAGCTATGAAGGCGGCAAGAAAATATAAATTCAGCATTTGGGATATTTATATGTGGTTAGACCTCTGATGTGGTATTTAAAAAAGTCTATTCAATGAAATTTTTTTAGTGCATTTAATATAAACTTTAAAATTAATATTTATATTATTTTAATGTAAATAAATATACACTAATGAAATATGTCCAAATTTTATTGAATGGGCTTTTTTGGATGCCACCTCAGCGGATCTAAATATCATTCCTCTATTTATATTAAGTTCAAGAAAAATGATATGCTTACATAATATTATATACCAAAAAATTTTCAATATCAATAGAAAATTTTCAATACCACAATGTGCAAGAGCTTTATATGATTCTACGAGGAATACCACAATGCCCAAAAAAGCTTAGATTCTCCATTTATTTTCATATTTTTTCATAGCTTTCAGATATATTTGTAAGTATAAAATAATCTTTTATAAAACAACTAAAACTCTCATAAAAGTATTGAAATCTATACAAATATATTCCAGCATTATAGTATCAATTTAACATAAAGAGGTATGCTTGATTGATCATAGTGTTGGGATTTCTTAGGGTTATGAATCAATGCGGAGAACAAGCTTGAGACTTTGAGAAAAACCAAATAAAGGAAAAAAAGTTGCATGCAAACAATCACAGCCACAGGACAAAAGGATTTACGTGGTTCGGTACTAACACCTACATTCACTGAGAGGAGAGCAAAATTTCACTATTTAGAGAAAGAGTTAGAATGAGTTTAGGGTTTTACAAACCCTTACAAAATCTGTAAGAATTTTATCTTCTTTAATGGAGCAGCCCCACCACACTCTACTTTTTCTCAGCAGCCAAGACCTCACAAATGTGAAATGCCAACCTTGGAAACTACTCCAATATATTTTCTTAAGTATCAATTTTGATAATTAAGAAGATCTTCTTGCATTTTAAAGTTAAAGTCAAAGATTTGAGAAGTTAGCAGAATAAAGATATTTCAAATTTTAAACTTCTTTTGTAATAGTTATAAACCGTATAATTCATATAGATGGCTCTAAATGTAATTATTGATATTTATATTATTTGTTTTCTTTACTTTCATAAATGTATATTTTTAATCTATGAATTATTTCTTAAAATTTCTCAAACTCAATTCCCAATCGTCACAGATTAGTATCAGAGCAGAGTTTGATAAAATCTAAGGAATAATTCATCAGAGCCAACAATATGAATAAAATTTTAAAAATACTATAGTATATTATGTTTAATTATGGGTGAAACTTCAAGTTGGAGAGCATAATAGTATTAATAATATTAATAATCTAATTACTTCCCCGGGCTATGGAAATCCATAATCAGAAAAATAATAACATGTTTTATTCTGAGTTATATTCCATGTTATTCCTATTGTGATGCTTGGATGTTTACTACTTAAATCATTTCCGCACTCTGTATGAACCTTTATATAATGACTGAATATTTGATTCTGTGCTTACTCCTTCCCTTATTAGGTGGATTGTGGATTTTATCCTAATCCAATAATAAGTGAAAGGGTGAGTCAGAGTGACACACCACCCCTTAGCTTAATCTTGTGGATTAAGGGGTGGGGCGCCACATAAAATAATGCAAAACATCAGATTAGATCGAACGATGTAAAACAGTGGGAAAATTTTCTAGTCTTTATAATGTAAAACAAACTTCAAATTATTCAATTTATATGCCCAAATTTTATTGGATGGGCTTTTTTGGATGCCACCTCAGCGGATCTAAATATCATTCCTCTATTTATATTAAGTTCAAGAAAAATGATATGCTTACATAATATTATATACCAAAAAATTTTCAATATCAATAGAAAATTTTCTTTTTTTTTAATTTTTGCATATAAATCCCATAAAAAAATGTATTCAAAAACTTACATATTGAAATACCACAATGTGCAAGAGCTTTATATGATTCTACAAGGAATACCACAATGCCCAAAAAAGCTTAGAGTCTCCATTTATTTTCATATTTTTTCATAGCTTTCAGATATATTTGTAAGTATAAAATAATCTTTTTATAAAATAACTAAAACTCTCATAAAAGTATTGAAATCTATACAAATATATTCCAGCATTATAGTATCAATTTAACATAGAGAGGTATGCTTGATTGATCATAGTGTTGGGATTTCTTAGGGTTATGAATCAATGCGGAGAACAAGCTTGAGACTTTGAGAAAAACCAAGGCTTCTAATGAATTCCTTGATCACTCAAGAGATTCTCAAAAAGGGAAATTAATGTATGATAATGGAGGGAATGTTGAGTTTTACATTTTTACTTCAATTAATGAACAATTAATCTTTTCCTAATTTTGTTTTGTTTTATATCAAAATTGACTTATTAAATCTCCATTATAAAGTTCTCATCATAACATTTCCATCAATATCACTTTTGTCTAATTTGGCCAAATATTTGAAGAGATTTGAGCAAAATAAAATTTAGGTTTTTGGTGGTTACTGTAGCTAAATAGTAACGGGTGCGTTGTCAAGCTGAGTTGGCTCCGAAAATGTGGGTAGAATCCTGGTCATTGAATCATTGTGTTTTAAATCATTGAATCATTGTGTTTTAAATCCAACGATTATGAATTAGCCAGTCGACGATTATATTTAAAATGATGGGATGAACCAAGCCGTTGGATTGCATCGTTCTAAGTATTGCGATTACGATCATTCCACTGTTTTAAACTAATGCAGAACATCAGATTAGATCGAACAATGTAAAACAGTGGGAAAATTTTCTAGTCTTTATAATGTAAAACAAACTTCAAATTATTCAATTTATATATAATCTTTATATTTTTATTGCATATATTATCAAGATTATTCACTAATAGAGATGACGAGGAATTGCAACAAGTTCAAGGTTTTGTTTTCTTGGAGCTGTAAGTCCTGGACCTTCACTCATATCCATATTGCAGCTTTCCATCCCAACGGGCAACTTCCAATCAAAGAAATAAAGCAAGTTTGCCATTACAAGTTCAATAACTGCTACTGCAAATTGCATACCAGGGCATATTCTTCTTCCAGCACCAAATGGAAGGAAAATGATATCCTTACCTTTAAAATCCACAGTAGAACCTAACCATCTTTCTGGTCTAAACTCCTCTGGTGCTTCCCAAATTCGAGGATCCCTTCCAATGGACCATACATTCACAAATATTTGTGTTTGTTTGGGGATTACATATCCTTGAATTTCATGTTTTTGAACGGACTCTCGTGGTAATAGCAGTGGAACAGGTGAATGCAAACGAAATGCTTCTTTTATAACTGCTTTTAAATAGCTCATTTTACTTAAGTCATCCTCCTCCACTAATCCTCTAGCAGTAACATGAGAATTTTCTCTTAATTCTTGTTGCACCTTTTTTAGTGAGGCTGGGTTTCTTATTAGCTCAGCAATGATCCAACCTAATGAAGTACTTGTAGTCTCATTTCCTGCAGCAATCATCTCCTGAATGAAATAAAAATTTGCTTTATCAATTATATCAATCATAAAATATAAAAAATAAAAACTAAGGCTTACATCACATACCTTTCAAGTTTTTCGCATGCCATTATAAATCCGAAAGTACGTACTATCTATTAAGCTAAGTATAAGACATGCAAAAAATTTAGAAAAAATGAAGTCTTACCAATAATAAGCACTTGATATGATCATTTTCCAGCGGCATCCCCTCTTTCTTCAAGGAGAGGAGCACCTGAGCAAAGTTCATATCATTTCTCATAGGCCCAGTCATCTGCTCATGCTCCTCAAGAATCTCCTGAAGCAATGCATCCCATCCCCTGAAGTATTTCTTCAGCCGACCTTCCAATCCAAGAATTACATCAACCCACCACAGCCCAGGGAAAAAGTCCTCAGCATAGAAAGCCCCCAACAAGGGACTAATATTGCGAATCAACTCAATCAGAACCTTCTTTTTCGTATCATCCTTTATTACATCGCCAAGGACTGTCTTGCACATCAAATCATTAGAACATTCGTAGAGGAGGTTAGTCAGGGGAACGGCAACTTGAGCATCCTTCGAAGCCGACGCACGTGTGATTCTCTCCAGCAAGAGAGCCACCCCTTCTGTCCGCACGTGTTTGAACTGCTGGACCATTCGAGAGCTGAGAAGATGCATGGTGCAGACTTTTCTCATCTGTCTCCAGTACTCTTCGTACGGCGCAAAGATCAAGCTTTTTCCGCCGTAGAAGATGATTCTGGCAGCCTTGAGTGCAGGGCGATCTGCGAAGACGACATCGTGGGTCCTCAGGATCTGTTCGGCCATCTCTGGGCTTGAGACAATTAGGGTTGGAACGCGGCCGAGCTGAAGGAGCATGAGCGGGCCATGTTTGGCCGACAGCTTGTGAAGGGAGCGATGGAGGTTTGGGCCCAGCTGGTGTAGGTTTCCTATGAAGGGAAGCTTGGACGGAGATGGCGGCAGAGGAAGCCGATTTTTCCTGAATTTGTAGGACAGATGAAAAAGGAGATAATATGTGAGAAGGACGATTGCAGTGAACCATACAAAAGAATGCATCATGGCACCTCCGATCAAGAAATTAGCAATAGCCTAAAGTACTGTGTGAAAGTATCATAACTTATTTTTATATGAAATAATATTTAAATTTTATTAAATAAATTTTCTTAAGTCACATTATCCATCCGATTAAAATAGTATTTATCTTTTTGATTAGTAGGTTCAATAGCTTAAAAAACAGCTTAGGAGTTTAAGAAATCAGTTTAGCATTTTGTTAGAGAAAAAAAGATCAGGCATAACTCATTTCTCTTAGTATTCATTACTAATAATAATTTGAAAAAAACTTTATTATGTTTGAGCACATATAATTTTAGTATTCTATTATTGTAACAATTCAAAGTTGTTAATCAGTCAATTTCAAATAAATTGATCAAATTAAGTTAAAAATTAAAATTCTAATTTTAAGTCAAATAAAAAATTAAATAAAAATATCCTCAAATAATGCGCATTAAGAGGATCCTCCTGCAAAAATTTGAGCGCAATTGAGATCCCGGATTGTCTTAAATAATTTTGTGAGGTTTAAACTTTCGGAGTTGATAATAGATAAAATATAAATCAGAATTTAGAAAATTTTGCATATTTAAGTTAAGCATCATAAGAGGATGTCATGTTTAAAGTTTCGCAAATTTTTTCAGCTCCGGATTAATCGTAGCGAATTTTTAACGTTTTTACTTAAAAACTAATATAAAATAAAATATTCTTCCAAATTCAATTATTTTTAGATGTGTGCGTTCATCTCGTCGAGACGTTCGTTTTGATATTAAATTTGTAATTTTTGGAGTTTGTATGGCTATAGATCATAGCTTGAGAAATTTCAGTCATCCGATTTTAATCTAATGGCTGTCTTGATTTAGGCTATGAATTTAAATAAATTGTTAAATAGTTTCTAAACCTAATAAGTTGTCAAAATCTAATTATTTATATTCCTCTCAGCCAAAATTTCCATCCCCTTCATCTCCTCTAATGTTCACAATTAAGAAAAAAAAACTCATGATCTTCTCTCTTCTCTCTCATAATTGATGGGAGAATTTAAAGGAGAGTCATGCTCTCTTTCTCCATTAAATGGAGTCTCAGCCCTCTCTTTCTCTCCATTTAGCTATTAGCTGAGCTTCACTCCTTCTCTTACTGTGCTACTGTTGAAGGATCCTTCAAGCTCTTAAGCTCTCAAGGAACTAGCCGATTCTTCTTATTCCATTCCTAAGGCCAAGGTACCATTTTGCTAAACTCTTCATTGTGCTATTCTCTTCTTATGTAGCAAAATGTTGTGAATAATATTTATATTATGTTATTGTATGGATTCTATGCATGATCGTCGCACTTCAATTAGACTCGAATGAGTTCGATTGAAGCCCATTCATTCATTTAAAATTTCAGTAAAAAATTGCATAATTTTTGTATACCTGTAGCTAGAACTTTAATTTCTATTTATTAGAATAATCTGTTCATGCCTATTTTGGTATCAATGGAAAGATCACGGAAAGAAATTTCCATCGATATATGGTACCGCACGTGAAGTGCTCTAGATTGAGAGTATTTTAGTGTGAAAGGTGACCCGTTATGGTTTTCGCAAAGGCGAAATCACTGTCGGGCGCTACCGCGCATCGTAGCGCCCAAAGTTTCAAAAATGCGTCCGCCGTAGCATGCAGTAGCGCACTACATCGCATCGTAGCAGCATATAGATATTAATAAATTTAAATTAAATGCATCGCAGTATTGAAACTCGTCGTAGCGCGCTGCAATGTCTGAAAACGCTGCAGCGCGCTGTAGCATCCCGATCTCGGAAAGTCCTGGCGCCTTAGCGCACCGCGGCACCGAAAGCGCTGCAGTGCAGTAGCGCGCTACTATTTTATCATGTATAGTATGTTCAAGGCCTTATCAATAAATTGCTTGAATACTTTACGTCGAATAGAAACGTTAGGATCTTTAATTGCTTGTATGGTCAATATAGATCTTAATAATCAATTTTTATGAAACTTAATTATTTTATATTTGTAATCAAGTACTAATCCTTTTTGTATTTGATTTAATATTTGATTAGCTTTAATTACTCATTATTTTAATTAATGAGATGTTTATGTATGTTAGAGAATTTTACCTTTGAATTGGACACCTTTATTTACTTAATTTGACACTAAACTATATATGAACATAAGAATCTTAAGAATTTGATTAAGTAAGTGATACTTAATTTAAATATAAAATTTTTCATCAATAATTTACTAATAATATATTAATTTATTATTGATTTATAAATCAACTATTGATCTTAAGTTGGGAAGGCTAGAAGTTAAACCCTATCCTATCTAATTAAGATCTAAATTCTAATCACTAAATCAATCAACTTGATTGAAAGACAATTCAACTGACATGATTCCAATAATATATCTGATTTGATATTGATCATATATTATTGAATTAGAAGTACTAAGACTATTAAAAAAAATTATGTGATTAATTATCTGGACTTGAGCTTAAGATCTTTGATTTTTTTTTATATAAGACTCTTAGCATAAAGATAATTATAAAACAATGTTAATTTATTATAAGATCAAATCCTAATAATATTCTTAATTTCATCCTATAATTGTAGTATAGGATGTGACCAGATGGGTCTAACCATTGGACCTGATCTGATCAATTCAAGTATAAGAAATAAAACTTATAAATTTAGGGTAAATGTTAGATGTGTAAGATCTTGATGATCTTATATTATGATTTATAATGTAATTGAAAATACATTGAGGTAGGAAAATCTTTTTCTGAACTTTGAGGTAGGAATTTAAATATTTTCCCCTTAACCTTAGAGGTTGATCTTCAACCCTTATGGTAGAATTACTTAAAGTACTTAGCATGAGATACATCCCATGTGGTAGTAGCCTATATTGAGTGACCTTTTGATCACATCTTTGGAACCTTTTATATGATTTATCTCAATGAAGTCTAAATTCATAGCTTTGGTGATCCTTGTCGATTAAATAGCATTCACTGAACCTAGATTATTAGTTGAGTATAGTAGTGTATAACCATAGTGTTGGATCAATTCAGCAGTATTTAGGATTAATTGAGTCACTCTAAGTAAGACTTATCTTTGTGCTATCATGCGGGCTTTTGGAGATATAGTCCACTTAGAGTAAATTCTCCGATCCTAAGAGTGTTAGAATTAGAGACTTAAATTCTTAGTTTCAGTGAATAAAAAAATTGTCAACGGGTGATGCTTTCTATCGAAGAATGCTTTGAAGGTGGCAACCTCAAACAAATTAAGTATTTTAAGTTACCCTCCTTAGGACACTAAGTATGCTATTAGTTAAAGTATTTAACAACTTAGTTTGAGTGAAATAAAAATCGCTAACGGGTGATGCATTCTATCGAAGAACGCTTTGATAGGTGTGGCTTCAAACAAACTAAGTGTTAAATCCACTTTTCTTGGAAATATACTATTTATGTGTATGCAACCTTTCCAATTGATGATCTAAGTAAAATCTCAAGTAAAACAAATTTATTGGAATTAGAACTAGGAGTTAGAATCCATTTAGATAGATTCTGCATAATGGAGACATTTGATTCATTATCTGATTTTACATCATTTTTTGGATTTCTGGATTTTAAGCATATGGTGCAGAGATATGAGCATAAATATGAGTATAGTTGCATATATCAATTAGAGAATTTACAGGATAACTAGTACTGGATTCCCAACCGGATATATGTAGGCATTGGGCCATACGATTCATACATATTCAATGATATTTCGGTTACATATCAGTTGTATTTCATATCATGGCATATACAGATGCATGACTTCAGTATTATACTATATAGTTTTACATGTTATTTATTCAATTTCATTCATTTTTAGTATTCAGTATACAGTCAGCTTTACTTTACTTAAGTTTTATACAGTTTCAAATTTTCAATTACTTTTATAGTTTTTCAGTAGCTTGGTTTATATTATTTAAATATTAAGTAAATAATTAGAACTGTTAGATTAGTTTCAATATATTAGACTTATTGTCTAACATGTGGTACTTTTGGGATCCGATAATTTGCTAGATTCTGAGCAGTTTGTTGAGCCAGATCAGGAGGACATGCACGAGGTTCAGTATGAGTTTGTGGATCCTTAGCGGATCTCTCCTCCAGCTTTACCACTTTTGATTAGCTATTTTAGTTCAGCGCTTAGACTTTATTTCAGTATCATTTCAGTAAATTGTTTGTATTAATTCATGACGTATTTATTTTTTTGTTCTGAGATGAATGTTTTTATTCAATTTCTAAGATGAATGTTTCTGGATGTATGCTTAGCTTTCACACTCTATTTATATATTACTTATACTTAGTATTGTGATGTGATCAGCATACTGGAAATGCTGATATATTATACATATGTTGAATTCTTCATTTCATATGTAAATCCAATGTATGCATTTGTCTAGCGCTTGGGATAAGGATACTACTCTTATCTTAAGTATTAGATCTCTGCCCTTCTCTTTGGGGTATGAGTCAGTAATCCTTTGTATAGGTTTATTTGTAGCCTATTCGGGGAGATGGGTAATGTCTTCCCGAGTGGCGCACCGCTCCGTCGCTGACTGTTTTGTTATCTTAAGTATCAGTTGCGTGGAACGACGGGGCGAGGCGCTACAATTATTATCTAATTATAATAGCCATCTTGGAATTCAATAAAGAAGAAGAGAGTAATTCAAGACTCCCAATGATTTCTTTTACTACAATAGATGTTCATTATCCCATTGGAATTTCTCCAAGGAAATCCCATAAACATAGGTGACCAAAGGCTTTATTAGAGGGGACAAAAAAAGTATTTTCTAAGTGGATGCTTTTAAGCTTCGCTCCAACGATCTAGAAAGTTCAACTGATGCTAGGTAAAGCTCAATAAAGGATTTAAGGCTCTGTTTGGGCTTAGTTAGCTCAAGGGATCATGTTGCAGGCCAGCCAAGAGGTGGCTTGAGCTTATTATTGTCGACCTCATTGGATTTGGTTAATTAGGACTCCTAGACATTGATTGAGAATTAGATAATATTTAAAATTAAATGTGGGTAGTTATGATGTCTTAAAATTGACGAATTTACAAAAAAAAAATTCCATTGGTTTAAGGCAATTTGTGCTTAATTATGCCATTAAATTGCTTAATTTCGATTCCATTTTATTGCTCGCATCATGTTTGTTCAATTGATATCTTAAATGACAAAAATGGTGGAGTATTTGTGAAATACCCAATTTCTTAGATTTATAGGATTTTAGCAATATTGAACAGGGGAGGAGGTGAACTATAACAGACTAAGTCGATGGATCACATCAAATATTGAGTTTAAATACTTTATTAGATTCAATTTTAACCAGAGCTGTTTGATCACTCTATTTATTTAAGTCAAATGACAATTAATTTATCGGTGATGCTTAGTAAGCTGTGAGAGATCAAACGAGGTTATGAGTGCAAGGACCTTAGTTGAGGAGGGATGAAAAGACAACAAACATGTCCAACAATTTTCTACTTTATCTGCACTAATGAGTATTCGCTTAGTCTAACTCCATATGTTTTCCTTGTAAATAATTTTTTGTAACAACCCGAGCTGTTACCATAGTTGATTAGGACTAATCCTAAGTCTTAAACACAATTATAAGTGCTAAATAGGTCAATTGGAGTCAAACTCTGAGACCTCGTCCAAAACAGGAGTCAAATGGATCGAATCATAATTTTTAGAAATCCAGAAACCTTAGAAAAATTGACCAATTTAAATTGACCTCCGATCAAAATATGGACACCACCATTGCGTTCCTTGACCCCAAATTAGCTTGGGGTGAAGTTTTCGTGTCAATCGGAAGTCGTCGAAATTTCGACGAATATTTTAATAATAAAAATACCCCGGAAATCGAGGTATCAAAATACTCGTCGGATCGAAAATCTGACTTCGCCATTGAATTCCTTAACCCCAAATCAGCTGAAAATTTTCTGGAAAATTTAAAATAATAATAATAATAATAATAATAATAATAATATTTAATTAATTACTTAACGGCCGCCGTTTAGTAATTAACGGATCCGTCAACTGTAGCTGACGGCGCCGTCTGATTGGATCACTCCCGGATCCAACGGCTGTGGAGCCGTCGTCCTCGACGGCTCCGTCCCGCGTGCCACGCGGCGTCCCGCCGCCCCGCTCTGCCAACCGGAGCCCTCCCCGGCCTCGGCGAGGTCGCCGGCCTCCCTTTAAAGCCTTCGGCAGCTTCCGGGCTCCGGGATTTTGCGAACCCGAGCTCCGAAGCCCCGTCCGACCGCGAGCCGTCCGAATCCAGGTACTGAATATCCTCCCTCTCGTATCCAAACATTGCAATTACTGATTCGAATTGCTATCCCCTGAGCCCGATTGATGATCCATCGGCTCGGATCTAGGTTAGCTCAACTGGATCGATCGGATTAACCGATCGATCCACAGTAGTTTTGTTAAACCCGTAAACCGAAACCCTAGAAAATTAGGGTTCCATTTTGCCGCCGATCCCGGCCACCTCCGGCGAAGGTCCGCCCACCGGCGTGCAGCCCTCATCGAGGGCTCCCGTCGGCCGTGCGGGCCGAGGTGGTCCGGCGCCGGGATGGCCAGCAAAAGCCATGCCCTAGCCCGGCGCCCTTGGGCAGTCTCCGCGAAGGAGACGAAGTCCGGCTCGGGCCGGGTCGACCCGAGCCCGACCCGCCCGAACCGGGTCCACGTCAGCCGGGTGGGGCCCACCACGCCACGTGGCGCCCTCTGGGCCTGCCACGTGTCCAGTGGGACCCACCAGCCGAAGCCGCGACCCTTTGGCTTCGGCCGTGGGGCCCCCAGTGCCACGTGGCAGCCAGCCGGCACGCCACATGTCACGTGGGGCTCACAGCCCAAGCCCGCGCGACGGTTCGGCTCCCCAGTGGGGCCCACAGTGCCACGTGGCAGTCTCTGGGCCCGCCACGTGGAAAATGGGACCCACTGCCAGAGCCCGCGCGGCGGTTCGGCTCCCTAGTGGGGCCCACAGCGCCACGTGGCAGCCTCTGGGCCCGCCATGTGGCAAGTGGGACCCACTGCCTGGTCAACCGTGGCGGTTCGGCTTCCCGTGGGGCCACAGTGTCACGTGGTAGCCTCTGGCAGTGCCACGTGTCAGGTGGGGCCCATTGCCCAGTCATAGAGCTGACTCAGCCCCTGTGGGGCCCATAGTGCCACGTGGCAGCCTCTGGCAGTGCCACGTGTCTAGTGGGGCCCACTATCTGTTAATTAAATTACTATTAGTGTTAATTATTTACTATTAATGATTAATTAATTATAGTTAGTGGTTAATTAAATTATGATTAGTGTTAATTACTTTTGAATAATAACCTTAATTAATTAAGTATAATTAGAGATTAATTAAGGTTAATTAAAGGTTAATTAAACCTTAAACAGTAATGTATAATTAATTATTCATAATTAGATATTAATAAATAATTAAGACTAATTAAATAGCAATTAGCACTAATTACTTTGCTACAGTAAAACATTAATAAATATAATTTAATTAATTAATGTTAATTAGTAATTAAGCCTAATTAAGCACACATTAATTAAGGATTAATAATTTCAGAAATTTTATATAAAAACTTTAGGAATGAACAGTAAAATCATTTAATTTGAATAAATGAACAGTAAAATATTTCAAATTGTATTTTTGAATGGTAAATCTTAAAAGTTTAATAACTTTTTATAGGATGATCCAAACATAGCCAATATAGGTCTTAAAATACTTAGAAAAATGTAAGGAATCAAATAACGCAATATAAAAATTTATTTTAGGATACGTATAACGAGGTAGCATTTTAGGACCTATTTAGAGCCTTATAACTTTTTACCCAGTTATTGAAACACAGTCAATATGGGTCTTAAAGTGTTCAGGAGAGCGGCCCCATCACCGTAGTAGTATTAGTTTTCTCATTTGGATATCAGGATAAAAAGTCACCCTAGAACTTAGAGTTGACTTTAGTGAAAAATGACCATAATGCCCTTGGAATTCAAATAGCCATAACTTGGTCAAATCAACTTCAAATTCAAAAATTCAAGAAGCTATCTAACCTAGAATTCCAATGTCATCATTATACTAAAATAATATTTAGGATCTTAACCCTAAAAATTTAAGTAAATAACCAAATTACCCCTACCTTATTTTAGTCATAACTTGACCGTTTGAGATCCAATTTGGATGTACTCACTGTCGATCTTCAAGTTAGACAGTAAGAAATTAGTTGGAAAAGAGAAACCTCAGTTTTGATCCCCAAATCAAAAGTTGCCTTTTTGACCCTTAAAGTAGGGGTAAAATGGTCATTTTTCCCTAAGATTGGGTTAAGTGCCCATACCCTTTAGATGACATTCCAGAACCCTAAAACTAATGTTATAATCTTCTTAGTATCAATCAAGTGAGTGAAATCAACCCTTAAGTTAGATTCCAATAATTTCTGTTAAAGTCTTAAGCACTAAACCTTAAGGACCTTTCTTGAGAATAGGAATAGATCATAGGTTAGAATTCATTCGTTGGGTAAATTGGGTTACCCAACGGATGAAACTTTGGTTTATTAGTTTCTAGACTTTCTTTTATTTTATAACTCATTCTGATTATTTTATCTTGTAACCCTAGATTTAAGGTGGGAGATTCATCCTATTAAGTTTGATTACTTAATAGGATTTGCCTTAACTAGTAGATCACTAATAGAATAAAACCTAGAACTTAAGTCTTAACCTCTTTGGATTATGTGATTAAACTTAAATCTCACAGTGTTTAATCCATAGTCTTTAGGTTTAGAAGATCTTGATCAGATCTTAGTTAGAACATCTAAATTCATAAAATTAGGACGTATGATTTAGTGATTTAACTTGTAGTCGTCTATCTGATTGAACTAGATTGAAACCTAATCAATTCTAATCCTTTTTAATATATAAGAACAAATTTCTGAGTTACACTCAATAGTAAGAAAATGGTGATCCTGAACATGTGTAACTTAGAATAGTTAGAAGGTTAAGTAGAGAACAAATGATATCACCATGTTTAGTAGAGTCCCTTGCTCCTCTTTGATATTTTGTTGCTACGCATTCCTTGTACTTTTGTGCCATATTTTCTTGAGCATGTCATACAAGATTTTTGATACATAAATAAAATGTTAGGAAAATATAGAGACTCCTTAGATTTCTTGTGAAAATATTAAAGTAATTATTGAGAAGATAATGATTTGATGTATTTGAGCTGCCTCTCAGTGTTCTTTTGCTCATACCGATTGTTGCCCTAGCCGTATCGTACTAGGAACCACCATAGCTGTACGGGTGCTAGGATCTTTCAGGTATGACTGTTGGTGACCTAACCGTATCGTGCTAGGAACTGACCTAGCCGTACTGTGTTATGGCCTTTTACGTTAACTGTTGTTGCCTTAGCCGTATCGTGCTAGGAATCGCCCTAGCCGTACTAGTGCTAAGATCTTCAGCCCTTTTTGGTGAGCTAAGTAGCTCTTTTCTGTATGGCAGATTGTACACATATGATTTTATATGCAGTTGTTGTTGTTTACTTTTCAGTATTCTTATTCAGTCAGCTGTTTCCTTGTACTGTTTTTATATATATTTAGGATGTTAGAACCTTGCTGTTATTTATACGTACCACGCTGAGTTGTTTATTTTAATTGGCATGTTTTATGTTGATCACCAACATGTTTAGGGTGTATAACTTTTCTTACAGCACTTGTTTAGTTATGTATATTTATATGCCCTTCCTTATTTAATTTGTATGTGAGGCATATCTCAGCCTCTTTTCTTTTCCTTACTTAAGTTAAAAATAATGGTTTATAGCTTTTCCTTTTCTTTGGTACTACTTGCTGCTCCTTTACATATATATATGTTGCTTAGATGTTGTAGAATTGTGATATTACTTAACACATATAATAATTCATCAGCTTAAAATGTACTTAGACAATTGTCTAACCAGATTTTTCTTTTCTTTGACTGGGGCCCTGCATTGTGAAACCGACAATGGCAAATCCTCTTCAGTTAGATGAGCAGGAGTTAGGAGTGGAGCCATACCCCGATGAGGAGCCCGTAGAAGAAGCCACTGTTTAGTATTTAGTTTATATGTGAGGATGAGAGTATTTGCACATTCTATTATATTTGAACTTTTTAAATGATATAATAATATAGGTACATTGACTGCGTATTTAGATTGTATGCTTATATTCTGAGTTCTACTTTTGCTATTGTGATGCTTGGATGATTTACATTCCTTAAATCGCTTCCACACTCTGTACGCTTACTTATATAGTGACTGTTAGATTGATTCTGTGTTAATCCTTCCCTAATCAAGTGGATTGTGGAGTTTATCCTAATCCAATGGTAAGTGAGGGGTTAGCCAGAGTGACACCCCACCCTTAATCTAATCCTTTGGCAGATTAAGGGTGCGGGGCACCACAGTTGGTATCAGAGAATTCCATAAGATGTCAGATCAGGATTTGCATCCTTATCTACATAATGGGTGATTCTTCTGCCTATCCGATCACTATGACAGAAAACATTGGAGTCACATCCAAGATATCATAGTATCATGAGCTCAAAATAATAAAAGTATACATATAGAAAATGCTGTCACAGTACCAAAACTTAATAAGTAGGAATTTGAGATAAATGAGTAATTAAGTAACTTAAATAAATCTTATAGGATCAGACCTAAGTATAATATACAACCAACTAATTCAAATCAAAACCTTTATAAGATCAAGAACTTAAGATGGTAGGATGTAACTTTCATATCAAGGCGTATGAATCCCTATAAGGCTTTAAACTAACAAATAGGTCTTGAAACACTTTTAAGTAGTTACATTCTACTCTCTAAATATTATTTCCTTTGGAATAATAACGGCAAAATCTACTTCTGGAATCATTAAGGCTAACAATATTTCCCTAAAGAATTTAGAACTGGTTAAAATATTAGGATATAGGCTAAAGTGAAAGCACGAGACTGAGAGATTATCCTTTGTATCAAGTCACTACTAGCATGTGTGACTCATACTTCACTAATTCCATAACTCGAGGTAGAAACTCAGCATAATACGTGATGAGAAAGAGGAAATGGGCCAACACACCTCGACCCATTTTGGCTAGGCCTCCACAAAGACAGAGATGCAGCGATAGGCTTGCAGGAACCTGTAACCATTTAGATGTGGCCAGAAGTAACGCTGTTAATTCAAGTACACCTATTCAATCGCCTAATTATTTTCATCATTTAAGTTTTACAGATACTTCATCATAAATCCTTATTCTTAGTCATCCTCAAATCTTACTTATATTATATTAGGGTGTCACATTGGACAATTACTTATTCCTAGCTTAGGTAGTCAAACACTAAGATCTAAGTCATGCTTTCGTGACTCATAGCAATAATTTCTCTGCCAAATAGCAACTTACCCAGCTAGGTAAATGATCTCACTCTTTAGATTAAACTGAATAATAGAATCTATTAATTAGACGAGCCATGATTGTAGCTCAAAATGCCAATTTAGCATCTTGTTAGGTCTCCAACCCATTACCCCATTGAAGTAAGCAGTCAAAAAACTCTAGTCTTTGATGCTAAACTTTTGATTCGAATAGTATCCTAGCATTTCTTAATTTGGGATAGGTCTTGTAAACGACTTATTCACCCTTGCTTAAGCCCTTACGTGGTGAATATCACTTACGTATAGAACCACAAGGATCCTTGACCCTTAAAATTATTCTATGCTTAATAGGAGGAGCCACCTGCTAAGTGATAATCCTATCCCATAGAACTGAGTCTTGTGATATAAATGAGTATTGGAAAGCCACATTCAACCCAGTTAAATGTCAACTTACCTCTCTTTATTTCCATCCTCACTCAAGTGATAGTCAACATTCAAATCAATTAAATTCTCTCCAATCTTAATGGTGAGATTAAATTTTGAAGGCCTTAAATCGTAGGTTCTAGAACTTTAAATGATACACCTTAGCACCTTCTCCTTCCTTGTTTCTGCTTTATTCAAAACCCCTACTACTTTATTCCTTCCACTTGAGTGATGTCGAGGACGACATCATTTTTAAGTGGGGGAGTCTGTAACAACCCAAGTTGTTACCATAGTTGATTAGGACTAATCCTAAGTCTTAAACATAATTATAAGTGCTAAATAGTTTAATTGGAGTCAAACTCTGAGACCTCGTCCAAAATAGGAGTCAAATGGATCGAATCCTAATTTTTAGAAATTCAGAAACCCTAGAAAAATTGACCTATTTAAATTGACCTCCGATCGAAAAACGAACACAACCCTAGGAACCACCCTATCCGTACTGGTGCTAGGATCTTTCGGGTATGACTATTGGCGACCTAACCGTATCGTGCTAGGAACCGCTGTAGCCGTACTGGTGCTAAGATCTTCAACCCTTTTTGGTGAGCTAAGTAGCTCTTTTCTGTATGGCAGATTGTACACGTATAGTTTTATATGCAGTTGTTATTGTTTACTTTTCAGTATTCTTATTCAGTCAGCTGTTTCCTTGTACTGTTTTTATATATATTTAGGATGTTAGAACATTGCTGCTATTTATACGTACCACTACTGAGTTGTTTATTTTAATTGGCATGTTTTTTGTTGATCACCAGCATGTTTAGGGTGTAGAACTTTTCTTACAGCACTTGTTTAGTTATGTATATTTATATGCCCTTCCTTGTTTAGTTTATATGTGAGGCATATCTCAGCCTCTTTCCTTTTCCTTACTTAAGTTATAAATGATAGTTTATAGCTTTTCCTTTTCTTTGGTACTGCTTGTTGCTCCTTTACATATATATATGTTGCTTAGATGTTGTAGAATGGTGATATTACTTAACACATATAATAATTCATTAGCTTAAAATGTATTTAGATAATTGTCTAGCCAGATTTTTCTTTTCTTTGACTGGGGCCCTACATTGTGAAACTGACAATGGCAGATCCTCTGCAGTTAGATGAGCAGGAGTTAGGAGTGGAGCCATACCCCGAGGAGGAGACGTAGAAGAAGCCGCTGTTTAGCATTTAGTTTATATGTGAGAATGAGAGTATTTGCACATTCTATTATATTTGAACTTTTTAAATGATGTAATAATATAGGTACATTGACTGCGTATTTGGATTGTATGCTTATATTCTGAGTTCTACTTTTGCTATTTATATTGTGATGCTCGGATGATTTACATTCCTTAAATCGCTTCCGCACTCTATACGTTTACTTATATAGTGACTGTTAGATTGATTCTGTGTTAATCCTTCCCTAATCAGGTGGATTGTGGAGTCTATCCTAATCCAATGGTAAGTGAGAGGTTAGCCAGAGTGACACCCCACCCTTAACCTAATCCTTTGGCGGATTAAGGGTGCGGGGCACCACAGTTGGTATCAGAGAATTCCATAAGGTGTCAGATCAGGATTTGCATCCTTATCTACCTAATGGGTGATTCTTCTGCCTATCCGGTCATTATGACAGAAAACATTGGAGTCACATCCAAGAACATCACAGTATCATGAGCTCAAAACAATAAAAGTATACATATAAAAAATGCTGTCACAGTACCAAAACTTAATCAGTAGGAATTTGAGATAAATGAGTAATTAAGTAACTTAAATAAATCTTATAAGATCAAACGTAAGTATAATATGCAACCAGCTAATTCAAATCAAAACCTTTATAAGATCAAGAACTTAAGATGGTAGGATGTAACTTTCATATCAAGGCGTATGAATCCCTATAAGGCTTTAAACTAACAAATAGGTCTTGAAACACTTTTAAGTAGTTACATTCTACTCTCTAAATATTGTTTCATTAGGAATAATAAAGGCAAAATCTACTTCTGGAATCATTAAGGCTAACAATATTTTCCTAAAGAATTTAGAACTGGTTAAAATATTAGGATATAGGCTAAAGTGAAAGCACAAGACTGAGAGATTATCCCTTGTATCAAGTCACTACTAGCATGTGTGACTCATACTTCACTAATTCCATAACTCGAGGTAGAAACTCAGCATAATACGCGATGAGAAAGAGGAAACGGGCCAACACACCTCGACCCATTTTGGCTAGGCCTCCACAAAGACAGAGATGCAGCGATAGGCTTGCAGGAACCTGCAACCATTTAGATGTGGCCAGAAGTAACGCTGTTAATTCAAGTACACCTATTCAATCGCCTAATTATTTTCATCATTTAAGTTTTAAAGATACTTCATCATTAATCCTTATTCTTAGTCATCCTCAAATCTTACTTATACTATATTAGGGTGTCACATTGGACAATTACTTATTCCTAGCTTAGGTAGTCAAACACTAAGATCTAAGTCATGCTTTCGTGACTCATAGCAATAATTTCTCTGCCAAATAGCAACTTACCCAGCTAGGTAAATGATCTCACTCTTTAGATTAAACTGAATGATAGAATCTATTAATTAGACGAGCCATGATTGTAGCTCAAAATGCCAATTTAGCATCTTGTTAGGTCTCCAACCCATTACCCCATTGAAGTAAGCAGTCAAAAAACTCTAGTCTTTGATGCTAAACCTTTGATTCTAATAGTATCCTAGCATTTCTTAATTTGGGATAGGTCTTGTAAACGACTTATTCACCCTTGCTTAAGCCCTTACGTGGTGAATATCACTTACGTATAGAACCACAAGGATCCTTGACCCTTAAAATTATTCTATGCTTAATAGGAGGAGCCACCTGCTAAGTGATAATCCTATCCCATAGAACTGAGTCTTGTGATATAAATGAGTATTGGAAAGCCACATTCAACCCAGTTAAATGTCAACTTACCTCTCTTTATTTCCATCCTCACTCAAGTGATAGTCAACATTCAAATCAATTAAATTCTCTCCAATCTTAACGGTGAGATTGAATTTTGAAGGCCTTAAATCGTAGGTCCTAGAGCTTTAAATGATACACCTTAGCACCTTCTCCTTCCTTGTTTCTGCTTTATTCAAAACCCCTACTACTTTATTCCTTCCACTTGAGTGATGTCGAGGACGACATCATTTTTAAGTGGGGGAGTCTGTAACAACCCGAGTTGTTACCATAGTTGATTAGGACTAATCCTAAGTCTTAAACATAATTATAAGTGCTAAATAATTCAATTGGAGTCAAACTCTGAGACCTCGTCCAAAATAGGAGTCAAATGAATCGAATCCTAATTTTTAGAAATCCAGAAACCCTAGAAAAATTGACTTATTTAAATTGACCTCCGATCGAAAAATGGACACAACCCTAGGAACCACCCTATCCGTACTGGTGCTAGGATCTTTTGGGTATGACTGTTGGTGACCTAATCGTATCGTGCTAGGAACCGCCGTAGCCGTACTGGTGCTAAGATCTTCAGCCCTTTTTGGTGAGCTAAGTAGCTCTTTTCTGTATGGCAGATTGTACATGTATGGTTTTATATGCAGTTGTTATTGTTTACTTTTCAGTATTCTTATTCAGTCAACTATTTTTATGTACTGTTTTTATATATATTTAGGATGTTAGAACATTGCTGCTATTTATACGTACCACTACTGAGTTGTTTATTTTAATTGGCATATTTTCTGTTGATCACCAGCATGTTTAGGGTGTAGAACTTTTCTTACAGCACTTGTTTAGTTATGTATATTTATATGCCCTTCCTTGTTTAGTTTATATGTGAGGCATATCTCAGCCTCTTTCCTTTTCCTTACTTAAGTTATAAATGATGGTTTATAGCTTTTCCTTTTCTTTGGTACTGCTTGCTGCTCCTTTACATATATATATGTTGCTTAGATGTTGTAGAATGGTGATATTACTTAACACATATAATAATTCATCGGCTTAAAATGTACTTAGATAATTGTCTAGCCAGATTTTTCTTTTCTTTGACTGGGGCCCTACATTGTGAAACCGACAATGGCAGATCCTCTGCAATTAGATGAGCAGGAGTTAGGAGTGGAGCCATACCCTGAGGAGGAGCCCGTAGAAGAAGCCGCTGTTTAGCATTTAGTTTATATGTGAGGATGAGAGTATTTGCACATTTTATTATATTTGAACTTTTTAAATGATGTAATAATACAGGTACATTGACTGTGTATTTGGATTGTATGTTTATATTATGAGTTCTACTTTTGCTATTTATATTGTGATGCTCGGATGATTTACATTCCTTAAATCGCTTCCGCACTCTGTACGTTTACTTATATAGTGACTGTTAGATTGATTCTGTGTTAATCCTTCCCTAATCAGGTGGATTGTGGAGTTTATCATAATCCAATGGTAAGTGAGGGGTTAGCCAGAGTGACACCCCACCCTTAACCTAATCCTTTGGCGGATTAAGGGTGCGGGGCGCCACATTTTTCATGTCATATTGTGCTCTCTGTGAATTTGCTTTGAGTTTGCTTGAATTTTTCTAGTATTATTTCTTATGTTTTGATCTAAATGTGATAAAGCCAGAACTTCCTCAGCGGATGGAATTATTTTCATGACAATTAATATTAGAACTTGTGTTTTACACAAGTGAGAGCAATGATGGACGAAATAAAATATATGATTGAGAAGTTTAATGTCATGAACTTCACTTTCTCAAGGATATAAATAAAGAATTTGTTTTACCAAGAGAAGTTGTATTTGCCGCTAGATGGAATTGCAAAGAAGCTACATGACATGGGCGATGAAGAGTAGAAAAAACTGACATAACAAACCAAAGATTTACTTGCCTAACCCTAACCTCATTTGTTGTATTAAACCAGGAGATCACTCATCTTAGGAGTGCTCCCACTCATGCACTCTTAATTTTGGAGTTCTAATTAAAATCTATTTTGTCAACTCTAAAGGTGCGTTAATATTTATTATTTATGCTTAACTATACTTTATTGGGTTTCATAATCTCCCCAATGTAAGCAACTTATGTCCAATATCCACAAACATATATAAGAATCACTTATCGGGTAAATGGGAATAAAAGTGACTCATAGAGGCTTGAATGCATCACCCAACATGTAGAACTTTCTACAATCTTTTGTTGAAGATGTGTCTCTTATGCTATAATACTTGGCTTCGATCTAACACATATTTTCCTACTCTAATACTATTTATGATAGTTAAAACTATTAATTATAAAGTTATTCTTTGTTTTGGCCTTAATAATCTCACAATTTTGTCCTCATATGATTAAATTCTCAGAAAATCATCAATCATCAATCATGGGAGTGCTCAAATATGAACATGCTTAACTTTATAGTTATTATCAAAATAATAACATTATCTCAAAATACACAATATTAAGAGTTCTACTTAACTATACTTATGTGGTTTCTCATGTGGTTTCTCACACAAGCGCCCATTGAAGATATGAAGATAGTGGTTGGATGCGGTAGTACGCCCAAACAACAAGAATCACCAGGACAGCAGGCTAGGAGCCCAAAGCACACTATAATATCCAAAGAAGGCAGAGACAAGTGCTCAAGCATTCTGTAATGGTCAGCCAGCCTGCGGGGCTAGTGCCCATGTTCCCATGCACCTGGCATAGGTGTGAACATTGTTTAGATCATTCCCAAGCATTGCAAAGGCATAAAACATAATTTTAAAGATGCAAGTGTTTGACCTTTGGCTAATGTTATAATTGTCATGTTTATTTAGAGTTTGAGAGGGTTATCAGCAAATATGTGTGCTATGTGGCTGATGAGTGAGTTGTGTGACCTCTAAAGAGGTTGTACCTACAAGAACCCTAGTAGAAGAGGGATCTACAGAGAAAGACTGAGATCTGTAGTAATCTTTTTTATTATCCTTCATAGTAGTAATTCTCGTGTCGTGATTCACATAATATACTGCGCTTAGTTCCTGTGCTTTGGAGTGGGTAAGAAAGAATAATATGAGTGGTTCACGTAAGTCATCTTTTAAAATTCTCGCGGGCGGGATGCGAACGGGGAGGAGGGTGAGCGAGCGACATTGTAAAAGGAAGGCCGAGCGATATTACCTGCAATAGGAGCGTCGAGCGAACGGCCGACCGAGGAGAAGGCGTCGGGCGTCGGGCGTCAGGGAAGGGTCGGGCGAACGGCTGCAAATGGGGAGGATGGTGAGCCAGCGCCTTCGAACGGGAGAGTCGAGCAAACGCGAGCCCTAACCAGTCGGCGCAGATCTTCGTGGGGTCGAGCGAACGGGGAGATCTGTGCGCCGACGAAGAGAAGGCGTCGGGGAAGAGAGTCGTCGGCGCAGAAGGCGTCGGGGAAGAGAGTCGTCCGCCGAATGGGGAAGCCCTAGGAGCGAAGAGTGCGATGCGATTTGAGCGAAGAGTGCGATTTGAGTGAACTGCTACGCCACGTATATACGCCACGTCTACACCATGTAGGTGGGTTAAACATGAGTTACACATAGGCGGACCTGTTTAGCATTTCGCTTTTAATATTTACGCTCTGAGATGCGCATGTACTTTGGCATCTCTTCAATGAATACAGCCAAAATGTATCATGCGCTTTGGCATCTCTTCAATGAATACAGCCAAAATGTATTTTAATGATAAGTTGCTAAAATATTATAAATTATTTTATTATTATGAGATTCTTATGGCTTGTGAAGGCCACGAAGCTGATCCAATCCCTTGGCTTACCAAAAAAAAATCAATGAAATGAAATTTAATTATTTAAGTAAGAAATCGGTACTACACTTTCTGTACACTATTATTGTCAAATAAGTGCATCCCAACTTGGAGACGATGATGGAAACCATTCCACCAGGAAGTGATGAGATTAAAACACAATCATAAAAAACATACATTACTGAAAGAATCAACTCTGAATCTGGAAGAAGCGATACAGAAAATTTCAGGTTTCCTTACTGCCATATCAAAATAGCATCCACACTTGCTGCATTATTGCATGCCACCTTGCACTTATGGCTCTTATCCATTCCTGCTCCCTCAGCTTGGCTACACTGCCTGTTTAAGGCATACAATCTCCATTTTTTTGAAATGGCATCCAAAGCTTATGCAGCATTCTAGTAGCTGTTGTGCAACTGCTACATGATTCTCTAGTAACTCCGATCAGCATCACCTTTGATCGTTCTGTGGCAGCAAAATGGTGGAGTAGTTGTGAAATACCCAATTTTTAAGATTTATAGGATTTTAGTAATCTTGAACAGGGGCGGAGATGAACCATATCGAGTTGGGTCAATGGATCATGTCAAATATCAAGTTCAAATATTTTATTAGATCCTTGATTTTGGTACACATATATATTATAAGAGTTTATTTAATACAACAAAATTTTAAAGTAAAATCGTGAAACCTGAAAAGTGGACAATACCTTGGTGCTTAAGAGTTTTGGCTGTTACAAATAGTATCAGAGCAAGTCATAAGGTGTCAGTTAGGAGCTAAGTGCCATACAGGGCAAAGTACCACTTCATATGAGCAACCACTTGAACCCATTATAGTTAAGGTGCTACATGGTTATATGTATCTCTTGAGCCTGTAGGGATCACTTTTAATCTTATCCACCTAATGGATGATTCTTGAATTTGTGTGTGGTTACTGATAAAGACATCAGCTACTTAAGTTGGGATTGTAAAGACTCATTTAAGTAGTAATAAGTAAAACTCTTAAATATTAAGATGTCTTTTTAAATAATGGTGGAGTTCTTAATAAGAATTCCAATGTTAAGCGTGCTCATGTATGAGCACTCCCAGAATGGGTCTTATATTGGAAAGTTATTTTCTGATGATAAAATCAAAAGGCCTTTCATGTCAAAGCAAATAATATTTTGGTACTTAAGAGTTTGGGATGTTACATATACAGAACAGAAAGGGGAGTTAGGTACGTCTACCAAACTATATGAGATGGGGTCTTCTGTTGTGACGGTCGGGGAATCGAGTTCAATAATTTCTAAGAAATAATTCACACATACAATACTTTTAAAGTAAAATTGACATTATGTCCATAATTATACATCTAGAGCCATAGACATATATATTACAAAAGTTTATTTATTACAACAAAATTTTAAAGTAAGAGTTTATTTCTAGCTCACTTCTAGCTCTTTTCTTTTTACTAAAGTTGATCTTTGAATGTTCAATTATCAAAACCTAAAAATTTATCAACAGATGCCAATTATGTAGGAGTACGTAGATCATTCTTATAAGAGTTACTTTCTAGCATCTTATAATAGGTATAAATCAATATAAAAGTATATGAATAACTTTGGATCACAAGTAAGAACAAGTAAATATTTGCTAAGTGAAATTAATTTTTGCCCTGCATGTTAGATTTGAATTCAATATATAAAAAAGCATGAAATAAATTTTATCATAAGCATTATGTAACATAAAGATGAGTCCAAAGACTCTTGAGCCCAAATGGGTAAACTCATAGGCATAGCCTTTAAAAAGCTTTCTCGCTACATATTGGTGGCTTATTAGCAATTTCAAAAATGATGGTGTGTCTTTCCTCTGGATTTGTGCACTTTTTAAAAGGGCAAAATACATCTATATACCTCCAAGGGCTGCATGCAAGCCCAATCTGTACAGATTCTCAGTGTTTCTTTCCATTATTCAAAGACAAACACCACATAATACTATACATTTCATCTTTTTGTTACATGTCTTATGATAATATTTTTGCAATTTTATTAAGCGGTAAGTATATTTAAAAGTAGAGATATTATTTCAAATGAAAATAGGCTCAAAATAAACATGTTAAAGTAAAACTTAAAAGTATATCAACATACCCAACTGATTTGATATTACAAAGTAATTCAATTGATTTAATTTGTCAAATATTAATTTTAAACATCAAACTAATATTTGACGCACTTGATTGATACACTATCACCTTTTACTTCGATCATAAGCAATATAATGAATCTAATATTGTTTAAGCTCTCCAAATATAATGATTTAAGATTCACTTAAGCATCAATATCATTTAAACCATATATATTTTTTAAATGTATGATTTTATCGAAACCACACTTTATTTTAGTGTATTTTTGTGCTATAATAGTTATGGAGTGGGAAGATTACAACAAAATGTGAAGTTAGTGCAAAATCGGGCACTACAGCACACTACGACATGCTCCGTGGCGCTGTAGCGCTCCCTGGCCGAGAGCCAGGTACTATGGTGTGTTGTGGTGGTCTACTGCGCTGCGGCGTGCTGTAGCACTCCCTGGCCGAGAGCCAGGCAC
Organism: Gastrodia elata; assembly: GCA_016760335.1. Classification (NCBI taxonomy): domain Eukaryota; kingdom Viridiplantae; phylum Streptophyta; class Magnoliopsida; order Asparagales; family Orchidaceae; genus Gastrodia; species Gastrodia elata. Next base: position 62,467,832 of record CM028672.1, read on the forward strand.
TATGGCGCGCTGTGGCGTGTTACTACGCTGCGGCGCGCTGTAGCGCTCCCTAGATGAGAGCCAGGTGCATTGGTGCTCTACGGTGCACGGTGGCATGCTTCGGCGTTGTGACATGTTTCAGTGCTGTGGTGCGCAGTAGCGCCCCTTAGCTGAGAGCCAGGCCCTATGGTGTAACAACCCAAGTTGTTACCCAAGACAATTACGACTAACCCTGTAACAACTCAAGTTATTACCCAAGTCAATTAGGATTAGCTAAGGTCCTAATTTTTGATCTTATGTGCTAATTAAATCATTAGGAGACTTCCACCAAGATTTAGTACAAATCAAAAGTCAAATAAACCAAATCCTGATTTTTGGGAAATCCAGAAATTCTAGAAATTGGCTACCTAAATTGACCTCAGATCGAATATCGGACTTCGCTATTGCGCTAATTGCCACTAAATTAGTTAGGGGTGACGTTTTGGTGGCAATCGAAAGTCGTCAAAATTCTGCCGAATATTTTAATAATATTTAAATACTCTGAAAAATAGGAAAATTAAATACTTATCAAAACCAAAATCTGACTCCACCGCTGCGTTCCTCACCCCTCAATTAGCTCAGGGTGAGTATTTGGGAATTTTTTTGGAAGTCAATTAATTGATTAGGATTAATTGTTAAAATCATAATTTAAATTAAAAAATTAATTAAATTTAATTTATTAATTTATTTAATAAAATCCACGGCGCCGTTTAATTAAGTAGTGTCGTCCGCTTATTTGTGCACGCCATCAAGGGTTTCTGTCAGGGTAAGACAGTCGATCCTGACCGTTTGATCGAAGATCAGACACTCAGGGCGTCTCATCCCCCTTGCTGAGGTCCCATCGCTGCGCTAGCCCAGTCCCTGCTTTCGCGGCCTTGCAACCTCTGCCTGAGTGACATTAATTCCCCACCTGTGCATGGGGCTCAGTCCTTATGCAAATTGAATCCAGTTGGAGCTCGTGCGAACGTACAAATCCCCGTGACCATCGAACACTAAGTACCTCCATCTTTCGATCCTATTATTCGATCGTTCCATTTCTTGCTCGTAACGTTATTGCATGTCATAGATTAAGGATAGGACAGAGTAACGTTATTGCATGTCGTAGGCTAGAGATAGGATGGATCGATCCGATTGGATCAAACCCGATCGATCATAATTGGGGGACGATCCATTGTGCTTACCGTTACCCGTAGTTTGTTCGTCCTTAGGAAACTAGAGTTAGGTATTCTGGGCACATCTGACCTCCTCTATCCTAATCCTGCATGTCATCGTCTAGGTCTCGGTACGCTCTTTCCAACCTCGTGCTAGCCATGTCCTCTCATTGCCGTTCCGACCACTAAAATCCCTTCCTTATACCTCCTTGCGCAGCGGAGAAGACGACCTGACGCGGGGCGGGTTGGGTCAATCCCGGCCCGCAATTCCTTCGCGGTCTACTGACTGCACGCGCGAGATGCGGGACCCGCTAGCACTGGCCCGACGCGTCTCGTGCTGCCACGTGTTTTCTGTGGGAGCCGCTACTTATCCGAGACAGCGAAAGTGGGTCTCATATCCGTCCCGCGCCTACTAGCATGTGGGCCCACCCTGCCACGTGTCATTTGGTGTGGGGCCCGCCACTGTCACCTGTAATGATTACCTGCAGATAATTTAAAATTGGGGTTATTTATACAGTTATATATATATATATATATATATATATAATTAATGTCTGTTAAAATAAAATTAATATAAACAGTGATGATTAATTAATTACTTAATTACAGAACTTTAAACACTCATAACTTCCAAATTAATAATCCAAATATATTAAATATATATCTTATTTTAATCAAAAAATAAGAGGAATATTATAATGGTATTAATTTTCCCATATGATGTCTAGACAATATAGTGACATTTTAGGACATCCACGTAAATTCCAATCATCATAACTTTGCACGCAGTCACCCAAACATAGTTAATATGGGTCTTAAAGTAAACATGAGAACCTCTAGAATGTTTTGATAATATTAGTTTTATTATTTGATCATTAAGGTGGCTAATCATTTTTAGGACCCTTCCTAATAACCCTTAAACCCTAGATATTGATTTGGTCATATATTAGTCAATTATGGTCCAAATCAGAAAATTCAAAATGATGATATTTAACAAACTTAATAAATTAATTACCCTAAAATGTACTTAGACATTTTGTCTAATTAAGATTTTCTTTTGTTGGCTGGGGCCCTATGTGGCGCCCACCACTCTTAATCCGCCAAAGGATTAGGTTAAGGGTGGGGTGTCACGCTGGCTAACCCCTCACTTATCATTGGATTATGATAGACTTCATAATCCACCTGATTATGGAAGGATTAACACAGAATCAAACTAACAGTCACTGTATAAGTAAACAAACAGAGTGCGGAAGTGATTTAAGGAAATATAAACCATCCAAGTATCACAAACTAAATAGGAATAATATAACTCAGAATATAAGCATAAAATCCAAATACACAGTTAATGGTATCTGTATTATTACATAATTTAAAATGTTTAAATAAAACTTGAATGAAAACCACTCATTCTCACTCGAAATATAAAGGAACTAGACGGCAGCTTCTTCAACGGGCTCCTCCTCTGGGTAAGGCTCCACACCTAACTCCTGCTCGTCTAACTGAAAGAAGTCTGCCATTGTCGGTTTCACAATGTAGGGCCCCAGCCAAATAAAAGAAAAGTCTGGTTAGATAATTGTCTAAGTACATTTTAAGCTGATGAATTATTATAAGTGTTAAGTAATATCACCATTTGACAACATCTAAGCAACATATATAAATGAAAAGGAGCAGCAAGCAATACAAAGAAACATGGAAGCTATAAATCATCATTTATAACTTAAGCAAGGAAAAAGGGAAGAGGTTGAGACATGCCTCGTATACAAACTAAACAAGGAAGGGCGTATAAATATACATAACTGTCATGTGCTGTAAGAAAAGTTCTACATCCTAAATATGCTGGTGATCAACAGAAAATATGCCAATTAAAATAAGTTAAATCAGCAGTGGTACATATAAATAACAACAAGATTCTAACATCTTAAATATATATAAAAGTAGTACAAGGAAATAGCTAACTGAATAAGAATACTGAAAAGTAAACAACAACAACCGCATATAAAACCATACATGTACAATCTGCCATACAGAAAAGAGCTACATTAGCTCACCAAACAGAGCTGAAGATCTTAGCACCAGTACAGCTAGGGCGGTTCCTAGCACGATATGGCTAAGGCAACATCAGTCAACGGAAAAGGCCCTAACATAGTACGGCTCGGGCGGTTCCTAGCATGATACGGTTAGGTCACCAACAGACATACCCGAAAGATCCTAGCACCAGTACGACTAGGGCGGTTCCTAGCATGATACGGCTAGGGCAACAATTGGTATGAGCAAAAGAACACTGAGAGGCAGCTCAAACGTATCAAATCATTATCTTCTCATTAATTACTTTAATATTTTCACAAGGAATCTAAGGAGTCTCCATAATTTCCTAACATTTTATTCATGCATCAAATGTCTTATATGATATGCTCAAGGAAATATGACACAAAAATACAAGGAATGCGTAGTAACAAAATATCAAATAGAAGCAAGGGACTCTACTAAACATGGTGATATCATTTGTTTTCTACTTAACTTTCTAACTATTCCAAGTTACACAAGTTCAGGATCACCATTTTCCTACTATCGAGTGTAACTCAGAAATTCATCCTTATAAGTTAAAAAGGATTAGAACTGATCAGGTTCTAATCTAGATCAATCAGATAGACGACTATGAGTTAAATAAATGAATCATACATCCTAATTTTGTGAATTTAGAAGTTCTAACTAGGATCTGATCAAGGTCTTCTAAGCCTATAGATTATGGATTAAACACTATGAGATTTAGGTTTAATCACATAATCCAAAGAGGATAAGACCTAAGTTCTAGGTTTTATTCTATTAGTGATCTACTAGTTATGACAAATCCTATTAAGTAATCAAATTTAATAGGATAAATCTCCTTCCTTAAATCTAGGGTTAAAAGATAAAATAATCAGAACGAGTTATAAAATAAAAGTAAAGTCTAGAAACTAATAAAACTAAGGTTTCACCCATGGGATAACCCAATTTATCCAACGAATGAATTCTAACATATGATCTATTCCTACTCTCAGAAAGCTCCTTAAGGTATAGTGCTTAAGACTTAACGGAGATTATTGGAATCTAACTTAAGGGTTGATTTCACTCACTTGATTGATACTAATAAGATTATAACATTAGTTTAGGGTTCTGGAATGTTAACTAAAGGGTAGATGTACTTAATTCAATCTTAGGGCAAAATAATTATTTTGCCCCTACTTTAAGGGTCAAAAGTCAACTTTTGACTTAGGGGTTAAAATTTAATTCTCTTAGTTCCAATTGGTTCCTTACTGTCTAACTTGAAGATAGACAGTAAGTACGCCTAAATTGGGCGAGAAACGGTCAAGTTATGACTAAAATAAGACTAGGGGTAATTTGATCATTTACCTAAATTTCTAGGGTTCCAATCCTAAATATTATTTCAGTATATTGATGACATTGAAATTCTAGGTTAGATAGCTTCTTGATTTTTGAATTTGGAGTTGATTTGACCAAGTTATGGCCGTTTGAAGTCTAGGGGCATTTTGGTCATTTTTCACTGAGAATTCTAGGGTTGACTTTTTGTCTTGATGTCCGAATGAGAAAAATAATACTATTACGGTGATGGGGCTGCTCTCCTGAGCATTTTAAGACCCATATTGACTATGTTTCGATAAACGGGTAAAAAGTTATGAGGCTCTAAATAGGTCCAAAAATGCTACCTCGTTATACGTACCCTGAAATAAATTTTTACATTACCTTATTTGAATCATTACATTTTTCTGAGTATTTTAAGACCTATATTGGCTATGTTTAGATCATCCTACAAAAAGTTATTAAACTTTTAAGATTTACTATTCAAAAATACAATTTGAATTATTTTACTTTTCATTTATTCAAATTGTATTATTTTACTGTTTATTCCTAAAGTTTTTATATAAAATATCTGAAATTATTAATCTTTAGCTAATCTGTGATTAATTAGGCTTAATTATTAATTAACATTAATTAATCTATTATTAAATTAATTAAATTATATTTATTAATATTTTACTGTAGCAAAATAATTAGCACTAATTACTTTTTAATTAGCCATAATTATCTGTTAATATTTATCTTATTATACTTTACTATTCATTAATAATTAATTATCCTAATTACTGTTTAGGGTTTAATTAACCTTTAATTAACTTAATTAACCTCTAATTAATTAAGGTAACTGTTCAAAAGTAATTAGTACTAATTCTAATTTAATTAACCACTAACTGTAATTAATTAAGGCTAAACAATAATTAATTAACACTAATAGTAATTTAATTAAATTTTAATTAACAGACAGTGGGCCCCACTGGACACGTGGCACTGCCAGGGGCTGCCACGTGGCACTGTGGGCCCACAGGGGCTGACTCAGCTCGGGTGACTGGGCAGTGGACCCCACCTGACACGTGGCACTGCCAGGGGCTGCCACATAGCACTGTGGGCCCCACGGGGAGTCGGACCGCCGCGGTTGACCGGGCAGTGGGTCCCACTTGCCACGTGGCGGGCCCAGAGGCGGCCACGTGGCGCTGTGGGTCCCACTGGGAAGCCGAACCACCGCGCGGGGCTCGGGCAGTGGGTCCCACTTGCCACGTGGCGGGCCCAGAGGCTGCCACGTGGCACTATGGACCTCACCGGGGAGCCGAACCATCGCGGAGACGGCCCGAGGGCACCGGCTAGGGCACGGCTTTCGCCAGCCTTCCCGGCGCCGGACCACCTCGGCCCGCACGGCCACCGGTAGCCCTTGACGAGGGCTACACGTCGGTGGGCGGACCTTCGCCGGAGGTGGCCGGGATCGCCGGCAAAACCAAACCCTAACTCCTAGGGTTTCGGCAGCTGCGGAAAACGGGCCCGAGGCTTCAAGCCTAGATCTGGGCTAGCCGGACCTGATCGAGGGCGATCAGGTCCGGTTGATCGTCGATCTAAGTCCTAATCTACAATATTCAAAAGGAAAATTGCAAAATCAACGGAGGAGGAGGGAGATCGGGGTACCTCAAATGGACGGCGGACGGAGGCTGGGCTTCGGGGCTCTGCTGGGCTCGAGTTTTCGCAAACCCGGAGCCCAGAGGTCGGTCGGGGTCTTATAGACCCGTCGGCGACCTCGGAGAGGTCGGGGAAGGCCTGGATTGGCCGGAAAAGGCGGCGGCCCGCCGCGTGTCGTGCGGGATGGAGCCGTCGAGGACGACGGCTCCATAGCCGTTGGATCCGGGCCCTATCCAACGGCTGCGATGGGGCAGTCTGGATAAATGGCGCCGTCAGCTACAGTTGACGGGTCCGTTAAATACTTAACGGCACGCCGTTAAGTATTAAAATAATATTTTTTTTTCCAGAAAATTTTGAACATATTTTTCCTAGCCAATTTGGGGTCAAGGAATTCAATGGCGAAGTCAGATTTTCGATCCGACGAGTATTTTGATACCTCGATTTCCGGGGTATTTTTATTATTAAAATATTCGTCGAAATTTCGACGATTTCCGATTGGCATGAAAACTTCACCCCAAGCTAATTTGGGGTCAATGAATGCAATGGCGATGTCCGTTTTTCAATCAGAGGTCAATTTAAATAGGTCAATTTCTAGGGTTTCTGAATTTTCAGAAATCAGGATTCGATCCGTTTGACTCCTGATTTGGACTAGGTCTCAAAGGTTATCTCCACTTGACCTAATTAGCACTTATAATTGTGTTTAAGACTTAAGGTTAGTCCTAATTAACCAGGGTAATAATTCGGGTTGTTACACACTATCATTGTGAAACCGACAATGGTAGATTCCAAGCTTTTCGAGGTTATAGAGCCTTCTGAAGATCAAGTTCAGGAGGAAGTCCAAGCCATTGAAGATCCTTAGTTTCTTTTTCTGCAGTGTGAGGATGAGTGGTTTATTTTAGTTTTACTTAAACTATTTAAATGTTATAATAATACAGGGTTAAACTTTATTTTTTGCACTTTACTTATTCTGAGATATTGTATTTATATATGATGGATGGATATTTATATTTATGCTTTCCGTACTCTGCTTTACTTGTATTTACATTTAGTGATGATATCTTTGAGAAATGACAAAGTCCTTAATTATGATGGATTAGGATGTGTGCCTAATCTAATTATAAGTAGGGGTCTTGTCGTTTAGATGACCCCTGCATTGTAATCATGTTAACTTAAGAGTTAACATGACCACGGCGGAGCAGGGCCACCACAGCGCTATGGCGCGCCACTGTATTTTTGGGCGCTGCGGCGCATTACAACAGATTTTAGCGTGGTGGCGCAATGGAGCGCTTTCTGGCGTCAGACACTGCAGCGCGTTATGGAGCTTGATTCCCCAAAGTGCGGGCGCTACGGCGCGCTATAGCGCGCTACGACAGATTTCTATTATTTTCATCAAAAATATATATTTTTTATACTTCACAATTTATTATGCTGCTGCGGCATGCTACGACGCGCTATGGCGGATCAAAGTTTGAAACTCTGGGCGCTACAGCGCGTTGTAGTGCCCGATGGTGATTTCGCCTGTGAGAAAACCATGACGGGTCATCTTTCGCACTCAAATACTCTCAATTTTGGGAACCTCACATGTGGTGCCATATACCGATGGAAAGGTTTTTCCGAGACCTTCCATTGATACCAAAATTGGAATGGATGGATTAACCCATCGAATAGAAATTAATGTCCTAGCTACAGGTATGCAAAAATTTCACAGCTTTCAACAGTTTTCTAATGGAGAACAAGCTTCGACCAGGCTCATTTGAGTCCAATTGAAGCTCGAAGATCACACATAAACTTCATACAATAGCTAATGAACATATCATTCATAGTACTTGATAAATCAGATAAAGAGAGCACAAGGAGAGTAAGCAAAAAGGGTATCTAAGCCTTTATAAGAGGAAGAAGAAACTCTGCTTTTCTTCAGGACCTTGGAGGAAGGGGAGCTTCTTCTTCAGCACAGCTCAATAACAGGAGAAAGAGGAGAAGCTTCAGCTTGGTAGCAAGGAAAAGAAGGAGGGGCGCTGAGCTCTTTCTTAAAGGAGAAGGGAAGGAGGAGGTAAGGCATGGGCTAGGGAGAAGGGGGAGAGGCTTTCCCCCCTTGTTTGTGCCAGATTTTGAGGGAGAGAGCGCCAAATGGGAGGGATGGGAAGCCAGAGAAATACAATAAGAAAAAATGGAAAATGGAATAATAAAGAAATAAATAAATATTTCTTTTTAATTCTTAAATTATATAAAAAATCAGATTTGTTAAATGCGTTCCGAAAAATCTCAAAAATTTACCTCTAACTAATTTAGGGGTGAGGAATTCAACAGCAAAGTAGGATTTTAATTCCGTCGATTATTTAATTATTCTATTTTCTGGTGCATTTAATTACATTAAAATATTCACAAAAATCCAACAACTTCCAAATGCGTCCAAAATATCACCCCTAGCTAATTTGGAGGTGACAATTGCAACGACGAAGTCAGATTTCAATTTTGATTTCAAATTAAATACCTCAATTTTCTAATTAATTAAATATTAAAATAATCCAAAATATTTGATTTAGCTCCAAATCACACCAAATCTTCAGGGATTGGTTCTAAAGACTAAATGAACTTAACATAATGATAATTAAGATAAGATTAAGCTAAAATTAAATTGGGTAACAGCCTTGGGTTGTTAAAAGTACCCATTATCAAGGGTTGATAATTTATTTGATCAGTTAGCTGACGCATCAATATTTTCAAAAATTGATTTAAGGTCTAGTTATCACCAACTCCATATTAAAAAAGAGAATATTCCTAAATTTGCTTTTAGGACGTGAAATTGACATTTTGAATTTCTAGTGAAGCCTTTTGAATTTACCAATGCACCATCTTATTTTTTAGATCTGATGCATCAAATAATGAAACCTTACTTGGATTCATTTATCATCATTTTCATAGTTGATATATTGATTTATTCCAAAAGTGCTATGGAATACGAAGAACACCTTAGAACTATCTTAAGTCTATTAAGAGAACATTAATTGTATGCCAAATTCTCTAAATGTGAGTTTTGGCTCCAATCCATAGCCTTCTTGGGGCATATAATTAATAAAGAAGGAATATCAATTGATCCAAGCAAAGTTAGTGCAATTCAAGAATGGCCTCAACCTACTTCAATAACTAAAATTTGTAGTTTATTGAGATTAGCTAGATATTATCATAAATTTGCTAAGAACTTTTTCTAAATTGCAGTCCCTCTTACTCATCTTACATAAAAAGGTGTACCTTACGTATGGGATTCATCTTGTGAATCAGCATTTCAGAAGTTAAAGGAATGTCTGACATTAGCTCCTATTCTAGTTCTGCCAATTGAAGAAAAAGATTATCAAATTTATAATGATATTTCTTGGATTGGTTTAGGTTGTGTTCTTATGCAAGAAGGTAAAATTATAGCCTTTGCTTCCAAGAAATTAAAAACTCATGAGAAAAATTATCCGATTCATAATTTAGAATTAGTTGCAATAATATTTGCACTTAAGATCTAGAGACACTATTTGTATGGAGTAATATGTGAAATTTTTACTGATCATCAAAGTTTGAAATACATATTTACTCAGAAAGAAATAAATTTAAGGCATGATTTATCAATTTAGTATCACCCTAAAAAGGCAAATGTGGTAGCAAATGCACTAAGTTGAAAGACAATTTCCCATTTATATATGTTGACCTCTAACCCTATTTTACTCAAGGAAATGGAAGATCTCCAATTAAAAGTGGTGTTACCATCAAATGCTAGTCTATTTCAAATAATTATATAATGCCTATTAATTGATGAAATTAAAGAAGCTCAATGGAATAATGAAGAGTACAACTCTTGGCTGCATTTATTCAATCAGGAAAGCATCCAGAATTAAATTTAGATTCAAATAAAAATATTTGGTGCGAATCTAGAATTTGGATACTTAATGAAGGTGAGCTAAGATCAAAATGCTTGAAAGAAGGCCACCATTTTAGATACTATACTCATATAGGAAATAATAAGACATAACAAGATTTGAAATCAAACTTTTGGTGGCCAGGAATGAAGAAAAATATCGATGAATTCATATCCAAGTGTGAAGCATGTAATATCGTAAAAGTAGAGCATCAAAAACTAGGATGATTACTTCAACCTCTAGCTATTCCTCAATGGAAATGGGAATGCATTTCCATGAATTTCATAACTGGTTTTCCTCGCTCAAAATCTAATAATGATTCAATTTGGGTGACAGGCTTACAAAATCCATGCACTTTTTACCCATCAAGTAGAAAGATACAGTGGATAAATTATCAAAAACTTATCTTAAAAAAATAGTAAGATTGTATGATATTCCAAAGACCATTATTTTTGATAGAGAAAGCCAATTTACTTCAAGGTTCTGGAAAATGGTTCATTAATATCTTGGTTCCCAAATTAGCCTGAGCACAGCGTTTCATCCGCAAACTGATGGATAAACTGAAAGAGTGAACCAGAGTTTTGAAGATCTTCTTTGTCTTTGTGTTTTAGATTTTGAAGGAAGTTGGAATGATCGCTTTACATTAATTGAATTTTCTTATAATAACAATTTTCAAGCAAGCATTGAAATGGATCCATATAAAGCCTTTTATGGAAGAAGGTATATCACTCATTTATCTTGGAATAGCGTTGGAGAAAATAGAATATTAAAATCAGATCTAATTCTTCAAGCAATAGAAAATATTAAATTAATTCAGCATCAAATGAAAGCGGCTCAAGATAAGCAGAAGTAGTATTTTGATGCTCAGCATCGTCATGTAGAATTTTTTGTTAGAGATTTTGTATATCTGAAAATAAATTCATTCGGAAGAGTTTTAAGATTTGAAATTTCTGAGAAATTAAGTCCATGGTTTATCGACCCTTTCGAAGTCTTGAAAAGAGTTGGCTAAGTGGCATATCAAATCAAGCTTCCATCACATTTAAGTTTGATGCATGACTTTTTAAAAAAAAGGCATCTCGGCTAGATTTTATTTTATTTAGAAAAAATATACATACTAGGGTTGAGAAGCTACAAAGTCCTAGGCAATCTAAAATCCAAAAATTAGCCCCAAAAATAGAGACCCAAGTATAACTTAAAAGGTCTCTCGACACAAAATAAAACAAACTAGAACAAACTGACGAGAAATAAAACAAAGCATAATGAAAAAGAAGAGACCGGAGAGAGTACCTGCAGGGAGGCACCAGAGAAGCCAACAAAGAGAGCCAGAAAATATACTAGCTCGAGCACCAAAACAGCAGCCTCAGACATACCAAAGGCAACGGTCAACATAGCCTGCCATCGCCATAGACCACAAGCCAATATTTGAACTAGAGGCCAACAATCGCGGCTAACTACAAACCAAGGGCACCAGAGCAAACAACTGAAGCCGAAGAAACACCAGTAGGACCGAGCCGCAACCATAAAACAAAGCCGTGACAAAATAAGCATTCTAGCAGCAACACATACATAACCACTCCAAGTCTTAATCCTATTAGGTGGGGTCACATGCATGAATCCTTTGTTTGAAAAAGAGAAAATCCTTTCTTCCCATATTTTATGTGATTGTTCACCTCATTTTTAAATTTTGCAAATTTATAAAGTCAATTTTCTTAATAGGGGCATTGAACGATCTATGCTACCCTAACCATCTAAGGTCGTATTTTTTAATCTTATCCACTATTGAAGCCACTCCAACTTTGTTATGGATAAATTAGTTTCTTATTATATTCTTACGAGTATACCAACTCATCCACCTAAGCATACTCATCTTTGTAATGTCTATTTTATTCATAAGTTTCTTCTATCGGTCAATGTAGTACGTGTCACCCATGGCACAAAAGACATGATGAATTGTCATCACTCTCACCTTCTTCTAGCATCTTGCCGATAGTCTATTTAGACTTGTAGAAATTAAAAAACGATAACTAAACATGAGGGTTGCTCTTATTGGACGACTTAAATTAATACCTTACGACACGAGGTGGCAACAACAGCGTGCCTCATATTTCCACATATATAGTGCACTTTTTGGAGATGTTTAGATGCAACTATTTGTACAATGTATTATGTGAAAAATAGTTTTTACTTGAACCTTATTAAATAGAACCATTTCAAGTGCTATATTTCCTCTAAAAATATGTTGTGTGAGCATTGAAAGGGGGCATTAGAAGCAATGTATATTTAGTATGGCACACTTCATTCTTGGAAGTTTCTAACACTCACAATGATCTTTGTTCTCTTATGTTTCCTTAGCTTTGCTACCATTCTAAGAGCAAAATCAATCCACTAAAACCGCAAGAAATTCCTTAACATAAAAAGCCTTTGAACAAAATGATGTTCATGAGAATCAATTTAAGAAAAAAAAAAATCGTTCTCTAGTTAACCCATATATAATACTAGTCAAAGTTCTTCAACGTCTAGTAACTCCTATCGTAATTTCTTGCAAGTTAACCATTGCAATTTCAACAGCAGCTATCACAAAATGCATACCCGGGCACATTCGTCTTCCTGCACCAAAAGACAAGAAATGGAGATCATGTCCCTTATAATCCATCGTCAAGCCTAACCATCTCTCTGGCCTGAACTCTTCTGTTTCTTCCCAATTTGGGAATCCTTTCCAATAGACCATGCATTCACAATAACTCTTGTTTGTTTAGGGAATTTCTTAAAAATACCTTTTAGCTTTATTTACTTAGTTTTAAATAATAAAAAATGGAAGCTTAGAGTGGAAGCTTGGACGAATACGCTTTTTCTTAATAACTTGCATTTAAGAAAAAAATTAGCTTTTTGGATTATTGTGAACTTGCCCTATAAGCATCAGTTTGAGAATCTACAATTGTTCAGTGCCACTCACAATTTCTAAGAATATAATATTCATCCGAGCCAGAATATAGATTAAAGTATGCAAATTATTCCCAAATTAAAAAAATACAAAATAAATGCAAAAATTAAATTTGTGAATCTACATCTCACTCTGGATATTTGAATTCTCGTTAGCGAGTTCGCCTTTGATTCTCACAACCTATATTATTTATCAACATTATCAATTAAATAGGAGTACGTAGAGCACTTAAGATCATTAATTTCTAACATCATGTATAGGTTATAGATCAAATGCATCAAATTATTGAAAGAATGTGTGTCAATACAGTTTAGGAGATAAGACAATTTCAATGATAACTTGCATTTTTTATAAGGGATAATTAGCATTGCATTAATCAAATGAAATGAAGTAATTCAAAAGCAATGAAATGAAATGAAATAAATAGAAAAACTTAGCATAAGATACTATATGACATAAAATATCTTATTTTGGGTCTAAGACCCCAAGCTTTATTAGGAGATTCAGATATTAGCATCAAAATTATTTTAAAAAAGTATACAATTACCTATCTCCTAGTGGACTAGATCCCTCCTTGTTTCACAATGGGTTGGTTACTAGCAAATCATATTTGTACATGTTCAATTTTGCTCTCCTCCAAGCCTCTCGTCACAGATATTTGCCACAAGTATTTATATAAAGTAATTGCAATTTAAATAGCATTAAAAATAGAGTACATTCCAAAGATACATAATTCAAAGAGAAACTAGGCTCAAACAATGATAAAAATAATACAATTATGATAACTCCACGTACCTAATTAGTTCGTCTATTCTACAAAAGTTTCTTATATAAATTTGGTAAAAATCAATTCTTTTACATCAATCTATCATTCAAATATCTAAGAAATGATAATCTATATGTTTCGCTGTCAAAATTATAAATTTTGATTAAAATCTTAAAATTGGCAAGTTGGTGTGATTAGGATTTTTTGGTGAACTTTGGACACCTAAATGAAAATCAAAAATATTTTTTCAACTATTAATGTCTAAATGAAAGTTGTTCCTAATTATTAAAAGATAAAGTATGCCAAATTTTAGCTAATGATTGTAAATATTTTAAACGTTATGCATGTCCAAAATTTGAGAAAAATGCTTGCTTTTTCAAAATTTTCTAACAAACAATCATATTATTTCCTAAATTTTGGATATGAATATGAAGTCCTAAATGACAAAACAAGGTTTTGTGTTCAATAGTAAAGTTGTTCCTCACATAATATAGAGTAGGCTTGCAAACTTTCAGCTAAATCCAATGGGTATATTAAGGTATGACATCACAAACATGACATAAAAATTTCTAAAATCTGTTAAAATTATTTTTTGGATTTAAGTATAGTGTTTAATGAAGTTAGAGTGCCTACAATAAGACCTTAGAGTCTAAATAGACCTATAAGGTCTTCTGTGAAAATGATGTCTATATATAGGAGAATAAATATGCAAAATTATAGCAATCAGGTCTTAGTGGTTGAAAAATTATGGCTCTCCAAATTTATTATAAAATCAGAAAAATTTTCTAGAAATTTTTTTCAACTGGAAACGAATATTTTCTCTAGCTTTGGATCAATCTTTGAACACCTTAGAGGCATAACTAAAGGCTAGTGTCTTCTCGAGATTTATTAACAATACATATGAGAATATGAGTGTAATATTACAGCAACTAATTATGAGTAAAACAAGAGTTATGGTGACACAAAATATTGATGAAGCCTAAACCGGTTAGACGCGATGAAACCGATGGCTAAAGGTCGTCACGTTCAAGGCTGACAATGTCAAAGCATGGTGCCAAATGCGTCGTCCGCTCGTGCGGGATCAAGCCATCACCGCTCCATTACCTAACATTATTCTAGAACCGTTAAGTAAGTGACGGTTGGGATATACTGTAACCCCCCGCCCCATCGCTGCGCACAACTGAGGTAATTAAGAATAATTGGCAGCAGAATGGTGCGTTACTCGAGAAGAATTGTTGAACATTCTCGAATATTACTGACTGATTGAAACTCAATCGCAAAAGAGGCTCACAACTAATCCTTAAGATAAGGGCGAAATACTTATCTTAAGTATTAGATATAGCACCTATACACATTGAATTATGTAACAACCCTAGGTGGTTATCCTAATCAATTAGAACTAAACTAAGTCCTAATTTTGATTCTATCACTTTTAATAAGTTAGGAGCATACCCTGAAGTTTTGTTCCAAATCAAGTGTCAAATGGATTAAATCCTAATTTTGACAATTTCAGGAACCCTGGAATTTGACCTATTTAAATTAACCTCAAATTAAAAATTGGACTTCGTCATTGCGCTCATCACCCTCAAATTAGTTAGAGGTGATGTTTCAGAAGCATTTAGAAGTCATTGGATTTTCGCTGAATTTTTTAATATATTTAAAATACACCGAAAATTGGAATTAATAAGTGCTCATCAAAATCAAAATTCGACTTCGCCATTGTGTTCATCATCCTTCAATTAGCTAAGGGTGATTTATTGGAAATTTTTGGAATGCTATTAATCTATTAATTTTAGTTTATGAAATCAATTAAAATTTATTTAATGATATTAATTATTTTATAAAACAAATGTTGTCGTTTCCTATCCAAACGGCGTCGTCTGATCAAACGCTGCATCTAGCTATGTCGCGGATTGGATCTAGCAATCCAATAGGACGGCTGTGGAGCCATCTTCCTCACTAAAACGCTCGCGTAGGGAGCGTGGCATGCATGCGGTGAGATCCGTTGTGTGTTGGTCTATCTGCACCGTTCTTGTGGCGGCCCTGCCCCACCGTGGTCCTGTTAACTCTTAAGTTAACATGATTACGGTAGAGGGGTCACCAAATGACAAGGTCCTCGCTTAAAATTGGATTAGATACACATTCTAATCTAACTTAACTAAGGACTTTACCAATCAACCAACATACCATCACTAAATGATCATACAAGAACTCAGAGTGCGGAAGTAATAAAAATATAACATCCATCCATACAGTATAAATACAACAGTAAAGTGCTGAAAAGAAAAGTTAATCCTGAATTATTACAATAATTTGAATAGTTTAATGAACTGAAAAGAAAACTCTCAATCCTCACAAAGCAGAAAAGAAACTAAGACTAAGAGTCTTCAGGCACGGATTCCTCCTCCAAAGGCAAGCTCTCCACTGGATCAACTGCTTCAATAAACTCAGAACCTACCATTATCAGTTTCATAATGGTAGGGCCCCAGCCAACAAAAGAAAAACTGGTTAGACTATTGTCTAAGCACATTTTATGGGTAAACAATTTTATTAAGTTACTTGAATATCACCATAAACCAGTACTGAAGCAAAAAGGTGCAGAAAACGTACAAAAGAACAGTAATAAGTTATAAACTACAGTTTTAACTAAGCAAATAGGAAGTAATCACATACCTCCTCTGAGTAACTGTAACAAAGACAGGTAAGAAAAAGAAAGACTAAACAAACTGTAAAGAAAATACAACCTAAACATTCTTATGATCAAACAGATTATGTTAGGTAACATACAAAAATTGAATAGTATAAAACTGAAAACAACTAACATCCTATGTGAGCATATGAAAATAGTAAGTAAAACTAGCATCCTATATAGAAACAAGTGCAGGAAAACTGTAAGTAAAACAATGCTGAAATGCAGAATATGCAAGGTAAAACAGTAACTGAAAATTGAAAATTGCAGTGACTGTCCAAGCCACTCAAACATAAAGCATACTCAGCAAATCTTAGCCTGATGAGCTAAGAAAGAAACTCTGAACTGAGTAACACTGAAAACTCTTAGCCTGATGAGCTAAGACAGATCAGAATGTAAGTGTACTTGAATTAGTATAACCATATCAGAATCTTGACTCTATAGTCAGTATGGCAAGAGTCTATCCATCCTATCTCTCGGACTGGGCATGGCCATAGACTGCCGGACATTAAACCCTCGAAAGGTTGCTGACCCGAACGAGTTGATCGAAGAGGTATACTAATCAAGCTACACCTTACAAACCATTTCTGAAAAGAAAACATAATACTGCTTATGAATGTTCAATGTTGACATAAGATATTTATCAAATATCTTAAGTACATAATATATGTTCAAGGTATAAGGCTCAAAATCAAGGAATGCGAAGCATCAAAATCAAAATGAGCAAGAAACTTTATCTAAAATACAGGTGATATCCGTTGTTATCTACTTTATTCGTTCTATCTACTCTAAGTTACATAAGTTTCATAATCATCAATTCTTACACATTCTATAACTTAGAATCACGAATCCTACTAGTTGAAGATAATTAGGACTGGCTAAGTCCTAATTATAACTTAATCAAAAGACGACTATTTGGTTTAAGTGAATAAATCATCGACCTAATTTTGTAATTTAATTCATCCCAACCTCATCTTGATTAGCCAAATCAAGATGAAAAGATTAAGAGTTAGACTCCAGATGATGGGGTCTAATCACTTAATCTAAAGGTATAACTAAGGGTCTAAAGTTTAGAACCCAAAACTCACGGATTAGGTTAAGGTGAATCCTAATGATAATCAAATTCATTATGATAGATTTCTATTCTTAGTTCTAAAGTTTAAATATCAAATAATCATTTAATAAACTAAGAAAATCTATAAACTAGTAAACTCAAGGTTTCATCTAATTGAGTAACCCAATTTACTCAATAGATGAATTCTAACTTAAGATCTATTCTTAATCTTATAAATTAAAGCTCTTAATTACTAAGAGTATCTCTCAAGACACACATCCTAACTAATGTTATAAGGGTCTAAGGAAAGATCTAAGAATGATTAAAGAAGAGAAATCACTCACTTAAGACTTAGGAATTTTCTTAAGGAGCTAAAATTTAGATTTTAATCAAAATTTAATTTAAACTTGGATTTGATTAATTTCAACTATAAATCATTATATTTACTGATTAATATGATTATAAATTGATTTTAGGGCTTTTGAAGGCTAAACCCTAAATTTGGGCAAAATTACCATTTTGCCCTTACTTAAGGGTTCAAAAGATCAAATTTTGATCTAGGGTTCTAAATCTAAAATTTTTTTTTGGAATGTGATTCTTACTGTCTAATGTAAGATTAAACAGAAACTAAATTAATTTTGGGTTATTATTTAGCCATATAAAGTCAAATTAGTGAATTTGACTCATAAGGGCAAATTAGTAATTTGACTAAGTGAAAGTTAAAATTTTCTTTCGAATTATTGTTCTTTACTGTCTAAGCTTTCCATAGAATCTAAATTTGCTAAATTCTGATAAGTATTGGCCAAGTTATGGCCAATCCAAGATTTAGTGTTAAAAGGTGATTAAGGAATTCTTAATTATGGGTCAAAAATCTTAACTTTGTTAATTAGTGTTCAAATTGAGAAAAATTAGTGGCTATGGTTTACAATTAGTCCATTAATCATAATGACATGTGGTAGGCTCAATTTGGATCTAATTTGACTAAGTTAAGACCTAATTAGGGTTAAGAGTGATTAGTGAGTGATTAAAAAATTGATCACTCAAACACTAATCCAATTTTACAGATAGATTCTAAATGGTTCTAAGAGTCCTCTAAAACTTAAATCACTCAATTTGGATTACTAGATTTGCTGAAATTCACTAATCAAGTTTTGGAGTAATTAGGGGTGATTAGCAAATCTAATCGTTGGATTTAAAATATTTTTACATACTATTGTTAATTAGTTTTTTTTGACCTAAATGGATATTTAGATCATCCAATTTGGAGCTCAATTGACTAAGTTATGGTCAATTGAAGTTCTAGGGTTAATTAGAGTAATTAGGGTTGGGTCCTAAAAGTGATTAGGCAAATACTAATTCAAACAGCAAGATGAATACTACCAAATTAATTCTTAGGGTTTTCTGATCACTTTAAGACCCATATTGGGTATGTTTGGGTCAATGGGTACAAAATTATGGGCAAATAAAATTTTGTAACATTATTTTTAACTTAATTAAACCCTAAATATCACTTTTGCAAAATATTGATCCTACAGTTAAATAGATGGTGTCATTAAATTCCTTATATTTTTCTGATCAATTTGATATATTTATTTATATATTTTGGATGCATAATTTGCAAGTTATTAAAGTTTGAAGATTTGAATTTAATTAGTTATTTAATACAGTTTTAATTTAGTTAATAATTCTATTATTTATATATATATAAATTTTGTTATTAATACTGCAGGACACATGGCGGAGCCTCATTGGCTGAGGAGAGCGCGGCAGGACTCACTGCTCAGATGACAGAGAGGTCAGGCCACGCGGCAGCGAACCATTGGGTGGGCAGCAGACGGCGGGCCCCACAGGTCAGGCAGCTGACCCGTGTGCCACGCGTCGCGCTGCGACTGGCAGCTCGTCGCGAGGTGGGTCCCGCCACGACAGCCGAAGTGCCACGGGTCCGGGCCTCGGGCCGGGCTCGGGCCGACCCGGCCCAACCCGAGTCGAGCTTCTTCTCCGCGCGAGTGGTTCGCCAACAGGGAGTTAGGGTTAGGAAAACGGCGGTGCCGATCAAATTGGCACCCTAAAGGTCACCGGAGAAGGCATATGACTCCAACAAATCCCAACCCTAATTCCTTAAGTTCGACGAAACAGGAGCTAACGGTTTCTACTGTTGAAAATTTTGCAAAACTGGGTTAACCAGACCTGATCGACTCGATCGGGTCCGTTCAATGTTCAATCTGGACTATAAAATTAATATGCAAAAAAGAAATTCTACAATTAGAAACATAGATTGGAAAATAGAGGTACCTTAGATGGATGGTAGGGAAGGGTCGAAGTTCGATCTTAGGATTTGGACCTCCGGTTTGAAACCGAGCAAAGCAGAGGTCTTAGGGGTCTTATAGAAGCTCTAAGGCAGTGGCTGGAAGCGATGGAGAGACACCTGCGATGCTCAGAGCCTCACGTGTGTCGAGCCTAAGGCTCAGCGCAACACGCGCTGAGCGATGGGGACGACGGCCTCTGAGCCGTCTGATCGATCGCTAAGATTAAATCGGACGGCTGATGATGATCAAATTGAATGGAAGACGGCGTCAGATGACTGGAACGGCGTGATTAATAAACTGACGGAATCCGTTAAGTATTAAATTTATATTATTATTTAATTATTTTTTTTTAAAGAGATTTTTATTAATTAAATTTAACTAATTAAATGAAATTCAAAAATTTCCAATAAATCACCCTTAGCTAAATGAAGGGTGAGGAATGCAACGGCGCACTCGGATTTTTGTTTTGACGAGTATTTAATTATTCGATTAGTTGGGTTTTTAAATATTATTAAAATATTCGACGAAAATCCAACGACTTCCAAATGCCTCCAAAATTTCACCCATAGCTAATTTGGGTGTTCTGAACGCAATGGCGAAGTCAGATTTTCAATTTGAGGTCTAGATAAAAAGTCAATTTTCTAGAGTTTGGAATTTTCTAGAATTCCTTATTTGACTTTGTTGACTTCTGGTTTGACCTAAATTTCAGAGATGAGTTCTAAATTACTTAATTAGTGACTTAAAACCTTAATTAAGACTTAGATTAGTCTTAATTGAGCCAGATAACAACTTGGGTTGTTACAGTTCTAGAGTTGGAGTTAGGTTTATTGAGTTCCCTAAATCAAATCTCTATCTCAATTCCTCATGTTCTGGTGCTTGCGAACCCGAAAGATCCCCAAAGCCCTAGTCATTGTCTCGAACCTCCAGGATCATCGATCAAGTTACTTCGATCCCTTCTTCTAATCAATCGAATTGGAAATTTCTACTTTTGAATTCCTATTTCATGCCTTTGATTGATTGTTGATCGGGTTCGATCAAACCCGATTGAGCAAATTTGACTACGTCGCTACAGGAGTCTACAGTACCATCGCCTTCACCCAAACCCTAGACACTAGAGTTAAAGTTGTATTCGTCTCAAAGTGCCTCAACTGCAAATCCAAATGTCATTAATAAGGTAGCGTTGAATCCTACCCTTTGCTATGCAAGCCCGGCCTCCGGCTGTAACAACCCTAGTTGTTATCATAGCTAAACCTAGATTAATTAAGCTAAATCAAGCCTTGATTTTGATTCCATTAGATTCAATGGGTCATTTAAACTTAACCGTAGAAGTTTGAAATCAATCGGAGTTAAACTGAGAATTTTGGTATTTTTGGCTATTTTTAAGCCCTAGGAAATACCTAAATTAATTTGACCTCCAAATCAAAATCTAATTGTATTTTTGAATTCCTCATACTCTAATTAGCTAAGGGCGAATTTTTGGGAATTTTTGGAGCTCATTTGGTCCTAAATTGGATTTAGAATATTTAGGAATTAATATATATTATTTAAATAGTTTTTATTATATTTAAATTATATAATTAATTAAAATATAAACAGCGGGATTTGCTGTGGGGACCGCGGTAGATCCGCTGCGGGGTCCCGACAGCAGGGCACCGAATGGAGCCACTCGATGCGATAGCACACATCTTAGCGCTTGCAATCCAATGGCTCACATACCACGCGCCGTGATCTAATCCTACCCGCCCAATCAGCATCTAGCATCCAACGCTCGGGATTTAATCCGTGATTCGGTTAAGTAGAAGCCGCATCAGGCCGTCAATTCTCAACGGTCTCGCAATCAGACGGCGGAGGCGAACCCCACCACTGTGGATCATCGTTCTTGCGACAATTATGCCCGACAGAGGAAATTCGCCTGTACCAAGCCACGTCGACTCTATCTGCCACTTCTTCGCCAGGTCATCTAGGCCGTTAGCACCTTTCCATTCGTGGCCGAGCCTACTAGGGCGATCCAGAGGTTGGGATCACTCCATTTTAGGCTGGCTGAAGGCGCCTCTGATCCAAGCCAGAGGCCTTAGATCAGCTTTGGCTTCCATCCCTAGGGATTCCCTCGGCCTATAAGTACCTCCCAAGACTCACAGTGAGCTCCTTTTCTCACTGTGATCCCCTCGTCTCCCGGTTGAAGCAATTGGAGCTCTCGGTGAACCAGATGACTGGACTGCTGCGTACAACTGATAGAGGGCGAGGTCTGGAGTTCATATCCCCTTATCGAGCTCCTGCAACCCTCTGGTGTGATCTAGGCTATCTGCATTGCCTCCGCCGCTGTAACTCTTCAAACCAAGGTACAGCCTCTGCCCTATCTCCTCTATCGAGCTGGTTTCAGCTCGGCTTACTGCCTATCTAGCCCTAGATGATGCGTTAGGACCTCTCCTGAGTTCCCTAGTAGATGTCCAAACCTTCTGGTGAGGCCTGGCAGTGGACCAGACGACGAATTTGCCGTCTGAGTGCGCATTGCCAGTCGGCCGATTTCGCTAAATGTTGCGATCCCCGTGAGCGATTAGTCGTCCAATGGACACTGAAACCTCTCGGCAATGATTGAAGATTGGTATCGAGGGTTAGGTTCAATAGGGTCGATCGATTCGACTGGAATCGATCAACCCAGTCGCAGCTCATATCGGCAAAATACTGTGAGTAGCAGTCCAGCGATTCACCTAATCCCGAAGCTTGTTGAGTGGATCGATCGAATCCCCTTCGATCCCTGGTCGTGTAGGAGTATAGCTTGAATCCTATGGTTAGCTTTGTGAGGAGAATTCGATCTTCACAGATGCACCATAATTGACGCCTCGGTAGAGTAGCACCCGACGATCCGGTACATCCCTGATGGGGGTTCATAGCCCAATCGACGCGTCTCAACCCCAGGAACGTGTAGAGATCGAGTGGAGCCACTGCCGTCGCCTAGGTCTCGAGAATTCAGGCGCTGAAGGTTGCCCTAGAATCAGAGTCATCGAGAGGAAGGAGACGAAGTCACAGGTCGGGCCTACCCGTGACCCGCACCTTTTGATTCAGGCCGAGGTTTATTAAAACGAATAATGGATTTATTTTCCTTATGATAATTAATTAATAAATCATATCATATAGTTTTAATTTAAATAAACATACAGAATAAATTATAACTGCTTTTAAATAACTCATTCTACTTAAGTTATCCCTGATTTTCCTGCTTTTAAATAACTCATTTAAATAAACATACATAATAACTCATTTTACTTAAGTCAAATTCTAGAATTTTGGGATTTTCCAAAAATCAGGATCTACTCTATTTGATCCCTGATTTGATCCAGATCTTAGAGGTAGGTTCTGTGATGACCGAGGATCGAAGTTCGAGAGTCTTTAAAGAACAATTCATCTCAAATGTAAATATATATATTATTATAAACAAAAGGATATAAATAAAATAATAATAGTCTACAGTCCATTTATACATAAAGCCAAAATATATATGAAAATTTACAATTTATCTTTTACAAAATAAAATATTTACATTCTCCCGCTTCTTTATTTCTTCTCCTTTTTAATTGGCAGCTCTTCTAGATTTTAATTATCAAAACCTGAAAAATTCAGTTTACCAGTCAGGTAGGAGTACGCAAATCGTTCTTATAAGAATAAATCTAGCATCCTATAATAGGCATGAATCAAGTATGAAAATGACTGAAAATTTGCATAAAAGTAAAGCAATTTTTTCAAAAATTTAATTTCAGCCTTACAAATTAGCTGTGAAAATCAATATATATGAAATAAATTCTATCAAAAGCATTTGTAACAATAAGTCGAGTCCGGAGACTCCTGAGCCCAAATGGGTAAACCCATAGGCATAACCTATAGGAAGCTTATCTCGCCACCCGTCGGTAGCTTACTCAAAATAGGAACTGATCGTGTGTCTTTCTTCTGGATTTGCCTACTTCCTACAAGAGACTAAATCCCTCCATATAACTCCCAGGGGCTGCCAGCAGGCCCAATCTGTACAGATTCTCAGTGTTGCATTTCACCCTCCAAAGATATACACCACAAAATATATATATATATATACTATATTTCATTCTTTTTGTTACATGCTATTTGATATAAATCTTTTGCAAATTAAAAATGCAGTAAACAGTGTAAATAATACTCAAATAAAAAATAGCTCAAATATAAGAATACTGAAATGAGACTTATAAGTAAATTTGCGTACCTGAGTTATTTTGATAAAATCAACCAAATTTAATTTCTTTGATCTACCAAAATAATTAAATTTATTAATTTAATATTTAATGTTTTGTAATATTAGATTTCCTAAAATGATAATGTGGCGCCCGTAATCTGCCAAATAATTAGGTTAAGGGTGGGGTGTCACTCTGGCTAATCCCTCACTTACCATTGGATTAGGATAGACTCCACAATCCACCTGATTAGGGAAGGATTAACACAGAATCAATCTAGCAGTCATTATATAAGTAAACGTACAGAGTGCAGAAGCGATTTAAGGAAATATAAATCATCCAAGCATCACAGTATAAATAGCAAAAATAGAACTCAGAATATAAGTATACAATCCAAATACACAGTCAATAGTACATGTATTATTACATCATTTAACAGTTTAAATAAAAGAATGTGCAAATACTCTCATCCTCACATATAAAATAAATGCTAAATAGCGGCTTCTTCCACGAGCTCCTCCTCTGGGTATGGCTCCACTCCTAACTTCTGCTCATCTAACTGAAGAGGATCTTCCATTGTCAGTTTCATAATGTAGGGCCCTAGCCAAAAAGAGAAAAGAAAACTGATTAGACAATTGTCTAAGTACATTTTAAGCTGATAAGTTTTACGTGTTATGTAACATCACCATTCTATGATTTCTAAGCAACAATGTGCATAAAGGAGCAGCAAGCAGTACGAAAGAAAAAGGAAAGCTATAAACTATTATTTATAACTTAAGTAAAGGAGAGGCTAAGACATGCCTCACATGCGAGCTAAACATGGTAAGGCATATAAATATACATAAACAAATAAGTGCAGTAAAAAAAATGCTACATCCTAAACATGCTGGTGATCAAAAGAAATATGCCAATTAAAGAAAAGAACTCGGCAGTGGTACATATAAATAGCAACAAGATTCTAACATCCTAAATATATATAAAAGCAGTGTAAGGAAATAGCTGACTGAATAAGAAAACTGAAAAGTAAATGAAATAACACAACTGCTTATAAATATCTGTGCATCGACTGCCATACAGAAAAGAGCTAATATAGCCAATCAAATATCAAAGAAGTTTAGCACCATCATGGCTAAGTCATAAAACTGTGTACCCCTAGCGACATAAGGAGGCTAGGCAAATAAGCACACAAAGCAAGCGAAGGGTCTTAGCACCAGTACGGCTAAGGCACCAACTGTATGCCCCTAGCGACATAAGGAGGCTAGTAAACTAAGCATACAAGGCAACCTTACACCAGTACGGCTAAGGCAACAACGGTGTACCCCTAGCGACATAAGGAGGCTAGTAAACTAGGCACACAACAAAACAGGTCCTTCCCCTAGTGACATAAGGAGGCTAGGAAACAAGGAAATATCTGAGAGGCTGCTCATATAATTATCATCTTTTCATTAATCACTTTGATATTTCCACAAGGAATCTAAGGAGTCTCCATATTTTTCTAACATTTTATTTATGCATCAACAGTCTTATATGATATGCTCAAGAAAATACGGTACAAAAGTACAAGGAATGCGTAGCAACAAAATATCAAATAGAAGCAAGGGACTCTACTAAATATGGTGATATCATTTGTTTTCTACTTAACAATTCTAATTATTCTAAGTTACACAAGTTCAGGATCACCATTTTCCTACTATCGAGTGTAACTCAGAAACTCGTCCTTATAAGTCAAAAAGGATTAGAACTAATCAGGTTCTAATCTAGTTCAATCAGATAGACGACTACGAGTTAAATCAAATAATCATACGTCCTAGTTTTGTGAATTTAGACGTTCTAACTAAGATCTGATCAAGTTCTTCTAAACTTGTAGATTATGGATTAAATACTATGAGATTTAGGTTTAATCACATAATCCAAAGAGGTTAAGACCTAAGTTCTAGGTTTTATTCTATTAGTGATCTACTAGTTATGGCAAATCCTATTAAGTAATCAAACTTAATAGGATGAATCTCCTACCTTAAATCTAGGGTTAAAAGACAAAATAATCAGAACGAGTTATAAACTAAAAGAAAGTTTAGAAACTAATAAAACTAAGGTTTCACCCATTGGGTAACCTAATTTACCCAATGAATGAACTCTAACCTATGATCTAGTCCTAGTCTTAGAAAATGTCCTTAAGGTGTAGTGCTTAAGACTTAGCAGAAATTATTGGAATCTGACTTAAGGGATGGTTTCACTCACTTAATTGTTACTAAGATGATTATAATATTAATCTTAGCATTTTAGAATGTTATCCAAAGGGGTAAGGGTACTTAATTAAATCTTAGGGCAAAATGACGATTTTGCCCCTACTTTAAGGGTCAAAAAGTCAACTTTTGACTTAGGGGTCAAAATTAAATTCTCTTAGTTCCAATTGATTCCTTACTGTCTAACTTGAAGATAGACAGTAAGTACGCCTAAATTGGGCGAGAAACGGTCAAGTTATGACTAAAATAAGGTTAGGGGTAATTTGGTCATTTACCTAAATTTCTAAGGTTCGAATCCTAAATATTATTTCAGTATATTGATGACATTGAAATTCTAGGTTAGTTAGCTTCTTGAATTTTTGAATTTGGAGTTGATTTGACTAAGTTATGGTCATTTGAATTCCAAGGGCATTATGGTCATTTTTCACTAAAGTCAACTCTAAGTTTTAGGGTTGACTCTTTATCCTGATGTCCAAATGGAAAAACTAATACTACTACGATGATGGGGTCGCTCTCCTGAGCATTTTAAGACCCATATTGATTATATTTCGATAACGGGTAAAAAGTTATGAGGCTCTAAAGAGGTCCTAAAATGCTACCTCATTATACGTACCCTAAAATAAATTTTTAAATTATGTTATTTGATTCCTTACATTTTTTTGAGTATTTTAAGACCTATATTGGCTATGTTTGGATCATCCTATAAAAAGTTATTAAACTTTTAAGATTTACTATTCAAAAATACAATTTGAATTATTTTACTATTCATTTATTCAAATTAAAGTTTTTATATAAAATTTCTGAAATTATTAATCCTTAATTAATCTGTGATTAATTAGGCTTAATTATTAATTAACATTAATTAATCTATTAATTAATTAAATTATATTTATTAATATTTTACTGTAGCAAAGTAATTAATGCTAATCACTATTTTATTAGTCTTAATTACTTGTTAATATCTAATTAAGAATAATTAATTATACTTTTTTGCTTAATAATAATTAATTATTCTAATTACTGTTTAAGGTTTAATTAATATTAAATTAACCCTAATTAATCTCTAATTACTTAATTAATTATGGTTACTGTTTAAAAGTAATTAATACTAATCCTAATTTAATTAATCACTAATTGTACTTAATTAATCATTAACAATTATTAATTAATACTAATAATAATTTAATTAATATTTTAATTAACAGACAGTGGGCTCCACTAGACACATGGCACTGCCAGAGGCAGCCACGTGGCACTGTGGGCCTCAAAGGGGCTGAGTCAGCTCGGGTGACTGGGCAGTGGGCCCCACCTGACACGTGGCACTGCCAGAGGCTGCCACATGGCACTGTGGGCCCCATGGGAGAGCCGAACCGCCGCGCGGGCTCGAGCGGTGGGCCCCACGTGACACGTGGCGTGCCGGCTGGCTGCCACGTGGCGCTGTGGGCCCCACGGCCGAAGCCGAAGGGTCCCGGGTTTCGACACGTGGCAGGCCCAGAAGGCGCCACATGGCTTGGTGGGCCCCGCCCGGCTGACGCGGACCCGGCTCGAGCGGGTCGGGCTCAGGTCGACCCGGCCCGACCCGGACTTCGTCTGCTTCGCGGAGACGGCCCGAGGGCCGGCGCCTAGGGCACGGATTTTGCCGGCCTTCCCGGCACCGGACCGCCTCGGCCCGCACGGCCGACGGTAGCCCTCGCCGAGGCCTACACGTCGGCGGCAAATCGGAACCCTAATTTCTAGGGTTACGGCTAACGGTTTCTACTGTGGACCCTAGTCTAGTTGCCGACGATTCGGTTGGGCTAGCCCAGGTCGGATCCGATGGATCGTCAATCAGGAACGTGGAATAGCATTTCGAATCTTAATTTGCAATTATTGAATGCAAAAAGAGGGAGATCGGAGTACCTCGGGTTTGACGGCTTCAGTGGATTTGGGTCGATCTGGCTCGATCTCGGCTCGGATTTCGCAAACCCGGAGCCCAGAGACGGCCGGTGGTCTTATAGAGGCGCCGGCGACCTCACCGAGGCCAGGGAGGGGCCGGATTGGCCGGAATATGCGGCGGACCGCCGCGTGTCGCGCGAGGGCGATGGGGCCGAGGGAGACGGCCCCGTAGCCGTTGGATCTGGAGGGCGCCGTCCGATCTAACGGCGCCGTCAGCTACAGTTGACGGTAACTTTAAATACTTAACGGCACGCCGTTAAGTAATAAAATAATATATTTTTTTTTCCAAAAAATTTTCGAACATATTTTTCCTAGCTAATTTGGGGTCAAGGAATTCAATGGCGGTGTCCGTTTTTCGATCGGAGGTCAATTTAAATAGGTCAATTTCTAGGGTTTTTGGATTTTCAGAAATCATGATTCGATCCATTTGACTCCTGATTTGGACTAGGTCTCAGAGGTTGACTCCAATTGACCTAATTAGCACTTATAATTGTGTTTAAGACTTAGGATTAGTCTTAATCAACTATGGTAACAACTCGGGTTGTTACAGATAATAAGATGAATATTTGAATATTTTATTAAGCTATTTAATTATTATGCCTTATAAGGTCAAATTAGGAATTTGACCTTATAAGGGTATTTTAGTAATTTAACCCTTAGTAAAATATAAAATTTCTATTAGTTTATTGTAGATTATGTCCTAAGATTTCTATAGAATCCAAAATTATCAAATTCTGATATGAATTGGCTACGTTATAGCCAATATAATTTCTAAGTTTAATAATTAGGGTTTAATATAATTAGTGAGTGATTAGTAAATTTAGTCACAAAATTATGAAATTAGTTATACATTTAGGTTCTAATTTACTTTATGAGTCATTTAAAATTGAAATCACTTAATTTGAATTATTAGATTTGTTAATATTTACTAATTAAATTTTAGAGTAATTAGGGTTGATTAGGAGATCTAACCGTTCGATCCTAAATATTTTTATAGATCTCTGTAAATTAGGTTTTTCTGATCTGAATTGATATTTGGATCACCTAATTTGGAGCTAAGATGACCAACTTATGGTCATTTGAAGTTCTATGGTTAAAGGCTTAATTAGGGTTAGGTCCTAATTGTGATTAGTTTAATTTTAATCTAAATAGTAAAATTAATATTTTTAAAATATTCCTTATGATTTTCTGAGTATTTTAAGACCCATATTTGATATGTTTGAGTAAGTACACTTAAAATTATGGTTAATCTAAGTTTTGTATTATTTTTGTATTTATTTAAATATTCAAAAATATCATTATGTAAAATATTACTCTTACTAAAATTTGGATAGTACTAAAATATTTCTTGATTTTTGCTGATTAATTTAATATATTTAATTGTATTAATTGGATGTGTATTTTATTAAATATGGATATTTAAAGTTTTGATATTAATTTGATTAAATTATATTAATTTAAAATGACTTTATATATATATATACATATATTTATTTATTTTACTATAATAAAATTTTTTATTAATTATTTAATAATACTTAGTGCCTTAATTTGTTTCTAAATTATTTATTTATAAAATTTTCTGTTTATTATTATTTATGTATAAATTGTTTTATTATTTACTTTTATTTTATATGTTTATTATTATTTATGTATAGATTATTGTATTTTAATTGATTTAATTAATGGTATTTATTAACTCTATTTAATATTAATTTTGAAAATAAACTTTTTGATTATTATTAAGATATTTAATAGATATTATTAATTTAATTTCATATAAATTTAATTATTATGTTTAATTAATATATTTATAAATTCTCAATTTTCTGTTTATAATATATATATATATATATATATATATATATATATATATATATATCTTAAAGTGTATTAATGTATTTTATAAGTTTTGTTTTTATTTATAAATGTATGTATATTTATAAAAATAATTATTATATGCAGGTGGGACCCACGCAGCTGCAGATAGAGGATACAGCCAGCCATGAAAGGACACAGGCATCGACACGTGTCGTTGCCTGATTCGTTTAAATAGGGACGGCGGGACCCACTCGTAGTCAAAAGACTGACTGCGAGTCATTATAGCAGTTGCCATTCCGGATGCCACGTGGGGCAATCTAGTGCTAACACGTGGACGGCGGCGATCTTAGAGGACCCGGCCCGAATGCTACGGTTCAGCGATTCGAACCGGCGCACTGGAGCGGTTTGAGCTGGAACCCGGTTCACGGTCTGACTCTTCGCCTCCCGCAAACCCTGACGACGAGGGTTTGCGCCGAAGAGGAGAATCGATCGAGCCAAGACTCGATAGATCGATCGAGATTTTTACAATCAGAATTAATGCTACTTAGAAAATAAGGATAGGGTGAGATAAGTACCATAATGCGATTGGCAGAGGATAAATGATGGCCTGATTGGAGATGTTTCAGAAACTTTAGGTTTTTCAAATGGTGAAAACTAGATGATAGAAACTCCATTAGGTATTTAATGGTCATTAGTATGCGTTAGAGCGGCTGAGGATGCATGGCGCTGTGCTGGAGGCAAATTAGGGCTACACGCGTCGATCCTTTTCGACACGCGGAGTTCACGTGTCTGTCGCGGAGAAGACAGACGAAAACCGTCCGATCGGAAAGAAACCATCAGATGAAACGGTACATTTACTAAAGTCTAATGGCGTTAGGCTTTAAAATGACGGCACCGTTAAAATTTAATTAAATAAATAATTATTTAATTAATTTAATTATCTAAACTTAACTTAATAAATATGTTTGAAAAAATTTAAATATATCATTTCTAGCTAATTGAGGGCTTCTGAACACAACGGTGCACTCGGATTTTCGATCCGACGAGTATTTAATTAAACGAATTTTCAGGTATTTAAATAATATTAAAATATTCGCCAAAAATTTAATGACTTCCAAATGCGTTCAAAACTTCACCCCTAACTAATTTGGGGGTGGTGAATGTAATGGCGAAGTCAGATTTTCAATTTGAGGTCAAAATTATTTAAATATTCATAAACAAATTTGATCATAAATTCTGGTATTTTACAGGTTCTAAATGACTTAATTAAGATACTAGAACCAAGATTAAGACCTAGATTAATTTTAATTGACATAAGTAACAACCTAAGTTATTACGGATAATAATTTAATATTTTTAAATGATACTTAATGTTTAAATGGTTTGAGGTTATGAGAATAAGAGTATGGTTAGAAAAATAAAATATAAATAAGATAATAACATAACTCACTAAAGATATGCAATAAACTTGACACCACTAAGCACCAAGCAATATGAGAGCTATTCATCACAAATTTTTTTCATTCAAGTTACCCCATTACATTACATTTCAGCTCATATTTATAGGCACTACAAGTCTCTTGCCCTATGAGCATTGGAGGGAAAATATGGAGGGAAAATATAGAGGAAAAGATGGGCAGTTGGCAATTAGTGAAGAACTAACTCCAACTACTTACATTAAATATTTTTCTCATAATATGGCTGGCCAAACATGTGCCATAATAAATATAAAAACTATAATATTAATAAAAACAAAATATAAATAGTAAACCCAATATTTGGGCTCTTTATTGGGCTTTTGATTGGGCTTTTGTAATTAGGCCCACCTTCAAATTTTTCCCTTGAACTTTAGCCATGGCTCTTATTATTGGGCCTTTGATAATATTCTTAGGATGTGCTACATCACTAATTAGTTCAAAACCTTATAACATAGTCAATATGGGTCTCATTTTAATCAGGAGATCATCAGAAATATTTTTATAGTATTAATTTTGATGTTAGACATATAGTTTGACTAATGACTTTTAGGTCATTTCCTTAATTATCCAATTTAACCTAGAAATTTAATTGGCTATAACTTAATCAATTTAACTTCAAATTAACTCATCCAATATACTATTTTGATCAGGAAAATCTAATAAATAGTAAACTATAAAAATATTTTGGATTTGATAATTATATTTCTTAATTAGCCCTTTGCAGACAAAGCCCTCATTCACTTGTTGGGAGGGAAATATGATCCCAAGAGCACCAAATCATTTTGCTGCCTTTAGGGTGGGCCCGGATGAATTTATTGAAAATGGTTTTTAAAGTTTTGATAATGAAAGTAAAGGGGAATTGTGTTAAGAAATTATGGGTTGAGGTAACCTAAAGCCAGTAAAGGGGGATTGTGTTAAGAACATGCTTGAGGAGGATTAACCGCCCACCTTGAGATAAACACTTGTGCTCTCAACCTTGAAGATTTTTAAAAATAGCATCAAGAAGGAGTGAGAAATTAGAGTTTTTATTATGGCCTCTAGATATAGGGATGCCAGGTTACATGATGGGTATCTTTCCCAGTTTTATATTAAGAGTGATTATAATTCTATTATTCTATCTAACCAGGGTTTTGGTGCTAGTGAATAATTAGGACTTGAGGTTATTTATCTTGAGGCCGAAAATTTGTTCAAGAGAAATAATAAGCTCTTTGATTTTGTTAATAGAGTTTCTACTAACATTGCTAAATATAATCAAGTCATCAGCGTAAGGAAGGTGAGTAGCAAGAATTTTCCCTCCAACATTATAATGAAGACTTGGGTCATTTTTAAATAAAGAATTAATGCTTATGGACCATTAGTTTAGGCAAGAATGAAGAGAATGGGAGAAAGTGGGTCACTTTGTCGGAAACCTCTTTCAGCATTAAAAAAACCCCAGCCGTGCCAATAATTAGGATTGAGAAGTTATGGTGGCTAAGATTAATAATTTTCTAAATAAAGCTCGCTTTAAACCCATAATTTCTTAGCATTTGTACCAAGAAATTCAAATCCAATCTGTCGAAGGCTTTTTCAAGATCTAACTTTAAAATGAGGTTGTGCCCCCAACGTTTATTATTAAGGTTATGAAAGAGTTCTTGAGTAGCTAAGATGTAGTCTTGAATTTTTCTTCCAAGGACAAAAGTAATTTGATTAGGTTCAATAAGGGAGGGCAAGAGCTTTTGTAATCTTCTGGTCAAAATTTTGGATATGATTTTGTTGATGGTTGTTCACAAACTGATGGGTCTGAATTTAGACCACCAAGAAGCCTTGTCCTTTTTAGGGATTAACAAAATCATAGTGTGAGAGAAAAATTTTGGTAAATGAATGCCATAAGAGAATTCTTTAATCCCATTACAAACACCACATTTGATGACTTCCCAAAATTTACAGATAATTTCATTTATATGATTTATGTCTTCGCTTATTCACCCAATTTTGATAAAAGGAGGTGTTCTTCTCGCCATGCAAAGCTCAATTATTGCTACACTTTTATTTCTAAAAGATCTCAATATCATTATGGGTTTGAATTAAGGTGGCTTTTTGTGGCGCCCCACCCCTTAATCCACAAGAATTAAGTTAAGGGATGGTGTGTCACTCTAGCTAACCCTTCACTTATAATTGGATTAGGATAAAATTCACAATTCACCTAATAAGGGAAGGAGTAAGCATAGGATCAACATTCAGTCACTATCTAAGTAGACATACAGAGTGCGGAAGCGATTTTTCAATATAAATCATCCAAGCATCACAACATGAATATAAAGAAAAATATCTCAGAAACATAAGTATAAAAATCTAAATACGCAGTCACCAGTACCTGTATTATTACATCATTTTAAAAGTTTAAATAAAAGAAAGTGCAAATACACTCATCCTCATATATAAAATAAAAGGGCTAAACAACGGCTTCTTCCACGGGCTCCTTCTCTGGGTAAGGCTCCACTCATAACTCCTGCTCGTCTAATTGGAGAGGGTCTGCCATTGTCGGTTTCACAATGTAGGGCCCCAGCCAAAAAAAAAGGAAATCTGGTTAGACAATTATCTAAGTACATATTAAGTTGATAAGTTTTATGTGTTATGTAATATCATCATTCTATGACTTCTAAGCAACAATGTGTATAAAGAAGCAGCAAACAGTACAAAAGAAAAGGAAAAGCTATAAATCATCATTTATAACTTAAGCAAAAGGGAGGCTAAGACATGCCTCACATGCGAGCTAAATAAGGTAAGGCATATAAATATACATAATCAAATAAGTGCAGTAAGAAAAATTCTACAACCTAAATATGCTGGTGATCAAAGAAACATGCCAATTAAATAAAAGAACTCAGCAGTGGTACATATAAATAGCAGCAAGATTCTAATATTCTAAATATATATAAAAGTAGTACAAAGAAATAGCTGACTGAATAAAAATGCTGAAGGGTAACCAAACATCAACTACATAATAATATCCGTGCATCGACTACCATATAGAAAATAGCTAATATAGCCCATCGAATATCAAAGAAGCTTAGCACCATCATGGCTAAGTCATAAAACTGTGTACTCCTAATGACATAAGGAGGCTAGGCAAATAAGCACACAAAGCAAGTGAAGGGTCTTAGAACCAGTACAGCTAAGTCACCAACTGTATGCCCCTAACAACATAAGGAGACTAGTAAACTAAGCATACAAGGCAACCTTACACTAGTATGGCTAAGGCACCAACGGTGTACGCCTAGCGGCATAAGGAGGCTAGTAAACTAGGCACACAACAAAATAGGTCCTTCCCCTAGCGACATAAAGAGGCTAGGAAATAAGGATATATCTGAGAGGCAGCCCATATAACTATCATCCTTTCATTAATTACTTTAATATTTTCACAAGAAATCTAAGGAGTCTTCATATTTCCCTAATATTTTATTTATGCATCAACAGTCTTATATAATATGCTCAAGGGATTAAGGCACAAAAATACAAGGAACGCGTAGCAACAAAGTATCGCCCCCAACGTTTATTATTAAGGTTATGAAAGAGTTATTGAGTAGCTAAGATGTTGTCTTGAATTTTTCTTCCATGGACAAAAGTAATTTGATTAGGTTCAATAAGGGAGGGCAAGAGCTTTTGTAATCTTCTGGTCAAAATTTTGGATATGATTTTGTTGATGGTTGTTCACAAACTGATGGGTCTGAATTCAGACCACCAAGAAGCCTTGTCCTTTTTAGGGATTAACAAAATCATAGTGTGAGAGAAAAATTTTGGTAAATGAATACCATAAGAGAATTCTTTAATCCTATTACAAACACCACATTTGATGACTTCCCAAAATTTACAGATAATTTCATTTATATGATTTATATGTCTTCGCATATTCACCCAATTTTGATAAAAGGAGGTGTTCCTCTCGCCATGCAAAGCTCCATTATTGCTACACTTTTGTTTCAAACCTCGATCTGAGTCGACCGGACCGGATCGAGGTCGATCGGGTCCGGTTGATCGTTGATCAATAGTCTAACCTACAATTCTATAGCAACGCGATGATGAGAGATGGAGGAGGAGGGGATCGGGAGTACCTGGATCGACGGCGGCGAAGGTTGGACGGGGGTCGGCTCGGGTCGGGCTGATCTGGGCTTCGGTTCGCGTAACTGGGGGTTGAGGGGTGCGGGGGAGGCTCTTAACGACCCTCGGACGGACCGGCCAAGGCGGGGGAGGCCGCCGGTTGGCCAGGCGAGCGGCGGGCGTGTCGCGTGGACCACGGGCGACGGGGCCGAGGACGAAGGCCTGCGGCCATCCGATCCCGTGCCACGCTGACGGCCCAGATCCGTCCGGACCGCGTGACGCGGATCGCGACTGCGAGCCATGGGATCCGCACAGATCAGACTGTCCAGATGGATCCGTCCGATCGGACGGCGCCGTTAGCGCCGTCCACTTAAGTTGACGGCGCCGTCTATTATTTTTTTTTTTTTTTAATTCCCAAAAATTTTGAACATATTTTTCTTAACTAATTGAGGGGTGAGGAACGCAATGGCAAGGTCAGATTTTCGATCCGACGAGTATTTTGATTCATCGATTTCCGGGGTATTTTTTTATTATTAAAATATTCGTCAAAATTTCGACGGCTTCCGATTGACACAAAAACTTCACCCCAAACTAATTTGGGGTCAATGAACGCAATGGCAGTGTTCATTTTTCGATCCGAGGTCAATTTAGATAGGTCAACTTTTAGGGTTTCCGTATTATCTAGAAATCAGGATTCGATCCATTTGACTCCTAATTTGGACTAGGTCTTAGAGGTTGACTCCAATTGACCTAATTAGCACTTATAATTATATTTAAGACTTAGAATGAGCCCTAATTAACTATGGTAACAACCTGGATTGTTACACTTTTGCCTTGGAAACCTCCATCTTGTTGTGGTCAGAAGGATCCAAATCAAATAAGGATTCCAAAGAATTGACTTTTTGTTCCAGAAAGGAGGCATTCGTGAATATATATATATATATATATATTACTTATAATAATAAAAATTATTATTTTTAATGTATAAAGATAAATGACTAATATATTATTAATATTAATATTTTTACTAGCATAAAATGAAAGATATTATTCTTTTATTTGCAGCATTTACATCGCTATTAAGTTTTGACCTACTTTGATATATTTATATGAGATTTTGTGCTCAGAACTTGAAATAAATGATCAAAAATCGGTATCATGGATTTATTCAGGTTGATCTCAGTCTGTACAGAGAATAAGCGATAACATAAATATATATATTGCATTTATAATCGTAGGCATATCATACTTAAATATCACATTTTATTTGTATATACTTCTAATGCAGAATCATGCCGCTTAAATGCAAATTTTGATACCTACAAACTTACTTAGACCTGTGTCTAATTAAATATTTTATTTTCTTTTCTTTTCTTTTTTTTGGTTTGCCCTGTCACACACACACACACACACACACACACACACATATATATATATATATATATATATGGCAGTTCCTGAATAATTTTTGGATTAAGCTTTTGAAGAGGAGCTGATACATGATGGAGTAACTTAGATGCTGATTTTTTAAAAGTTTTAAATTTTTGCTTAGTGTGTAACATATTTTGTAAAATAATTATTATCTTTATAATGAATATATTTATTTATTATTTTAGTTTTTCTGATTATTATAATAAATGTAGAAGTGTGTACTTTATACGCCTTTAAATACACTGTTATACTAAACCCTGATATAATCCTGAAAAATGAGCACCTAACGCTGGATTAGCTATGCTGACCCAGCGGTGGGTGTCCACAATGCCCCCAAGCACCAGAGCGCCAGAGACCGGGGCCCTACAGCATGCCCTGGCGCCTAGCTACCAGATGTATGGACATTATAGCGCATCATAGTGCCAAGCAGAAATTTGCTTCGGTCTAGGTTACGCACTAAGCAATTTATGGGGTATTTGGACCATTTAAGGTCCAAATGTTAGATGTGTACTTAAGGGAAAATTATTGGAGGAATTTCAAAGGGTAAGCTATGGGCTTTATCTGTTGTTGGAGAGAACCCTACGGAAGGTGGCTACTGCTCTCAATCTACATCTTAAAATAAGATATAGTATTCTTAATTAGGGAAGAAATTGATCAAGAGGCTTTGTGAGAGGTAGATATATCTTTCTCTTATGAAGGAGAAGCTATTTGTAACTCTGTAATCTTTTTTATACATAGTGGAATTTTGTGTGGTGGCTCCGTGGTTTTTCCCATCATTGAATTTTTCACTAAAATCATTGTTGTTTAGATGCATGTGTATGTGTTTTGATCTATATTTTGATGTGATTGTGATTTTTTATTGTTTGCTTGGTAACCGTCAACGCAACCTGTTCCTCGAGCGCAAATCTCTTCCGTTGCGGTGCTCTTGGTGATTCAGAACAACTATTCCATGGATACACTCCACTAAAAGGAGGCTCATGAACTAGTATTCTCATTAACAAGGCTTCTAATGAATTCCTTGATCACTCAAGAGATTCTCAAAAAGGGAAATTAATGTATGATAATGGAGGGAATGTTGAGTTTTACATTTTTACTTCAATTAATGAACAATTAATCTTTTCCTAATTTTGTTTTGTTTTATATCAAAATTGACTTATTAAATCTCCATTATAAAGTTCTCATCATAACATTTCCATCAATATCACTTTTGTCTAATTTGGCCAAATATTTGAAGAGATTTGAGCAAAATAAAATTTAGGTTTTTGGTGGTTACTGTAGCTAAATAGTAACGGGTGCGTTGTCAAGCTGAGTTGGCTCCGAAAATGTGGGTAGAATCCTGGTCATTGAATCATTGTGTTTTAAATCATTGAATCATTGTGTTTTAAATCCAACGATTATGAATTAGCCAGTCGACGATTATATTTAAAATGATGGGATGAACCAAGCCGTTGGATTGCATCGTTCTAAGTATTGCGATTACGATCATTCCACTGTTTTAAACTAATGCAGAACATCAGATTAGATCGAACAATGTAAAACAGTGGGAAAATTTTCTAGTCTTTATAATGTAAAACAAACTTCAAATTATTCAATTTATATATAATCTTTATATTTTTATTGCATATATTATCAAGATTATTCACTAATAGAGATGACGAGGAATTGCAACAAGTTCAAGGTTTTGTTTTCTTGGAGCTGTAAGTCCTGGACCTTCACTCATATCCATATTGCAGCTTTCCATCCCAACGGGCAACTTCCAATCAAAGAAATAAAGCAAGTTTGCCATTACAAGTTCAATAACTGCTACTGCAAATTGCATACCAGGGCATATTCTTCTTCCAGCACCAAATGGAAGGAAAATGATATCCTTACCTTTAAAATCCACAGTAGAACCTAACCATCTTTCTGGTCTAAACTCCTCTGGTGCTTCCCAAATTCGAGGATCCCTTCCAATGGACCATACATTCACAAATATTTGTGTTTGTTTGGGGATTACATATCCTTGAATTTCATGTTTTTGAACGGACTCTCGTGGTAATAGCAGTGGAACAGGTGAATGCAAACGAAATGCTTCTTTTATAACTGCTTTTAAATAGCTCATTTTACTTAAGTCATCCTCCTCCACTAATCCTCTAGCAGTAACATGAGAATTTTCTCTTAATTCTTGTTGCACCTTTTTTAGTGAGGCTGGGTTTCTTATTAGCTCAGCAATGATCCAACCTAATGAAGTACTTGTAGTCTCATTTCCTGCAGCAATCATCTCCTGAATGAAATAAAAATTTGCTTTATCAATTATATCAATCATAAAATATAAAAAATAAAAACTAAGGCTTACATCACATACCTTTCAAGTTTTTCGCATGCCATTATAAATCCGAAAGTACGTACTATCTATTAAGCTAAGTATAAGACATGCAAAAAATTTAGAAAAAATGAAGTCTTACCAATAATAAGCACTTGATATGATCATTTTCCAGCGGCATCCCCTCTTTCTTCAAGGAGAGGAGCACCTGAGCAAAGTTCATATCATTTCTCATAGGCCCAGTCATCTGCTCATGCTCCTCAAGAATCTCCTGAAGCAATGCATCCCATCCCCTGAAGTATTTCTTCAGCCGACCTTCCAATCCAAGAATTACATCAACCCACCACAGCCCAGGGAAAAAGTCCTCAGCATAGAAAGCCCCC
The DNA here is from genome assembly GCA_016760335.1 of Gastrodia elata. Taxonomy (NCBI): domain Eukaryota; kingdom Viridiplantae; phylum Streptophyta; class Magnoliopsida; order Asparagales; family Orchidaceae; genus Gastrodia; species Gastrodia elata. Next base: position 62,507,523 of record CM028672.1, read on the forward strand.
AACAAGGGACTAATATTGCGAATCAACTCAATCAGAACCTTCTTTTTCGTATCATCCTTTATTACATCGCCAAGGACTGTCTTGCACATCAAATCATTAGAACATTCGTAGAGGAGGTTAGTCAGGGGAACGGCAACTTGAGCATCCTTCGAAGCCGACGCACGTGTGATTCTCTCCAGCAAGAGAGCCACCCCTTCTGTCCGCACGTGTTTGAACTGCTGGACCATTCGAGAGCTGAGAAGATGCATGGTGCAGACTTTTCTCATCTGTCTCCAGTACTCTTCGTACGGCGCAAAGATCAAGCTTTTTCCGCCGTAGAAGATGATTCTGGCAGCCTTGAGTGCAGGGCGATCTGCGAAGACGACATCGTGGGTCCTCAGGATCTGTTCGGCCATCTCTGGGCTTGAGACAATTAGGGTTGGAACGCGGCCGAGCTGAAGGAGCATGAGCGGGCCATGTTTGGCCGACAGCTTGTGAAGGGAGCGATGGAGGTTTGGGCCCAGCTGGTGTAGGTTTCCTATGAAGGGAAGCTTGGACGGAGATGGCGGCAGAGGAAGCCGATTTTTCCTGAATTTGTAGGACAGATGAAAAAGGAGATAATATGTGAGAAGGACGATTGCAGTGAACCATACAAAAGAATGCATCATGGCACCTCCGATGAAGTTGATAAACCCTATAATTTATAGAAAAATGATGCTTCACTATTCAATCAAAAAAATAAAAATTTCTATTTTACTATATTTACACTTAGATTTGAGAATAGTCCAAATTTATATATGCGAATATAAGTTTTTCTCACGAAATATTATTTTTTCTTGGAAGCTATGAAGGCGGCAAGAAAATATAAATTCAGCATTTGGGATATTTATATGTGGTTAGACCTCTGATGTGGTATTTAAAAAAGTCTATTCAATGAAATTTTTTTAGTGCATTTAATATAAACTTTAAAATTAATATTTATATTATTTTAATGTAAATAAATATACACTAATGAAATATGTCCAAATTTTATTGAATGGGCTTTTTTGGATGCCACCTCAGCGGATCTAAATATCATTCCTCTATTTATATTAAGTTCAAGAAAAATGATATGCTTACATAATATTATATACCAAAAAATTTTCAATATCAATAGAAAATTTTCAATACCACAATGTGCAAGAGCTTTATATGATTCTACGAGGAATACCACAATGCCCAAAAAAGCTTAGATTCTCCATTTATTTTCATATTTTTTCATAGCTTTCAGATATATTTGTAAGTATAAAATAATCTTTTTATAAAACAACTAAAACTCTCATAAAAGTATTGAAATCTATACAAATATATTCCAGCATTATAGTATCAATTTAACATAAAGAGGTATGCTTGATTGATCATAGTGTTGGGATTTCTTAGGGTTATGAATCAATGCGGAGAACAAGCTTGAGACTTTGAGAAAAACCAAATAAAGGAAAAAAAGTTGCATGCAAACAATCACAGCCACAGGACAAAAGGATTTACGTGGTTCGGTACTAACACCTACATTCACTGAGAGGAGAGCAAAATTTCACTATTTAGAGAAAGAGTTAGAATGAGTTTAGGGTTTTACAAACCCTTACAAAATCTGTAAGAATTTTATCTTCTTTAATGGAGCAGCCCCACCACACTCTACTTTTTCTCAGCAGCCAAGACCTCACAAATGTGAAATGCCAACCTTGGAAACTACTCCAATATATTTTCTTAAGTATCAATTTTGATAATTAAGAAGATCTTCTTGCATTTTAAAGTTAAAGTCAAAGATTTGAGAAGTTAGCAGAATAAAGATATTTCAAATTTTAAACTTCTTTTGTAATAGTTATAAACCGTATAATTCATATAGATGGCTCTAAATGTAATTATTGATATTTATATTATTTGTTTTCTTTACTTTCATAAATGTATATTTTTAATCTATGAATTATTTCTTAAAATTTCTCAAACTCAATTCCCAATCGTCACAGATTAGTATCAGAGCAGAGTTTGATAAAATCTAAGGAATAATTCATCAGAGCCAACAATATGAATAAAATTTTAAAAATACTATAGTATATTATGTTTAATTATGGGTGAAACTTCAAGTTGGAGAGCATAATAGTATTAATAATATTAATAATCTAATTACTTCCCCGGGCTATGGAAATCCATAATCAGAAAAATAATAACATGTTTTATTCTGAGTTATATTCCATGTTATTCCTATTGTGATGCTTGGATGTTTACTACTTAAATCATTTCCGCACTCTGTATGAACCTTTATATAATGACTGAATATTTGATTCTGTGCTTACTCCTTCCCTTATTAGGTGGATTGTGGATTTTATCCTAATCCAATAATAAGTGAAAGGGTGAGTCAGAGTGACACACCACCCCTTAGCTTAATCTTGTGGATTAAGGGGTGGGGCGCCACATAAAATAATGCAAAACATCAGATTAGATCGAACGATGTAAAACAGTGGGAAAATTTTCTAGTCTTTATAATGTAAAACAAACTTCAAATTATTCAATTTATATGCCCAAATTTTATTGGATGGGCTTTTTTGGATGCCACCTCAGCGGATCTAAATATCATTCCTCTATTTATATTAAGTTCAAGAAAAATGATATGCTTACATAATATTATATACCAAAAAATTTTCAATATCAATAGAAAATTTTCTTTTTTTTTAATTTTTGCATATAAATCCCATAAAAAAATGTATTCAAAAACTTACATATTGAAATACCACAATGTGCAAGAGCTTTATATGATTCTACAAGGAATACCACAATGCCCAAAAAAGCTTAGAGTCTCCATTTATTTTCATATTTTTTCATAGCTTTCAGATATATTTGTAAGTATAAAATAATCTTTTTATAAAATAACTAAAACTCTCATAAAAGTATTGAAATCTATACAAATATATTCCAGCATTATAGTATCAATTTAACATAGAGAGGTATGCTTGATTGATCATAGTGTTGGGATTTCTTAGGGTTATGAATCAATGCGGAGAACAAGCTTGAGACTTTGAGAAAAACCAAATAAAGGAAAAAAAGTTGCATGCAAACAATCACAGCCACAGGACAAAAGGATTTACGTGGTTCGGTGCTAACACCTACGTCCACTGAGAGGAGAACAAAATTTCACTATTTAGAGAAAGAGTTAGAATGAGTTTAGGGTTTTACAAACCCTTACAAAATTTGTAGGAGCTTTATATTCTTTAATGGAGCAGCCACCACACTCTACTTTTTCTCAGCATTTTAAAGTTAAAGTCAAAGTTTTTGAGAAGTTAGCAGAATAAAGATATTTTAAATTTTAAACTTCTTTTGTAATAGTTATAAACCCTATAATTCATATAGATGGCTCTGAATGTGTGGCGGCTACCCCTAATCATCCGGATTATGAGGTGGTCATGTAACAATCCAGGTTGTTACCTTGGTCAATTAGGATTAATCATAGCCTTAAGGCTAATCACAAGTGCTAATTAGGTAAATTGGAGTCAACCTCTAAGACCTAGTCCAAAACAGGAGTCAAATGTATTGAATCCTGATTTCTAGAAAATCCAAAAACCCTAGAATTTGACCGATCTAAATTGACCTCGAATCAAAAAATGGACTTCGTCATCGCACTCATTGACCCCAAATTAGCTATGGGTGAAGTTTTTGTGTCAATCGGAAGTCGTCGAAATTTCGACGAATATTTTAATAATATTTAATACCTCAAAAATTGCGAAATTAAAATACTCATCGGATCGGAAATCCGACCTCGCCATTGCGTTCCTCCCCCCTCAATTAGTTAGGGGTGAATATTTGGGAATTTTTGGAAGTTGATTAATTAATTAGAATTAAATATTAATATTATAATTGAAATGTTGAATTTAATATTTAATTATCCTATCCGTTAATAAATTAACGTCGTCGACATGAATAACCGCGCATCGTTAGCCTTGCCATCCAATCTGACGGTCCATCTGGACCGTCCGATCCGTGATCGGGCGGTCTTGGCGTCACCGTCCCCGCTCGCCAGCCATATGCGTGCGCGTGGCGCGCCCGCCTTCGCCATCGCCACCGGCCCGCCCTCGAGGCCTCCGCCGGGCCTTGATTAAGCCCCGGCGCGCTCAGGACTTCGAGCTCTTCGTGCGAAAACCCTCCTGCGCGATTTGGAGCTCCGAGCATTCCGGCCGAACCCTATCCCCGTCTCGCCGTTGATAGTAAGGTACCTTCTTCTTCTCCTGATTCTTTTTCATTTACGCCTCTTATCTTTAGTTCACTCGTATTGCATGCGTTGGATCGTTCTAGGATCGAGCTCGATAGGGTTAGTCCGATCCTGATTTAGCCAAATTCGCGCAAGGGAGGGCAGTGGTGAGCCGATCGCCTCTTCATCGCGAACCGTAGGATTTAGGGTTCGCTCATTCGCCGCCACTGGGTCCCTTCTCGGGTCGGCGCACCTGTGGGCGTGTAGGTCTCGGCGAGACCTACACGACGTCGTGCGAGCTCGACCCAGCCAACGGCGTTTACTCCGGCTAAACCCGAGCCCTAGCTCGGGTGCGCTTGCGAGGGCGAGGTGCCTTGGCAGTCGGGTCGCGTGAGACCCGACCCGCTGTCCGAGGGCCGCTCGCCTAATCTGCCCAGGTCTGGGCCTACCCGCTCCGTGACCCGGCACGATCGCGCCTCGGGGACCCGGCCCGCGCGTCCCGATTTCGACGCGTGTCCTTCGGGCCGCAAGTTTTTCCATTGCGGGTCCCGCTGTTCGTCAGGAATTAAGTGGGCCCCGCCCCGCAGCTCTTTGCCCACTTATTTCCTGCCACGTGTCGAGACTGGGCCCCGCCGCCATCAACCTCTGCAGATCTAATAATTATAATGAATATATGAATATATATATATATAAAGATATGTTATATATTTATATAAATATATATATATATATATATATAACGTACACATACAAATATAATCACATCCGAATACACTTATACATACACAGAGCAATAAATAGAAACTGTGGGTAACTGAAATGTCTATACCCGAAAACTTATTATATAGGTGATTATATATATATACAGTATACGGCTATATAAGAATCATAGCTATATAAATATATATTTACATATATAGGTATATATGTGTTCATAAGCTTAGGCAGTACTTTGGACTCTTGCAAATATAATTAAATGCTTACATAAATAAATATATATATATATATATATATATATTATGACAGAAGCTATAAATTAGAAAGAGGACCGATTAGTGTTAAGCAAAAATTAATTAACACTAATTGTAATTAGAAAGTTAATTGTAACAATTAATTTAATTATTAATTAACATTAAGAAATAGTAGTTAATTAATTAGCATTAAAACTTAGTTAATTAATTAAACAATAATTAGTTAATAATAATTTGGTAAATCAACAGCAATAAATTTCTAAATCAAATTAACTAAATTCAATTTAATTAATTTAATAAATCTTAAGTTGAGTGATAGTAACTGTAATAATCAGGTTTAATAATATTCAAACAGTAAAGAGTTACTAATAAGTACACAAACTAATTTTTAAATGAATTTATTTAATTAGAATTAGTTAATCAAATACCAATTAATATGGTTTAATATCATTTAACAGTAATTAGTTAATTAATGATTAATTAAATTAAAATAGGGTGATTATTTATATAATTCTGAATAATAAATTCAAATTATATAAATAAATAGTAAAATAATATAAATTATATTTTTAAATAATAAAACTTAAAAGTTTAATAACTTTTTGTAGGATGATCCAAACATAGCCAATATAGGTCTCAAAGTACTCAGAAAAATATATAGAATCAAATGGCGTAATGCAGAATTTAGTTTCCGGGTACGTATAATGAAATAGCATTTTATGACCTCTTTAGGACCCCATAACTTTTGACCTAGTTGATCAAACATAGTCAATATGAGTCTTAAAATACTCAGGAGAACAGCCCCATCAGTATAGCAGTATTAATTTTCTCATTTGGGCATCAGGATAAAAAGTCAACCCTAGAACTCAAGTTGACTTTAGTGAAAATAACCAAAATGCCCCTATAATTCAAATGACCATAACTTGGTTAATTCAACTCCAAATTCAAAAATTCAAGATGTTAACTAGTTCAGAACTTCAATGTCATCAATAAAGTGAAATAACATTTAGGATCTGAAGCCTAAAAATTTAGAAAATGACCAAAATACCCCTAACCCTAGTTAGGTCATAACTTGACCAATTTAGGTCCAAATTAGGTTTACTCCCTACCAACATACTCAATACATTATAAAAAAACTATAGAAACTGAGTTTGCTAAAATTGAACTTTAAACGGAAAAGTTCAGTTTTTGTCACCCGTTGACCGACTCGAATTTACCAAATTGCCCTTCAAACTTAAAACACCCATAACTTAGTCAATTGACCTCAGAATGCAGTGTTCTTGGACTCTATGGAATTCTTGAATAGTAACCTACCATAAACTGCATAAAAACTTAGTTTTCAGTATAATAAAAATTACTTAAATGCCCTTAAGTCAAAAATCTTAGTTTGAACCTGTATGACTCGTTTCTCGTCCAAATTGGACATACTTACTATCTATCTTCAAGTTAGACAGTAAGAAATCATATAGAAATGAGAAACCTCATTTTAGACACTTAAATCAAAAGTTGACTTTCCGAACCCTTAATTAGGGGCAAAATAGTCATTTTGCCTAAAAATTTAGGATAAACACTCTTAGCCTTTAATTAGTCTTTTAAAATACTAAAATTAACATTATAACCATAGTAGTGGCATTTAAGTGAGTAAAATTAACCCTTAAGTTAGATTCCAGAATTTTTTAAGTCTTTAACACTACACCTTAAGGGCCATTCCTGAGATTAGGACTAGATCATAGGGTTGATTTCATTTATTGAAAAATGAGATTTTTCAATGAATGAATTCTTGGTTTTAGTAGTTTTTAGAACTTTTCAACTTATTTTTGATTATTTTATCTTTTAACCTTAGATCTAAGATATGAGATTCATCCTATTAAGTTTGATTACTTAATAGGGTTAGCCTAAATTATTAGATCACTTTTAGAATGAAACTTAGATCTTAGGCCTTATCCTTCTTGGATTATGCGATTAAGCCCAATCTCGTGGCATTTAATTCATAATCTATAGTTTAGTAATTTTAAGATAGAACGTCTAAAATCATTAATTAGGTCGTGATGATTTATTACTTAACCCTTATAGTCGACCTTGATTCAGTATATTAGGACCTAGCTAGTCCTGATATTTTGTAACTTATAAAGATGAGTTTCTGAGTTACACTTGATAGTAGGAAAATGGTGATCCTGAACTTGTATAACTTTGAATAGTTAGAATGGATAATAGAAAACAAATGATATCACCATATTAGTAGAGTCCCTTGCTTCTATTTGATGATTGTTGCTACGCATTTCTTATATATTTGAGCTTACTTCCTTGGATATTTCATAGAAGATAACTTTGTGTATGAAAATGAAAACTTATAATAATAGGATAACAGTTGCCCTTGGGTCCGATTTATGGTGATTATGGTGCACATTTTTCCCGATGGACAGGGGTAAGGTGAGATCAGGATGCCTAACATTCTCATTGAGAAGAGTGTGTTAGGCTTGGGACCCGTATATTCTTGTAGATGTTCTTGACTCCTCAGTTGTTTCTAACAATTGTTCATAAAAATAAAAAGTAAAACAATTAAAATATATTGCATAAGTATTGTCTGCCTCTTCAGTCATGTAGTATGTTCAGTATATTTACAGATTGAGATGTATATATATGTGGGCCAGTGTAAAATACCAAAATCTCATTTATAATTGTTTATTAATATTTAAATAAGTTTGATCTCAGATCGAAAATCTGACTTCACCATTGCGTTCACCACCCTCAAATTAGCTAGGGGTGAAGTTTTGAGCGCATTTGGAAATCGTTAATTTTTAGACGAATATTTTAATATTCTTTAAATACCTAAAAATTCGAGTAATTAAATACTCGTCGGATCAAAAATCCGATTGCACTGCTACGTTCATAACCCCTCAATTAGTTAGGGGTGATTTATTAAAAAATTTTCTAAATAAATTTAATGGTATAAATTAAATTAATTAAATTAGAATAAATTATTTAAAAATAAAATATTTTATTAAACTTAACCAGCGTTATTCCTTTAAGAGACGCCGTTGCCTTCCGCCGTCATCTAGCGGCAGGCGCATCATCTTCCTTGCGAAGCCCACGCGTATCTCGCACTCAGCGCGTGGCATACATGCGGCAAAAGTCGCCGCGTGTCCTGCTATCCTTGTCGCTTCCAGACCCTGAAGACCCATTAAGAATCCTTGCTCATCTCTAGGCTTCGATTTTTCATTCAATCTTGGTGGAAGAAAGAATCGAGCTGAGTTTCGAAAGATCCTGTCTAACCCTAGTTCCTCACCGATAATATAAGGTTCAATCTTCATCCAAAATTCAATTTCAGTTTTTGTAATGATTCAATACGATCGAGTATGGTATTATGCGAATTTCGATAATCAATTTAATCTAATGGAATGCAAAATTTTTACTGATTCAATAGCAAATTATATGTTGAATGTTATTCACTCATCAAAGGTTTAAGCATCAATCAGTAATTGCAAAATTAATATCTTAACTTGTTGAGTCATCGATAAATATCGATTTCATTATGATGTTTTCAATTGGATTTTTCCCCGATCAAAAATGGCAGTGTAAACCCTAAACCCTAAAATTCTAGGGCTGGTCATAGATAGTGATTCCGGTTATTCCCAATCTTGTTTCTAATGCTAAAAGAAAGAACTCGTAAAACCCAAACCTCAGACATACGTTTCAGCCTATGGCAGGGTCGAATGGATCTCTGAATCCTGAGCCCTAGAAGCGTCTTTGGCGAGCATCGCGGGTTCCTTCCGTCGCGGCCAGGAAAGACGAAGCAGGCAGAATGCTTGGGCCGGGTCTTTAGGATGATAGTCTTTATGATCATTTAGTGATAGTCTTTAGGATGAATGGCAAGGTCCTTAGTTAAGTTAGATTAGAAAGTGTGTCTAATCCAATTCTAAGTGGGGACCTTGTCATTTGGTGACCCCTCTACCGTAATCATATTAACTTAAGGGTTAACAGGACCATGGCGGGGCAGGGCTGCCACACAGAGGACAATACGGCTGGGCTAGATTATTCCAGAAGGTTGCAGAAGCTCGGTAAGGGGGTCTGAACGCCAGACCACGCCCTCTATCAGCAGACGCGGTAGGACCAGTCGTCACGATCGTCGAGAGCTTCAATGGCTTCAGCTGGGGAGTGGAGGGAAATTCAGTGAGCAAAGGAGCTCACTGAGAAGCTTGGAAGGTATTTATAGGCTCAGGGAGCCCTGGGGGAAGGAAACCATAGCTGAGGTTTGGGGATTAGGCTTGGGCTGAGGAGTTCACTCAGATTACTTTAATTGGACAAGCTCGGACACACTACCCAGCTCCCTAGGTTCGGCCACTACGGGAAGGATCCTAACGGTCCAGCTAACCTGGCGAGAAGATGGCAGACAGGTCCGACATGGCTTGATTCAGCGAAATTCCTTCTGTCGGGACGGGATCCTCTGGAGACGAAGATCCACAGTGACCGGGGTCTCAGGGCCGTATGATCTGCGAATCCGTTGCATTTGGACGGCCTGATGGAGATTTTAAGCAACGGCCGCGCAGATTAAATCCCGGACGTTAGATTTAATATGCCGATCGCGCGGCTGAGATTCGATCGTGGGACGGAGCGACGCGAGCCCTTGGATCCTGCACTGAAATCTGTGCTCAAGATCCCATTGGCTCGAAACTGTGCGCCGTTGTCGGGACCCCGCAGCGGATCTGCTGCGGTCCCGACAGCAAATCCCACAGAATTAAAAATTAAATAAATTTAATTTTAATTAAATAAAACTATTTAATTAATTCTTAATTGTTATAAAACTTCCCAAATTCAATTTAGGATCAAATGAGCTCCAAAAATTCTCAAAAATTCACCCTTAGCTAATTTGGGTATGAGGAATTCAAAAATGAAATCAGATTTTTATTTGGAGATCAAAATAATTTAAGTATTTTTCAGGGCTTAAAAATAGCCAAAAATATCAAATTCTCCAATTTAGCTCCAATTGATTTCAAACTTCTAGGTTTAGGTTTAAATGATCCATTGAATCTAATGGAATCAAAATCAAACTTTGGTTTAGCTTAATTAATCTAGTTTTAGCTAGGGTAACAACCTAGGGTTGTTACAACTCGCCTCTTCGCAAGCCTTAGATGCTGAGTAGGACCTTACCTTAACTCCCCCGTGGACGATCGAGTCGGTAAGTGGGGTTGGCAGTGAACCAGACGGCAAATTCGTCATCTGCGCGCACCGCCAAACAAAATTTCTAGTTCGCCTAATTCGGCGTTTCCAGTCGTAATTAATTGTCTAATTAGTACTTAGATCGTCTGGGCAATAATTGTGAGCTGGTATCGAGGGATGAACTCGACCAGATCGATCGATTCGACTGGAATCGATCGATCCAGTCGCGAGCCTAAACGGCAGAAATCGCCGAGTAGGACCCCAAGGATCCATACAACCCCAGAGCTCCTCGTTTCGCCCTATCGCTCCCTCCTCAATCCCTGATCGTGTAAGGATCAAAATGGCGGCGACTTGTGGACTATGTGAGGAGAATTATCCCCTCATAGGTGCGCCAGAAGGAAGATCTCGGCCAAGTAGTCATCCAATGATCCCGTACCTCCCAGTTAGGGCTTCTTAGGTTGATTAAAGCGTCTAGGGTCAAGGAACGTGTAGCCATCGGAATCGAGGTGTGGCGTGACCAGAGCGCGAAGATTTTGGGGCTGGAATCCAGTCCTAGGGTTTGGGCTGCGGGCCGAGCGGAAGGAGGAAGGCGAAGATTTTGGGCCGGGTCGACCCCCAACCCGCGCGGTTTGGAATTTGGTCCGCGTGTATTGAATAATTTTAGGAATGCGTTTTTAATGATTCTGAATTTAATTAATTAAAACCTATAGTTCTAATTTAAATAAACATTCAGATTAAATTATTTGAATAACTTTAGTTCTACAGATCTAAATGATATGATCCAAAATATTATTTGAATCAGAAAAAATCAAGCAATATAAATATAAAATAAAATTTTAGATCCAATGGTTGGATTAAAAATTATTTGCCAAACCCTCTCTATTTTTAATTAAATCATATAAAATCATTTAATTGTTCAACTTATGAGTTTAACGGCTTTGATTGCTCCTTGTACCCTAAGGAACAATTCCAAGCCTTTAAAATTAATTTTAGATATTAATTTTCTTAATCACTCCTTAATCCCCCTAATCAAGGAGTAGTGAATTTAACCCTAATTAAGCCTCTGATTTGGGTGGGGATTGTTCCTAACCTCATATTAAGTCTGGAAGAACTTAAGTGTAAGGTTGGATTGCCCTAGAATGCCCTAATTTCACTAATCACCCTGAGTGGCTTAATTAAGTGATTAGTGCTATTTAAGATCATTTAGGCCATAAAAACCTAAATTAAGGGTGTTTCTCACTTCATTAAGTAATATGAAACACATTAAAATTGATTAGAACAAATCTGGGTAATTAAACCCTAAAATCCAAATTTTAGCCTTAAGAGGGGCATTTTGGTTATTTTGACCAAAATGTGATTTAGTGTTCTTTGAGGATTGAAAATTTCAGTAAACCACTATGAAGTAGATTGGAAATGTTCTCTAAAATCTTAAAATATTAATAGTGCTAATGTGATCATGAATCCATGAGATCTTCATTAAATCCTTAAATAAGATACTTAAATCTTAAATTTTACCTATAAAGATCATATGGCATTAAACTTTAAATCTAATAATTGAAATGGTAAATTATCTCATTAATAAGTTCAGTTAAGATAACTTAAGAATTAAGTATTAAAAGAAAAGAAATTGGGAATGTCTAAGTAAAATTCTTAGCTGAAGATTTAAAGTGATCAAAACTCATACCCTTAGATCTTAAGTAACTTAAGAAGGTCAATATGAGTTTAGTGTTAATCTAATACTTGGAATTGTCAATTTTTAACCTTAATAAGATCCTTATAGTTAATTATGAGCTTGATTCTAAAGAGAATCACAAATTGAAACTCTTAAGTCAAAACTCTAATTATAAGTATAAAAGTGATCAGACTTCAGATCTTTAGATCTTTAGATCTTAGACTTAGATCTTCAATTTGAATTAAACCACCTCCAATTGAAATTCTTTAATAATTGATTGTTTAATATTTTGAAACCTTCCATGTGGGTATAGGATGATTCAACCAGTAAGATAATGAGATTATCTTAAAAATTGAATATATATCTTAGATTCTCAAGTTCTTAATTAATTATTTTATCTTATAATTAGTAGAATAGCCTTTCACTAAGATCTTAGTTCCTGAATCTTTCAAATTATAGGATTCCTTACCTTTAAATTAGGTAATAAGTGAGAAACCTAGACCCTATTTAGAATATCACTTAGGATTTGGGATTTGAACTCAACATAGGATTTAAGTACTAAATTTTTAAATCTTGATTTATTTAGTCAAGATTTGGATAAGAGAGTAAAATATTCATAAATTAGGTCATTGATTTGCTTACTTAAACTAAATAGTCATCATATGATTTTGGATTAGAACTTGTAAAAGTTCTAATATTTAACTTTAATGACGTAAATCTGAGATTCTACTCGATATTTGGATATCAGAGATCCTAAGCTTGTACCTTCTCGGAGTAGTTAGAATTGGAAAATTAGATAACAATAGATATCACATAAGTCTAGATTGAGTCTCTTACTTATGTTGATTAGATTTGCTTAGCATACCTTGGATATTGAGCCTTATTCCTTAAGCATAATAGGAAAAACTTAGGATATGGATGATACATCCTAAGCTAGTATTGAAATTACATATCATTCAATTTTATTTTGTTTGTAGTTAGTAGAATATGTCCTAGTTTAGTCTGCCTCTTCAGTAATAGTATTGTATAGACTGGACTCAGACCTAGCATATTTGGATGGATGGGCTGGGGATTGATTGATGGATATTGGAGGCCCTGTATAGCCTATTGGCTGGTATGACAGTACTATGTTTTAGGCTTATTGCTACTTTAGCTGAATTGTATTGCTTTCTGATTTGCTTTGCCACATGCTTCGGTGGCTTTATTTTCAGTTTCTGCTCATTTTTCCACATGCCTCAGTGGCCTTACATTTCATATATTGCTTTGCTTTTACCACATGTCTCAGTGGCCTTTCTCTATCATATTAATCTGCATGTTGTATGTATACTTTTATGGCTTAAATATATGTATAAATGGCATATTTAGATGCTAGAATTTTATCATATTCAGTACCTATGTTCTTTTATACTCAGCATGTTTTATTGTGATCATAATCATGTTAGGATCATATTTGTTTTAGTAGTCGCAGTTATTCTTGTTTTTAGCATCACCTTGTTTATTTGGTGTTTTGTATGTTACTTCACATACATGTTGCTTGCTATAAATGGATAGTTTATAGTATTCCACTTCTTGTATAGCTTGTTGCACCCCATAATTGCTAACATGTTAAAAATAATTAAATGTGATATTTTTTAATATTCAGTTCATTTAAATAGCCTAAAATGTACTTAGACAATTATCTAACTATAACATTTTTATTTTGTTGGCTGGGGACCTGACATTTGTGATACCGACAAATGTCAGATTCAGACGTGTTCGCGGGCAGAGTCGCAGAAGAGGAGCAGGTTCAGGAGGAAGATCGTGCAGCTGTTGTTTAGATAGATATTGCCTTTTTATTTTAGTAAGATTGAGAGACATTTTCAATTCTCTTTAAACTTCAATTTGTAATAATTAATTCTAGATGTATTTTATTTCTGCATATTGATGAGTTACTATATTGCATTCTCTTTTCCTACTATGTATGCTTGTGGATGTTACTCTATTTATATATATATATTGCTTCTGCCACTTTGATATCTATATTGATGAATGTTACAGTACTTGGTGACAAGTTCTTGGCTTAAGGCAGGTTGGGTTTACCTAACCTTACTTAAGTTGGGGATTTGCCACAGTTGGAGCACCGTACTTCCTTATTTTCAGTACGGGGGCCCCACAGTCTCTGTGAGGAGAACTTACTTGGCCTCCCAATTTTCTTAGGTAATAACAAAAACATCATTTACAAAGACCTTTTAGGAGCTATTTTTAAAAAACTGAGGGGTTGGGTGCATAAATATCTTTCTCAAGGGGGTCGTTTAATTTTAAATAAGTGTTAAACACTATTCCTCTCTGTTGGCTTGAGTTGACCACTCTGACTAAATTTATAATGAGCAAAATCAAAGTGTTTTTCAACAAGTTCCTTTAGTATCACAACAAAGGTTCTAAAACTATTTGGTGTTCTTGGGACAAAATTACTTTTCCTTCGAATGAAGGCGGTCTTGGTTTACATTCTTTCGATTCAATTCATAAAGCTTTTTCTCATAAACTGTGGTGGAAATTCAGAACTACGAACTCCTTATGGGTTCAACTTTTGTTGGCTAAATATTGCATGACTAAACATCCGGCTCAGATCAATCATAAAATTACTAACTCCAAGTTTGGTGCAGAATGCTTAATCACCGTGATATTACTGAGGAAACCTTATATTGGGATGAAATTGATGCATCTACTAGTTTTTGGTTTGACAATTGGAATCAAATGGAGCCGATGGCAAACTTAATGGATGCAATTCCTCGGCCTAAGATAAAGTTATGAGAAATTTACTCAAATGAGGTGGGTTGGAATATGGAGATTCTGAACAGCTTTTTGCCACCTAACCTCATCACTCAAATTATCTCTCTCAAACCTTTGCTTTCCTTGAAAAAAAAAGGCAAATTCTGAGCTTTGCCATCTAGGTAAACTAAACTTATCCAAGCTTTGGAACTGTTGTAGAATCATGACTATTCCAAACTTTCCTACTTGGATTTGGAACAAATGCATTTCTTCAATCATCAAAATATTTTTCTCTGGAGATTGGCCAATACTTATACAAGTGTGGATGAAAACATGAAAAATATGGGTTACTCTTTTGCTTCAAAATGCCAATATTGTAACAACCATGAAAGTACTAACAATGTGTTCATTGAAAATCTGCAAAGTAAAGCAGTTTGGAGATGGATTGCTATATAACTTGATTCTACAACAATCATCTATCTTTCTGATTTATTCCAATTTAACCATGTTAGTAACCCAAACAAGCTCTCAATTTAAAATTTTTTTGTGGCTTTAGCTCTTTGGCATATCTGGGATAGCAGAAACAAATCCAAATACAATAATACTCCAGTGAATGCAAAGAAAATAATAAATGCGATTCATGTTGATATTAATCTCATTCTTGAGGCTTTTAATGACAATTGTTTCTCTTCGGGATCTCTTAAGATTCAGGATTTTAAACTTAAACTTGTTAATCCCCCAAATTGATGTGTTTTGGCGGTGATTGCTTTGCTTTCAGTTTTGGCTATAAGCTTGTTTCGACGTTGGCGGTGGTTTTGTGGTGGCTGGTTGGTTTTGTTGGTGGCTGGTTCGTTTGCCATATTTGGTTTGTTTGGATAGTTTTAGTTTTGTTGTGGTGGCTCTTTAGTGGTGGTTGCGTGCAATGGCTGTTTAGGTGTGGAAGCTGCTCTGTGGTAGCTGCGGTTTTGCGGTGGCTGCTGTGTATGAAGGCTTTTGGTGTCTGTTTGTGGTGGCTGATGTCTGCCTGTGTGTGGTGGCTGTGCTTTCAGTGAGTTTGGTTGGCTGCAGTTCTTTCTGCGGCGGCTGGTTTGTGGTGGTTGTGTTTTGGCAGCAGTAATTTAGCTGCGGTTTTGGGTGATGGTGGCTGCGGTAAGTTGGCTACAGTTCTGTTGGTGGTGGCTGCAGTAAGTTGGCTACGGTTTTATGGTGGCTAAGGTAAGTTGACTGTGGTTGTTGTCGGCGGTGGCTGTGTTTGGCTGTGGTTTGGTTTTTCGGGAACAGCTTGATGTGGCTTGTTGTTTTTCTCTGCTGTTGGTTAGTTTTTTTCGTAGATAGTTATAGATTTTATATATATATATATATAGTTTTATTACTCCTATGTATTGTTGTTTGGTTCGCCTGGCTGGGCTCGTTTGTGTGATTTGTCTGAATTTGTTGACCGCCTGGTTTGGTTCGTCTGGAGTGTTTCGCCTGTTCGCTTCGCCTTCTGCTCGTGCGGATTGGTGGTTGCGGTTTGGAGGTTGCTACTTTCTTTTCCTATATGTGAATCCACTATTTTGCTGTTCATTTGTTTATTTTCTCTACGGTTAGCGGCTGTTTTTAGTTTTTTGATCTTTTAGCTTTTTTTATTTTTGTTGAATCTTTTAGGTTATAGCCTCGGATCCTTTTTTTTTTTTGTTGCTGTCTTTAGGCTTTTTAGATCAGTAGGTATTTTGTAACCTCACAACCCTTTTTGTATAATTTTGACTTTAATAAATAAAATTAATGCCGAGAAGGCTTTAAAAAAAAATAATAATATATATATATATATAGTATAAAACCATCTCAGTAATTTATTTGGTAAAACTCAAAAGATACATAAAGGGGTTACAAGAACTTAAGAAAAACTAAAAATCCTAAAAATAGCCTAAAAAGTTGAGTTCCATAATATAATCTAAAAGATCCTAGTGGAAAAATAAAACCAACCACAACAAAACAAAAACAAAAAGACCACTAGATATATCTAACTCCTAACTTCTTTCTTCAATCCAAACCACCACTAAGCTATTTGACCCTCTATAAGCTGATCAAATCATAGAATTTTTGTATATATATTATCAGAGTCTTTCTTGACAATTTTCCTTTAGCATAAGCAATACCTAAATCATATACTAAAGAACATGATATGGTATTGCAATAAGTTCAAGCATTTGTTTTCTTGGAGTGGTAATTCCAGGAGCTTCGCTCATATCCACATCACATGCTTCCAAGCCATCACACAACTTCCAGTCAAAGAAATAAAGCAAGTTGGCCATTACAATTTCAATAGCTGTTATCGCAAATTGAATACCAGGGCATACTCTTCTTCCTGCACCAAATGGCAGGAAATTGAAATCATTACCCTTAAAATCCACAGCAGAGTCTAACCATCTCTCTGGTCTGAACACTTCCGCTGCTTCCCAAGTTTGAGGGTCTCTTCCAATGGACAGTGTGTTCACAACTAATTTTGTTTGTTTGGGGATTATGTATCCTTGAATTTCGCATTCTTGAATGGACTCTCGTGGTACTAACAATTGAAAAGGTGCATGCAAACGAAGTGTTTCTTTTATAACTGCTTTTAAATACACCATATCACTTAAATCATTCTCCTCCACTAGCTGTCCAACATGAAGATGAAATTTTTGTCTTAGTTCTTGCTGCACCTTTTTCATTGATGTTGAGTTTCTAATTAGTTCAGCCATCATCCAATTTAGAAAGATACTTGTACTGTCAGTTCCTGCAGTGATCATTTCCTAAAAAAATAAAAAGATAAAAAAGATAAACATCAATATACTTATATATTTTATGCAAAATGTGCAGCCTAATTTATTTTTTGGTAACTTGATTATAATTAAGCATATTACAAGTAATATATAAATATTAAAACTAGAAAGTTTGTTATGTATATATCATATTCTTTAACTCTAAATTTAACGGCTAGTTAAATTTAAAAATATCAGGCCGTCTTTTTCAGCCCGGTCAACTAAGATTCGTTAGAAACCCAATTAGATAAAAGAGAAATAATTTGACTCGACTCAAACTGATTAGGAGAATTAACTCATAACGAATTTATGTAATATAGCTAATAAATTCAACCTTAGAACTACATATAAAATTATTAAAATAAAAATCATATTTACCCATATAATCGCCTTAATATGCTCATTTTTCAAAGGAGGATCGAGCGTCCCCTCTTCCTGCAAGGAGAGGAGGACCTGCGCAAAGTTTGTAGTCGTGTGCACGACCTTCTCTCTCTTGGACCCAACCATCTGCTCATGTTCTTCAAGAATCTCCTGCAGCAGTGCATCTACTTTCCCGAAGTATTTCTTCAGCCGCCCTTCCGATCCGAGAATCACATCGACCCACCACAGCCCAGGGAAAAAATCCTCGGCATAGAAACCTGCCATCAAAATTGAAGACTTACGTATCAACTTGATCAGAGCCTTCTTCTTCGCATCACTCCTTATCACCTCGCCAAGCACGGCCCTGGATATCAAATCATTCGTAAATTCTTCCAGAATAACAGTCATGGGAACGGCAACTTCAGCATCTTGCTTTTTAACATTCGAAGCCGAAGCACGTGTGATTCTTTCCAGCAAGAGAGCCACCTCTTCTTCCCGCTCGTGTTTGAATTGCTGAACCATTCGAGAGCTGAGCAGATTTGTGACGCAGATTTTCCTCATCTGTCTCCATTGCTCTCCGTACGGCGCAAAGACCAGGCCATTGTCGCCATTAAAGATGAATCTGGCAGCCTTGACTGCCGGGCGGTTTGCGAAGACGAGATCGTGAGTCTTTAGGACCTGTTCGGCCATCTCCGCGCTCGAGACGACGAGGGTTGGAACGCGGCCCAAGTGAAGAAGCATGAGCGGGCCATGTTTGGCGGATAGCTTCTGAATGCTGCGGTGGAGGAGAGTGCTCAGCTGGTGCAGGTTTCCTATCAATGGAAGCTTGGAGGGAGATGGCGGCAGAGGAAGTCGATTTTTCTTGAATTTGCAGGATAGATGATACAGGAGATAATAAGTGAGGAGGAGGGTTACGGTGAACAAAATAACTGGATGCATCTTTGCTGGTCCGATGAAGTTGATGAACTCTCGACCTCAATTTATAACCAGCTGTGCTGCTAGTGATTTTAATGCCCAAGAGAAATGCTACACTGTATATGGCACTCATAAAAGTCCATTCAATAAGATTTGAACATATTTTATTATAAATTTTAAAAATAAATATATTATTTTAATATAAATAAAATAAAATATTAATGAAATAATCACAAATTCTATTGAATGAATTTTCTTAAGTGTCACATCAATAACTATTTCTTAACAAAATTATTCAATAAAATTTAAATATTATTTTAATATAACTTTTAACAATAATATTTATATTATTTTAATAATAAACATTTTGGCTCAATATTAGTTGCCCCATAAGCATTTGTTTGGGAATCTAGCGAGTCTCCTATGAATGAGGTTGATTTGGTTATCCCAACTCTCATACGTTTCTTCCCGTGGAGGCTTTATAATAAGGAAGATGCTGCAATATCTTAATAAATATATATTCTTCAATATCTCACAATTATTATTACATTTAAATAATTAGTATAATAAATGAGATTCACTATTATAATCATAATTAAAAACTCATTAATAATCTTGAGAAAAGTGATGTGGTATTTATTAGAATATTGTAGTATTTTTCTTATAATTATTATATTAGTGACAATAAGACAAGGGCTACTATTTAGCATCAACAGGTTACTGTTGGTCGGCTAATAATGAAACTATTAATCATATTTCCATTGAGAATGCTGATCCTCATGGCCTAACTCTCATTGGTAAATTCAACAAAAAGAAACCAAACTTTGGTTTAGTTGATGGATTATCAAGGGATTAAAACTACATTGCTTGGTAAACATTCGTGCTTTTGATTCTTACAGAGTCTTTTTTAGTTTCTCTTCGGATCTTGATTACGCTGGAGTTTTTCGAAGGGATCTTTTGATCTCAAAGGCAATACAATGAAAATTTCCAAATGGGATCCTTTCATTGATGTCACTTTAGATTCGCTCATTGCTCCGGTCTGGATTAACTTGCCGAGTTTACGTCTTCATTTTCTTAAGACAGAAATTCTGTTTAACATTTCAAAAGCTATTGGGAGACCTCTCCAATTATATAGGAATACTGCCATTGAGAGGAATATTGTTGCTCCCAGAATTCTCATCGAATTAAATTTATCTATAACGCTCCCAAAAAAAATTTGGCTGGGATCCCCAGAGCGTGGTTATTTCCAACCGATTTGCTATGAAAGCCTCCCTATGTACTGTAAGTGGTGTGAAACTGTAACGTCTCACTATTAGATTACGGTAGTATTTAAATTGATCTAACCATGAGTGTTACGGTAGTATTTAATATTGAGTTAGGAGATTCTAACTCAACATTTAATACTACCTTATGTTATAAGGATCTATGGGAGGGAGAAGAAAATTCAATTATTCCAACTCAAATATTTATCATTTAAAATATGAATTTTTCAAACAATATGAAAGAATAGTTTTACACATATCACAACTTATTACAAAATGTTCATAAGTAAGTCGATTTGCTATGAAAACCTCCCTATGTACTGTAAGTGGTGTGAAATTGTAACGTCTCACTATTAGATTACGGTAGTATTTAAATTGATCTAACCATGAGTGTTACGGTAGTATTTAATATTGAGTTAGAAGATTCTAACTCAACATTTAATACTACCTTATGTTATAAGGATCTATGGGAGGGAGAAGAAAATTCAATTATTCCAACTCAAATATTTATCATTTAAACTATGAATTTTTCAAACAATATGAAAGAATAGTTTTACACATATCACAACTTATTACAAAATGTTCATAAGTAAGTTTGTTCTCACATAAATAAACAAAAGTAAATTCTCTTCTCCAACTATTGCTTAGCTTTCTTTTTAACTGCAGGTCCTGCTCCTTGCTCCTAATCTACAATATTTTGGTTTTTTAAATACAGTAGGGTACAGCCAAAAAAAAAAAAAAAGTGGTTAGACTTTAAAAGTCTAAGTACATTTTAAAAGTAATCTAAACATTAATTAAGCGGATATCACATTACAATTTAAAGAAATATCAGTGCAATAAGCATGAAAATAATATGTAAGAAAATTTTCTCACAGTGTGTAACAACCCGAGTTGTTACCGTAGTTGATTAGGACTAACCCTAAGTCTTAAACATAATTATAAGTGCTAATTAGGTTAATTGGAGTCAACCTCTTAGACCTAGTCCAAATCAGGAGTCAATATAACAACTCGAGTTGTTACCGTAGTTGATTAGGACTAACCCTAAGTCTTAAACATAATTATAAGTGCTAATTAGGTCAATTGGAGTCAACCTCTGAGACATAGTCCGAATCAAGAGTCAAATGGATCGTATCCTGATTTATGGGAATCCAGAAACCCTAGAAATTAACCTATTTAAATTGACCTCTGATCAAAAAACGTACATCGCCATTGCGTTCCTTGACCCCAAATTAGCTTGGGGTGAAGTTTTCGTGTCAATCGGAAGTCATCGAAATTTCGACGAATATTTTAATAATAAAAATACCCTAGAAATTGAGGTATCAAAATACTCGTCGAATCGAAATTCCGACTTTGCCATTGAATTCCTTGACCCCAAATTAGCAAGGAGAAACATGTTCAAAAATTTTTCTTGGAAATTAAAATAATAATAATAATAATATTTTATTAATTACTTAACGGCCGCCGTTAAGAAATTAACTTTCCGTCCACTGTAGCTGACGGTGCCGTCTGGATAGACGGCGCCATCCATCCGTTTCGCCGCCCCGCCTGGCCAGCCAGTGCCTTCCCCGACCTCGGCGAGGTCGCCTGAGGTCTTATAAGACCTCAGGCGAGCTCGGGGCTCCGGGTTTTGCGAAACCCGAGCCCCGGATCGATCGAACCATCCGAACCCTCGCCGACCGTCCGTATCCAGGTACTCCGATCTCCCTCGTTCTGCATTCAATAATTGCAAAATAAGATTCAAAATGCTATCCCGCGATCCCGATTGACAATCCAACGGGTCTGATCTAGGCTAGCTCAGCCGGATCGTCGGCAATTAGGTCTAGTGCTACAGTAGAAACTGTTAAGCCGAAAACCTAGAAACTAGGGTTCCGTTTTACCGCCGATCCCGGCCACCTCCGGCGAAGGTTCGCCCACCGGCGTGTAGCCCTCATCGAGGGCTACCGTCGGCCGTGCGGGCCGAGGTGGTCCGGCGCCGGGAAGGCCGCCATAAGCCATGCCCTAGCCCGGCGCCCTCGGCCCGTCTCCGCGAAGGAGACGAAGTCCGGGTCGGGCCGGGTCGACCCGAGCCCGACCCGCCCGAGCCAGGTCCGCGTCAGCCTGGTGGGGCCCACCAGGCCACGTGGCACCTTCTGGGCCTGCCACGTGTCCAGTGGAACCCACCAGCCGAAGCCGCGACCCTTCGGCTTCGGTCGTGGGGCCCACAGTGCCACGTGGGGCCCACAGCCCGAGCCCGCGCAACAGTTTGGCTCCCCAGTGGGGTCCATAGTGCCACGTGGCCACCTCTAGGTCCGCCACGAGGCAAGTGGGACCCACTGCTCGAGCTCGCGCGGGGTTCGACTCCCCAGTGGGGCCCACAGCGCCACGTGGCAACCTCTGGGCCCGCCATGTGGCAAGTGGGACCCACTGCCCGGTCGACCGCGACGGTTCGGCTTCCCGTGGGGCCCACAGTGCCACATGGCAGCCTCTGGCAATGCCACGTGTCAGGTGGGCCCACTGCCCAGTCACCCGAGCTGACTTAGCCCCTGTGGGGCCCACAGTGCCACGTGTCTAGTGGGGCCCACTGTCTGTTAATTAAATTATTAATTAACTGTTAGTGTTAATTAATTACTGTTAATGATTATTTAATTACAGTTAGTGGTTAATTAAATTAGGATTAGTGTTAATTACTTTTGAACAGTAACCTTAATTAATTAAGTATAATTCGAGATTAATTAGGAATAATTAAAGGTTAATTAAATCTTAAACAGTAATTAGGATAATTAATTATTATTAAACAGTAAAGTATAATTAATTATTCTTAATTAGATATTAATAGGTAATTAAGACTAATTAAATAGTGATTAGCACTAATTACTTTGCTATAGTAAAATAAATATAATTTAATAATAAATTAATTAATGTTAATTAATAATTAAGCCTAATTAATCACAAATTAATTAAGGATTAATAATTTCAGAAATCTTACATAAAAACTTTAGGAATGAACAGTAAAATAGTTCAATTTGAATAAATGAACAGTAAAATAATTTAATTTGTATTTTTGAATAGTAAATCTTAAAAGCTTAATAACTTTTTGTAGAATAATCCAAACATAGCCAATATAGGTCTTAAAATACTCAAAAAAATGTAAGAAATCAAATAACGTAATGTAAAAATTTATTTCGGGGTACGTATAACGAGGTAACATTTTATAACCTATTTAGAGCCTCAAAACTTTTTACCCAGTTATCGAAACATAGTCAATATGGGTCTTAGAATGCTCAGGAGAGCGGCCCCATCACCGTAGTAGTATTAGTTTTCCCATTCAAATTTTAGGATAAAAAGTCAACCCTATAACTTAGAGTTGACTTTATGAAAAATGATCAAAATGCTCTTGGAATTCAAATGATAATAACTTGGTCAAATCAACTCTAATTTCAAAAATTCAAGAAGCTATCTAACCTAGAATTTCAATGTCATCAATATACTGAAATAATATTTAGGATCTGAACCCTAGAAATTTAGGTAAATGACCAAATTACCCCTAGACTTATTTTAATCATAACTTGATCGTTTCTCGCCCAATTTAGGCATACTTACTGTCTATCTTCAAGTTAGACAGTAAGGAATCAATTGAAACTAAGAGAATTCAATTCTGACCCCTAAGTCAAAAGTTGACTTTTTGACCCCTTAAAGTTGGGGAAAATTGATCATTTTGCCCTAAGATTGGGTCAAGTGCCCCTGACCCTTAGTCAACATTCTAAGACACCAAGACTAATATTATAATCATCTTAGTAACAATCAAGTGAATGAAATCAACCCTTAAGTTGGATTCCAATAATTTCTGTTAAGTCTTAAGCACTACACCTTAAGGACCTTTCCTGAGACTAGGACTAGATCATAGGTTAGAGTTCACTCATTAGGTAAATGGGTTACTCAATGGGTGAAACATTAGTTTTATTAGTTTCTAGACTTTCTTTTATTTTATAACTCGTTCTGATTATTTTGTCTTTTAACTTTAGATTTAGGATAGGAGATTCACCCTATTAAGTTTGATTACTTAATAGGATTTGCCTTAACTAGTAGATCACTTATAGATCAAAACCTAGAACTTAGGTCTTATCCTTTGGATTATGTGATTAAACCTAAATCTCATAGTGTTTAATCAATAATCTATAAGTTTAGAAGATCTTGATCAGATCTTAGATAGAACGTCTAAATTCACAAAATTAGGACGTATGATTTATTGATTTAACTCGTAGTCGTCTATCTGATTGATTTAGATTAGAACCTGATCAGTTCTAATCCTTTTTAACTTATAAGGATGAGTTTCCGAGTTACACTCGATAGTAGGAAAATGGTGATCCTGAACTTGTGTAACTTGGAATAGTTAGAAGGTTAAGTATAAAACAAATAATATCACCATATTTAGTAGAGTCTCTTGCTTCTACTTGATATTTTGTTGCTTACGCATTCCTTGATTTTTGTGCCATATTTTCTTGAGCATATCATATAAAACATTTGATGCATGAATAAAATATTAGGAAAATATGGAGACTCCTTAGATTCCTTATGAAAATATTAAAGTAATTAATGAGAAGATAATGATTTTATATGTTTGAGCTGCCTCTCAGTGTTCTTTTGATAATACCGATTGTTGCCCTAGTCGTATCGTGCTAGGAACCGCCTTAGCCGTACTGGTGCTCGGATCTTTCGGGTATGACTGTTGGTGACCTAACCGTATCGTGCTAGGAACCGCCCTAGTCGTACTGTGTTAGGGCCTTTTTCGTTGACTGTTGTTGCCTTAGCCGTATCGTGCTAGGAACCGCCCTAACTGTACTGATGCTAAGATCTTCAGCCCTTTTTGGTGAGCTAAGTAGCTCTTTTTTGTATGGCAGATTGTACAAGTATGGTTTTATATGCAGTTATTGTTGTTTACTTTTCAGTATTCTTATTCAGTCAGCTATTTCCTTGTACTGCTTTTATATATATTTAGGATGTTAGAACATTGCTGTTATTTATATGTACCACCGCTGAATTGTTTATTTTAATTGACATATTTTCTGTTGATCACCAGTATATTTAGGATGTAGAACTTTTTTTACAGCACATAATAGTTATGTATATTTATACGCCCTTCCTTGTTTAGTTTGTATGCGAGGCATATCTCAGCCTCTTTCCTTTTCTTTGCTTAAGTTATAAATGATGGTTTATAGCTTTCCCTTTTCTTTTATATTGCTTACTGCTCCCTTACACACATTATTGCTTAGAAGTAGTAAAATTGTGATATTACATAACCTTACAATAATCAGCTTAAAATGTACTTAGACAATTATCTAACCAGATTTTTCTTTTCTTTGGCTGGGGCCCTACATTGTGAAACCAATAATGGCAGACTCCATTCAGTTAGACAAGCAGGAGTTAGGAGTGGAACCATATCCAGAGAAGGAGCCCATGGAAGAAGCTGTCGTTTAGTCCATTTATATTTCGAGTGAGAATGAGTGGTTTACATTCCATTTTTATTTAAACATTTTAAATGATGTAATAATACAGGTACCATTAACTGTATATTTGAATTGTATGCTTATATATTCTGAGTTCTATTTTGATATTTATACTGTGATGCTTGGATGATTTACATTTCCTTAAATCGCTTCTGCACTCTGTATGTTTACTTATTTAGTGACTATTAGATTGATTCTGTGTTAATCTTTCCCTAATCAGATGGATTGTGGAGTCTATCCTAATCCAATGGTAAGTGAGGGGTTAGCCAGAGTGATACCCCACCCTTAACCGAATCCTTTGGTGGATTAAGGGTGTGGGGCGCCACACAGTGCTTGAGTATTTTTACAAATCCTGATTAGAAGAGTATATCATTTGAAATATTTTGCAAAATGAAGGGAAACATGAATATATTCAAAGGGACTTGTATGATAAGTAAGAAAAAAAAGAACTGTATTTATATATGAAATTCTGCACTGTATAAATTTATGAAAATTTTAATCATAAAAAATTATTTCAGTCTAAAGACTGAATATATCGTTCACAATCAATGAGATTGTGAGAAATGCAATTTATAATTTATTTATCTTGTAATTTTGTTCTGTGGGCACAGAACAAGCAAGGAGTTGAGTACGTCTACTCAATTTATTTGTAAGTGGGGTCAAAACAAACACACACATTCCCCCTCAAAGAAATTATGTAGTCTCCAGATATACCAATAACCTTGCCTAGACAAATGGCAGCTGTACTAATATCCTCCATATAGACCCCTCTAAAATGTTTATTAAAAAGTTTATTAAATGCATAAAATCTTAATGTATAAATCATGATTTGGGTTCAATGCGTAGCAACACAAGAATTTAATTAAAGTATTGTAAGCTATGTGATATCCATTATTTTCTATTTTTTCAATTATCTATTCTGATGATTGCATATTCACAATGATTGCCCATGTATAGGCCGTCCAAATTGTAATATGACAATAAGAGAAAATAAATTAAATTTCTAAATTTCCATTTCTAAATCAATAGATATTCAAGCAACTGCAACAATAATACTGAAATTTGGCATTACTGAACTAATGTTGAATCAATAAGTTTATTCATTACCTAGTACAAAATCACCATCTTTGTTCAGATCAACTCATACTTAAGAAAAACATGTTTTAACTTATCATTCACTCTTGCATTACACATATGTATTATTACTAATGCATATTACATTATGTATGTGTATGTTTCTGCACAATACCATTTGTAATTTTGTTGTATAAAATTAACTAAAAGTTTCAATGTGAATGATAAGATAAGAATGCTAAAATAGAGAGTAGTACAGTTAATGAGATCCCAACAAATTGGACAAAGTGAAGTAGAATAATTGTAAAACTAATGAAGTTATATGAACATCATATTAGCTTGCAACCATAAATACTAAAAATGTAGGATTTGTGAATAACGCCAAGGTATTTGTGATAATGAATATAAAACATAGAGCAGCCCAGCCATGGATACAAAAAGAATAAGCACTTAAACCATTAGATGCCCCAAATAATGGACTTAATTTCTTCCAACTTTAGATTTGACGATAGAATTTTAAACTAATCCTTTTCAACTTTTTCCAATAAATTTTTTCTTCTCATAGGCCTTATAATAAATGCCTCTGAAGCCTGATATGCTAAGTGTATTTCATTTACTAAAAATTGATGCACAAAATATAGTCAAAAATAGATGGTAGTGACAATTGAAAAATAAAACAGTGCAAATAAAGAAGGAATGTGATACCAAAATATCAACTGAAATAGTAAGGCAAAATGGTGACAGATTTTAAAGAAGGCAATCGCAGGAGCATCCAAGAACAACCTTCATTTTGCATGATAAATAAGCAATGAAAATAAATATCTTGTTGTAGGTGTTCTAATCCGTAAACTAAATTATTTAAGCCAACAACAAAATTGAAAAATGAAACCTTCTCACTGGCATCATAATAAATACCTTTGTAATTAGAAAATAAATAGATTTATAAAATATGATTAGAGGATTTAAATCTATGCACAAAATAATTAAAGATAAAGCAACTAAGAGACAGATTTCTTTCATGTGCATAGTATCTCAGCTCCTGATATATACATATCAAATAAAATGTAGTGCATGCAGTACTAATAAATTCAGGCAACTAAACATTATATAGCTTCCACATAATATAGTTACTAGATACCAAATAATAATTCTATGAACTCTTTTGGTACCAAATTGTATATAAAGAAATTGCAGCCGCCAAAGGCAAAAGAAATTATAAAATATTATATTCCAAGTTCATCAATCTAATTCTTGTACAAATTGTAATAGAAATGAGGTATTAGGATGAAATTAAGCAAAACGAGTATAATATTCTAAGTTGGGAGTAGCTAAGAGATATTAAGTTCCTTATTTGATAAGACCTTAAAATTTTAATCTTACTTTAATCTAACTAGTCAGGCAGCACAAACATTCCACTTGATGGAAAAGAGTAAAAATTAAATAAATACTTAACTTTCTTTCATTAAATAAAATTGTAATTGTAAAAACTAGATCAAATTTTTAAAAATACATTACAACCACTAACATTCATAATATCTTTAAATAGTTTCAACATATATTAGCAAAATTACAAGTATAAACTAAGAGATCAAATGCTGAAAAAGAAAAAAAACAATAATCATTCATTAAATTTTATCCTTTTGATCACCAAGGAAATCTCTCGCACTAATACAAAAAATAGGGCAAAGTGCATTAAACAATCTGACAAGTCTTGAATACATATAAATATAAATTTTATATTATGATTTCATGTGCTGCAAGTGTAGTTAAGTGTAACATGTGAACAAGCATAAATCAAGTAAGAGGTTTATAACTAGATGGTGTATGTTAAGATTAAACAATTTGTAAAATTTGAAAATAGTAGAACAAGTATGATAAATGAAATAACAGAAAGAACTAAAGAAAATGTATATCAGACACAATTTTACAAAGAGAGCATAATTCACTTGATTAATATATTGCGACTATCTCAAAAGAAATGTTTACCTATTGCCTTACTAAGAAATCTAGATCATAGGGATACCAAGAAAGGCTTTAACTGTCAGTTAGTAGTTGCCCAAATGAAATACATCTTTATATATTTGTGAACTTTGAAAATAAAAGTTGCCAGCTCCTTCCTAGTGGAGATGACCTTTCACTTTATTTCTTATACATTAGTAGTACTATGTGTACAAGTGCACATAAATTTTTTTCCAAAATAAACACTCACTAATCAATCATAGTTAATCCAAATATTATTTGGATTCAAAATTTTCATCTAATTTCATATCATAGAATAAGCATTTTTGTATTATTAATTTCATATATATGTCAAATCATTCAATTCAAGAATTTAGACAGTTTTTATACCATAAAGTAAGATGATAATAAGCATGGTTTAAATGAACGAAATAATACAAAAATACTAAATTTTGATGTACCTCATTTCAAGACAATGCATCCATAACTCCTTCATAGTCTACACAACCTAAATTTCTAAATTACCACTCAAGAGATGCTTAAAATGAAAATCTTTACCCATATAAAACTTCTTAAAAGTTGACGATGATTCATATAACATGAGAGTTAGTAATTCAACGTTTATTAGGGGCTTGGGCAACAAGATATAAAAAAAATAACATCAAATTTTCAGCTAATACAGAAAGATAGCGGTATGAGGCCTTAACAGCTGAATAATCTTATAGAATAATGAAATGCTGATATATTATCACATGATATGGAGTCTTATAAATGAGCAAAAGTGCTGCATTAAAGTAAAATTTTATTCGTCTCTTATCAGAACCAATACACATATGATGTTGAAGCAATTTATGATTTCTCTCTTATTAAAATTAAATATCATCTATTATAAGTATTGTCCCTTAATACAGTATTCCAAGATAATTAGTCAGCTGAAGGCATATAAGAACTTTTTCACCTATTAATACCATACATAATGTTTAATAAGACATCAAAAAAATAAATAAATTCATTTTGTTAGGAAGACGTTAGAGACCAACTCATAATACTTCAGATTTCAACATTTGAAATTTATACAATACTTAATCTTGAGTGATATAAGTATATAAACTATATCAACAATAAAATGTCAAGCAATAAAATGTTAAGCTAATAAAAAAAATGCACAAATACTAATTAACTACTTAGCATACTCAAATAGATTTTCAAGTTCTGTATGAAATTTTAAAGTTGTAATTTAAATATGATTACTTGATTAATAATACAAAGATCAAAATAAAAGCTTACTTTAAACATAAAAGAAAAATAGAATAGCTCATAAATAATTTAAAGACAGATTTTAACATGTCTAGAAAATACCTAATCATAATATTTCACAAACATATTTCTACTTTGAATTCGATTAACTTTAATGAATTCCCTATTATTAGCATAAAATCCTACACCATTATTGATTAGAAGCGATACTATGGGAGAAAATCGGGTGGAGTACCTTCTTCGCAACTTTAGGTTTTAGGAGATCACACTTTACGCCGCCTACTGCTTGCCATTCCCCCTCTGAATGCGAAGCATCGAGGGTCTAAATAAGGATTGAATAAGGATGGCCTCGACTCTTACCTAGATCAGAACTTTTGGCCGTTTGCTTGCGACTTGCGGCTAGATGAGGTCGTGGTGGTTATCCTGGTCTCTACTCGAACGGCTATTGGCATAGATGACGGTGGAAGCCACGCATCCTTGGTTCTCACCTTGATCGAATGGCGTTGATCCCGCGATCCTTGCGCCGCTCGAGGGGTCGGGATGGGGAGAGGAGATCGCATGCGAAGGGATTTTTGGGATTAGGGTTTGCCGCCGATCTGTTATAATGGGATTATATCTATATATATATATATATATATATATATATATATATATGTTGTATTATTTGATTAATTTAGAATTTACATTTAATTATATTTATATAATAATATATTTTTAAATAAATTTTTGAAAAATTGCTATTTAACTAAATTGAGGGTTACAGACTCAAAAATGTAGTCAAAATTTTAATCAGAAGTTAACTTAAATATTTCATTGTTCAGGTCTTCATAAATATAATAAAATAATTGAGAAAATTTGATAATCTCCAAAACTCATCAAAATTTCACCCCAAGCTAATTTGGGTGTGAGGAACTTAATGGCAAAGTCCAATATTTAATTTGAGGTCAAAATAATTTTCTCATTTTCTTAATTTTTAAAAATTGTCCAAAATTAAGGTTTTGTTCATTTATATTCCAAGTTCGACCAAGGCTTTAGAAATTTTTCTTAATGACTAACTAAGACTTAATAGAAGAGATTTGAAGTTAATTGGATAATTAGATGGTGATTAACAACCTTGGGTTGTTACACAAACTCTGGGGCATGATGCTCAAAATTGCCCTCATACTCAAGAAAGTAGCCCAATTTGCCCAAAGGAGAGAGCCCTTCTCATGCCAGCAAATGCTGAAGGTATGATAACTAACTGTGAAAGGTCAATTTCTGGAGTCACTTTATTGAATGAAAATATGAAACAAAGTGAAATAATTTACCCTATTGATATGGCCAATAACATTATGGTCACTATCAATAGGGCCATAAATGAATGTCTACTTATGCAAAAACATTGTGATGCATCTGCACCTTTTTCAAATTTGAATCCCAATTGCTTAAAAATGAATTTGTTAAATTCAAAATTAAACTCTGATGCTAATATGACTAATAACAGAAAGGAAGATATCTCGATTATTTCTTTTTCTGCTAAGAATTTTACTGGTAACAAAAATTTCTCATAATTAGATGAAAATCCTATTTATCCTGAGAATTTAAAAGTTTTTGATATTATTTATAATGTTGAATGTGATAAGGAAAAGATGGTTAATAATCAATCATCTCTTGTTATTGTTAATGCTGATCGATCAAACGCGGATAGAGATACCTTGCCTGATTTGGTATCCCAAGTTGTGACAAAATTTCCTTTTCAAGTCCTCAGATTTCTAAATAAATTTAAGATTGCTTAAAAAAAGTTGAAATAACATATAACAACAATACAAAAAATAATATTCTGGATGTTAGCAATATTTTTAATGGTCTTGAAAATGTTTGTACTAAAAATGCAAATTTGGTTACAAAGCAATCAGTAATCCTGGAACAGTTGAAAGTTAATATAGGAGGAACGGCTGAAAACATGCATAGTCATTCAAACACAGTTTCTGAGAAAATGTCTCTACATTGCCAACTTGAGCAGGTTGAAAGGCAAAATGGTAACGGTACAGAATTATATTTATGTAATAACCAAAGTTGTTACCCAAGCTGATTAGGATTAATCTAGGTCCTAATCTTAATGTTAGTGCTCTAAGTAAGTCATTAGGAGTTCACCATCAAGACTCAGTCTAAATCAGGTGTCAAATGGATCAAATCCTAATTTTAGAAAAAAATCAAAAACCCTAGAAATTGACCTCATAATGAAAATCGGACTTCAACATTGCACTAATTTCCCCAAAATTAGCTTTGAGTGATGTTTTGGTGTCAATCGAAAGTAGTCAAAATTTTGTCAAATATTTAAATACCCCAAAAACTAGGAAAATAAAATACTCATCAAATCAAAAATCTGACTCGTCGAATAAAAAATCTGACCTCGTCGTTGCGTTCCTCACCCCTCAATTATCTAGGGGTGAGTATTTGGAAATTTTTGGGAGCAAATTAATTAATTAGAATTAATTATTAAAATCATAATTTAAATTAATTAATTAATTAAATTAATTAATTAATTAAATTATTTAATTTAAACCTGCAGTCGTTAAATCCAATGACGTCGTCCGCTTAAATTTCGCACGCCGTTAGGGGTTCTGTCAGGATCAAGCGGTCGATCCTGACCATCTGATCAAAGATCAGATAGCCCCCACGTTTCGTCCTCCTCACTGAGGTCTCCCACGACACACGTCGCTCGGACCGCTGGCCGAGCCAATTCGGTGCCTCCCAGACCTCATAGTCTCAGTCTTTGATTCCTTAAGGTTTAGGCTGCGCGTAGGACTCGGGACTTTGGCAATTGGTGCTCTGGAGGCCGTCCCTGCTGTAACAACCCTAAGTTGTTGCCATGCTAATTACAGGTTGTTTGATTCAACTTTTAGTGTTATTGCCTTTAGAATATTAATTTAAGCCTATCTGGAAAATTTGAAGTTCATCGGACTTCTCTAAGTCAAAAATTGTAATTTGATTAGTCTAGATGCCCTAGTCTAGACCCAAAATATTTTGATCTCAGAATTAAAATCTGATTGCATTTTTGAATTCCTCACCCCCAAATTAGCTAAGGGTAAAAATTTGGTGCAATTTGGAATTCATTTGGGCAATATTTCAATTTAAATTAAAATGGTTCAATTGCATAAAATGGTTACAAACAAATTGATTTTGCAAATATACCCTAATACCTAAATAAATGGTCAGAATCCGCTGTGCGGACCGCGAGCGATCCGCTGCGGAGCCCGGGTCACGCGACAGTGGCATCCCGTGAATCCAACTGTTCCGCCTTTTTGATCTACGGCCGGGATGCGATCCCGCGGAACCGCCGATCCGTCGTTGGATCTGTCCCATAGATCCTACGGCCAGGATCGCTCCCGCGATCAATCGTTAGGATCCGAGCGATCCCAGCCGTAGCGCCTTCTGATCGATCAATCAAATGGCATCCAGGGCATCCCGCAATGTGGATCGTCGTCTTCCTCCCGATCGCGCACCCGACAGGGCAAATCCCCGTACTGCCAGCTGTCCAGCTTGTCCCCCACTCCCCGCGCCACCTCAGCAAGCTGTTGGGATCCTTCTCGTTATGGGAGGGAGCTCTCGATCGGGCCTAGCGACCCGGCCGAGCTCAAATTGGAAGTTTGAGAGCTCGGCCAAGGCCCGACCTCTCGGGCCTCCCCAGCCCGAGCCAGTGGCTCTAGAAGATTCCTTAAGCTCAGCCAAGCCTATAAATAGCCCCAGCTTCGCTTCAATTGACCTTTTGCTGATCAATCGAAGCTTCTGCAATTTGCCGCCATTGCCGATTGCCGAAGCTCCTTCTAGGCGCTCCCGTGCTTCTGAACCGCTGATAGTAGGCTCTCCTGACGTTCAGGAACCTTTATAGCGATTGGAATCAAGGCTAGAGCTAGCCGAGCCTTCTGTCGAGCATCCCAAACCAGTCCGTCAAAATCAGGTATCCCAGTTTCAAGAATCGAGTAAATAAGGCTCGAATCCTATTCCATTTGATGCGTTTCTGTGATTATTGTCAATACGAACTCAGCCGTATCGTATTTAGGGCCTAAGCTAGCCCCGATCGATCGAATCGATCGATTGGGCTAGTTTCTTTCTGGATCGCCTTGGTCGAGTAAGGACCTGGTGATCCAGGCCACCCCAGACCAGAGGGCTTCAATCCGCCTTACCTCCCTGATGGTGTAGGGATCGAGCCCGGGGTCTGGCATGGCCTCTGTGGGGAGAATTATCTCCCCACAGTAACTCAAATGGCGAAATCCTCGGGTGAGTAAGGTCTGGCTGATCCAGACCGTCTCACAAGGGGCTTCAGGTCCCAATCGACACGTCTGGACATGGTGATGGTGTAGCAATCGAATGCTGGCCGATCCATGGACCGGATGCGCCGGAATTTGGCGATTAGGTTTTTCTTAATCGGCCTCTTCCGCGGGACGAAGGATCAGGGACGACGACATTGTGCGGGCCGGGTCAACCCATGACCTGCGCGGTGCGACAGTGCCGGGTCTCCCGGGCCGCGGCCGACCCGCGTGTTTTGATTATTGGGCCGAGCCGATTTAATTAAATCAAAATTTGGAATTATTTTCCTTAAGGAAAATAATTCAATTATTCAAATCATACGTTTTTGATTAAATAAAAATATAGAATGTATTATTTAAAAAACTCTTAAGCCACTGGTCAAAATTCTATAATATTATATATGAAAATATTCAGAAAAATCTCAGCAACTTAAATATAAAATAAAATCACATCTGATGGTTAGATCTTTAATTATTACCTAATTATAGTGAATATTAATTAGGGAAAATTAGTAAATGTACTTATCCAAATTGCATGTTTAGGGTGCCATTAGTTCACTGATGTTAATTAAATTACATATGCCAAGTATGACATTTTTCTGAGTTCTGTAATTATAGTTATGCCCTAATCTTATTAAATCATAATTAGTGAATTTTAGGGTTTATACACATTGGATCTTAGCAAACTCAGTCTCTGATTACTTGTATGATTAATTAGGACTTGCATGCCAAATTTCATGTAATTTGAATGGTTGGATTTTTACTTATGTGCTAATCCTTTTTGCTTGGAAATAGGGTTTGGTTAGCACTAAGTAACCACTGTTTATTAAACTTTAATCATTATTTTGGCTTATAACAGTAAACTAAATGAAATGAAATCACCTTTTATAAACTTATTAAGTATACTTGAATAAATCTAAAACTATAGAATCTTAAATATCTTAATTAACTTAAGAAATCTTAAGATTTGGATCAAGCTTTTAAGACTTGATCTAGATCTAGGATTGCCACCAATAATGCATAATTAATCCACTAATTTGACATTGATCTTTAAATACACACTTGATTTGACTTGAGGTTTGAGAAGGCGTCAAACCCTAATCTACTTAAGGAAAATCTAAAACCACAAAAACCCTAACTTAATTATATTGAATACAAGACTTTGAATTGAACATTTTCCAATAATGCATTTGATTTACTCTTGATTCTAAACATTTGAATTAGACAAAGTAAGGTCAGTAATAACCCTTTGTAATTTCACAATCTAAATTGAACCTTAAGATCCCTGATTTTCTCTTAAGTAATAAACCTGCATAATAAGATCATTAATACTATGTTGACTTAACAAGTGATCAAATCCTTAACAATATGTTTGATTTACACCCCATAATCTTAGTCTAAGTATGATCAGATGATTCCATCATCTGATCTAATCATTCTAAATCTAATTATGAACCAGAACCTAATAGTCTAATATCAGCATCTAAAGGAGAGACCTTGATATTCTCTCCATAAGATCATCTTGAATTATTTAAGAGACATAAATTCATATATCATGAGGTAGGAGGCCTTGTATGAATCCTTGTGGTAGAAGCATAGATGATCCCATCACTTTAGAGATTGATCTATTCTCCTTGTGGTAGTAGCCCTTAAGATATTAGAAGAAATACATCTCCTTGTGGTAGAATCCATATTAAGTGATCCTTGATCACATTTGATTTGTGAAACCTTGTATAGGACTTGCCTATTAGTTTAGGATTTGTAGTCTTGATAAATCCTTATTCTATTAAATAAATTTGATTGAACCATGATTATTGGGTAGTGCAGTATAGTATACTCATATTACTGGTCTCCAGTAATATTCGGGATTAGTTGAGTCACCCTAAGTGAGATTTATCTTTGTTGCTATCCTGCGGGCTTAGGCGGATATAACCTCGCTTAGAGTAAATCAATCGATCCTAAGAGTGTATTAAACGGGTGCCCATTCCTTAGTTTTATTGAAGGACAGTTGCCATCAGGCAATGCCTCCTAGCGAAGATCGCTTCAATAAGAATGGCTTAAATAAAACTAAGTAAAGGGGAATCAGCTTCCTTAAGACACTAAGTATGATTGCGAGTTTAGTGACTAAATGCTTAGTTTGAGATACAAAATCATCATCGGATGGTACCTCCTAATGAATATCACTTTATTAGGGTGGCATAATCAAACTAAATGTTCTGTCCTATCTTTGCAGTATATTTAATATGTGTCTACAATCACCCTGCCCAGTGATTTTTGAGTAAATAAGCAACTTTAACTAAATATCGACCTAGAGATTTGGAGTCAGAATCCTTTAGCAGGATTCTGCACAGTGAAGACTTAGGATTCATTTATGTTTCTTACTATATTCTTCATGAATTTTGAGATTTTTCATTCATATCATATAATGGCATAAGCATAAGCATAAACATGAGTTGAACTCATTCCTTCTGTTGTGACACATGGTTATCAGTGATACAGTATGAGATACGGAATGTTATACATACACAGACTAGGGAATTTCAAGGTGCATCTGCGTCACCATACTGACTTCCTAACTATTGTGCTTACATTGGACCGTATGACTCATAAACCTTCAGTGATAGTTCTGTAATATACAGTGGTATGGCATATTTGTGAGCATTGTTTCAGTGGCATATAGTGAGCCTATAGCATCCTTCTCAACATCTGACCTTCCTTTCACCTTGGTTTATGAGCATCTGTTATTTTCATTTTGTTTTAGTATTTAGCTTTGATGCAGTTTTACTTTGTTTAGTTCTTACAGCTCAGTTATTTGATGTCTTTACAATTTTTGCTGCACTTTTACTTTACATTCTTGCATATTCGTTATGTTTAGTTTGGCTTGTATAGCTAGCTTCGATGTGTTCGACTTCTTATCTAACACGGGGTACTTTTGGGATCCGGTAATTTGCTAGATCACGAGCAGCTGTTGGAGACAGGTCAGGAGGACGTCCCAGGGACTCAAGAGGAGCACTTGGAGCTGTAGGGGATTGAGCACCTATTTTTACTTTCTAGTTCTTTCCAGTATTCTAGCTAGACTCTTTATATTTCTGCATTTTTATAGTTTGTAATAAAACTCTGGATATATTTTTACTTTCTTTTCTGAGATGGATATTTACTACTGCTTGAGACGAATGTATTCTGGATGTTTGGCTTTTAGCTTCCGCACTCTGTTATTCTACTATACATAGTATTATGATGTGATCAGCATACTGAAAACATTGATATATTTTATAACGTACATAGGTTCTTCTCCACTCCCTTGTACCTTATGTACGTACTAAGTCTAATACCTAAGATAAGTATTCCATTCTTATCTTAAATATTGGCTCTCGAGCCTACTCTTAGGGCTCGAGTCAGCAGCCTTCAGTATGGCTCTGTCTCCTTAGCCTATTCGGGATAATGGGTTTTACTTATACGGCTCACCGTTCCCGAGTAGCGCACCGTTCCGCCGCCAAACTATGAATTATACTTGTATTTGCGCACAGATCCGGGACGAGGCGTTACACCTGCGTTCCTGTCGAAACCTCCTTCACCTTCAACTGTTGATCTTCAGGTACCTCTATCTCCCTCGATTTCCTTCCATTCTCAGCATTTCAATTTTGCAAGCTTATTTCAATCATTCAATCAGCAACTGAGTGGATTCGATCGATCGAAGGAGGACTTGATCGATCGGATTTGAATTAATCGCCACAATGAAAACTGTTACCCATAGCCAGACAAATTTATGGTTTGCCTAATTCGGCATTTCCAGTCCAAATTAATTGTCTAATTGGTACTAAGATCGTCTGGGCAACAATTGTGAGCTGGTATCGAGGGTTGAACACGACCAGATTGATCGATTCGACTGGAATCGATCGATCCAGTCGCGAGCCTAAACAGCAGAAATCGCCGAGTAGGACCCCAAGGATCCAGACTACCCCAGAGCTCCTTGTTTCGCCCTATCGCTCCCTCCTCAATCCCTGATCGTGTAAGGATCAAAATGGCGGTGACTCGTGAACTATGTGAGGAGAATTATCCCCTCATAGGTGCTCCAGCTGGAGGATCTCGACCGAGTAGTCATCCAGCGATCCCGTACCTCCCAGTTAGGGCTTCTTAGGTTGATTAAAGCGTCTAGGGTCAGGGAACGGGTAGCCATCGGAATCGAGGCGTGGCGTGAACAGAGCGCAGAGAATTTGGCGCTGGAATACAGTCCTAGGGTTTGGGCTGCGGGCGCGAGCAGAAGGAGGAAGGCGTAGATTTTGGGGCGGGTCGACCCCCGACCCGCGCAGTTTGGAATTTTGGCCGCGTGTATTGAATAATTTTAGGAATGCTTTTTTCATGATTCTGAATTTAATTAATTAAAACCTAAAGTTCTAATTTAAATAAATATTCAGATTAAATTATTTGAATAACTTTAGTTATACAGATCCAAATGATATGATCCAATATACCATTTGAATCAGAAAAAATCAAGGAACCTAAATATAAAAAAAAATCTTATATCCAATGGTTGGATTAAAAATTATTTGCCAAACTCTCTCTATTTTTGATTAAATCATATAAAATCATTTAATTGTTCAACTTATGAGTTTACGGGCTCTGATTGCTCCTTGTACCCTAAGGAACAATTCCAAGCCCTTAAAATTAATTTTGGATAATTAATTTTCTTAATCACTCCTTAATCCCCCTAATCAAGGAGTAGTGAATTTAACCCTAATTAAGCCTCTGATCTGGGTGGGGATTGCTCCTAACCTTATATTAAGTCTGGAAGAACTTAAGTCTAAGGTTGGATTGCCCTAGAATGCCCTAATTTCACTAATCACCCTAAGTGGCTTAATTAAATGATTAGTGCTATTTGAGATCATTTAGGCCATCAAAACCTAAATTAAGGGTGTTTCCCACTTCATTAAGTAATATGAAACACATTAAAATAGATTAGAACAAATTTGGATAATTAAACCCTAAAATCCCAATTTTAGCCTTAAGAGGGGCATTTTGGTCATTTTGACCAAAATGTGATTTAGTGTTCTTTGAGGATTGAAAATTTCAGTAAACTACTATGAAGTAGATTGGAAATGTTCTCTAAAATCTTAAAATAATAATAGTGCTAATGTGATCATGAATCCATGAGATCTTCATTAAATCCTTAAATAAGATACTTAAATCTTAAATTTTACCTATAAAGATCATATGGCATTAAACTTTAAATCTAATAATTGAAATGGTCAATTATCTCATTAATAAGTTCAGTTAAGATAACTTAAAAATTAAGTATTAAAAAAAAGAAATTGGAAATGTCTAAGTAAAATTCTTAGCTTAAGATCTAAAGTGATCAAAACTCAGACCCTTAGATCTTAAGTAGCTTAAGAAGGTCAATATGGGTTTAGTGTTAATCTAATACTTGGAATTGTCAATTTTTAACCTTAATAAGCTCCTTATAGTAATTATGAGCTTGATTCTAAAGAGAATCACAAATGGAAACTCTTAATTCAAAACTCTAATTATAAGTGTAAAAGTGATCAAACTTCAGATATTTAGATCTTTAGATCTTAGACTTAGATCTTCAATTTGAATTAAACCACCTCCAATTAAAATTCTTTAATGATTGATTGTTTAATCTTTTGAAACTTTCCATGTGGGTATAGGATGATTCAATCAATAAGATAATGAGATTATCTTAAAGATTGAATATATATCTTAGATTCTCAAGTTCTTAATTGATTATTTTATCTTATAATTAGTAGAATAGCTTTTCATTAAGATCTTAATTCCTGAATCTTTCAAATTATAGGATTCCTTACCTTTAAATTGGGTAATAAGTTAGAAACCTAGACCCTATTTAGAATATCACCTAGGATTTGGGATTTGAACTCAACATAGTGTTTAAGTTCTAAATTCTTAAATCTTGATTTATTTAGTCAAGATTTGGGTAAGAGAGTAAAATATTCATAAATTAGGTCATTGATTTGCTTACTTAAATTATATAGTTGTCACATGATTTTGGATTAGAACTTGTTAAAGTTCTAATATTTAACTTTAAGGACGTAAATCTGAGATTCTACTCGATAACTGGATATCGGAGATCCTAAGCTTGTACCTTCTCGGAGTAGTTAGAATTGGAAAATTAGATAACAATAGATATCACATAAGTCTAGATTGAGTCTCTTGCTTATGTTGATTATATTTGCTTAGCATACCTTGGATATTGAGCCTTATTCCTTAAGCATAATAGGAAAAACTTAGGATATAGATGATACATCCTAAGCTAGTATTGAAATTGCATATCATTCAGTTTTGTTTTGTTTATAGTTAGTAGAATATGTCCTAGCTTAGTCTGCCTCTTTAGTAGTAGTATTGTATAGACTGGACTCAGACCTAGCATATTTGGATGGCTAGGCTGGGGATTGATTGATGGATATTAGAGGCCCTGTATAGCCTATTGGCTGGTATGGCACTACTATGTCTTAGGCTTATTGCTACTTTAGCTGAATTGTATTACTTTCTGATTGCTTTGCCACATGCTTCAGTGGCTTTATTTTCAATTTCTGCTCACTTTGCCACATGCCTCAGTGGCCTTACATTTCATATATTGCTTTGCTTTTGCCACATGTCTCAGTGGCCTTTCTTTATCATATTAATCTGCATGTTGTATGTATACTTTTATGGCTTAGATATATGTATAAATGGCATGTTTAGGATGCTAGAATTTTATCATGTTCAGTACTTGTGTTCTTTTATACTCAGCATGTTTTATTGCGATCATAATCATGTTAGGATCATATTTATTTCAGTAGTCGCAGTTATTCTTATTTTTAGCCTCACCTTATTTATTTGGTGTTTTGTATGTTACTTCACATACATGTTGCTTGCTATAAA
This sequence comes from Gastrodia elata, assembly GCA_016760335.1. Lineage (NCBI taxonomy): Eukaryota > Viridiplantae > Streptophyta > Magnoliopsida > Asparagales > Orchidaceae > Gastrodia > Gastrodia elata. The sequence continues at coordinate 62,548,542 of CM028672.1, forward strand.
TGGATAGTTTATAGTATTCCACTTCTTGTATAGCTTGTTGCTCCCCATAATTGCTTGCATGTTAAAAATAATTAAATGTGATATCTTTTAATATTCAGTTCATTTAAATAACTTAAAATGTACTTAGATAATTGTCTAACTGTAACCTTTTTATTTTGTTGGCTGGGGACCTGGCATTTGTGATACTGACAAATGTCAGATTTAGACGTATTCGTGGGCAGAGTCGCAGAAGAGGAGCAGGTTCAGGAGGAAGATCGTGCAGCTGCTGTTTAGATAGATATTGCCTTTTTATTTCAGTGAGATTGAGAGATATTTTCATTTCTCTTTAAACTTCAGTTTGTAATAATTAATTTTGGATGTATTTTATTTCTGCATATTGATGAGTTACTATATTGCATTCTCTTTTCCTACTATGTATGCTTGTGGATGTTATTCTATATATATATATATATATATATATATATATATATATATATATATATATTGCTTCCGCCACTTTGATATCTATATTGATGAATGTTACAGTACTTGGTGATAAGTCATTGGCTTAAGGCAGGTTGGGTTTACCTAACTTTACTTAAGTTGGGGATTTGCCATAGTTGGAGCACCGTATTTCCGTATTTTCAGTACGGGGGCCCCACAGTTGGTATCAGAGAACACCATAAGATGTCAGAATGGGATCTATGATTCCTTTCTACCTAATGGATCGTTCTTCTGTAATACACACATCAATATAAGTGACATCCATAATATAGTAGTGTCAGTAACTCTATGCAAAATGAAAGAGGAAAATACTCCTATCCTAATCTATTCATTTAGAGTCTAACACAATTATAATAAAATTCTGTCCCTAGAGTCAATGGGATCTGAAGTGTCCGATATAGACTATTATCAGAGTGCCTTCAGGAGAGTTTGGAGCTATAGCTTCAAATGGAGGCAGGAAAGTAACTGGCAGATTGAAGGAGTTTCATCAAGAGGAATTTTGGTCTTGGAGAAACTTCTACAACAAGCTGTATATCGAGGGCTTAACTTTCCCATATACGCGCAAGAATGGTTGAGCCGAGTGGAGTCCATTTTGGAACACATAAAGTGTCCCGAGTCACTTTATGTAGATATTGTGACTGACCTAATGGTGGACTACACCGGAGTGTGGTGGTATGAGACTATGGCAAAGCTCGAGAAGAAACGTAATAGGAAGCGTCGAGAAGTCACCTTTGAGGATTTTTGTGTAGCCTTTAGGGCATAGTACATTGATAATGTTTGAATGATAGTTAGGTTAAATGTTATTTCAATTTCAAGCAACTTCATTTGATTTACATGTTTTGGCATTGTAATTCCTAAATTATATGATTAATGAAAAATTTCGATTTCCCTTCCTTAGAGTAAATTCTGAGTTTGTTCTTTCTCCTCAATTAAACTAGAATGGATTTCGGATCATTACCCACTGTTACTCCTATCAAGAACACTGTGGCCTTCAGTAGTTCTAGCGATGAGGTGGCTCATCTGCGAGCCATGGTGGCAACTCTCTTAGAAAACCAAGCTCAACGGGCACTTGTCATGCAGAAATTATTGAATGATCGTGTAACTCCAGTAACTGTCGCTGCTCCGACAGTCCATGCTCCACAAGTTGCTTCATCTTCACACCATACAGTAGATAATCTCCTCCATAATTTTCTGAGGTTAAGACCTCCAACCTTTGGTGGGAACCTGTCCCCAATGGATACGGCCGATTGGCTGAAGGCCGTAGATAAGGATTTAATTAGTTTGAAAATTCCAAAATCTGAACCCGTCCTTCTCACCACCCATTTGTTCCATGCCGAGGCAGAATATTGGTGGGAAGAAGTCAGGAATACCCAGTTCGTCGATTATGAACTAGACGACATTCCTTGGGATGCATTTGTTAAAGCCTTCAAGACTGAGTTCATTCCCCCGTCCGCACAAAACATGATTACAGATACAATCATGAGGTTGACTCAAGGAAGTCGCTCAATGGCGGAATACGAAAGAGAGTTCCGAAGATTAATTCGTTTCACACCAGAAGTCACCCATTCTGAGTCAGCAAAGTGCCACCGCTTCCTTTGTGGACTCAGAAGTTCATTGAAGAATCAAATAGTGCCGCTCTATCTAACTAGCTTCTTCAAACTAGTGGAAATGACTAAGGTGATTGAGCATCACCAATCCGAACAAGATCATAAACAAAAAGCGCAAACCACTCTGAACCAGCGAGGAAATTTCAAGAGACACGAATCCAACCCCGCAAAAGTGTATCAGCTGGAAGCAGCACCTACTACCGATCAAGCTCAAAATTGTACTAAACCACACCCGTATGGTAAGTGTTACCACTTTGGCCAGAGATGTTTTAATTGTGGGCGCACGGGCCATCGGTTTTATCAGTGCGACCACACGGAAACAATAGACGGAGTTCAAATAAAGCCGTATCATAAGAAGCAAGTGTTCTGAGCAACTCCACTGAATTGGAGGGAACCAAATCTGGCTATAATGCTAGCCCCTACTTCTGAAGTGGCTCACACACAGCCACCAGCTCCCAATTCTCAGAATTTCTAGCGACGACAAATTGACAATCGTCCTGCTGGTCCTGCCCGAGTATATGCTTTAACTCCTATGGAAGCCGCAGAAGATAACAAGGTGGTTTCAGGTACACACTCTTAAATCTCTCCTGTTACATTGCCTTTCTGTATTTTAAATCTTTTCAAGTTGATAATGCGAAGCTGTGTAAATTTAGGCACACTTTATTTCAATAACCAGCCTTGTAACGTATTGTTCGATATGGGTGCCAGTCACTCATTCATCTCAGAACAATTTGCTAATAATCTTAAACTTCACGCATGCAACCTAGCATAAAAATTGAGTGTTGGACTTCTATCAGGAATCCAACTAAGTGCTCATAAATTTTGCAATATCAAAGTCTCGATAAATTAATTAATTCTTAGTTGTTATAAAACTTCCCAAATTCTTTTTAGGATCAAATGAGCTCCAAAAATTCCCAAAAATTAACCCTTAGCTAATTTGGGTATGAGGAATTCAAAAATGAAATCGGATTTCAATTTGGAGATCAAAATAATTTAGGTATTTTTCAGGACTTAAAAATAGCCAAAAATACTAAATTTTCTAATTTAGCTCCAATTGATTTCAAACTTCTAGGTTTAGGTTTAAATGACTCATTGAATCTAATGGAATCAAAATCAAACCTTGGTTTAGCTTAATTAATCTAGTTTTAGCTAGGGTAACAACCTAGGGTTGTTATAAACTCCCCCACTTAAGAACGATGTCGTCCCCGACATCACCTAAGTGAAAAAATGTTCTACTGCGACCATATGAGTTTAGATATAATTGAAAGAAAAGAAATGAATAGTACTTGGATTTGCAAAGAGATGGGGATATTTATTGCGCATATCTACCTCTTTCTCCCAAGTAGATTCTTCCAACGATCTGTTCTTCCACTGAATTTTAACCATAGGAATGGAACGATTCCTCAGCTGTTTCTGATCACGAGCTAAAATTCTGATAGGTTCTTCAGCATAAGAAAGATCAGGTTGAACTTCTACTGCTGGAAGTTGAACAAGATGAGAAGGGTCTCGAAGACATCTTCTCAATGAGGATACATGAAATATGTTGTGAACAGCTGCAAAGCCATCAGGTAGGCTTAGCCAATAGGCAAATGACCCTACCTTGGCCAATACTTTAAAAGGTCCAACATAGCGGGGACTGAGTTTCCCTGCTACATCAAATTTGAAAACACCCTTCATTGGGCTGACCTTCAGATTAGCAGAATCTCCCACATTGAATTCTAAGAGATGGTGGTGAGAGTCATGATACTTACTCTGACGATCTTGAGCTGAACGAATTCTCTGCTGAATTAACTTGATCTTGCTGCTGGTTTCTTCTACCAATTTTGAACCAAACAGTTGAACACTTCTTGTTTCAGACCAGGCTAGTGGAGTACTGTATTTTCTACTATATAAAGCTTCATATGGAGCCATCTTAATACTGGCTTGAAAGCTATTGTTGTAGGCAAATTCCACTAACGAGATGTGATCTTCCTAGGAACCGGCAAAATCAAGTATACAGAGTCTAAGCAAATCTTCCAGAACTTGATTTACTCTCTCAGTCTGACCATCCTTCTGAGGATGAAAAGCTGTACTCATGGCTAGAGTCGTTCCTAGATCTTGATGCACAGCTTGCCAAAATTTGGAAGTAAATCTGCTGTCTCTAATGGATACAATTGACTTTGGAATTCCATACAACCTGACAATCTCCTTGATGTAGAGTTTTGCTAACTTTTCTACAGAATCAGTTTGATAAATAGTAAGGAAATGTGCTGATTTAGTTAATCGATCGACAGTAACCCAGATTGCATCGGCACCAAATTTGGCACGAGGCAATCCCATGACAAAGTCCATGGATATATCAAACCATTTTCATTTAGGAATATCTAGCGGATGCAAAAGACCACCAGGTCTTTGGTGTTCGGCCTTTACTAGATTACAGGCATGACATTTGGCCACAAAATCAGCTACATCTTTCTTCATACCTGGCCACCAAAACGATTGCTTCAAATCTTGATACATCTTAGTACTGCCTGGGTGAATATGATACCCAGAATTATGGCCTTCGACTAAAACCTCTTGATTCTTAGACTTAGGGATCCACAATCGATTGCCCTGATAAACTACACCGTTCTGCAACTGTAAATCCTGATGACGACCACCTTTGATATCTGCTTTAAATTTCAAATACTCATCATCTTTGGTTTGCGAGATAGAGACATCTCGGTAGAAAGTGGGTTCTACATTAATATTTGTTAATAGCGAACTCAGCATATCGCCATTAACTGGAGAAATTTCAAGCTTACAGAATTCAGGTTTCTAAAGAACTGGATGAAATCATAGAAGTTAAAGTAGCCTGACGACTAAGAGCATCGGCCACAACATTTGCTTTCCCTGGATGATATTGAATACTGAGGTCATAATCACTAATGAGTTCCAACCATCTTATCTGGTGGCAATTCAATTCTCTCTGGGTGAATATGTACTTCAAACTTTGATGATCGGTGAAAATTGAACACTGCACTCCGTATAAGTAGTGACACCATATTTTCAAGGCGAATATTATGGCTGCAAGTTCAAGGTCATGAACTGGATAGTTTTTCTCATGGGGTTTTAATTGATGAGAGGCGTAAGCAATTACCTTACCCTCTTGCATCAAAACACATCCTAGACCGATTCCAGAGGCATCAGTATACACCTGATAGTTCAAACCGTCTTTTAGGAGAACAAGAACTGGAGCGGTAGATAGAGTATCCTTAAGGGTTTGAAATGCTTCCTCGCATTCTGGGCTCCAAATGAATGGGATGGCCTTTTGGGTTAGTTTAGTTAATGGCGAAGCAATCTGAGAAAAGCCCTTAACAAACTTCCTGTAGTATCCTGCTAATCCCAGAAAACTCCTAATGTTGGTGATGGACTTAGGTTGAGCCCAATCCTGAATAGCTTTAACTTTGCTCTGGTCTACTCGAATTTCCTGAGCATCGACTACGTGCCCCAAAAATGCAATGGAGTTAAGCCAAAACTCGCACTTGGAGAACTTGGCATAAAGTTGATGCTCACGCAAGGTTTTCAACACTAGCCTTATATGTTCTTCATGGTCTTTCAGAGTTTTGGAGTAAATGAGGATATCGTCAATAAAGACGATCACAAACTTATCCAGATACAGTTTTAGCACTCGCTGCATTAAATCCATAAAGATGGATGGTGCATTGGTGAGTCCGAATGACATCACCAAAAACTCGAAGTGTCCATAACGAGTACGGAACGCCATCTTCCCTACATCGTCTTCTTTTACTCGCAACTGATGGTATCCAGTCCTTAGATCGATTTTAGAAAATATCACGGCTCCGGATAATTGATCGAATAGATCATCAATTCTGGGCAGTGGATATTTGTTCTTTATGGTGACCTTGTTCAGTTCACGATAGTCTATACACATACGCATAGATCCATCCTTCTTTTTCACAAATAAAATTGGCGCTCCCCAAGGAGACATGCTTGGCCTAATAAAGCCTTTATTCATGAGCTCTTGCAACTGCTCGTTGAGTTCCTGAAGCTCCTTAGGTGCCATTCTATAAGGTGCTTTGGATATTGGCTGTGTCCCAGGCATCAACTCAATGGAGAATTCCACTTCTCTGGAAGGAGGTACACCAGGCAAATCTTTTGGGAATACATCAGCGAATTCTTTGACTACCTTACAATCACCAAGGAAGATATTTTCTTTTGTTTCGCCCATCATGGTGACTAAGTAGGCTCTACAACCTTTGACAATCAACTGTTCTGCTTTAATAGCATTTATTAAAGATAATTGCATGCTAGTTTTTCCTACAAATATTTCAGGCTTACCCTGATAATGGAGGAAAGTGACTCTCTTTTTATGGCAGTTAATCACAGCATTATTGTCACTGAGCCAATTCATCCCGAGGATGATGTCAAAGTTTGCTATCGATAGAACGATTATCTTAGCCTAAAATTCTTGATCGTTTATCGAGACTTTGATATTGCAAAATTTATGAGCACTTAGTTGAATTCCTGATGGAAGTCCAACACTCAATTTTTGTGCTAATTTGCATGTGTGTAGTTTAAGATTATTAGCGAATCGTTCTGAGATGAATGAGTGACTGGCACTCATATCGAACAATACGTTACAAGGCAGGTTATTGAAATAAAGTGTGCCTAAATTACACAGTTTTGCATTAAGAACTTGAAAAGATTTAATATACAGAAAGGCAATGTAACGACAGAGGTTTAAGAGTGTACACCTGAAACCACGTTGTTATCTTCCGCGGCTTCCATAGGAGTTAAAGCGTATACTCGGGCAGGTCCAGCAGGATGATTGTTAGTTTGCTGTCGCTGGAAATTTTGAGAATTGGGTGTTGGTGGCTGTGTGTGAGCCACTTCAGGAGCAGGGGCTAGCATTATGGCCAGATTTGGTTCCCTCCGATTCAATGGAGTTGCTCGAAACACCTGCTTCTTATGATACAGCTTCATTTGAACTCCGTCTATTATTTCCGTGTGGTCGCACTGATAGAATCGATGGCCTGTGCGTCCACAATTAAAACAACTCTGGCCAAAGTGATAACACTTGCCATATGGATGTGGTTTGGCGCAGTTCTAAATTTGTTCAGCTGTAGGTGCAGCTTCCAGCTGATATACTTTTGCGGGGTTGGGTTCGTGTCTTTTGAAATTTCCTTACTGGTTCAGATTGGTTTGCGCCTTTCATTTGTGATCTTCCTCGGATTGGTAATGCTCAATCACCTTAGCCGTTTCCACTAGTTTAAGGAAACTAGTTAGACAGAGTGGCACTATTTGATTCTTCAACGAACTTCTGAGTCCACAAAGGAAGTGATGACACTTTGCTGACTCAGAATATGTGACTTCTGGTGCAAAACAGATTAATCTACGGAACTCTCTTTGGTATTCTGCCACTAAGCGACTTCCTTGTGTTAACCTCATGATCGTATCTGTAATCATGTTTTGTGCGGACGGGGGGATGAACTAAGTCTTGAAGGCTTCAACAAATGCATCCCAAGGAATGTCGTCTAATTCATAATCGACGAACTGGGTGTTTCGGACTTCTTCCCACTAATATTCTGCCTCGGCGTGGGACAGATGAGTAGTGAAACGGACGGCTTCAGAGTTTGGAATTTTTAGACTAACTAGATCCTTCTCCACGGCCTTCAGCCAATCGGCCGTATCCATCGGGGACAAGTTCCCGCCAAAAGTTGGAGGTCTTAACCTCAGAAAATTATGGAGGAGATTATCTGCTGTATGGTGTGAAGACGAAGCAACTTGCGGAGCATGGACTGTTGGAGCAGCGACAGTTGCAGGAGTTACGCGATCATTCAATAACTTCTGCATGACCAGTGCCTGTTGAGCTTAGTTTTCTAAGAGAGTTTCCACCATGGCTCGCAAATGAGCCACCTCGTCGTTAGAACTACTGGAGGTCACAGTGTTCTTGATAGGAGTAACAGTGGGTGGTGATCCAGAATCTATTCTAGTTTAATTAAGAAAAGAACAATTCAGAATTTACTCTAAGGAAGGGAATCCAAAATTTCTCATTAATTATAAAATTTTGAAATTACAATGCCAAACTGTAAAGTAAATGAAGTTGCCTGAAATTGAAATAACATTTAATCTAACTATCGTTTAGACTTTATCAATGTACTCTCCCCTAAAAGATACACAAAAATCCTCAAAGGTGACTTCTCGCCGCTTCTTATTACGCTTTTTCTCGATCTTTGCCATAGTCTCGTACCACCATACTCCGACGTAGTCCACCATCAGGTCAGTCACAATATCTATGTAAAGTGACTCAGGACACTCTATGTGCTCCAAAAGAGACTCTACTCGGCTCAGCCATTCTTGCGCATATACGGGAAAGTTGAGCCTTCGATATACAGTCTGTCATAGCAGCTTTTCCAGGACCAAAATTCCTCTTGATGAAACTCCTTCGATTTGCCAGTTGATTTCTTGCCTCCATTTGAAGCTACTGTTCCAAGCACTCCTGAAGATATGCTGATAGTAGTCTATATCAGACTCTTCAGATCCCATCTGATTATGGGGGCAGAATTTTACTATATTTTTGTTAGACCCAAAATGAATAAGTTTATTAGCTTGGGAGTATTCTCCTCTTTCATTGTGCATAGAGTTACTGGCACTACTATGTTATGGATGTCACTTATATTGATGCGTGTATTTCTGAAGAACAATCCATTAGGTAGAAAGGAATCATAGATCCCATTCTAGCACCTTATGGTGTTCTCTGATACCAACTGTAGGGCCCCGTATTGACAATAAGGAAGTACGGTGCTCCAACTATGGCAAATCCCCAACTTAAGTAAAGTTAGGCGAATCCAACTTGCCTTAAGGCAAGGACTTGTCACCAAGTGCTATAACATTCATCAATATAAATATCAAAGTGGCGGAAGCAATATAAAATAGAGTAACATCCACAGGCATACATAGTAGGAAAAGAAAATGCAATATAGTAACTCATCATAATGCAGAAAGTAAAGTACATCCAGAAAGTTAATTATTACAAATTGAAATGAATAACTAAAAATGAAAGACTCTCGTCCTCACTGGAATCAACAAGACAAAACTAGCTAGACAGCAGCTGGAAGATCCTCCTCCTGAACTGGCTCCTCCTCAGCGACGCTGCCCACGAACACGTCTGAATCTGATATTTGTCGACATCACAAATACCAGGGCCCCAGCTAACAAAATAAAAATGTTATAGTTAGATAATTGTCTAAGTACATTTTAGGCTATTTAAATGAACTGAATGTTAAAAGATATCACATTTAATTTAACTACACATGTAAGCAGTAAAGGGTGCAATAAGCTATGAAAGAACTGGAATATTATAAACTATCTATTTATAGCATGCAATATGTATGTGAAGTAATATACAAAACACTAAATAAGCAAGATAAGGCTAAAAGCAAAAATAACTGCAACTACTGAATAAACATGATCCCTACATGATCATGATCGAGGTAAAATATGCTGAGTATAAAAGAACATAAGTACTGAATACGATAAAATTCTAGCATCTCATGCCATTCATACATATATCTAAGCCATAAAAGTATACATACAACATGCAGATTAAGATGAAAAGAAAGGCCACTAAGACATGTGGCAAAAGCAAAGCAATATATGAAATATAAAACCACTGAGACATGTGGCAAAGCGAACGAATACTGAAAAATAAAGCCGCTGAAACATGTGGCAAAGCGAACAAATACTGAAAAATAAGGCCATTGAAACATGTGGCAAAGCAAATCAGAAAACAAAATAATTCAGCTAAAGTAGTAATAAGCCTAAGTCCAAGTACCATACCAGCCAATAGGCCATACAGGGCCTCCAATATCAATCAATCAATCCCCAGCCTAGCCATCCAATTATGCTAGGTTTGAGTCCAGTCTATACAATACTACTACTGAAGAGCTAGACAAAGCTAGGTCATATTTTATTAACTGCAAACAAAACAAAACTGAATTATATGAAATTTCAATACTAGCTTAGGATGTATCATCCATATCCTAAGTTTTTCCTATTATGCTCAAGGAATAAAGCTCAAATACAAGGTATGCAAGGCAATCTAGTCAAAGTAAGCAAGAGACTCAATCTAGACTTATGTGATATCTATTGTTGTCTAATTACCAAATCTAACTACTCTGAGAAGGTACAAGCTTAGGATCTCAAACATCTAGCTATCGAGTAGAATCTCAGATTTGCATCTTTAAAGTTCAAATATTAAAACTTAACAAGTTCTAATCCAAAATTATGTGATGACTATATAGTTTAAGTAAGCAAATCAATGACCTAATTTTATGAATATTTCACTCTCTTACCCAAATCTTGATCAAATAAATCAAGATTTAAGAATTTAGAACTTAAACCCTATGTTGAGTTCAAATTCCAAATCCAAGGTGATATTCTAAAGAGGATCTAGGTTTCTCACTTAAACCCAATTCAAAGGTAAAGAATCCTATAAGTTGAAAGATTCATGAACTAAGATCTTGGTGAAAGGCTATTCTACTAATTATAAGATAAAATAATCAATTAAGAACTTGAGAATCTAAGATCTATATTCAATCCTTAAGTTAGCTTCATTATCTTATTGATTGAATCATCCTATACCCACATGGAAGGTTTCAAAAGATTAAACAATCAATCATTAAAGAATTTCAATTGGAGGTGGTTTGATTCAAATTGAAGATCTAAGTCTAAGATCTAAGATTTAAAGATCTGAAGTTTGATCACTTTAGACTTCTAATTAGAGTTTTGACTTAAGGGTTTTCATTTGTGATTTTATTTAGAATCTAATTTCATGATTAACTATAGGGTGCTTATTTCAAGCATTAGATTAACTTTGAACCCATTTTGACCTTCTTAGGTCATTTAAGATCTAAGGGTCTGAGTTTTGATCAATTTAGACCTTAAGCTAAGATTTTACTTAGACATTTCTAATTACTTTTCTTTTAGCACTTAATTCTTAAGTTATCTTAACTGAACTTATTAGTGAGATAATTGACCTTTTCAATTATTAGATTTTAAGGTTTTATGCCATATGATCTTTATAAGTAAAACTTAAGATCTAAGTATCTTTATTAAGGACTAAATGAAGATTTCATAGATTGGTGATTATTATTGTTCTAGGATTTTAGAGAAACATTTCTACCCTACATTATAGTGGTTTACTAAAATTTTCAATCCTTAAGGAACATTAAATCATACTTTGGTCAAAATAACTAAAATGCCCTTCTTAAGACAAAATTAGGAATTTAGGATTTTATTGTCCAAATTTGTTCTAATCTATTTTAAAGTGTTTCATATTGCTTAATGAGGTGGGTAACACCTTTAATTGAGGTTTTGATGACTAAATAGTTTTAATTAGCACTAATCACTTAATTAGGCCACTTAGGGTGATTAGTGAAATTAAGGCATCTTAGGGCAATCCAACCTTACACTTAGGTTTTACTAGGTTTAATATAATATTAGGAACCATTCCCACCCAAATCAAAGGCTTAATTAGGGTTTAATTCACTAATCCTTGATTAGGGTGATTAGGGAGTGATTAAGAAAATTAGTTATCCAAAATTAATTTTAAGGGTCTGGAATTATCCCTTAGGGTACAAGGAGCAATTAGAGCCCTTAAATTCATAAATTGGACAATCAAATGATTTTATATAATTTAATTAAAAATAGAGAAAGTTTGGCAAATAATTTTTAATCCAACCATTGGATCTAAGATTTTATTTTATATTTAGATTCCCTGAATTTTTGTGATTCAAATGGTATATTAGATCTGTATAACTAAAGTTATTTAATTAATTCATTCTGTATTTTTATTTAAACCAGAACTTTAGGTTTTGATTTATTAATTTCAAAACTATTAAAAATGTTACTTAATAATTCGTTAATATCCGCGGCCCAAAATCAAAAGACGCGGATCGGGGGTCGACCCGACCCAAAAATTGCCTTCGTCTTCCTCCCCGACTGCGCCCAGGAACCAAACCCTAGGGTTACCTCCCGTTGCAAAATTCACCGAGCATAGGCCACGCCAGGCCATGATCTCCCTGGCTACACGTTCCTTGGCCTTAGACACGTCAATTAAACCACGAAGTCCTAACTAGGAAGCTCTGGTTCGCTAGATGCCTATTCGGCCGAAACGCTTCAGCTGGCGCACCTGTGAGGAGATAAATCTCCTCACAGGGTCCACAAGTCGCCGATATCTCGATCCCTACACGTTCAAGGATCGAAGAGGGAGCGATAGGGCACAACGAGAGATCCTGAGGTGGTCTGGATCGTTGGAGTGCTACTCCGTGTTTTCTGCCGTTCAGAGCTTCGACTGAATCAATCAAGTTCAGTCGAATTGATCGATCTGGTCGAACCTGACCCTCGATACTAGCTTACAATTATTGCTCTGAGGGTTTCGATACTAATCAGAGGGCTAAATGGCTCAGGAGCATGCCGCATTAGCGCGGATTGGCCCGACTGGCAGTGTGCTCTCAGATGGTACTTAGGCCATCTGGCGCACTACCAAGGCTCTCTAGGTGTCCAGGGCGACCGCTAGGAGCTAAGCAATGGTCCTAGCACAGCACCTAAGCTTAATTGAGAGCGGAACGAGCTGAAAAACCAGTTCTACTGAAAATGGGAGAGGTTCTACCTTGGTTTGAAGAAATTCAGGGACAGAGTGTAACAACCCAAGTTGTTACTTTGGTTAATTAAGATCAATTTAAGTCTTAATTGAGGTTCTAAGTCACTAATTAAGTAATTTAGAACTTATCTCTAAAAATTAGGTCAAATCAGAAGTCAACTGGATAAAAAATTAGAAATTCTAGAAAATCTCAAACCCTAGAAATTGACTTTTTATTTTGACTTCAGATTGAAAATCCGACTTCGTCATTGCGTTCACCACCCCCAAATTAGCTAGGGGTGAAGATTTGGATGCATTTGGAAGTCGTTAGATTTTCGTTGAATATTTTAATATTATTTAAATACCTAGAAAATTGGAATAAATAAATACTTGTCGAAATAAAAATCCGAGTGCACCCTTGCGTTCAGCACCCTTCATTTAGCTAAGGGTGATTTACTGAAATTTTTTTTGAAATGCGTTTAATTACTTAATTTTAATTAATTAAAAAGGATAATAATAATAATAATAATTTAGATATTAATATTAATTAAGTATACTTAACAACCATCTAATTTTCCTCACGCTGTCACCTGGCATACTCTTTGCGCCATCTAAATAGACAGGTCTTCTAAGCCGTCTGATCGTTCGATCAGACGGCTAAGACCCTTCGTCCCCAGGATCCTGCACGCGGCAAGACGAACGACGTGCGGCACCGTCGATCGCTAGTTATCGCGCCTGCTACCTAAAACAATGCGGTCTACCTCCATTAAATTCCAGATTCTACCCCTCTCTGCCTGATTTTCGATTAGCTAGAGCGTCGAAGGGAGTTGAAGCTTCTCATCGTGAACATAATTTTTCATCTGCCGTCCATTAGGTACTGACCTGTACCCATCTTCTCCGATTTTACACTTCGGCAATCTCCTCTCTAATTGCTCTAATGATTGTAAATGTTTGGGCAACATAGTTGTTTGCACTCAAATACATTTTGATGTTCGATTTCTAGATCAAAGGAAGTACTCTCCTTGTACCTTCATTTTATTTCTAACACTCTAAACTCGAATCTGCAATGGTATGTTAAGCAACATGTAATGCATAAATAGCATTCGATATTCAAATCAAGCTTCGCATTTTTAATTCAAGCAATCAGATGTTTCAAACTTTGTGCATAATCGGGCATTCAAATTCAAATTCATATATCTCAAATTCGATTTGATAGTCTATACTACGCAACAATAAAAGCATACATTAAGTAATTGAAGATAGTTAGAATTGAGTCCATCGTCAATTAAGGGATCGAATTATATTCGAAAATATCGACCTTTCAGAAATTTCTTCCACGATTCTAGGGCATGCTATTATCTCCTTTTAACAGCCGTCCATCTTAGGGTTTATAAGTTCCATCGAAAGGTTAGAGTTGTATTGTCCAAATGGCATACGAACCTCGCCGATGGAAGCTGGATTCGTCGGCTGGAGCTCTGCCCTAGATGCCTGAACTCTTGCAATCTGTCGAAGAAGACGCTTGGCCCCGTCGAACCGCTGGACTAGTTCGATGTTTGCCAACGGTCGAAGACCTGCACCGGTCCTCTAAATCAGCGGTGGGCCCCACTCGCCAGTGCCAACCAATTACGGCTGGACGTGTGTCATATGTGGGGCCGCCGTCTGCCAAAAATAGAATAACTTATTATATATAATAATTTAATAAATAACTTTATCTATTAAATGAAATTGGTTAAATTAAAAATACCTAAACTTTAAATAATCATAAGTTGAAAAATATAAGTCCAAATATAGCAAATAAATATACCATTTTGATCAGCAGAAAATAAGGAATATTATGGAATTGTCAAAATTTTATTTAGAGTTATATTTAAGATAATGACATTTAGGATATTTAAATAACCCTAAAAATGTTACAAATATTCATTTAGCCATAATATTATACACGCTAATCCAAACTTATTAAATATGGGTCTTAAAATACTCACAAAACCCTAAGGAATATTTTAGTAAGGATAACTTTGCTGTTTGGATTAGTTTTTGCCTAATGACTTTTAAGACCTAACCCTAATTAGGTCAATTAACCTTAGAACTTCAATTGACCATAAGTTGGTCAATTGAACTCCAAATTAAGTGATTCAAATACCAATTTAGATCAGAAAAACCTAATTAACAGTAATCTTTAAGAATATTTAGGATCCAATGATTAGATTTGTTAATCACCTCTAATTACCTTAAAACTTGATTAGTGAATATTAGCAAATCTAATAACCCAAATTGGACATTTTAAGTTTTAGAGGACTCATAGAGTCATTTAGAACCTAGCTGAAAGATTGTATTAGTGTTTGAGTGATTAAGTTCACTAATCACTCACTAATCACCCTAAACCCTAATTAGGTCATAACTTAGTCAAATTAGCTCCAAATTGAGCCTACCACATGTCATTGTGATCAGTGGACAAATTATAAACCATAGTCACTAATTTTACTCAATTTGAACACTAATTGACAAAGTTAGGATTTTTGACCATAATTAAGGATTCCTTAATTACTCTTATAACCCTAAATATTGTATTGGCCATAACTTGGTCAATACTTATCAGAATTTAGCAAATTTAGATTCTATGGAAAGCTTAGACAGTAAAGAACAATAATCTAAAAGAAAGTTTAACTTTTATTTAGTCAAATTACTAATTTGCCCTTATGAGTCAAATTTACTAATTTGATCTCATATAGCTTAATAATCACCCAGAATTAATTTAGCTACTGTCTAATCTTATATTAGACAATAAGAAACACTTTTCAAAAGAAAATTTCAGATTTAGAGCCCTAGATCAAAATTTGATCTTTGAACCCTTAAGTGGGGGCAAAATGGTCATTTTGCCCAAATTTAGGGTTTAGCCTTTAAAAGCCCTAAATTCAGTTTTTAATCACTAAAGTCATTAAATAGAATGATTTATAACTGAAATTAATCAAATCCAAGTCCAAATTAGATTTTGATTAAAATCTCAAAATTTGCTCCTTAAGAAAATTCCTAAGTAAATTTTGAGTGTTTCTCCTTCCTTAATCGTTCTTAGATCTTTTCTTAAGTCCTTATACATTAGTTAGGATGTGTGTCATGAGAGATACTCTTAGTAATTAAGAGCCTAAATTCCTATGATTATGAATAGATCTTAGGTTAGAATTCATCTATTGAGTAAATTGGGTTACTCAATAGGTGAAACCTTGAGTTTATTAGTTTATAGATTTTCCTAACTTTATTTAATGATTATTTTATCTTTAAATCTTAGAACTAAGAATAGAGATCTATCTTAATGAGTTGATTTTCATTAGGATTTGCCTTAACTTAATCTGTGAGATATGGGTATTAAACCTTAGATCCTTAAGATACACCATTTGGATTAAGTGATTAAATCCTATATTTGGAATTTAATTTTTAATCCTTTCATCTTGATTTGATTAATCAAGATGAGGTTGGGACTCAATAGGATGTTTGACTTATTATTTACCTCGTATAGTCGACATTGATTTGATAAGATTAGAACCTGATCAGTTCTAATTATTTTCCAACTTGTAAGGTCGTGAATCTAAGTTACACTCGATAGTAGGATCTGGAGGTCCTGAACTTGTGTAACTTAGAGTAGACAGAATGATTAAATTAGATAACAAATAGATATCACTTGTGTCCTAGAAGAGTCTCTTGCTCACCTTGAATTGATGCTTTGTATACCTTGTTTTGAGCCTCTTACCTTGTACCCATATATTGGACATAGGATATTTGATAAATATCTCATGTTAATTTTGAATTGCATACATATCATTCATGATTGATCGATGTTTTCAGTTTTTCAGTAAGTTGTGACCTAACTAGTATGCCTCTCCAATCCTTGAGTCCGGCATAGTACGCTGGTTTGCTACTGTCAGTAAGTCTATCCATGCCTGGTTGAAATAATTCCCAGGATGGCGAGAAATAGATTTTGCGCTCATATGACCTTATTAGTCAGGATTGGATATGGTGAGTACTAGTTGAGGGTGGTTTTCTATTCAGTGATTATTCAGTGCAGTACTTTATGCCTTAGCCCATCAGGCTAAGAGATTTCAGTGATATTCAGTTCAAAGCTTTTGCCTTAGCCCATCAGGCTAAGTATTACTTTCTTTACTTACAATTTGAGTGGCTTGAATAGCCAAGTCAGTTTTTAGTATTGATTTACTATTTTATTTATATATTCTATGTTTTAGCATTTCTTTTACTTACAGTTTTCCTGCACACTTTCCTAGCCTTGTTTCCATATAGAATGCTAGTCTTATTTACTGTTTTCATATACATATATATGATGTTAGTTATGTTTTCAGTTTTATAATGTTTTACATGTTCAATTATTGTTATGTCACTTAGCATAATTATATATTAATCATAAATATGTTTAGGATATTTTTTTTTATTAATATTTGTTTAGTCTTTCTTTTGCTTACCTGACCATGTTGTAGTTGCTTGGAGGAGGTATGTGCTTACTTCCTAGTTGATTAAGTTATAAACTGTTTGTTTATAACTTTATACCATTCTTTTCTTACGCTTTCTGCACCTACTTGCTTATTGTACTGGTTTATGGTGATATTCAGTTAACTTAATAAAACTTTTACCCTAAAATGTACTTAGACAATAGTCTAACAAGTTTTTCTTTTATTGGCTGGGGCCCTACCATTATGAAACTGATAATGGTAGGTTCTGAGTTTATTGGAGCAGTTGATCCAGTGGAGAGCTTGCCATTAGAGGAGGAGTCTGTGCCTGAAGACACTTAGTTTTAGTTTCCTTTCTGCTTGTGAGATTGAGAGTTTTCTTTTCAGTTCTTTAAACTTATTAAAATGTTGTAATAATACAGGTTAATCATTTCTTTTCAGCATTTTTTCTTATTCTAGATTATTGTATTGTATGGATGGATATTGTATTTTATGCTTCCACACTCTGAGTTATTGTATGATCATTTAGTGATAGTCTTTAGGATGAATGGCAAGGTCCTTAGTTAAGTTAGATTAGAAAGTATGTCTAATCCAAATCTAAGTGGGGACCTTGTCATTTGGTGACCCCTCAACCGTAATCATATTAACTTAAGGGTTAACAGGACCACGACGGGGCAGGGATGCCACACAGAGGACAATGCGGCTGGGCTAGATTATTCCAGAAGGTTGCAGAAGCTCGGTAAGGGGGTCTGAACGCCAGACCACGCCCTCTATCAGCAGACGCGGCAGGACCAGTCGTCACGATCGTCGAGAGCTTCAATGGCTTCAGCTGGGGAGTGGAGGGAAATTCAGTGAGCAAAGGAGCTCACTAAGAAGCTTGGAAGGTATTTATAGGCTCAGGGAGCTCTGGGGGAAGGAAACCATAGCTGAGGTTTGGGGATTAGGCTTGGGCCGAGGAGTTCACTCAGATTACTTTAATTGGACAAGCTCGGACACACTACCCACCTCCCTAGGTTCGGCCACTATGGGAAGGATCCTAACGGTCTAGCTAACCTGGCGAGAAGATGGCAGACAGGTCCGACATGGCTTGATTCGGCGAAATTCCTTCTATCGGGACGGGATCCTCTGGAGACGAAGATCCACAGTGACCAGGGTCTCAGGGCCGTCTGATCTGCGAATCCGTTGCGTTTGGACTGCCTGATGGAGATTTTAAGCAACAGTCGCGCAGATTAAATCCCGGACGTTAGATTTAGTATGCCGATCGCGCGGCTGAGATTCGATCGTGGGACGGAGCGACGCGAGCCCTTGGATCCTGCACTGAAATCCGTGCTCAAGATCCCATTGGCTCGAAACTGTGCGCCGCTGTCGGGACCCCGCAACGGATCTGCCGCGGTCCCGACAGCAAATCCCACAGCATTAAAAATTAAATAAAATTTAATTTTAATTAAATAAAACTATTTAATTAATTCTTAATTATTATAAAACTTCCCAAATTCAATTTAGGATCAAATGAGCTCCAAAAATTCCCAAAAATTCACCCTTAGCTAATTTGGGTATGAGGAATTCAAAAATGAAATCAGATTTTTATTTGGAGATCAAAATAATTTAAGTATTTTTCAGGGCTTTAAAATAGCCAAAAATATCAAATTCTCTAATTTAGCTCCAATTGATTTCAAACTTCTAGGTTTAAGTTTAAATGATCCATTGAATCTAATGGAATCAAAATCAAACCTTGGTTTAGCTTAATTAATCTAGTTTTAGCTAGGGTAACAACCTAGGGTTGTTACAACTCGCCTCTTTGCAAGCCTTAGATGCTGAGTAGGACCTTACCATAACTCCCCCGTGGACGATCGAGTCAATAAGTGGGGGTTGGCAGTGAACCAGACAGCGAATTCGTCGTCTGCCCGCACCGCCAAACAAAATTTCTAGTTCGCCTAGTTCGGCGTTTCCAGTCGTAATTAATTGTCTAATTGGTACTAAGATAATCTGGGCAGTAATTGTGAGCTGGTATCGAGGGATGAACTCGACCAGATCGATCGATTCGACTAGAATCGATCGATCCAGTCGCGAGCCTAAACAGCAGAAATCGCCGAGTAGGACCCCAATGATCCAGACTACCCCAGAGCTCCTCGTTTCGCCCTATCGCTCCCTCCTCAATCCCTGATCATGTAAGGATCAAAATGGCGGCGACTCGTGGACTCTGTGAGGAGAATTATCCCCTCATAGGTGCGCCAGCAGGAAGATCTCAGCCAAGTAGTCATCCAACGATCCTGTACCTCCCAGTTAGGGCTTCTTAGGTTGATTAAAGCATCTAGGGTCAAGGAACGTGTAGCCATCGGAAACGAGGTGTGGCGTGACCAGAGCGCGGAGATTTTAGCGCTGGAATCCAATCCTAGGGTTTGGGCTGCGGACGCGAGCGGAAGGAGGAAGGCGAAGATTTTGGGCCGGGTCGACTCCCGACCCGCGCGGTTTGGAATTTGGGCCGCGTGTATTGAATAATTTTAGGAATGCATTTTTAATGATTCTGAATTTAATTAATTAAAACCTAAAGTTCTAATTTAAATAAACATTCAGATTAAATTATTTGAATAACTTTAGTTATACAGATCCAAATGATATGATCCAATATACCATTTGAATTAGAAAAAATCAAGCAATATAAATATAAAATAAAATCTTAGATCCAATGGTTGGATTAAAAATTATTTGCCAAACCCTCTCTATTTTTATTTAAATCATATAAAATCATTTAATTGTTCAACTTATGAGTTTAAGGGCTTTGATTGCTCCTTGTACCCTAAGGAACAATTCCAAGCCTTTAAAATTAATTTTAGATATTAATTTTCTTAATCACTCCTTAATCCCCCTAATCAAGGAGTAGTGAATTTAACCCTAATTAAGCCTCTGATTTGGGTGGGGATTCTTCCTAACCTCATATTAAGTCTGGAAGAACTTAAGTGTAAGGTTGGATTGCCCTAGAATTCCCTAATTTTACTAATCATCCTAAGTGGCTTAATTAAGTGATTAGTGCTATTTAAGATCATTTAGGCCATCAAAACCTAAATTAAGGGTGTTTCCCACTTCATTAAGTAATATGAAACACATTAAAATTGATTAGAACAAATCTGGGTAATTAAACCCTAAAATCCCAATTTTAGCCTTAAGAGGGGCATTTTGGTCATTTTAACCAAAATGTGATTTAGTGTTCTTTGAGGATTGAAAATTTCAGTAAACCACTATGAAGTAGATTGGAAATGTTCTCTAAAATCTTAAAATATTATTAGTGCTAATGTGATCATGAATCCATGAGATCTTTATTAAATCCTTAAATAAGATTCTTAAATCTTAAATTTTACCTATAAAGATCATATGGCATTAAACTTTAAATCTAATAATTGAAATGGTCAATTATCTCATTAATAAGTTCAGTTAAGATAACTTAAGAATTAAGTATTAAAAGAAAAGAAATTGGGAATGCCTAAGTAAAATTCTTAGCTGAAGATCTAAAGTGATCAAAACTCAGACCCTTAGATCTTAAGTAACCTAAGAAGGTCAATATGAGTTTAGTGTTAATCTAATACTTGGAATTGTCAATTTTTAACCTTAATAAGATCCTTATAGTTAATTATGAGCTTGATTCTAAAGAGAATCACAAATGAAAACTCTTAAGTCAAAACTCTAATTATAAGTATAAAAGTGATCAAACTTCAGATCTTTAGATCTTTAGATCTTAGACTTAGATCTTCAATTTGAATTAAACCACCTCCAATTAAAATTCTTTAATGATTGATTGTTTAATCTTTTGAAACCTTTCATGTGGGTATAGGATGATTCAACCAATAAGATAATGAGATTATCTTAAAAATTGAATATATATCTTAGTTTCTCAAGTTCTTAATTGATTATTTTATCTTATAATTAGTAGAATAGCCTTTCACTAAGATCTTAGTTCTTGAATCTTTCAAATTATAGGATTCCTTACCTTTAAATTAGGTAATAAGTGAGAAACCTAGACCCTATTTAGAATATCACTTAGGATTTGGGATTTGAACTCAACATAGGATTTAAGTACTAAATTCTTAAATCTTGATTTATTTAGTCAAGATTTGGGTAAGAGAGTAAAATATTCATAAATTAGGTCATTGATTTGCTTACTTAAACTATATAGTCGTCATATGATTTTGGATTAGAACTTATTAAAGTTCTAATATTTAACTTTAAGGACGTAAATCTGAGATTCTACTCGATAACTAGATATCGGAGATCCTAAGTTTGTACCTTCTCGGAGTAGTTAGAATTGGAAAATTAGATAACAATAGATATCACATAAGTCTAGATTGAGTCTCTTGCTTATGTTGATTAGATTTGCTTAGCATACCTTGGATATTGAGCCTTATTCCTTAAGCATAATAGGAAAAACTTATGATATGGATGATACATCCTAAGCTAGTATTGAAATTACATATCATTCAATTTTGATTTGTTTGCAGTTAGTAGAATATATCCTAGCTTATTCTGCCTCTTCAGTAGTAGTATTGTATACACTGGACTCAGACCTAACATATTTGGATGGCTGGGCTGGGGATTGATTGATGGATATTAGAGGCCCTGTATAGCCTATTGGCTGGTATGGCAGTACTATATTTTAGGCTTATTGCTACTTTAGCTGAATTGTATTACTTTCTGATTTGCTTTGCCACATGCTTCGGTGGCTTTATTTTCAATTTATGCTTGTTTTTCCACATGCCTCAGTGGCCTTATATTTCATATATTGCTTTGCTTTTGCCACATATCTCAGTGGCCTTTCTCTATCATAATAATCTGCATGTTGTATGTATACTTTTATGGCTTAAATATATGTATAAATGGCATATTTAGATGCTGGAATTTTATCATATTCAGTACTTATGTTCTTTTATACTCAGCATGTTTTATTGCGATCATAATCATGTTAGGATCATAATCATGTTTATAGTATTCCACTTCTTGTATAGCTTGTTGCACCTCATAATTACTTACATGTTAAAAATAATTAAATATGATATCTTTTAATATTCAGTTCATTTAAATAGCCTAAAATGTACTTAGACAATTGTCTAACTGTAGCCTTTTTATTTTTTTGGCTGGGGACCTGACATTTGTGATACCGACAAATGTCAGATTCAAACGTGTTCGCGGGCAGAGTCGCAAAAGAGGAGCAGGTTCAGGAGGAAGATTGTGCAGCTGTTATTTAGATAGATATTGCCTTTTTATTTTAGTGAGATTGAGAGACATTTTCAATTCTCTTTAAACTTCAGTTTGTAATAATTAATTCTAGATGTATTTTTTATTTCTACATATTGATGAGTTACTATATTGCATTCTCTTTTCCTACTATGTATACTTGTGGATGTTATTCTATTTATATATATATATATATATATATATATATATATATATTGCTTCTACCACGTTGATATCTATATTGATGAATGTTATAGTACTTGGTGACAAGTCCTTGGCTTAAGGTAGGTTGGGTTTACCTAACCTTACTTAAGTTGGGGATTTGCCACAGTTAGAGCACCGTACTTTCTTATTTTCAGTACGGGGGCCCCACAGTCTCTGTGAGGAGAACTTACTTGGCCTCCCAATTTTCTTAGGTAATAACAAAAACATCATTTACAAAGACCTTTTAGGGGCTATTTTTAAAAAACTGAGGGGTTGGGTGCATAAATATCTTTCTCAAGGGGGTCATTTAATTTTAAATAAGTGTTAAACACCATTCCTCTCTGTTGGCTTGAGTTGACCACTCCGACTAAATTTATAATGAGCAAAATCAAAGTGTTTTTCAACAAGTTCCTTTAGTATCACAACAAATGTTCTAAAACTATTTGGTGTTCTTGGGACAAAATTACTTTTCCTTCGAATGAAGGCGGTCTTGGTTTACATTCTTTCGATTCGATTTATAAAGCTTTTTCTCATAAACTGTGGTGGAAATTCAGAACTACAAACTCCTTATGGGTTCAACTTTTGTTGGCTAAATATTGCATGACTAAACATCCGGCTCAGATCAATCATAAAATTACTAACTCCAAGTTTGGTGCAGAATGCTTAATCACCGTGATATTACTGAGGAAACCTTATATTGGGATGAAATTGATGCCTCTACTAGTTTTTGGTTTGACAATTGGAATCAAATGGAGCCGATGGCAAACTTAATGGACGCAATTCCTCGGCCTAAGATAAAGTTATGAGAAATTTACTCAAATGAGGTGGGTTGGAATATGGAGATTCTGAACAGCTTTTTGCCACCTAACCTCATCACTCAAATTATCTCTCTCAAACCTTTGCTTTCCTTGAAAAAAAAGGCAAATTCTGAGCTTTGCCATCTAGGTAAACTAAACTTATCCAAGCTTTGGAACTGTTGTAGATCATGACTATTCCAAACTTTCCTGCTTGGATTTGGAACAAATGCATTTCTTCAATCATCAAAATATTTTTCTCTGGAGATTGGCCAATACTTATATAAGTGTGGATGAAAACATGAAAAATATGGGTTACTCTTTTGCTTTAAAATGCCAATATTGTAACAACCATGAAAGAACTAACAATGTGTTCATTGAAAATCTGCAAAGTAAAGTAGTTTGGAGATGGATTGCTATATAACTTGATTCTACAACAATCATCTATCTTTCTGATTTATTCCAATTTAACCATGTTAGTAACCCAAACAAGCTCTCAATTTAAAAATTTTTTGTGGCTTTAGCTCTTTGGCATATTTGGGATAGCAGAAACAAATCCAAATACAATAATACTCCAGTGAATGCAAAGAAAATAATAAATGCGATTCATGTTGATATTAATCTCATTCTTAAGGCTTTTAATGACAATTGCTTCTCTTCGGGATCTCTTAAGATTCAGGATTTTAAACTTAAACTTGTTAATCCCCCAAATTGATGTGTTTTGGCGGTGATTGCTTTGCTTTCAGTTTTGGCTATAAGCTTGTTTCGAAGTTGGCGGTGGTTTTGTGGTGGCTGGTTGGTTTTGTTGGTGGCTGGTTTGTTTGCCATATTTGGTTTGTTTGGATGGTTTTAGTTTTGTTGTGGTGGCTGTTTAGTGGCGGTTGCGTGCAATGGATGTTTGGCTGTGGAAGCTGTGGTTTTGCGGTGGCTGCTGTGTATAAAGGCTTTTGATGTCTGTTTGTGGTGGCTGATGTCTGCCTGTGTGTGGTGGTTGTGCTTTCAGTGAGTTTGGTTGGCTGCAGTTCTTTCTGCGGTGGCTGGTTTGTGGTGGTTGTGTTTTGGCTGCGGTAATTTAGCTGCGGTTTTGGGTGATGGTGGCTGCGGTAAGTTGGCTGCGGTTTTATGGTGGCTAAGGTAAGTTGACTGCGGTTGTTGTCGGCGGTGGCTGTGTTTGGCTGTGGTTTGGTTTTTCGGGAACAGCTTGATGTGGCTTGTTGTTTTTCTCTGCTGTTGGTTAGTTTTTTTCGTAGATAGTTATAGATTTTATATATATATATATATAGTTTTATTACTCCTATGTATTGTTGTTTGGTTCGCCTGGCTGGGCTCGTTTGTGTTATTTGTCTGAATTTGTTGACCGCCTGGTTTGGTTCGTCTGGAGTGTTTCGCCTGTTCGCTTCGCCTTCTGCTCGTGCGGATTGGTGGTTGCGGTTTGGAGGTTGCTACTTTCTTTTCCTATATGTGAATCCACTATTTTGCTGTTCATTTGTTTATTTTCTCTACGGTTAGCGGCTGTTTTTAGTTTTTTGATCTTTTAGCTTTTTTTATTTTTGTTGAATCTTTTAGGTTATAGCCTCGGATCCTTTTTTTTTTTTTGTTGCTGTCTTTAGGCTTTTTAGATCAGTAGGTATTTTGTAACCTCACAACCCTTTTTGTATAATTTTGACTTTAATAAATAAAATTAATGCCGAGAAGGCTTTAAAAAAAAAAATAATAATATATATATATATATAGTATAAAGCCATCTCAGTAATTTATTTGGTAAAACTCAAAAGATACATAAAGGGGTTACAAGAACTTAAGAAAAACTAAAAATCCTAAAAATAGCTTAAAAAGTTGAGTTCCATAATATAATCTAAAAGATCCTAGTGGAAAAATAAAACCAACCACAACAAAACAAAAACAAAAAGACCACTAGATATATCTAACTCCTAACTTCTTTCTTCAATCCAAACCACCACTAAGCTATTTGACCCTCTATAAGCTGATCAAATCATAGAATTTTTGTATATATATTATCAGAGTCTTTCTTGACAATTTTCCTTTAGCATAAGCAATACCTAAATCATATACTAAAGAACATGATATGGTATTGCAATAAGTTCAAGCATTTGTTTTCTTGGAGTGGTAATTCCAGGAGCTTCGCTCATATCCACATCACATGCTTCCAAGCCATCACACAACTTCCAGTCAAAGAAATAAAGCAAGTTGGCCATTACAATTTCAATAGCTGTTATCGCAAATTGAATACCAGGGCATACTCTTCTTCCTGCACCAAATGGCAGGAAATTGAAATCATTACCCTTAAAATCCACAGCAGAGTCTAACCATCTCTCTGGTCTGAA
Organism: Gastrodia elata; assembly: GCA_016760335.1. Taxonomy (NCBI): domain Eukaryota; kingdom Viridiplantae; phylum Streptophyta; class Magnoliopsida; order Asparagales; family Orchidaceae; genus Gastrodia; species Gastrodia elata. The sequence continues at coordinate 62,574,276 of CM028672.1, forward strand.
CACTTCCGCTGCTTCCCAAGTTTGAGGGTCTCTTCCAATGGACAGTGCGTTCACAACTAATTTTGTTTGTTTGGGAATTATGTATCCTTGAATTTCGCATTCTTGAATGGACTCTCGTGGTACTAACAATTGAAAAGGTGCATGCAAACGAAATGTTTCTTTTATAACTGCTTTTAAATACACCATATCACTTAAATCATTCTCCTCCACTAGCTGTCCAACATGAAGATGAAATTTTTGTCTTAGTTCTTGCTGCACCTTTTTCATTGATATTGAGTTTCTAATTAGTTCAGCCATCATCCAACTTAGAAAGGTACTTGTAGTGTCAGTTCCTGCAGTGATCATTTCCTAAAAAAAATAAAAAAGATAAAAAAGATAAACATCAATATACTTATATATTTTATGCAAAATGTGCGGCCTAATTTATTTTTTGGTAACTTGATTATAATTAAGCATATTACAAGTAATATATAAATATTAAAACTAGGAAGTTTGTTATGTATATATCATATTCTTTAATTCTAAATTTAACGGCTAGTTAAATTTAAAAATATCAGGCCGTCTTTTTCAGCCCGGTCAACTAAGATTCGTTAGAAACCCAATTAGATAAAAGAGAAATAATTTGACTCGACTCAAACTGATTAGGAGAATTAACTCATAACGAATTTATGTAATATAGCTAATAAATTCAACCTTAGAACTACATATAAAATTATTAAAATAAAAATCATATTTACCCATATAATCGCCTTAATATGCTCATTTTTCAAAGGAGGATCGAGCGTCCCCTCTTCCTGCAAGGAGAGGAGGACCTGCGCAAAGTTTGTAGTCGTGTGCACGACCTTCTCTCTCTTGGACCCAACCATCTGCTCATGTTCTTCAAGAATCTCCTGCAGCAGTGCATCTACTTTCCCGAAGTATTTCTTCAGCCGCCCTTCCGATCCGAGAATCACATCGACCCACCACAGCCCAGGGAAAAAATCCTCGGCATAGAAACCTGCCATCAAAATTGAAGACTTACGTATCAACTTGATCAGAGCCTTCTTCTTCGCATCACTCCTTATCACCTCGCCAAGCACGGCCCTGGATATCAAATCATTCGTAAATTCTTCCAGAATAACAGTCATGGGAACGGCAACTTCAGCATCTTGCTTTTTAACATTCGAAGCCGAAGCACGTGTGATTCTTTCCAGCAAGAGAGCCACCTCTTCTTCCCGCACGTGTTTGAATTGCTGAACCATTCGAGAGCTGAGCAGATTTGTGACACAGATTTTCCTCATCTGTCTCCATTGCTCTCCGTACGGCGCAAAGGCCAGGCCATTGTCGCCATTAAAGATGAATCTGGCAGCCTTGACTGCCGGGCGGTTTGCGAAGACGAGATCGTGAGTCTTTAGGACCTGTTCGGCCATCTCCGCGCTCGAGACGACGAGGGTTGGAACGCGGCCCAAGTGAAGAAGCATGAGCGGGCCATGTTTGGCGGATAGCTTCTGAATGCTGCGGTGGAGGAGAGTGCTCAGCTGGTGCAGGTTTCCTATCAATGGAAGCTTGGAGGGAGATGGCGGCAGAGGAAGTCGATTTTTCTTGAATTTGCAGGATAGATGATACAGGAGATAATAAGTGAGGAGGAGGGTTACGGTGAACAAAATAACTGGATGCATCTTTGCTGGTCCGATGAAGTTGATGAACTCTCGACCTCAATTTATAACCAGCTGTGCTGCTAGTGATTTTAATGCCCAAGAGAAATGCTACACTGTATATGGCACTCATAAAAGTTCATTCAATAAGATTTGAATATATTTTATTATAAATTTTAAAAATAAATATATTATTTTAATGTAAATAAAATAAAATATTAATGAAATAATCACAAATTCTATTGAATGAATTTTCTTAAGTGTCACATCAATAACTATTTCTTAACAAAATTATTCAATAAAATTTAAATATTATTTTAATATAAATTTTATCAATAATATTTATATTATTTTAATAATAAACATTTTGGCTCAATATTAGTTGCCCCATAAGCATTTGTTTGGGAATCTAGCGAGTCTCCTATGAATGACGTTGATTTGGTTATCCCAACTCTCATAGGTTTCTTCCCGTGGAGGCTTTATAATAAGGAAGATACTGCAATATCTTAATAAATATATTCTTTAATGTCTCACAATTATTATTACATTTAAATAATTAGTATAATAAATGAGATTCACTATTATAATCATAATTAAAAACTCATTAATAATCTTGAGAAAAATGATATGATATTTATTAGGATATTGTAGTATTTTTCTTATAATAATTATATTAGCGTTGACAATAAGACAAGGGCTGCATCAAGAGGTTACTGTTGGTCGGCTAATAATGAAACTATTAATCATATTTCCATTGAGAATGCTACAAGCAAGAAGATCTAAAAAATATTACTTAGCTCTTAAATATCTTCCAAAAAGTATGGATGACTAGGATTTTAAATTTAAAAATATATATTTTAATGGACCCCATAAGCAAAAGTGAATTTAATAAAAAAATTTTATTTCACTTAATTCCCTAAATCTTAATCATCAATACATTTTAGGAGATAATTAGGAGCCATGTAGCAATACTCCCTTGAAATTTCAGCCGAGTGATGCGAGTTTGAAATTAATGATACTCATGAAATATTTACTTGTTGGCCCACTCATAAAAATAATCTTAATATTGGTCACCTTATTGATAGCTTCATTCTTTCGAATATCTGGAACGAGAAACAAAAATAAATATTATTTCTTCCTTTCCAGATGCGTTAAAAAAGGCGACGTCCAGCAAACCCTTAACAATTATGGCACTATAAATTTCATATGGAATAGATTTAATGAGGTTTACACTAAAAATGTGCTCTCTATATCCTAATTTATAAAGGTTTTGAAGTTTTTTTTTATTTCATTCGACTTTTCTGTTATTGTCCCTTTCGGCTGTTTTTTGATGCTTTGGCTGTGTGATATTTTGATGAACCTCAACCATGATATTTACATTTGGGTTTACTGGGGTATCTTTGCCTTTACGGTGAATTTTTAAATAGGCTGCTCGGTTTACTGTTGAATGGCATGCTAGATATTGATTCGGAGCTTTCAATGGCTATATCTTGTTATAGTAATCATAGTCTGATTTGTGGTAGATTAAATTGCAACCACGTTCTTATTTATAGTCTCCATTCATGCTCTGAGTTATTTATGAACACCTTTGGTTATGATGCGTGCCGTTGTGTGCTGTTTCTGATGGAGTGTTTGGATATCTGTGATGTAAGGTTTATTTATCTAAGCAATTTTGGGAGTTATCTACTTTCATTTATCGTGACCCCTTATGTTTTACTGGATGGTCCTACTGCCGGAATATCCTGTCGATTAAGTAGGTTGATTTCATTTGGTTGAGATTGTATTTGGTATACGCTCGATTGTTGGAAGGTCCTTCGGGCGAATGCTGCTGTCTATAATGGTTTGGCTGCGATGTTTGAGAATGCTCAGAAGGAGATCGTCTTGGTCTACAAGCTTCAGGTTTTCACTTTTAGACTAATCCTTCTGATTAATTGCTGTATATTTTGGTTGTTATTCTGTTACAGGCATGTTATTATGTTAACCCCTCTAATCTTTTTTTTTGTGTACTATGTGTGTTGTTGCTATGCTTTTTAATTTTGTTTTATTTTATTTTTTCTTGTGTCAGAAGACCTTATGGATACACTCTGTCTTTGTTTTTAGGGTTGGTTTCAAGTTTTAGGTTTTCTATGATTCTGTACTCCTCCCAGCCAGCCCTAGTTCTGTATTCAGTTATTTTGTGAAATAAAAATTCTGCATAGATGGAATTTATGTATATATATATATATATATATATATATATATATATATATATATATATATATATATATATATATATATATATATATAATTGTCTCCTTTGGGGCGCTCTCTTGTAGGGCTCCCATGCGATTTTGGTGGCGCTCGAGGGTTTTGGCTTCGGCTTGGCCATCGGGCTTGGGCCTTGGCCCCGTCCTCTCGTGCTTTCCGTGGCTCTCTGGTATTTTATTGCAAGCTAAGGTTTACTGGTGTTGAAGAATCGGGAGATTTTTCTCTTTTCTGTCTCTGCATTTTTCATTTCTTTCTTTGGTAACCCTTACTAATATTTTAATGGAGGTTCACCCCTCAATTAGATCCTTTAAAGAGATCATAAAAAGCTCTGCTACTACAATCTCTACAGAGATTAATACATTTCATGATGCTCCTGCCATTTTCTTTTCGGATGCTGAGATTTCTAAGGTAGCTGATCCTCATGACCTAACTCTCATTGGTAAATTCAACAAAAAAGAAACCAAACTTTGGTTTAGTTGATGGATTTATTAAGGGATTAAAACTACATTGCTCAGTAAACATTCGTGCTTTTGATTCTTACAGAGTCTTTTTTAGTTTCTCTTCGGATCTTGATTACGCCAGAGTTTTTCGAAGGGATCTTTTGATCTCAAAGGCAATACAATGAAATTTTTCAAATGGGATCCTTTCGTTGATGTCACTTTAGATTCGCTCATTACTCCGGTCTAGATTAACTTGCTAGGTTTACGTCTTCATTTTGTTAAGAAAGAAATTTTGTTTAACATTTCAAAAGCTATTGGGAGACCTCTCCAATTATATAGGAATACTGCCATTGAGAGGAATATCGTTGCTCCCAGAATTCTCATCGAGTTAAATTTATCTATAACGCTCCTGAAAAAAATTTGGCTGGGATCCAGCGTGGTTATTTCCAACCGATTTGCTATGAAAACCTCCCTATGTACTGTAAGTGGTGTCAAACTCTAGGGCATGATGCTCAAAATTGCCCTCATACTAAAGAAAATAGCCCAGTTTGCCCAAAGGAAAGAGCCCTTCTCATGCCAACAAATGCTGAAGGTATGATAGCTAACTATGAAAGGTTAATTTTTGGAGTCACTTTACTAAATGAAAATATGAATCAAAGTGAAATAATTTACTCTATTGATAAGGCCAATAACATTATGGTCACTATCGATAAGGCCATAAACTAATGTCTATTTATGCAAGAACATTGTGATGCATCTGCACCTTTTTCAGATTTGAATCCCAACAGCTTAAAAATGAAATTGTTAAATTCAAATTTAAACTCGAGTTCTTCTATTACTGATGAAACTGCTGTTGTTATTTCTTCTCTAACTGCTCTAAATGTTAGTACTGCTAAATCTGTAGAAACTAATGAGCTTAATATTATTAATGTTATAAGTTCAAATTTGCTTTATATTGATGCTTCTTTTATTAATGATGGCTTGATAGATCCTCCCAATGAGAAGAATGTAAATCAGGATGATTCAGACTTACTTTTGTCAAATGAGGTAAATGTATTTAATGTTTCTAATATTTCTAGTACTTTTAATGAGACAATTATGTCTAATTACAAAATGAGAAACTCTGATGCTAAAATGACTATCAATACAAAGGAAGATATCTTGATTATTTCTTTTTTTGTTAAGAATTTTACTGGTAACAAAAATTCTCAGAATTAGATGAAAATCTTATTTATCCTGAGAATTTATAAGTTTCTGATACTATTTATGATGCTGAAGGTGTTAAGGAAAAGATGGTTAATAATGAATCATCTCTTATTATTGTTAATGCTGATCAGTCAAACGTGGATAGAGATACCTTGCCAGATTTGGTTTCCCAAGTTGCTAGTCTTCTGTGTCCACTACTGATAAACTACTATTGAATGTGGGGGGTCTTAAGTGGAGAAAACTATGTAGCAGTCCTTCCGCGGACTATATCAGGTGATGATGGGAGTATTAAAGTGTTGGGGTAACCTCTGTCGTGGTGCGGTTCTGGCTTATATGAGACACCAGTAACCATTCCATTCTCTCGACTTGTTTGGCTTGTGCTTTCGTGGCTAGATTATTCCAGAAGGTTGCAGAAGCTCGGTAAGGGGGTCTGAACGCCAGACCACGCCCTCTATCAGCAGACGCGGCAGGACCAGTCGTCACGATCGTCGAGAGCTTCAATGGCTTCAGCTGGGGAGTGGAGGGAAATTCAGTGAGCAAAGGAGCTCACTAAGAAGCTTGGAAGGTATTTATAGGCTCAGGGAGCTCTGGGGGAAGGAAACCATAGCTGAGGTTTGGGGATTAGGCTTGGGCCGAGGAGTTCACTCAGATTACTTTAATTGGACAAGCTCGGACACACTACCCACCTCCCTAGGTTCGGCCACTATGGGAAGGATCCTAACGGTCTAGCTAACCTGGCGAGAAGATGGCAGACAGGTCCGACATGGCTTGATTCGGCGAAATTCCTTCTATCGGGACGGGATCCTCTGGAGACGAAGATCCACAGTGACCAGGGTCTCAGGGCCGTCTGATCTGCGAATCCGTTGCGTTGGGACTGCCTGATGGAGATTTTAAGCAACGGTCGCGCAGATTAAATCCCGGACGTTAAATTTAGTATGCCGATCGCGCGGCTGAGATTCGATCTTGGGACGGAGCGACGCGAGCCCTTGGATCCTGCACTGAAATCCGTGCTCAATATCCCATTGGCTCGAAACTGTGCGCCGCTGTCGGGACCCCGCAACGGATCTGCCGCGGTCCCGACAGCAAATCCCACAGAATTAAAAATTAAATAAAATTTAATTTTAATTAAATAAAACTATTTAATTAATTCTTAATTATTATAAAACTTCCCAAATTCAATTTAGGATCAAATGAGCTCCAAAAATTCCCAAAAATTAACCCTTAGCTAATTTGGGTATGAGGAATTCAAAAATGAAATCAGATTTTTATTTGGAGATCAAAATAATTTAAGTATTTTTCAGGGCTTTAAAATAGCCAAAAATATCAAATTCTCTAATTTAGCTCCAATTGATTTCAAACTTCTAGGTTTAAGTTTAAATGATCCATTGAATCTAATGGAATCAAAATCAAACCTTGGTTTAGCTTAATTAATCTAGTTTTAGCTAGGGTAACAACCTAGGGTTGTTACAACTCGCCTCTTTGCAAGCCTTAGATGCTGAGTAGGACCTTACCATAACTCCCCCGTGGACGATCGAGTCAGTAAGTGGGGGTTGGCAGTGAACCAGACAGCGAATTCGTCGTCTGCCCGCACCGCCAAACAAAATTTCTAGTTCGCCTAGTTCGGCGTTTCCAGTCGTAATTAATTGTCTAATTGGTACTAAGATAATCTGGGCAGTAATTGTGAGCTGGTATCGAGGGATGAACTCGACCAGATCGATCGATTCGACTGGAATCGATCGATCCAGTCGCGAGCCTAAACAGCAGAAATCGCCGAGTAGGACCCCAATGATCCAGACTACCCCAGAGCTCCTCGTTTCGCCCTATCGCTCCCTCCTCAATCCCTGATCATGTAAGGATCAAAATGGCGGCGACTCGTGGACTCTGTGAGGAGAATTATCTCCTCATAGGTGCGCCAGCAGGAAGATCTCAGCCAAGTAGTCATCCAACGATCCTGTACCTCCCAGTTAGGGCTTCTTAGGTTGATTAAAGCGTCTAGGGTCAAGGAACGTGTAGCCATCGGAAACGAGGTGTGGCATGACCAGAGCGCGGAGATTTTAGCGCTGGAATCCAGTCCTAGGGTTTGGGCTGCGGACGCGAGCGGAAGGAGGAAGGCGAAGATTTTGAGCCGCGTGTATTGAATAATTTTAGGAATGCATTTTTAATGATTCTGAATTTAATTAATTAAAACCTAAAGTTCTAATTTAAATAAACATTCAGATTAAATTATTTGAATAACTTTAGTTATACAGATCCAAATGATATGATCCAATATACCATTTGAATTAGAAAAAATCAAGCAATATAAATATAAAATAAAATCTTAGATCCAATGGTTGGATTAAAAATTATTTGCCAAACCCTCTCTATTTTTATTTAAATCATATAAAATCATTTAATTGTTCAACTTATGAGTTTAAGGGCTTTGATTGCTCCTTGTACCCTAAGGAACAATTCCAAGCCTTTAAAATTAATTTTAGATATTAATTTTCTTAATCACTCCTTAATCCCCCTAATCAAGGAGTAGTGAATTTAACCCTAATTAAGCCTCTGATTTGGGTGGGGATTCTTCCTAACCTCATATTAAGTCTGGAAGAACTTAAGTGTAAGGTTGGATTGCCCTAGAATTCCCTAATTTTACTAATCATCCTAAGTGGCTTAATTAAGTGATTAGTGCTATTTAAGATCATTTAGGCCATCAAAACCTAAATTAAGGGTGTTTCCCACTTCATTAAGTAATATGAAACACATTAAAATTGATTAGAACAAATCTGGGTAATTAAACCCTAAAATCCCAATTTTAGCCTTAAGAGAGGCATTTTGGTCATTTTAACCAAAATGTGATTTAGTGTTCTTTGAGGATTGAAAATTTCAGTAAACCACTATGAAGTAGATTGGAAATGTTCTCTAAAATCTTAAAATATTATTAGTGCTAATGTGATCATGAATCCATGAGATCTTTATTAAATCCTTAAATAAGATTCTTAAATCTTAAATTTTACCTATAAAGATCATATGGCATTAAACTTTAAATCTAATAATTGAAATGGTCAATTATCTCATTAATAAATTCAGTTAAGATAACTTAAGAATTAAGTATTAAAAGAAAAGAAATTGGGAATGCCTAAGTAAAATTCTTAGCTGAAGATCTAAAGTGATTAAAACTCAGACCCTTAGATCTTAAGTAACCTAAGAAGGTCAATATGAGTTTAGTGTTAATCTAATACTTGGAATTGTCAATTTTTAACCTTAATAAGATCCTTATAGTTAATTATGAGCTTGATTCTAAAGAGAATCACAAATGAAAACTCTTAAGTCAAAACTCTAATTATAAGTATAAAAGTGATCAAACTTCAGATCTTTAGATCTTTAGATCTTAGACTTAGATCTTCAATTTGAATTAAACCACCTCCAATTAAAATTCTTTAATGATTGATTGTTTAATCTTTTGAAACCTTTCATGTGGGTATAGGATGATTCAACCAATAAGATAATGAGATTATCTTAAAAATTGAATATATATCTTAGTTTCTCAAGTTCTTAATTGATTATTTTATCTTATAATTAGTAGAATAGCCTTTCACTAAGATCTTAGTTCTTGAATCTTTCAAATTATAGGATTCCTTACCTTTAAATTAGGTAATAAGTGAGAAACCTAGACCCTATTTAGAATATCACTTAGGATTTGGGATTTGAACTCAACATAGGATTTAAGTACTAAATTCTTAAATCTTGATTTATTTAGTCAAGATTTGGGTAAGAGAGTAAAATATTCATAAATTAGGTCATTGATTTGCTTACTTAAACTATATAATCGTCATATGATTTTGGATTAGAACTTATTAAAGTTCTAATATTTAACTTTAAGGACGTAAATCTGAGATTCTACTCGATAACTAGATATCGGAGATCCTAAGTTTGTACCTTCTCGGAGTAGTTAGAATTGGAAAATTAGATAACAATAGATATCACATAAGTCTAGATTGAGTCTCTTGCTTATGTTGATTAGATTTGCTTAGCATACCTTGGATATTGAGCCTTATTCCTTAAGCATAATAGGAAAAACTTATGATATGGATGATACATCCTAAGCTAGTATTGAAATTACATATCATTCAATTTTGATTTGTTTGCAGTTAGTAGAATATATCCTAGCTTATTCTGCCTCTTCAGTAGTAGTATTGTATACACTGGACTCAGACCTAACATATTTGGATGGCTGGGCTGGGGATTGATTGATGGATATTAGAGGCCCTGTATAGCCTATTGGCTGGTATGGCAGTACTATATTTTAGGCTTATTGCTACTTTAGCTGAATTGTATTACTTTCTGATTTGCTTTGCCACATGCTTCGGTGGCTTTATTTTCAATTTATGCTTGTTTTTCCACATGCCTCAGTGGCCTTATATTTCATATATTGCTTTGCTTTTGCCACATATCTCAGTGGCCTTTCTCTATCATATTAATCTGCATGTTGTATGTATACTTTTATGGCTTAAATATATGTATAAATGGAATGTTTAGATGCTGGAATTTTATCATATTCAGTACTTATGTTCTTTTATACTCAGCATGTTTTATTGCGATCATAATCATGTTAGGATCATATTTATTTTAGTAGTTGCAGTTATTCTTGTTTTTAGCATCACCTTATTTATTTGGTATTTTGTATGTTACTTCACATACATGTTGCTTGCTATAAATGGATAGTTTATAGTATTCCACTTCTTGTATAGCTTGTTGCACCTCATAATTACTTACATGTTAAAAATAATTAAATATGATATCTTTTAATATTCAGTTCATTTAAATAGCCTAAAATGTACTTAGACAATTGTCTAACTGTAGCCTTTTTATTTTTTTGGCTGGGGACCTGACATTTGTGATACCGACAAATGTCAGATTCAAACGTGTTCGCGGGCAGAGTCGCAAAAGAGGAGCAGGTTCAGGAGGAAGATTGTGCAGCTGTTATTTAGATAGATATTGCCTTTTTATTTTAGTGAGATTGAGAGACATTTTCAATTCTCTTTAAACTTCAGTTTGTAATAATTAATTCTAGATGTATTTTTTATTTCTACATATTGATGAGTTACTATATTGCATTCTCTTTTCCTACTATGTATACTTGTGGATGTTATTCTATTTATATATATATATATATATATATATATATATATATATTGCTTCTACCACGTTGATATCTATATTGATGAATGTTATAGTACTTGGTGACAAGTCCTTGGCTTAAGGTAGGTTGGGTTTACCTAACCTTACTTAAGTTGGGGATTTGCCACAGTTGGAGCACCGTACTTTCTTATTTTCAGTACGGGGGCCCCACAGTCTCTGTGAGGAGAACTTACTTGGCCTCCCAATTTTCTTAGGTAATAACAAAAACATCATTTACAAAGACCTTTTAGGGGCTATTTTTAAAAAACTGAGGGGTTGGGTGCATAAATATCTTTCTCAAGGGGGTCATTTAATTTTAAATAAGTGTTAAACACCATTCCTCTCTGTTGGCTTGAGTTGACCACTCCGACTAAATTTATAATGAGCAAAATCAAAGTGTTTTTCAACAAGTTCCTTTAGTATCACAACAAATGTTCTAAAACTATTTGGTGTTCTTGGGACAAAATTACTTTTCCTTCGAATGAAGGCGGTCTTGGTTTACATTCTTTCGATTCGATTTATAAAGCTTTTTCTCATAAACTGTGGTGGAAATTCAGAACTACAAACTCCTTATGGGTTCAACTTTTGTTGGCTAAATATTGCATGACTAAACATCCGGCTCAGATCAATCATAAAATTACTAACTCCAAGTTTGGTGCAGAATGCTTAATCACCGTGATATTACTGAGGAAACCTTATATTGGGATGAAATTGATGCCTCTACTAGTTTTTGGTTTGACAATTGGAATCAAATGGAGCCGATGGCAAACTTAATGGACGCAATTCCTCGGCCTAAGATAAAGTTATGAGAAATTTACTCAAATGAGGTGGGTTGGAATATGGAGATTCTGAACAGCTTTTTGCCACCTAACCTCATCACTCAAATTATCTCTCTCAAACCTTTGCTTTCCTTGAAAAAAAAGGCAAATTCTGAGCTTTGCCATCTAGGTAAACTAAACTTATCCAAGCTTTGGAACTGTTGTAGATCATGACTATTCCAAACTTTCCTGCTTGGATTTGGAACAAATGCATTTCTTCAATCATCAAAATATTTTTCTCTGGAGATTGGCCAATACTTATATAAGTGTGGATGAAAACATGAAAAATATGGGTTACTCTTTTGCTTTAAAATGCCAATATTGTAACAACCATGAAAGAACTAACAATGTGTTCATTGAAAATCTGCAAAGTAAAGTAGTTTGGAGATGGATTGCTATATAACTTGATTCTACAACAATCATCTATCTTTCTGATTTATTCCAATTTAACCATGTTAGTAACCCAAACAAGCTCTCAATTTAAAAATTTTTTGTGGCTTTAGCTCTTTGGCATATTTGGGATAGCAGAAACAAATCCAAATACAATAATACTCCAGTGAATGCAAAGAAAATAATAAATGCGATTCATGTTGATATTAATCTCATTCTTAAGGCTTTTAATGACAATTGCTTCTCTTCGGGATCTCTTAAGATTCAGGATTTTAAACTTAAACTTGTTAATCCCCCAAATTGATGTGTTTTGGCGGTGATTGCTTTGCTTTCAGTTTTGGCTATAAGCTTGTTTCGAAGTTGGCGGTGGTTTTGTGGTGGCTGGTTGGTTTTGTTGGTGGCTGGTTTGTTTGCCATATTTGGTTTGTTTGGATGGTTTTAGTTTTGTTGTGGTGGCTGTTTAGTGGCGGTTGCGTGCAATGGATGTTTGGCTGTGGAAGCTGTGGTTTTGCGGTGGCTGCTGTGTATAAAGGCTTTTGATGTCTGTTTGTGGTGGCTGATGTCTGCCTGTGTGTGGTGGTTGTGCTTTCAGTGAGTTTGGTTGGCTGCAGTTCTTTCTGCGGTGGCTGGTTTGTGGTGGTTGTGTTTTGGCTGCGGTAATTTAGCTGCGGTTTTGGGTGATGGTGGCTGCGGTAAGTTGGCTGCGGTTTTATGGTGGCTAAGGTAAGTTGACTGCGGTTGTTGTCGGCGGTGGCTGTGTTTGGCTGTGGTTTGGTTTTTCGGGAACAGCTTGATGTGGCTTGTTGTTTTTCTCTGCTGTTGGTTAGTTTTTTTCGTAGATAGTTATAGATTTTATATATATATATATATAGTTTTATTACTCCTATGTATTGTTGTTTGGTTCGCCTGGCTGGGCTCGTTTGTGTTATTTGTCTGAATTTGTTGACCGCCTGGTTTGGTTCGTCTGGAGTGTTTCGCCTGTTCGCTTCGCCTTCTGCTCGTGCGGATTGGTGGTTGCGGTTTGGAGGTTGCTACTTTCTTTTCCTATATGTGAATCCACTATTTTGCTGTTCATTTGTTTATTTTCTCTACGGTTAGCAGGCTGTTTTTAGTTTTTTGATCTTTTAGCTTTTTTTATTTTTGTTGAATCTTTTAGGTTATAGCCTCGGATCCTTTTTTTTTTTTGTTGCTGTCTTTAGGCTTTTTAGATCAGTAGGTATTTTGTAACCTCACAACCCTTTTTGTATAATTTTGACTTTAATAAATAAAATTAATGCCGAGAAGGCTTTAAAAAAAAAAATAATAATATATATATATATATAGTATAAAGCCATCTCAGTAATTTATTTGGTAAAACTCAAAAGATACATAAAGGGGTTACTAAGAACTTAAGAAAAACTAAAAATCCTAAAAATAGCTTAAAAAGTTGAGTTCCATAATATAATCTAAAAGATCCTAGTGGAAAAATAAAACCAACCACAACAAAACAAAAACAAAAAGACCACTAGATATATCTAACTCCTAACTTCTTTCTTCAATCCAAACCACCACTAAGCTATTTGACCCTCTATAAGCTGATCAAATCATAGAATTTTTGTATATATATTATCAGAGTCTTTCTTGACAATTTTCCTTTAGCATAAGCAATACCTAAATCATATACTAAAGAACATGATATGGTATTGCAATAAGTTCAAGCATTTGTTTTCTTGGAGTGGTAATTCCAGGAGCTTCGCTCATATCCACATCACATGCTTCCAAGCCATCACACAACTTCCAGTCAAAGAAATAAAGCAAGTTGGCCATTACAATTTCAATAGCTGTTATCGCAAATTGAATACCAGGGCATACTCTTCTTCCTGCACCAAATGGCAGGAAATTGAAATCATTACCCTTAAAATCCACAGCAGAGTCTAACCATCTCTCTGGTCTGAACACTTCCGCTGCTTCCCAAGTTTGAGGGTCTCTTCCAATGGACAGTGCGTTCACAACTAATTTTGTTTGTTTGGGAATTATGTATCCTTGAATTTCGCATTCTTGAATGGACTCTCGTGGTACTAACAATTGAAAAGGTGCATGCAAACGAAATGTTTCTTTTATAACTGCTTTTAAATACACCATATCACTTAAATCATTCTCCTCCACTAGCTGTCCAACATGAAGATGAAATTTTTGTCTTAGTTCTTGCTGCACCTTTTTCATTGATATTGAGTTTCTAATTAGTTCAGCCATCATCCAACTTAGAAAGGTACTTGTAGTGTCAGTTCCTGCAGTGATCATTTCCTAAAAAAAATAAAAAAGATAAAAAGATAAACATCAATATACTTATATATTTTATGCAAAATGTGCGGCCTAATTTATTTTTTGGTAACTTGATTATAATTAAGCATATTACAAGTAATATATAAATATTAAAACTAGGAAGTTTGTTATGTATATATCATATTCTTTAATTCTAAATTTAACGGCTAGTTAAATTTAAAAATATCAGGCCGTCTTTTTCAGCCCGGTCAACTAAGATTCGTTAGAAACCCAATTAGATAAAAGAGAAATAATTTGACTCGACTCAAACTGATTAGGAGAATTAACTCATAACGAATTTATGTAATATAGCTAATAAATTCAACCTTAGAACTACATATAAAATTATTAAAATAAAAATCATATTTACCCATATAATCGCCTTAATATGCTCATTTTTCAAAGGAGGATCGAGCGTCCCCTCTTCCTGCAAGGAGAGGAGGACCTGCGCAAAGTTTGTAGTCGTGTGCACGACCTTCTCTCTCTTGGACCCAACCATCTGCTCATGTTCTTCAAGAATCTCCTGCAGCAGTGCATCTACTTTCCCGAAGTATTTCTTCAGCCGCCCTTCCGATCCGAGAATCACATCGACCCACCACAGCCCAGGGAAAAAATCCTCGGCATAGAAACCTGCCATCAAAATTGAAGACTTACGTATCAACTTGATCAGAGCCTTCTTCTTCGCATCACTCCTTATCACCTCGCCAAGCACGGCCCTGGATATCAAATCATTCGTAAATTCTTCCAGAATAACAGTCATGGGAACGGCAACTTCAGCATCTTGCTTTTTAACATTCGAAGCCGAAGCACGTGTGATTCTTTCCAGCAAGAGAGCCACCTCTTCTTCCCGCACGTGTTTGAATTGCTGAACCATTCGAGAGCTGAGCAGATTTGTGACACAGATTTTCCTCATCTGTCTCCATTGCTCTCCGTACGGCGCAAAGGCCAGGCCATTGTCGCCATTAAAGATGAATCTGGCAGCCTTGACTGCCGGGCGGTTTGCGAAGACGAGATCGTGAGTCTTTAGGACCTGTTCGGCCATCTCCGCGCTCGAGACGACGAGGGTTGGAACGCGGCCCAAGTGAAGAAGCATGAGCGGGCCATGTTTGGCGGATAGCTTCTGAATGCTGCGGTGGAGGAGAGTGCTCAGCTGGTGCAGGTTTCCTATCAATGGAAGCTTGGAGGGAGATGGCGGCAGAGGAAGTCGATTTTTCTTGAATTTGCAGGATAGATGATACAGGAGATAATAAGTGAGGAGGAGGGTTACGGTGAACAAAATAACTGGATGCATCTTTGCTGGTCCGATGAAGTTGATGAACTCTCGACCTCAATTTATAACCAGCTGTGCTGCTAGTGATTTTAATGCCCAAGAGAAATGCTACACTGTATATGGCACTCATAAAAGTTCATTCAATAAGATTTGAATATATTTTATTATAAATTTTAAAAATAAATATATTATTTTAATGTAAATAAAATAAAATATTAATGAAATAATCACAAATTCTATTGAATGAATTTTCTTAAGTGTCACATCAATAACTATTTCTTAACAAAATTATTCAATAAAATTTAAATATTATTTTAATATAAATTTTATCAATAATATTTATATTATTTTAATAATAAACATTTTGGCTCAATATTAGTTGCCCCATAAGCATTTGTTTGGGAATCTAGCGAGTCTCCTATGAATGACGTTGATTTGGTTATCCCAACTCTCATAGGTTTCTTCCCGTGGAGGCTTTATAATAAGGAAGATACTGCAATATCTTAATAAATATATTCTTTAATGTCTCACAATTATTATTACATTTAAATAATTAGTATAATAAATGAGATTCACTATTATAATCATAATTAAAAACTCATTAATAATCTTGAGAAAAATGATATGATATTTATTAGGATATTGTAGTATTTTTCTTATAATAATTATATTAGCGTTGACAATAAGACAAGGGCTGCATCAAGAGGTTACTGTTGGTCGGCTAATAATGAAACTATTAATCATATTTCCATTGAGAATGCTACAAGCAAGAAGATCTAAAAAATATTACTTAGCTCTTAAATATCTTCCAAAAAGTATGGATGACTAGGATTTTAAATTTAAAAATATATATTTTAATGGACCCCATAAGCAAAAGTGAATTTAATAAAAAAATTTTATTTCACTTAATTCCCTAAATCTTAATCATCAATACATTTTAGGAGATAATTAGGAGCCATGTAGCAATACTCCCTTGAAATTTCAGCCGAGTGATGCGAGTTTGAAATTAATGATACTCATGAAATATTTACTTGTTGGCCCACTCATAAAAATAATCTTAATATTGGTCACCTTATTGATAGCTTCATTCTTTCGAATATCTGGAACGAGAAACAAAAATAAATATTATTTCTTCCTTTCCAGATGCGTTAAAAAAGGCGACGTCCAGCAAACCCTTAACAATTATGGCACTATAAATTTCATATGGAATAGATTTAATGAGGTTTACACTAAAAATGTGCTCTCTATATCCTAATTTATAAAGGTTTTGAAGTTTTTTTTTATTTCATTCGACTTTTCTGTTATTGTCCCTTTCGGCTGTTTTTTGATGCTTTGGCTGTGTGATATTTTGATGAACCTCAACCATGATATTTACATTTGGGTTTACTGGGGTATCTTTGCCTTTACGGTGAATTTTTAAATAGGCTGCTCGGTTTACTGTTGAATGGCATGCTAGATATTGATTCGGAGCTTTCAATGGCTATATCTTGTTATAGTAATCATAGTCTGATTTGTGGTAGATTAAATTGCAACCACGTTCTTATTTATAGTCTCCATTCATGCTCTGAGTTATTTATGAACACCTTTGGTTATGATGCGTGCCGTTGTGTGCTGTTTCTGATGGAGTGTTTGGATATCTGTGATGTAAGGTTTATTTATCTAAGCAATTTTGGGAGTTATCTACTTTCATTTATCGTGACCCCTTATGTTTTACTGGATGGTCCTACTGCCGGAATATCCTGTCGATTAAGTAGGTTGATTTCATTTGGTTGAGATTGTATTTGGTATACGCTCGATTGTTGGAAGGTCCTTCGGGCGAATGCTGCTGTCTATAATGGTTTGGCTGCGATGTTTGAGAATGCTCAGAAGGAGATCGTCTTGGTCTACAAGCTTCAGGTTTTCACTTTTAGACTAATCCTTCTGATTAATTGCTGTATATTTTGGTTGTTATTCTGTTACAGGCATGTTATTATGTTAACCCCTCTAATCTTTTTTTTTGTGTACTATGTGTGTTGTTGCTATGCTTTTTAATTTTGTTTTATTTTATTTTTTCTTGTGTCAGAAGACCTTATGGATACACTCTGTCTTTGTTTTTAGGGTTGGTTTCAAGTTTTAGGTTTTCTATGATTCTGTACTCCTCCCAGCCAGCCCTAGTTCTGTATTCAGTTATTTTGTGAAATAAAAATTCTGCATAGATGGAATTTATGTATATATATATATATATATATATATATATATATATATATATATATATATATATATATATATATATATATATATAATTGTCTCCTTTGGGGCGCTCTCTTGTAGGGCTCCCATGCGATTTTGGTGGCGCTCGAGGGTTTTGGCTTCGGCTTGGCCATCGGGCTTGGGCCTTGGCCCCGTCCTCTCGTGCTTTCCGTGGCTCTCTGGTATTTTATTGCAAGCTAAGGTTTACTGGTGTTGAAGAATCGGGAGATTTTTCTCTTTTCTGTCTCTGCATTTTTCATTTCTTTCTTTGGTAACCCTTACTAATATTTTAATGGAGGTTCACCCCTCAATTAGATCCTTTAAAGAGATCATAAAAAGCTCTGCTACTACAATCTCTACAGAGATTAATACATTTCATGATGCTCCTGCCATTTTCTTTTCGGATGCTGAGATTTCTAAGGTAGCTGATCCTCATGACCTAACTCTCATTGGTAAATTCAACAAAAAAGAAACCAAACTTTGGTTTAGTTGATGGATTTATTAAGGGATTAAAACTACATTGCTCAGTAAACATTCGTGCTTTTGATTCTTACAGAGTCTTTTTTAGTTTCTCTTCGGATCTTGATTACGCCAGAGTTTTTCGAAGGGATCTTTTGATCTCAAAGGCAATACAATGAAATTTTTCAAATGGGATCCTTTCGTTGATGTCACTTTAGATTCGCTCATTACTCCGGTCTAGATTAACTTGCTAGGTTTACGTCTTCATTTTGTTAAGAAAGAAATTTTGTTTAACATTTCAAAAGCTATTGGGAGACCTCTCCAATTATATAGGAATACTGCCATTGAGAGGAATATCGTTGCTCCCAGAATTCTCATCGAGTTAAATTTATCTATAACGCTCCTGAAAAAAATTTGGCTGGGATCCAGCGTGGTTATTTCCAACCGATTTGCTATGAAAACCTCCCTATGTACTGTAAGTGGTGTCAAACTCTAGGGCATGATGCTCAAAATTGCCCTCATACTAAAGAAAATAGCCCAGTTTGCCCAAAGGAAAGAGCCCTTCTCATGCCAACAAATGCTGAAGGTATGATAGCTAACTATGAAAGGTTAATTTTTGGAGTCACTTTACTAAATGAAAATATGAATCAAAGTGAAATAATTTACTCTATTGATAAGGCCAATAACATTATGGTCACTATCGATAAGGCCATAAACTAATGTCTATTTATGCAAGAACATTGTGATGCATCTGCACCTTTTTCAGATTTGAATCCCAACAGCTTAAAAATGAAATTGTTAAATTCAAATTTAAACTCGAGTTCTTCTATTACTGATGAAACTGCTGTTGTTATTTCTTCTCTAACTGCTCTAAATGTTAGTACTGCTAAATCTGTAGAAACTAATGAGCTTAATATTATTAATGTTATAAGTTCAAATTTGCTTTATATTGATGCTTCTTTTATTAATGATGGCTTGATAGATCCTCCCAATGAGAAGAATGTAAATCAGGATGATTCAGACTTACTTTTGTCAAATGAGGTAAATGTATTTAATGTTTCTAATATTTCTAGTACTTTTAATGAGACAATTATGTCTAATTACAAAATGAGAAACTCTGATGCTAAAATGACTATCAATACAAAGGAAGATATCTTGATTATTTCTTTTTTTGTTAAGAATTTTACTGGTAACAAAAATTCTCAGAATTAGATGAAAATCTTATTTATCCTGAGAATTTATAAGTTTCTGATACTATTTATGATGCTGAAGGTGTTAAGGAAAAGATGGTTAATAATGAATCATCTCTTATTATTGTTAATGCTGATCAGTCAAACGTGGATAGAGATACCTTGCCAGATTTGGTTTCCCAAGTTGCTAGTCTTCTGTGTCCACTACTGATAAACTACTATTGAATGTGGGGGGTCTTAAGTGGAGAAAACTATGTAGCAGTCCTTCCGCGGACTATATCAGGTGATGATGGGAGTATTAAAGTGTTGGGGTAACCTCTGTCGTGGTGCGGTTCTGGCTTATATGAGACACCAGTAACCATTCCATTCTCTCGGCCTGTTTGGCTTGTGCTTTCGTGGCCTTCCTAGCCTTCTTTGGGCTGAATCTTGTTTGGTTCTAGTGGGATTCCACCATTACTTTCATTGCCTCCAACAAGGCGATTACTTCACTGAACGAAGAGCTGGAGGGAGCAGGGGATAGGCTCTATTTGAGATTCATTGTCTCAATCTGAGTTTAAAACAACGTACATTCAGAAATCTAAATCATAACGTTCAATCTCTTTTATTAATCAAAGATGAAATATGAAAAATACATCATTGGAAATGGTAGATAGAACATAAATGAAAAATAGTAACTGAGAGAACATAGAGTCTATCCTATGTATTCTTCAGTGAAAGCTTGGGAAAAGTCTGTGTAGGTTATCCTTCGGTGCAGATGATTCGCTCCGTGTCTGAGCGTCCATTGCTTTTTGGGCCCACCACTCTTTGGCATAGTCCTGGAGTAAGAGCTCAACGATGCTGAGCCGGATACGATCTGGGTAACTTTGCTCATTGAATTCTTTGGTTACTCTTCGTAACCATTTCGTGGCCAAGGTGGGGAAATTTAATCCACTGTATATGCCATCTTCCAACATCCTTTCTAGTATGTGCTGGCTCCCGCTGGGGAGACTCCCAGGACTTCCCTCCCATATTGTTTCGCCATAAGCACATCAAACTTCCACTTATTCTCAAAGCGAGTATAGAAATTGCTCGCCAACATGATCATGTAGTAGTAACCCTATGTATCCAGATCTAGCATCATAAGAATAATTATTTAATTCAAAATTAAGATAAAAAGATGTGTAAAGTAAAATAGGTAGCATATGAATGAAAGCTAAAAGGTCTATCCGATATATCTAGCGGTAAAGGCATGATGGAAGTTTGTATAGGTGACTTCCCTTTACATTTCTTCACGCCAGTGAATGAGCGCTCATAGGGTGACGCTCCACCAATCCTTTGCACTATTGTGTAGGAGACAGGATACAATGGGGATCCTAATGTTGTCTGGGCAGTTATTGATCCCAAGTACAAAATTTGCTCACTTTAGCCACTCCTTGGCTGCAACGGGGTGATTGTATCCCCTGAATACACTTTGCTGGAGTAGTCAATCTTGCATTCGGACTTGGGGGTCTGATGCTCCTTCCACATACCTCTCATGTTGTTGATGAAGTTGGACAATGTGTTCCCACCTATCTTCAAATTGTTGGTGATGCCACCTAAGCGTCATCCTCGAATATCTAAATATTTTTACAGAAGTTGTTAGGTTGGGTAGTTAATTTGTATGGTTTTACTTTATATAGTTACTTTGCATATTTAGTACTAAACTACTTATTCTGTGTTTTGATATTGTGGTGTCTTGGATGTGCCTCCAATGTTCCTGATCTAGTGACTGAATTATCAGAAGAATCTTCCATTAGGTAGATAAGATTGCAAATTCTAATTTAACATCTTATGGAATTCTCTAATACCAGTTGTGGCGCCCCACCTCTTAATCCACAAGATTAAGCTAAGTGGTGGTGTGTCACTCTGACTAACCCTTCACTTATTATTGGATTAGGATGAAATCCATAATCCACCTAATAAGGAAAGGAGTAAGTACATAATAAAATTATTAAATTCTTTTACAGATTATTAAATCAAAATAAAATCAATTAAATAAATCAAAACAGTTAAATATAAAACATAATAATTAGATTTAATTAATTAAATCTCAAATACTTTAAATATCCATATCTTAATAAATATAAGTCCAAATCATATAAATGAATATATCATTAAAATTAGAAAAATTTAAGGGATTTATTGGTGCTATCGATTTTCCAATTTGACTAATATTTCACTTAGTTATATTTTAGGATATTTGAATAATCACAAATTGTCACAAATCTTCACTTAATCATAACTTTGTATTCTTAAACCCACACATACCCAATATGGGTCTCAAAATACTCAGAAAACCCTAAAGAATATTTTAAAAGTATTAACTTAGCTGTTTGGATTAAATTGAGACTAATCATATTTAGTACCTAACCCTAATTACCCATATTAACTCTAGAATTTGTATTGGCGATAACTTAGCCAATACATATCAGAATTTGATAATTTTAGGTTCTCTGGAAACATTAGGACATAACCTTTAATAAACTAACAGAAAAATTATATGTCATTAGGATAAATTTACCAAAATGCCCTTATAGGTCAAATTCTTTAATTTGACCCTATAAGACTTAATACTTAACCAAAATTAATAAACTTACTATCTAAACTCATTTTAGATAGTAAGTAATCATTCTATTTTACTAAAATATAGAATAAAGCTCTAATTCATAAAGGTAAAATTTATATCCTTAAGTAGGGGCAAAATGGTCATTTTGCCCAAATATAAGGTTTAATGATTCTAAGTCCTAAATTCATCCCTAAATCATAATATATAGTAATTATAATGATTTAGACCTTGATTTAGATAATTTTAACTCTCAAATTAGAAATTCGAAGAAAATCCTAAATTTAGTCTTAAGTAAAGGTGAGCTCCCTTCTATTCTTTTGAACTTCTTAGAATCTTTTATATGTCATATAACCTTAGTTAGGATGTGTGTCTGAGTGCTACTCTTAGACTTAAGAGCCTTAACTCCTAAGGTTATGAATAAATCTGTAGCGCCTCGCCCCGTTGCCGCGCACAAAAGAATTAAGTATGATCATATCGGCGGCGGAGCGGTGCGCCACTCGGGGAGGAATATTCCGTCTCCCCAAAATAGCTGAAAACTAAGCCACCTGAAGGGCTGACAACTCTACCTCAAGTAGGGTTGAGAGCTAATACTTAAGATAAGAGTAGCATCCTTATCCTAAGTATTAGGCAAATACATACCTTAGATTTAGAATATAATAGGAATCCAATATATGTAAGATATCAGCATTTCCAGTATACTGATCACATCACAATACTAAGTATAAGTAGTATATAACATAGTGCAGAAGCTTAAAGCAAACATCCAGAATACATTTATCATAGAAGCTGTATGAAAACATGCGTCTCAGAAAAGAAAAGAAAATACATCAAGAATTATTACAAACAGTTTAGTAAAATACTGAAGTAAAACTAGGTATTGAACTGAAATTACTAAGCATAAAGTAAAGTTAGAGGAGAGTCCACTAGTACTCCGTGGGCTCCTCCTGAAATTCCTTGGTGCCCTCCTGACCTATCTCAATATGCTGCTCAGGATCTAGCGAATTATCGGATCTCAAAAGTACCTCGTGTTAGACAATAAGTCTAACACATCAAAACTATTCTAAACAATTCTAATTATTTACTTAACATTAACATAATATGTATAAAACTGCAAGAAAACTGTAACATATCTGAAAATATAAAACTATATAAAATTGTACAAAACTGAAGTAAAACAAGGTAAAATTGAATTATAACTGAATATTGAAAGTAAACCAAAAACAATACTGAATCTAAAACTAAGTAATCATCTATAAACTATATTGTATGTTATTAAAATTGTGCATTTGAATATGCCTCAACAAGGTATACTACTAATATGCTACCAAAATATCACTGAACTATTATGAGCAATACGGTCCAATGTCTACATACACCCTGTTGGGAATACTGTTTATTGATGACACTGATGCATCCAAAAATTTCCTTGTCAATGTATGTAACATTCCGTAACTCATAGATCATCACTGATACTTATATATAATTCTAATTCTCATACATCATTCTGATATTCACACATCATGCTTATGCTCATGCTCATGCTTCTAAACTACATGAGAAAAATCCAAAAAATGCTTTAAAATTTGATAATGAATCCAAAGTCTCAATTATGAAGAATCCTGCTAAAAGGATTCTGACTCCTAAGATTCTAATTGTGGTAATTGGTTAAAGTTGAGAGTTTAATTAAAAATCATTAGCTTGGATGATTGTATACACATATTTAGCATATTTGCAAGAAAGGTGAATTTAACTCTTAGCTTGTTTAAATTGCACTTATCAAAGCGCACTACGATAAGAGGCAAAACTCGGTCACAGTTTACATCTCAATCTAAGCCGTTAAATGCCCTAATTACAAGCATACTTAGTAGTCTACACAAAGTGACTTAGGATACTTAGTTTGCTTAAACTACACTTATCAAAGCGCACTACGATAGGAGGCAGAATTCGGCCGCAGTTTATATCTCAAACTAAGGATCTTATTCACTAATTGTAACACTCTTAGTTTTGAAAGATTTATTCAAACGGGACTGTATTCAGCTAATCCCGCAGGATAGCACCTAGTCATAAGTCCACATTGGAGTGAATCAACTAATCCTGAATATTACTGAATTAATCCAGTAATATGGGAATGCCCTACTATACCCAACTAATAATCTGAGTTCAGAAGATTTTATTTAATCAATAAGGATTTATCAAATCAATTAATCCTTACTCTAAGTAGGTGAATCCTACACAAGGCTCCAAGGATGTGATTAAAAGTTCATTCAATGTAGGTTGCTACCACAAGAAATAAGTCACATTCTAAGTAATTCAGGTGATTCCTACCACAAGGTATCAAGTTCAACTTCTAAGGCTATGAATGATTATCTAAGGTTCCTACCTCAATAGATTACAAAAGTGATTCCTACCTCAATGTATCAATAATTAAGGTCTTTAAATATTTTCAAAATGATCCTAAAGTAAGACCCTTAAGATCTCACTCGTCTACTTCTTAAGTTAACCTCTAAGGCTTACTTATTAGTTTTGGACTAGGGTGATCAGATTAGATGGCCAACCATTCATATAGTCCATTTTTATTCTATAATCATGGGATAGAATCAAGGATATTATTAATATTAGATCATTTTGTCAATCATTAACATTTTATTATCCATCTTATGCTAGTAGTCTTATATGAGAGAAAATCAAGGATCTAAAGTTTAAGTTTAGATGGTTCAATCACATAGATTTAATGTTAATCTTGGCACTTCTAATTCAATGGTTTAAGATCAATACTCAATCAAATGCATTATTAGAATAATGATAGTTGACCTATCTTACAATCAAATTGATTAATTAAGTGATTAAGATTTAGATCTTAATCAAGACAAGTTAAGGTTCAACCCACAACCTTTCTATCATTAAGACCAATGATTAATTTTGAGGTCAATGTCCAATCAATATATTATTAGTATATTATTGATGTCAAACTTAAGTTTGGATTAAGTATCATCTACTTAATCAAGTTATCAAGATTCTTATGTTCAAGTATAGTTTAATATCAATTAAGTGTACTTATAAAGGCTTAGAGTTTCCTAATATACATCATAAAATCATAAGGCATATAAATGATATAGAATAAAAAGGGGTGATTAATGCTAATTAAATTACAAATCAACTAAAGAATTAGCACTTAATCATAATTCCAAGAGATCTAAGTTTCATGCTAATTCGTTGTTAAAATTTGCCTAATTAATATAAGCAATTCTAATACTTAGCATATGGCATAACATACATTTAAGATACCTAGGTTTTGAGAATTTAATGAAAATGGCAAAGTTTTAAATTTAAGTTTCATATAGAACTTTATGCAATGATCAATTTTAGCTAAAATAGGTTCACTTTTGATATAACCTAGCCCCACTAAGGTCCTGGGGGTCTGAAAATACCTAAACAGTTAAGTTTTGGTCATTTCAGCCAAAACTGGGCAGTTTTAAAACAAATCTGGAAATTTTGCAAATTTTGGGTGCTGTAGCGCTTTTTGCACGGCAGCGCGCTGTGGCGCTTTCCGCGCTGTAGCACGCGGTAACGCCTTTGCGCTACGAATTGTTGTAGTCCGCTATAACCCGTTGCAGCGCGCTATGACGCGCTGTAGCGGTCAAATTTGTAAAACTACTGTTCAGTTAATTTATTTTGTCATTTCCTATAGTTTCAAAAATGTTTTCGCTGTACCGCAATACAGTGCACTGTAGCGGTCTGATTTACGAGTTTACTGTTCAATTAATTTTATTAATGTTTATATAATTCATGAACTTACCGTCGTAGATCGCTACAGTACGCTACCGTGCGCTGTAGCGGTCCGTTTTGCAAATTACTGTTCAATTAAATTTTATGGTCGTTTTCCTAAGTTTTCATGAAAATGCCGCTGCAGCGCGCTGCAGCGGTCCATTTCACAATCTACTATTCAATCATTTCAATATGCATTTTTATACGCTTTCCCTAAGTTTTCATGTCCGCTGTAGCCCGCGGCAGCCCGCTGCAGCGGCAGACGGTGATTTCGCCAGGTGTGAAACCCATGAGAGCCATTTTTCGAGCTTAATTACTCTCAATCCAGAGAGTTTTATGAGCAATACCATATATCAATGGAAAGGTATTTAATACCTTTCCATCGATACCAAAATCGGCACGAATGGAGCATCCTAACTATACTAAAATTGACGATGAATACAAGGGTATGCAAAAGGAACGAAAATAGAGCAGTTTTCTATGCAGCTTCTAAGAGCCATTATGGTTTACATACATGCTTATGAACTTCCAAATATGCATTCCAATAGTATATCAACATGAGAAAGACAAGGAGAGGAGCAAAGGGTACCTTTATCTTTACTCTAAGGTGGATAAGGAAGGCTCTATCTTCTTCTTCTTCTTCTTCTTCTTCTTCTTCCTCAAAGTGCAGCAATGGAGAAATGGAGGGAATGGAGAAAATTTTAGCAAGTGGAGAAGATGGCTGAGCTCTCCATTTAAAGGAGAAGGGAAAGGGTAGGGCTTCATCATTAGCTAGGGGCTAGGTGAGTAGGCTATCATGGATGAGCCTTAAATGAGGCATGGCCAAGAGATGAGGGGAAGGATGGCCAGCCAATTTTTGTAAGGGAGGTGACACCCAAAAATATTTTTGAAATAAATAGGGAAATTTCAAATTAGGGACCCAAGGATTTCTTAATTACTCATTTATTTTCCCTAATTATTTAAATATTCTGATTTGCGAAGTCAGAATTTGATTCCGATAATTATTTAATTTTCCTATTTTTCGACGCATTTAATTACATTAAAATATTTGTGAAACTTCGACGACTTCCAAATGCGTCCAAAACATCACCCCTAGCTAATTTGGGGGTGACGATCGCAACGGCGAAGTCAGATTTTGATTTTAAGGTTAAAATAAATACCTCAATTTTCTAATTAACTAAATATTAAAATATTTTGAATTAATCGATTGGTCTCCAAATTAATCCAAACCTTCAGGGTTTGGTTCTAATGACTAGATGAACTTGATGGAATGATAATTAAGATACAATTAGCTAAATTTAAGCTGGGTAACAACCTTAGGTTATTATAAAATCTTAGGTTAGAATTTATCTAATGAGTAAAGTGGGTTACTCATTAAGGTGAAACCTTAATCTTAGTAATTTATTAGATTTTTCATAGTTTATTAAATGATCATTTGATCTTTTAACATTAGAATTAGGATTAGAGATCTATCCTATTGAGTTTGACTTAATTCAATAGGATTTGCCTTAACATTTAATCAGTGAGATGGGATTAAGCTCTGGTCCTTTAGAATAGCCTTGTGATTAAGAATTAAACCTCATTATTCAGAGTTTAGTTCTTAATTTTTTCAATCTTGATTTGGCTAATCAAGATTTTGTTTGGGATTTATAAAATAATAAATTAAGATGATTGATTTACTTATTTAACTTTATATGCGACAATGATTCAGTTATAATTAGGAAGTAGCTAATCCTAATTATGTTCAACTTATAGGTTCGTGATTCTAAGTTACATATAGCATAGGAATTTATGATTCTAAATCTTATGTAACTTAGAATAGTTAGAACGATTAAATTAGAAAATAAGTGATATCATAAAGTTTGTGTAGTACTATTATTCCTTGAATTTAAATTGCCATGTATTCCTTGTTGTTTGAGTCTTTTATATTCTTGGACATGCTTAAGATAAATACTTGATACATACTTTATAATATACTTTGAATTACATTCATAAAACATTTGCATATAAATAAAACAAATAACATTATACTTATGGTTTATATTTTACTTAGCCTGTATAACTTTAGTTTAGGATAGCTTTTGCCTAGGGAATTTCCCCTATGGTCTGTTACTTTGGCATTAGGATGTTTCTCATATATGCTTATTAGGTACTTTGTAGCTTTTACTTTAATCTGGGATGTTTCTCCTATATGCCTTTTTGGTGGATATTACTTTAATCTAGAATGTTTCTCCTAGATAAGCAGATGGACTTTACTTTTTGACAGACAAGTAAGAGTATCTCACACCATACAGTTACTTTAATTTACTTTACTTTACAATTACTTACCTTTTCTTTTTAGTTATTATACAATTACTTTACAGTTACTTTACACATTTACTTTATAGTTCAGACTTACTTCACTTACAGTTCAGTATATTTTTTGTCATATTTTTTATTTTCTGCAGTTTCTTTACATTTTAGAACTTTCTGTATGTCAGTTATTTTACTTATTTGAGAGCATGTTAGAGTGATAGATTTATTTTTAGTACAGTACTTTTACTTATATTATAAACTAGCATATTTAGTTTGATCATATTTCTTAGGACTTTTCTTTATACTTAGTAAGTTTACATTTGTACTTTACTTATCTTTTTATGCAGCCTGAGTTGAGGTATATTTCTACCTCACTTACTTTCCTTTCTTTGTCACTTTATCATTATGTTATGCTTAATTTCAGTTGTGATATCATTAAAATACATTAAAATTCATTACCTTAAAATATACTTAGACATTTTGTCTAACTAAATTTTTCTTTTGTTAGTTGGGGTCCTACCATTATAAAACTGATAATGGTAGATTCTGAGCTTTTCAAGAAAATTGAGCCTTTAGAGGAACATGTTCAGGAGGAAGTGTAGGTTGATGAAGATCATTAGATTATGCTTCCTAGTTTACTTTATCTATATATCTGAGAGGATGAGAGCCTTTATTTTGATATTTCAGCCTTTAAACTTTAATGTGTGTAATAATACATGATTAAATTATACTTTACTTTTCCTACATTGTTTATTTTGAGATGGATGTTTTACTTTGTAATATGGATGAATTAATGATTATTTCAATTTGTACTTTTCTTCTGCACTCTAATTTTATAGTATACTCATTAAGTGATTATTATCATTTGCTTTATTATGAAAAGCACATCTTTCTCTTATGATTGGATTGGAGTCTTAAATTCCAATCTAATGTTAAGTAAGGTATGTGCTTAATGACGACCACACCCTAATCCTTATGATTAAAAGGGGGTGGCTGCCACAGATCGAGAGTCAACACTTAAGATAAGAGTGGATTACTTATCTTAAGTATTAGATTAATACGTACATTGGATTTAAAGAAGTAAATATGAATCCTATATACGTTATCAATATATCAGTATTTTTAGTATACTGATCACATCACAATACTAAGTATAGTAGTATAATAAAGTGTGGAAGCTAAAGCAAAATATCCAGGATACATTCATCATAGAGCAGTAGTAAACATTTGTCTCATAAAAGAAAAGTAAAATACATCCAGAATTATTATAAACTAATTTAAAAGATGAAAAGTAAAGTCTATCTGAAATATTGAAAATAAGGCAGTAAGTAAAAGATAGAAGACTGATTCACTAAGGTTCCATATACTCATTCTGGATCTCCTGTAAGTCCTCCTGCCCTATCTCCATAAGCTACTCGGGATCTAGCAAATTGCCGGATCCCAAAAGTACCCAGTGTTAGACAAAAAGTCTAACACATCGCAACTAACTAAGCAGTTATAAAGTAAATGTAATAGATAGTAAAGTAAGCACAACTGTATAACATAATAGTAAAGGCACTATGTAGTAAAAATATTACTATATCTAGATCTCTCATTGTTGTGCTCAGGATTTGCTTAATACTTAATTTTGTTGAGTTTGCTTTTGCCAAGTTTATTAGGTTTGGGAACATGGAGGGGAGTACTAGCCAAATTGCTATTCAGGTTATTGAGGGTTTGGCTAAGGAGGAGTCTGAATCTGGGTTTGGATGGATCATGAGTTCGGTCATTTCCTCCATAAATAGGTTACTCTTTCATCATATTATCTAGCTTTTTTTGGCAGGTGAAAGTTTGCAGGTAGATCGAGCAGAATTTTTTTGATTTTTATTGATTCTTTTTTCCCCTCATCGTGATGCTTGTAATTTTTATCTTCTGAAGGAATTTTTTAGGTTATACCTTGGGGCCCTCTTTTTTTTGGGTTGGCTTTGAATTTTTAATGTTAAGCTGATTTAACTAATATTCATATATATATCATTTTTAAGTGTTATATCAACGGATCTAAATATCATTTCTACTTAAAATAATTCTATTTTATATTTAAAAGTAATTATTAAATTTTAAGTATTATTGAAGAAGCATTATCTTCTCTTATCGGCTTCTAAGAAAAATTCACGATACAAATAAATAAGAAGCATAAAAATTATCTACTGCATTTTTTACTTCATCCCTTTCGATGTTTTGATGTTTAACGATAAATAAAATTCAAATAAATATTTATGTATTTATTTAAAAAAAATTAATTATAACTTATTAATATAAATATATTACATCAATTTCATAATTTTATTTTATTTTTATTTAAAATATAGCTAGAATAAATTATAAAAAATATTAGAGAATTTTTTTATCTCATAATAAATCAGAGTTAAATACTTATTTGCAAAAATATTCCTATAAAAATATATATTTGAAGTTCATAATTATTTGACGAGTTATTTAGTAGTAAAATAATATTTATTTTAAAATATTATAAAAAATAAATAATATCAATTAAAATTATAAAGTAATATTTTTCATAAAAACTTTTCATCTACCATATATTTGAAAATAAAATATTAATTTATGCTTTTTAGATAAAATACTAATATTTTATTGAATGAATTTTTTTTAGCACTAAAAATATTTATAAGAAATGACAAAAAATTAGCACTTATTATATTTAAAAAAAACGAAATAAGTCCGCTGATCATATATTTTTAATTGACCAAATTATTTTATTTATTATAAATTTTTTAGATAAAAATATATAAAAACAATTAAAATATTAAAAAATATATATATCATAAGAAAAAAAATTATTTAAAATTATCCAAAAAAAAATTCCAAGAGTTAAGTAATAAAATGTTCAAAAAAACAAGAAAGCAATACAAAGTAGTACTTAATTTTAATTTTATGAAACCAATGATTAATTTATATTTTAGTAAAATGGTTCGTTACTCTTAAAAATATTTCATATTTTTTTTTTTGTATACATTTAAATGTTTGTAATAATTTTATAATTATGATTTTGATAATTGAATATCAATTAAAATTAATTTAATATTAAATTTAAAATTTTTAATGATGATACTGAATTATTATTTGAGATATATAAAAAAAAATTAGAAAAAAAATTTAGAAAAATATTTTAATACCTCAATAAATACCTAACACTTTTCTTGAATTATTTTTTAATTTTTAATAAATTTTTAATCATAATTTTAAGTAATAAATTTTATTAATTATGAATTAATTATTCATTTTAAATTTAATTTTGTGTAATAGAAGAAGTATATTTAACTTCTTTTTTCTTACTAGTAGGCTACAAAAATAAAAACCCTCTACAAATTACTAGGTTAAGGACCAAGCCAGAAGTACTGCTACTTCAATGAAACACCTCCAGTCCTTCCTCCTCCTCGTCCTTTACCTCCTATTCCCGGTACGTATCTGGACGGCCGGTTTCAGCACGCGTCTGATCCGGCATCCGATCCCCCGCCGCCTCCTGAGCAGTAAGCTGACCTCCCCGATCGTCCCCCACAGCGCCGTCCATCTGATGAGCTTCTCCATCGGAACTCCTCCATTTCCAGTCCTTGCCGTCTTCGACACCGGCAGCGATCTGACGTGGACGCGCTGCTCCCCTTGCCTTGACTGCATTCATCGCCCAGCCCATCTCTTCGACCCTTCCCTCTCCTCCTCTTACGCCCCCTTGCCCTGCGACTCCCCTGCCTGCCGTCTCTTAAACCCCGCCTCTTCATGCGACCTCTGCCACTACAGCTATGCCTACGGCACCGGAGATGTCTTTACCGCCGGCCAACTCTCCCTAGAAACCTTCACCATTGGCTCCCTTTCTTTTCCCAACATCACCTTCGGCTGCGGGCACAACAACAGCCTCAGCTTCGACCCCCACCTCTTCGGCCTCGTCGGCCTCGGCGGCGGACCCGGCCTCTCCCTCGTCTCCCAGCTGGCGCCAGCCCGCTTCTCCTACTGCCTCTCTCCCTCCAACGGATACCTCAATTTCGGCGATGACAGGGCGATGATCCCATCCTCCGTGGCCGCCACCCCGCTGGTGGAGAAGGAAGACAAAACCTTTTATTTCGTGAGTCTGGAGAGGATAAGCGTGGAGGGGATGGTGGTGGAGGCGGCGGGGAAGAAGGGGAAGGGGAATATGTTCATCGATACGGGAACGACGGTCACGTTTGTGGACGGAGATGCGCTGAGGGAATTGTGGGGAATGATTGGGCGGTTGGTGGGGGGCAGGAGGAGGATGGATGCCGGGAAGACGTTCTATTGTTATGAGGCGGGTAGCAGGGAGGGGTTTCCGGATGTGTGGCTCCACTTTGCGGGAGGAGCGGAGGTGAGGCTGACGCCAGAGAATGCCTTCACGGAGCCGTCCGAGGAAGGGATTGTGTGCCTCGCGATGCAGGGGACCGACGGCGCCGGGATTCTCGGCAATTTGGCGCAGCAAAATCTGCTCGTTGAGTTCGATCTTCTGCGGAGGACCGTATCTTTTGCCGCTACCGATCACTGCTCGCAAATTTAACTCCCTACTCCAGTGTTAGCCAAGACTCATTTGAGTTTTGAGCTCCACCCGAGTTCAAGTCAATTCCACTCTAAAACCGATTTTTAAGTTTTTGATGAAATTTTGAGCCCTAATAATTTTTACATGTGCAATATAATTTTAGAGTATTGATATACTTACAACACTAATGTATACCAAAATATATAGATGACGTATAAATTTAATGTGTAAGCAAATTATTGGTTAAATACATTTTTTCTGTAGGTTTATATGTAAAAATTAAAAAAAAACTACTCTAAAACCCTACTCCAGTCTTAGCCAAGACTCATTTGAGTTTTGAGCTCCAGCCAAATTCGAGGCATTTTAAATTGAGTCAAGTCGGTTCCACTCTAAAATTGATTTTTGAGTTTTTGATAAAATTTTGAGCCCTAATAATTTTTACATGGGCAATATAATTTTAGAGTATTGTTACACTTAAAATACTAATATACACCAAAATATATAGATAATGTATAAATTCAATGTGTAAGCAGATTATTGATTAAATACAATTTTTTTGTAAGTTTATCATAAATATTTTTGTGTATATTCAAGCATAGCATTTATCATAATTTTTAAATATTACAATATAAATCACTTTTAAACTCAAAATTATATTGAGGGGTTTGAGCACCTGTTAGCAGTAGACAACCTCTGTGATCCGATGGCCATAGAAGTGAGGGAAAGTTTGGGTTAACATATGATTTTTTTAAATGTTTTTGTAATATTTAAAAAAAAAAGTGTGTTGAATGTGTAATATATGAGTACTTGTGTATTTTGTATGTAAGAACCCCTAGATTAAATTTCCTAGTTAGCTTTTGTTTTATGGACTAAGAGATTTTTATCAGAAGAATTTGGTTTAAAAAGTTAAACTACTAAAAAATCAAGAACTCTATTTCAGCCTTCAAAGTTAAGAGGAAAACTACTATGCTGCATTACTAAATTTTGCAGGCACAATATTTTTTTTTAATCTTCTCTCTTTGAGATAGTATATTGTTAAAAAAGAGCAAGGGTTTAACTTCATCACATAAATGAATATAATTCTTTAGTAGCTTCAATATGCAAATGAATACAATTCTTTAATAGTTTTAACATGTAAATGAGTAAGAGTTGAGCTCATACTAGACATATATACTGTTATATATTAAGGAAATAATTATGTATACCAAATAATACAAATGTGTAATTGCATAATTTTGATAAAATAAGTAGTAATGAAATTTTATATTTTTATCACTAATTTTGCATAGGTGATTATTATTCGGGCAGACTCTCCCGATAAGACCATGTATTTCTATTGCTGCTATGCGTTAAAAGCCCCACCTCCCCAATATTTTCCAGATCATATGCAATTCTATGAATGTAACAACTATCCATCGATAATTGTACTTGAGTCTTTGAATATGTGAGCATTTCCTCTGGATCTACAACCCCCTCCTAGTTGGCTGGATCCTTCTTTACTTTATCATAGGTTACTAGTAAACCCCTCTTATTAATATGTCAATTTCAAACTTCATTTAAGACTTTCACTGTAGACATACATCACAAGCTATCTTGATAAAATTTGACAGGTTATATAGCAATTGGTGCGCATTTATACAATAATCATAATTTTGTATAAAAAGAAATATATACTCAAATAAAATAGTTATAATGTAAAGTTTATGAAAATCTACTTACCAGCAACTATAAATTATTCAAGTTAATATTTTTGATGATCTATCTTAGTGATTCTTTGGTTTATGTGTTTTAAATATCTGATTACATAATTTTTATATTAAATGAGCATTAAAGTTTATGTTATAGGAAAAAATTGATAATAATAATATTATTATTATGATAATTTAATGAAAATAGACATAATTATAAATACATAATAATAATAATAATTATTATTATTATTGTTATTATTATTGTAAATAAAAATGACTTGATTAAAAGAACATAAGAAAATGATAATAAATAGAAATTGTAAAAATAACAATATAATAATAGTAATAATAATAATAATAATAATAATAATAATTGATACTTAACAAAAATAGAAAATGCCTTGAAAGAAAATGAGAGTTAAGAAATCATAGTAATAGAATGATAATAATAATGAAAAAAATAGTTGATAGAAATAAAAATGATTTGAAATAAAATGACACTAATAAAAATAATAATAGTAATAATAATAATAATAAATAATTTATTGAAAAAAAAAGACATAAATGAAAATGATATTAGTAGTGAATAAATATAAGTCAATAATTAATAAAGTTATGAGTCATAATTTATTAGTTATTTATTTTTATTTTTATTATCATTTATTATTATTATTTTCAAATAAACAAATTCATCACCCTCTCTTTTTTTATTATTCTTCACCGTTTAAAGGGATTCTTTTATCTTATTCCCCGTTTAAATGGGATCTCTTTTATTATTCGTCATTCTAAGGGGATTTCAA
Source organism: Gastrodia elata (assembly GCA_016760335.1). NCBI lineage: Eukaryota > Viridiplantae > Streptophyta > Magnoliopsida > Asparagales > Orchidaceae > Gastrodia > Gastrodia elata. The sequence continues at coordinate 62,609,292 of CM028672.1, forward strand.
CTCTTCTTCTCTATTCAAAGTGAATATCTTTTTTTTTTAATCATTCAAAGGGAATCTCTTCTCTCACTAGCAGTTGGTGACGGTTGCTTGAGGGCGACGAGGCTAGGGGAGGAGGATATGGTCGGCTAGACAAGGGAAAAGAAGATTTATTATTCCTTTTATAGAGAAAAAAATGAGGATGTGGGTAGTCGCCGGCGAGGTGGGGAGGAGGATGAGGAGGCGATCGGCCGGAGGAGGAGAGGAGGGGTTATGGAGAGAAGAAGGTTTATGACTCCTTTTATAAATGAGGAAAGAAAGAAAATGTGAAGAAGCGGAGAAGTTGATCTGCTGCTGAGGAAGGGATACAGAGGTCGAGGGAGGCGACTCGAGGATGGAAAAGTGGTTGTCGGAGGTGGGAGGAAGAAGTGGGAGGTAGCTTAAGGTAATATGAAGGAATTGAAGTTTGTGTGGAGAGAATATGGGATTTGGGGTCTTATTTATAGGGAGAAAAGAGATATTTTTCTTAATAGAAATAAGTAGCTTACTGAATAAGCTACTAAATGAAAGATTATTTAACGATGAAGCAACTTATTAAAAAGTAACGCAACTTAACAAAATTATTGATTTTGGCTTAATCTAATTGGATTAAAGTATAATCAATTTATTAATAACATCAGATTGTTAGACAATCAAATACTGGTATGCCCCTCATTGAATCATTATATGGAAGAGTATGAACTAAACAAACAACTTGGTTAGAATTTGAGTACAATTAATAATTCGCATTATATATGATTGAAACATACGTAATCTTTTGATATAAAAAATGATGATTTAGTCAATTCTTATGATTAAATTACAATGGAGGAATAATAAAAGAAAAATGATACAAGAGATAAAGTCTAATATGCATCAAATATTATAACATATCTAATATTATATTAATAAAATTTAATTATAATATATAGAAACTGTATTCATTATTGCAATGATTTTAACATAACATTAAATGCATTGCCATTAATATCTTTAATATAAATTTATAATAAAATAACTTACATGTGTAATGGGCTATGGCAATGGAAGCAACTATATTATTGTATCACATGATGATCAACTTAAGCTCCCCAACAAAATATAATCCAGTTAACAATTAGCTATGTACAAGAAAATTATTATACAATATTCAATGAAAGTGGTTGCAAGAAAGAAAATAGATATGACTGAATATTATAAAATTTAAATAAAGAATAGTGGGATGACTCTAGTTGCTTACAAAACTAAAAAGAGTTCTAAACCCAATTATGGTGTTCCTATGATGGATTAAAGGACTAATCCATAATGAGATGCTTAATCTGATGTACAAGACCCTACGGGGATTTTAATATAATGCTATGTTAACAACACATTCATTGTATAATATGTACATCTAAAAAATGTAAGTAATAATTATATAAATAAGCTAGTTTAAGCAGTTGCATAATTCTTATATTCACTCAAAATAACATATAACCTTAATTAAAATAATAATAAAGTAAGAAGATGTAGCACTTATCCATCTCATGGACGATCTAGGTCATCTCTATCATCTTGACATTACATGTAAAATGTTTCAGGGTTTGACTTTCAATCAAATCTCTCTTTGAATTAAATATCACATTTATAGTTACATTAAAGTTGCAAAAGTCAATGATGACCATATCATATTAAATTCAAACAATTTAACTAATATGATGCATTTATCTAGTCAAAAATAAAGAAACAATTATAGAAAAAAACTTATATAAAATGCCACTTCCTAAGAATATGAAATATGTTTTATGAATCACTAAAAGCTTCTGTTGTTCCATTTAGGTAGACATAGAATAAGTAGTATTTAGACATGTTTCACTTATTATTATTTTCATATCATTAATATTATTACACATGAGGTGCATGCAGAACCGACAACACCCCACATCAAACATCTCTCGACTCCTCGCTCTTCTTCCTTCAAGCCGCAACAATCCGGGAAAGCATCGACCCCTTGATCATCCTAGTAAAAACACATAAGTTTATTGATTAACAAACTAATCAAGATCAACTTAGAAATGAGAATATATTCTTTAATAATAAAGACGAACATTTTCAAAGGCTGATAAAACTACAAAATATAATTTTTGCAGACACATCAAATCTCTCAATACTGCATCGAAATTGTGTGTGAGTCATCGTATTAAGTCGGCATAAAGGTACACTGGATATTACTTTATATACTCTTATTACTTTTAGTGCTGCTTAAGCATCGCGTTGAGCCTGTTTCGTACTGCTACTTAATGCGTTATTTTTACTACTAATGATGTAAGAGAAATAAAATAATATTTATGTATCTTGTGAATGTTGTAAAGGGTTTTGAAACTGAGCATGAATAGGTTAGGGATAGGGCTAGTCCTCGCGAGATATAAGGGTGTCATCTGGTGCCTTTGAAAGGGCCCAGGTGAAAGATATACTTTTATGATTTTATTGAACTCAGTCTCAAGGTTCTGACTTTGCCATAAGAAGTATTACCGTCGTTTCATGATATCAAGACATAAACATAAACTTGAATATTTATGTGATTATTATTTGAAATTTGACATGTGATAAATAAATATTTATTTGTAGGAGTAATGATTATCTTTTATTTGTATTTTACTATATTTTAAATTTATTGTCCCATGTTATAAGTTCAAATCTCACAAATCACTTGTATAATATATATATATATATATATATATATATATATATATATTAAATGTCACATTATTTTGAAAAAATAAACGTTATTTAAAAAATTGTATTGGAAAAAATCCTTAAAAATGTTGTCTATTGAACTTCTGCCCGACCATCCACCGTCAAGTTTTGGAACGACAGTCCTTATCTGGCTTTGCTCTTCTACCACTATTGCGTCAGGAAGGAGGGTAGCAGCATCCCGCTAAGGCTGCGCCATTACAGCGTCGTCCCCATTGTGCAGCTCTCCTGCCTCTTTGTATTCGAGTTTCTGGTAGGGTCTCATTCTTGTCTAACATAGTTTCGTGCTATTATTTTTCTCTTTTGATCTTCTTATAACTGCACAAAATGTTATACCCGATACAAAAATCCTCCAAAGTTGCGCAATGTACCCATAAATTCGTATGCGTAGGAATTTTATTCTTTAGTTTCCCCCTCTTTTAAAATTTATTCTTCTCATTCTTCATTTAAGTATCTTCTTTTTTTTCTTCTTATTTTTTTAATATTCTTCTTCTCCTCCTCCTTTTTTTTACTATTCTGTTAAATACTATTCTTGTTCTTCTTTTAAATCCTTTGGAGTTTCTTATTTGTTATGGATTTCCCCCAATTTCATACTATTCCGCATGGTCCTTTGAATTCAGGTGGCATAGTTATTTAAATAAGGCACTATGGCGTTAAAAGTCGATGATGAATTTATGGTTTGCCTGACCATTTCTATGAAATATACTGAAATCTGGGATTAATGTTGCATGCACCTCCCATTATGTTTAACTGAATTATATTGTATGTTTTAACTGGTTGAAGACAAGCAGGTTATGCCTAAGGAGCTGTTTGGTTCACCGACATCTCCCCGTAATGCTTTGTTATTGAAAGATGTCGGTGAGGTTGGAGCTTTTTGATTCAATGTTTTCTCATTAATGAAACCTCAAAAATTACTGAAATGTCATTTGGCAACGTTTTCTGAATATCGCCGAAATCAGCATACAGATAACATCGCCAGATGCAGAGCTTTCCTCCGACTCAGACTTGCTTGCCAGATTCAGAGGTGCAATGCTTTTTTTGAATGGATATTTTTTTCTTTAAATTTTGCTTAATCTTGCTATTTGATTATTAATAATTTAGGGTTATATTTGTTTTGTGATTTTTAGTGTTTATTAGAGTTGAGTTAGAATAAATTTCTGATAGAAGTATGTGTGATCATAGATATTAGCAAATCATGATTCTTTCTTAGCTACTTGTGAAATTTTTATGGTTTTTTGATTAATTAAATCATTATTTGGTTAGCTGAATCTAGATATACTATTATAAAAAGTTTATAGTAATATATATTATTCTCGGGGTAATCTTACCTCATGTGTAATATAACATAAATGTCAATGAACCAAACAACATTCAATTGAATAACATTAACATATGCTATTTATATAACCGTGAACCAAACAGCCCCTGTTATCTAAATAACATGCTATATGATCAACATATTATCTTAATAACATTTCAACAGACATTCAACCTGTGGGGACCCGGTGCTGGGTTAGCGGGTGCTGATCCAGCACCGATTCTATTGTATGCAAGTCCCTTAGCCACATGACTATATTGAGTGATTTAAAGGATAAAATATATAGATGTCAAATATAATTCATTTATTTATTAATTTAAAAGTTTTGAATACAAATATTAAAATAAAAGAAAAGTTACAAATTTTTAAAAATAGAGTAAAAAAAGAAAGCAGTGGATCAGCAGATAGCAGTATTAGCATTACTTGGTTCTTAGCATCTTTCTTCTAGGAAGAACTTTTGATTTGGGAACGTTTCAAAAGTACGGGCATTTGAATACATTTTAGTTATGAACTAAGTACTGATAGATATCAACTTTACAATTGTTAAATAACAAATAAAATAAGCAATAATTTGACAGAAAATAAAAGTTGTATAAAATTATTCCTACAAATTTGTTTTAGTTGCACATAAGCTTTAGCATGAAAATAATTGCAGTCACAAAAATAAATATAGAATTTTAGCATTTGTTATCTGGCGCATAACATGATTTTGTTGGGTAAGTACAAAATCGAGGAAATGGGGTTTATCTTTTGTGTTATATATCCCATATTTCCTCTATACCTGCACCCTCAAAGGTTTATCAGTATAGTCTCTTTATGACTCCCGATATCGGACAGCCCCATCCTAGCAGTTGTCTGATCAGACTAAAAATATAGTAACATGGAACCCTTTCTACTTTGTTATCCAAACTTTTTCATATATCATTTTATGTGATTTTTAAAAGCACTTTATCAATTTGTGTGATACTGAGCGGAAAAATATATTTAAACAAAAGAAATAAAAGACATATGGTACATTATTCTATAAGTTCAAAAGAGCAACAGTTTGATCAAATTTGCATTTAGATTTGATATTTAAATTAACCTTTTAGCCAATATGAAAGTGATATAATACTTTTAGGGATTTTTATTTTCTTTTTTTCTATTATGTCTTTCGTTCATTCATTCTCTTGATATAAAATAACATTTTTAAGTCACTAAGAGTAGCAATAATCTTTATAATAGCATTATTATTATCATTATTTAATAATAATAATGATAATAATAATATATGAAAAAAGAAGATAGAATAAAAATGATTGTATAAATTGTAGAAAATAATAATAAAATATTAGAATGAAAATGTTTGAATTTGAAATCAACAGAATTAAAATAGTAGCCATTTTATAATATTTGTACTATTTTCATTATTAATTAACAAGAACAATAATAATGTTAATAACTATATTTTTATCATTATTATTTTCATAATAATGATTATTATATATATATATATATATATATATATATATATTGCACTAAAAATATTTATAAGAAATGACAAAAAATTAGCAATTATTATATTTAAAAAAATCGAAATAATTTAAACACAATCCGCCGATCATATATTTTTAATTAACCAAATTATTTTATTTATTATAAATGTTTTAGATAAAAATATATAAAAATAATTAAAATATTAAAAATATATATATCATAAGAAAAAAATTTTATTTAAAATTATCCAAAAAAAAAATTCCAATAGTTAAGTAATAAAATGTTCAAAAAAATAAGAAAGAAATACAAACTAGTACTTAATCCCTTACTCATCCCAATTAAGAAATACAAATTGGTACTTACCGATCTGATTATACCTATCTTTTGCGCGCGGCGATGGGGTAGGGCGCTACATTAGGGTTTAACCCCTTACTTATGCCCAATTAAGATCAATTGTTTATTTATAAATGAAATATCAAATCAGTGAATTTGTGATGTATTATTGGTGGCAATCTTAGACTTAGATCAAGTCTTAATAGCTTGATCAAAATTTTAAAACTTCTTAAGTTAATTATGATGATTAAGTCACCAAATTTTAGGATTATTCAATTTATACATCATGAATTAGCATACATTATTTCCATACATTTATCTTACTATTGTGAAGCATATTAGCAGAAAAATTATAAGAACAAAAAGTAATTAGTGCTAATCAAATCTTAAATCACTCCAAAAGGATTAGCACCTAATTACAAATCTAGCCATTTCATCTAAATTGGCACATAAGTTCTATGTAATCATACAATTAATCAGAAACTAAGTTTGTTAAGATCTAATATTTACAAACCCTAATTTTCACTAATCATAGTTTAACAATATTAGGGAATAAATTGAAATACAGAGATTAGAAAAATAATTCACTTAGCACATTCATTCTACTCTCCATGAGGAGACTAATGGCTTTCTAAACATACAATTTAGTTAAGTATAATTACTAATCAACCCTAATCAAGATCTATAATAATTAAGTAAAAATGGAAAATCTAACTATTAGATGTGCAATATTATTTTATATTCAAATTTCTGAGGATTTTCTGATCAATTTCATATATGATATTATAGGGTTTGGACCAGTGGATTAAAAGTTATTCAATTAATATATTATGTATTTTTCCAATTAAATATTCCTATGATTTGATTAATTGGATTATTTTCCTTAAGGAAAATAAATCCAATTAATCCGATTTTATTTAAAATGGGCCCGGCCCATTAGCCAAACTGCGCTGGTTGACCAGGGTCCGAAGACCCGGGACTGTCGCACCGCGCGAGTCACGGGCTGACCCGACCCGCACAGGGTCTTCGTCCCCGCCCGACTCCTCTCGATAGAAGCCGATCAGGGGAACCCTAGACGGTGAAATTCTCCATCTAGAGCGCACGCGTTGGCCTCGGGTCAATCGAGAATCGATCCCCTAGTCAAGAAGCACCGATAGATACTTGAAGCCCCTGTGAGGTGGTCCAGATCGGCCGGACCGTACTCACCTGAGGGCTCCCTTAATGGAGCTACCGTGGGGAGACAATTCTCCCCACATAGGCCATTCCAGACCCATGGCTCAATCCCTACACCTTCATGGAGGTGATACAGATCGAAGCCCCCTAGTCTGAAGGCTTGAGGTGGGCTGGAACATCGGGACCTTACTCACCCCAGGCATTCCTTAAGGGACTTAGCCCAATTGATCAATTCGACCGATCGGGGTTAGCTTAAGACTCAATTACAATAGCTATGAGTTTGAAACTACAATACGCATCTATACATGTCAAAGGAAGGGAGGTCCGAGCCTCATTGGCTCGAAACTAGCAAGAGGGGTACCTGGTTTGACAGTGGAGCTCGGGACGATCGACTGAGGGTTCAGCTGGCCTTAGTTGAGGTTCCAGACATTGCAAAGGATCCTAAACACCAGGAGAGCCTACTATTAGCAGTTCGAGAGCTCCTGGGATCGCCTACACAAGCTCGGATAGATGGCAATGGCGGAAGAGGGTAAGTGTGTTTGATTGATCATCAAGGATCAAATGGAGAAGTGCTGAGGCTATTTATAGCCTCAGGTGAGTGCAGAGAAGGTTCCAGAGGGTTGAATTGAGCTGGGGAGGACCCGAGAGGTCGGGCCATGGCCGAGCTCTCGAAATTCTATTTCGAGCTCAGTCGGGCCACGAGGCCCCAATTGGGTTCCTTGCCTAAATGGGGGAGGTCGTAATGACCTGTTGAGGTGGATGCGGGAGTGGGGGACAGGCTGGGCAGCTGGCAGTATGGGGAATCCTTTCTGTCGGGTGCGGGCAAGAGGAAGATGAAGCTCCACTGTCGCGGGAGGGTCTGGAGCCGTATGATTGATCGATCAGAAAGACACGATGGTCCTGATCCTCCAGATCCTAACGGCCGGATCCGATTGAATCCGCATTGTAGGATTCATAGGACGCATCCAACGACAGATTCGTGGTTCCGCTGGATCTAATCCTAGCCGTCCATTAGATAAGCGTGACGGTTAGATCGGTGGGACTCCGCTGTCACGCGACCCGGGCTCCGCAACGGATTGCCCGCGGTCCGCATAGCGAATCCTGGCTGTTAATTTAGTTTAAAGGTATATTTGCAATTTAGAAAAATTAGGAACCCTTAAATGCAATTAGACCATTTTAATTAAATGTGAATTATGGCCTAAATAATTTCTAAATTGCACCAAACTTTCACCCTAACTAATTTGGGGCTGAGAAATTCAAAAATGTAATCAGATTTTTATTTTGAGATCAAAATACTTTAGGTCTAATCTAGGGCATCTAGACTGATCAAAATGCCATATTTGGATTTAGAGAAGTCCAATGGACTTCAAATTTTCTAAATATGATTCATTTGATATTTTAAAAGTAATAGAATCAAAATTAATGATTACTTAGACCATAGATGTGATGACCCCAATATTGAGAATCACTTAACTCAATATTGATACGTCACCATAATATCTAATACTAGATTAGAAAGAAATTAATCCAAATCATTAGATACTGTATTTGGCCAAGGATTCAGATGAGATTCTTAAGTTAAGATGAAAGAGATTATAATGAAATATTATATGAAATGCATGTGAGAATGAGATATAATTAAAGATGTGATACATGTAGGATATGTAAATTAAAACTATTGATGTAAATTCTTGTAAATCTAAATATGAAGATTCTAATTATTTAATATATAAAATATATAAGGATACATGTGAGTACAATTTTAAAACAATTGACACATAAGATTCTAAGTTCTTGCATTTCTAAGTATGAAATTTTTATATATTTAATATATAGAATATGAGTCTACAATTTTTAATAAAATTTTCAAGTCCTAAAATTCTTAAAATTTTTGGCAGTCTCCTTTATAAATGGTTAAGGAAACACCTGCAAAGTAGATATGCAAGACTTCCATTCCAATGGAAGCATTTTGAAAGAAAATACAACCTAAACTAACATGCAATTAATTCTTTTTAGCTCCAATTCTAGTATAGAGTTCAATCAATTTTATACGATTGCTCATTTCCAATTCTAAAGTAGAATTCAATCTATTTTATAGGATTGCTCATTTCCAATTCTAAAGTAGAGTTCAATCCATTTTATAGGATTGCTCATTTTCAATTCTAAATATTAAAGGGAGAAAGTCACATATGTAATAATTGTCTACCCTAAGGTTTGTTTTATCACAAACATTCAATACTCACATGTAGATATGAAAAGATTTATACTTGAATGAGAAACTAATTTCTAATTATATAAATAATTAAATATACAACTAATTCCAATTAATATTATAAGTAGATGTGCAACTAAGTTTTAGTTTAATATGCAATTAAATATGCAACTAATGATTTAATTAACATTCAATTATATTCATCCATCTATTCATTTTATCCCAAGCATTTAAGTATTTATTAAACTCCAACACAAGCATAGCAAATATGAAGTAAATGACTTTATTTATTACAAATTATGAGTAAATTAAAAGAAAAAAATGGCTCGCGTATAAAAAGTTAATAAGCTATATTTCCATTTTATTATTAGCGAAAGCAATTTAAGCTATTGCAGTTGATCCAGCTCCACTAGCCTCCAAGTGCACCTGATCAATCATATTTTGGCATTTAAATATGATAGGTCAAAACCAAGAAAAAGAAAATTTGATTAGACTAAATAGTCTAAGCACATTTTAAGAGTTGGCTAAACATTTTATTATTTATTTTGAATATCACAACTAGTTACAATATAAGCGCAAGTAAGGGTGCAAAAATAAAAGCATACAAAAGTGGAAAAAGAAAGTAAGAAAAGTAAGGAAAAAGTATAGTGAGTAAGAATACTCACATGATTTAATAATCTAGCCTGCAAGTAAAATAAGGGTAAAAGCATCCTAGATAGGCTAGAAAAATACTAAAGCGTGTATATGAAAGTAAATAAAATGAAATATGTATATGTTCAATGGAATTATGCTAAGTAAGAAAAGTAAACAGTGAAGCATTTAAATGAAATTATAATGACATTCACTGCAATATAAAAGAACTGTAAACAAGTAAAGTACAGTACTAATATAAAAAGTGCAAAGCATAGTAGATGAAAGAAGATCTTAGACTCTTGGTCTAAGATACACATAGCCTAGGACTATGTAAAGTAACACAGCTAAAAAGCTATGATGAGTCTTCACAATTAATAAGATTGTAGAGAATCTCATATATTTATTAATTGAAGTTATTTTAATCTGTACTCATTCTGTGGGCATATTTAGAATGAAATGATGAGTTAAACACATCTGTTTAACTACTAAGGAAAAGCAGGGTCAAGTCCTAAAACACTCACATTCATCCTCTAAGAATGCGATGTCTCCTTATTACTCCATTTTCAGTCTGCCCTAGACTGATCCACCATATAGACCCCTATTAATTTTAATGTGAAAATTTTATTAATGCACAATGTCTTATATGAATGATTCAATGACTAAGGCTCAAAGTTAAGCAAGCATTCAAGGAAATTCAATAATTACAACTAAGTGATATCCAAAGTTATCTAATTTTTAATGATCTACTTAATGATTGGAGCTAATTGAGCTCCCAATTAACTTTGAGATATTGATCTCAAGTTAATTGTAAATATAGTAGTAGTTGGGATTTTGAAAGTAGTAGATTTAATTCAATTAATATGATATAATAAAATAATTTAAAAGTATAATTATTGTAAATAGAAGCTAGTTTTAATCTAGTCCTAAGCTGTAATATTCAAATAGCTTAACTAATCATGGCTTAGGTGACCAGTAGAAAAGGATTGGGATTAAGAATTATTAATTTAAGGAATTAGAAGTTAAGGTTTAATCTACTAAAGTTCTCTAGCTAAGTTGTAGTTTGAAGGTTCTATCCAAATCAAATACTAAATTAGTTATAGGTCAATGTAAAATGAAAGGTTTAAAATAAGTAAATGTATGGATTAAGAACTATATAATCTATGTTTTCTAAAAGCTAAAGATTAAGAAAAATCAATAGAATCCTTAAACTATTCTAAGTAAATTAGGACTCCTATTACCATCTCTTAAAATAATCAAGAGAAGGCTTTAAGGATTAGCATAAATAAACTAGGCTCCAATATAATCACTAAAGGCTAGTCCTAGTTGACTCAATAATCTATAATTACAATAATATTAAGATGAACTACTCTTAATGGATGTAACTAATAGATCTAGGTATCAACTATAATTCTTATTTAAATCAATCCTAGGGTTTCTACCTTAAAGTTGAAAGGTGAATCAAGTAATTTGTAATTTATTCACATATCTAAAAAGATGAGAACTAAGCTCAAACCTAATTACTTAGGATTATGACTAAAAAGATCATAACCTACACTAAATAAGCATTAAGGCTAGACACACTTAATGGGTATAACTTCTAGTTCTAAAGGATCACCTATAATTTAAGGTATAATCAATCCTATAGGCTATATCCTAAGGTTGAAAGATGAATCCAGCAATTTACTAAAGATTCATACAATTAATTTATGAGAACTAAGCTCAAAACTATCATGTCATAGAAAATTGACATGGGAGGAAAATAGTAAAACAAGTTCACTATCATATGGCTTTAAACACTTAAAGCATGAAATTAAGAAATTATGAAATTAATTAAGTAATACTAATTAAAGAGCCACAACCTAAAATCATCAATTGTTGTACAAATGAAATGAAATTCATAAATATGAAATCCTTATTGCATAAGAAGAAGGACAACCCTAAGTATGTCAAAATTGGACAACATTGGGATTTTAGGGTTTTCGGGATTCCTAATTAGGGTTTAAAAGTCATTAATAAAATTATAATTTAAAAACCTAACTTTGACTTCATATTAACATCTCTCACGTTTTTGTGAGTGAAATGGACTATTGAAGTATCCAAATTGGATTTGAATTGATACGATGCATATAACAATTGATGGAATAATTATTTTAATTAATCATTGAAAATATTGAATAATAATATTAAAAATTAAAGTTTAAATTCTAACCTTATAATATTTACAACATTCATATCCATTGGATGAATTAATATGTGTGTGACTTAAAATTTATTAAGTATTCTTGAAATGATGCAATGTATAAAAATTTTGATGGTATTATTTTGCTAAGCACCAATTAAATTAACTTTTAAAATTTATTTAAAATAAGGATCAATAATTTCAATTCTTAAATTATAATTTGAACATCATTTTACTATTGTATGAGACTTGACAATCATAGTGTCACATAGTAATTATAGGATTTAAGTTATATTATTAAAATTATTGATAAAGTAATGAATCACAATTTATAAATGTGTATTAGCACTGACCCAACAACGAGGGTCGTAACATACTTATTCTTTAATTTAATATTGTAATATGTGAATTATTGTGTCTTTGAATAGATATAATTATGAATATTAAAAAAAATTGTATGAGTATCTAAATTAGGGTTCCTCTTAATCACCTTGGTATTCTGAGTGAACCTTGTTTGAAAGAAGAGCTTCAAGCTTCAAAGGCAAAAGATAAGCGGCCACACAGATAAAATGCCTCTTAACGTACTCCGGTAGTGCATAGAATTACTACCGACAGCCTCTTTCCTTTCCTTTACAGGGCCGCCCAATTTATTATTGATAAAGTAATGATTGTATCAATATTGTATATTTTGAGATAAAAATATAATCTGCTGCATCAATATTTCATAAGAAGAAAAAGAAATTCGTATCTTATGAGAAGCTAAATCAAATGTAATAAGATTCTTCTAAAATAAAGTACTCTATTTTGATTGATGCGAGAGATAAAAAGAAAAGTAAATTTAATTGGCATTTGATACAGAGTTCATAAGTATAATCTATTATGAAGAAGAAAGTTATCATTAAGTGGGATGTAGTACGAAGCACCAAGATAAGAATCGAATGTTTGTAAGTTAGATTTGAATAAGGAAATAATGCTAATGTTAATAGGATAGAAATTTAGAGAATTAAGATCTAATTATGGGAGAATAAGGGCAGTACCAAATTGAAGATCGGCTAGTTCATTGATGAATGGTGAGGAAGATTTGAGAGCTCGGCGGCGACAAGGATTGCTGCGGCTCTCGGCCTCTAGCCGAGGGTGGGGAGTCGTAGGCCTCTCGGCCTTGTGCCGAGAGATGGCAAGGTTCAGCCTCCTGCTGAGAGACGCAGCCTCTCGGCCTCCTGCCGAGAGCGGGAGACCTCTCAGCCTGTAGCGCCCCACCTCGTCGCCGTGCGCAAAAGGGGTAAAGATCATAATTCAGCGGCGAAGCAGTGCGCCACTCGGGGAGGAATATCCTGTCTCCCCGAAATAGCTGGGAACTAAGCCCATCTGAAGGGCTGCTGACTCAACCTCAATGAGGGTTGAGAGCAAATACTTATGATAAGAGTAGTATTCTTATCCTAAGTATTAGATAAATATATACATTAGATTTAGAATACAATAGGAATTCAATATATGTATATTATATCAGGATTTCCAGTCTACTGGTCACATCACAATACTAAGTATAAGTAGTATATAACAGAGTGTGAAAGCTTAAAGCAAACATCCAGAAAATATTCATCACAGAAGCTGAATAAAAACATGCATCTCAAAAAAGAAAAGAAAATACATCTAAAATTATTACAAACAGTTTACTGAAATAGACATAAAACTAAATATTGAACTGAAAATACTAAGCAGAAAATAAATATTGAGGAGAGTCCACTAGTGCTCAACGGGCTCCTCCTGAATCTCCTAGGTATCCTCCTGACTTGGCTCAATATACTGCTCAGGATTTAGCAAATTACTGGATCCCCAAAGTACCTCGTGTTAGACAATAAGTCTAACTATTGTCTAACACATCGAAACTAATCTAAGCAGTTCTAGTTATTCATTCAACATTTATATAATGTAATTAAATCTACAGAAAAACTATAAAGGTAACTGAAAGTACAAAACTGTCTAAAACTATACAAAATTAAAGTAATGTAAAGTAAAGTTAAACTGTAACTGAATATTGAAAATAAATCAAAACAGTACTGAATTTGAAACTGAGTAATCATATGTACAACTATGTTGTATGTCACTAAAATTGTGCATCTGAATATGCCACAATAATGTATGCTACTGATATGCAACCAAAATATCACTGAACTGCTATGAGTAGTACTGTCCAATGTACACATACATCTAGTTGGGAATATTGCTACTGATGATGCAGATGTATCCTGGAATTCCCCAGTCAATATATGCAACATTCCGTAACTCATAAATCATCATTAATATTTATACATCATTCTGATACTCATATCATTCTGATACTCACACATTATCCTTATGCTCATGCTCATGCTTCTAAACTACAAGAGATAAATCCAGAGAATGCTTTAAAATCTAATAATGAATCCAAAGTCTCCATTGTGCAGAATCCTACTAAAATGATTCTGACTCCTAAACTCTAATCTCGATAATTGTTTTAAGTTGAGAGTTTACTTAAAAATTATTAGCTGGGAAGATTGCATACACATATTTAGCATATTTGCAAGAAAGGTAGATTCAACCCTTAGCTTGTTTAAACTGCACTTATCGAAGTGCACTACTATAGGAGGTAGAACCCGGTCACAATTTACATCTCAAGCTAAGCCGTTAAATGCCCTAATTACAAACATACTTAGTGGTCTACGCAAATTGACTTAAGATACTTAGTTTGCTTAAACTGCACTTATCGAAATGCAATACGTAGAAGACAGAACCCGATCACAGTTTACATCTTAAACTAAGAATCTTATTCACTAATTGTAACACTCTTAGTGTAATAACCCAGGTTGTTACTTTGCTCAATTAAGACTAATCTAAGTCTTAATTAACGTTCTAAGTCACTAATTAAGTAATTTAGAACTCGCCTCTGAAACCTAGGTCAAACCAGAAGTCAACAAAGTCAAATCAGGAATTTTGGAAAATTCCAAACCCCTAGAAAAATTGACTTTTTTATCTAGACCTCAAATTGAAAATCTGACTTCACCATTGTATTCAGAACACCCAAATTAGCTATGTGTGAAGTTTTGGAGGCATTTGGAAGTCGTTGGATTTTCATCGAATATTTTAATAATAATTAAATACCTCAAATAATCAAATAAATAAATACTCATCAAATCAAAAATCCGAGTGCGCCGTTGCGTTCCTCATCCCTCAATTAGCTAGGGGTGATTTATTGGAAATTTTTGGAATGCATTTAGTTAGTTAATTTTAATTAATAAAATATGTTTAAAAAATTAATTAAATAATAATATATTAATTTATCTTAACGGTCTCCGTCGATTGGAAGCTGACGCCGTCTCCCGTGCGGTTAGCATCAGACAGAAGTTTTGGACCGTTCGATCTTTGATCGAACGGTCGAGCCTTTTCGTCCTCGACGCGTGTCGAGTGAAGCTGCACGCGTCGCCCTGCGCCAGCATCGAGAGCTTCGCGAACGCCAGATGGCTGCTGCCGCTTCATCCCACCGCTTAGGCGCCGCATTAGGAATAACATAAGACCTCTGGGGCTTCGACTTCACCCGGTTTGAACTCAGAAGACCAGATCTTGGCGATCAAAGCTCGAGCCTTCCTTGCCGTCCATCTAAGGTACCTCATGAATCATCCTATTGCTTATATAATTATCCATCTTAATATTCGAATTTCTATTTCAAGCCTTCAATTAACTGTTAGCTTTACCCGATCGAATGATAGATGGTTTGATTCTTCCAATTTCGCAAGTCATCTACAGCGCATACCGTTATACTCTTAACCCGCGACTAGAGCAACTAGGGTTTAATTATGCGCTCTATCCTGACCACCTCAACTTCAGATCTTTGCACCGTTGAGTAGCTAAGGTCATCCTCTATCCAATGGTATGCGGATTGACGTCTGGCATCACCGAAAAGCCTCCGAAAAATCGAGCCCTAGCCGTAAGGACTCGGGACCAGGCACCGAAGGGGATGAAGATTTGGGTCGGGCCGGGTCGACCCGAGCCCGACCCGTTAGCAAACAAGGCTGTCCGCGTGTCTGCCTCTGATAGGCTTTTGCTCTGTGGTGGGACCCTCTCGCGTCGCTTCGTCTGCGCAGCGGAAGCAGGTGGGCCCCGCCTTCGCTCCAGCGGCGTATCACGGCACGCCACGTGGCCAGCGCTGCTGCCATCTAAACCGTGGGGCCCGCGATCTTCTGCCCAGCCAGTAACGGCTCGCCACGTGTCCTGCAATTAAAATTTTATAAACATTATATAATTAAAACGTTTATTTAAATAAACGAATTAAAATTATATATATATATATATATATATATATTAATAATATACAGATTATTTAACTAAATTTAAACAGTATTAAATTAATTAAAGAAATTATGAAACTTAAAACATTAATATCTTGCAAATTATGCATCCAAAATATACAAATAAATATATCAAATTAATCAGAAAAATATAAGAAATTTAATGATACCATTTATTTTTCTGTAGGATCAATATTTTGCAAAGTGATTATTTAGGATTTAATTTAAGTTAAATTAAATGTCCAAAACTTAATTAGTCCATAGCTTTGCACCCATTGATCCAAACCTATTGAATATGGGTCCTATAATACTCACAAAACCCTAAGGAATATTTTAGTATGGTCAATTTTTGCTGTTTGGGTTAGTTTGGGCCTAATCATATTTTAAACCTAACCCTAATCACCTTAATAAACCCTAGAACTTAAATTGACCATAACTTGGTCAATTGAGCTCCAAATTAAATGATCCAAATATCAATTTAGATCAGGAAAACCTAATTAACAGTAATCTATAAAAATATTTTAGATCCAACGGTTAGATTTTCTAATCACCCTTAATTATTCTAGATCTTGATTAGTGAATATTAGCCAATCTAGTAATCCAATTTGAATGATTTATGTTTCAGAGGACTTCTAGAACCATTTAAAACCTATTTGTAAGGTTGGATTAGTGTTTGAAGTAATTAATTTTGCTAATCACTCACTAATCACCCTAAACCCTAATTAGGTCTTAACTTAGTCAAATTAGGTCCAAATTGAGCCTACCACATGTCAATATGATCAGTGGGCTATTTGTAATTCATAGCCACTAATTTTGCTTAATTTGGATACTAATTGGTAAAGTTAGAATTTTTGACCTATAATTAAGGATCCCTTAATTAACCTTAAACCATAGATCTTGTATTGGCCATAAATTGGCCAATACTTATTAGAATTTAGCAAATTTAGATTCTATGGAAACCTTAGGCAATAAAGAACAATAATCTGAAATAAAATTTAACTTACACTTAGCCAAATTACTAAATTGCCCTTATGAATCAAATTCACTAATTTGATCTCATATGGCTTAATAATTACCCAAAATTAATTTAGTTGCTGTCTAATCTTATATTAGACAATAAGAAGCACTTTCCAAAAGAAAAATTTCAGAATTTAAGCCCTAGATCAAAAGTTGATCTTTTGAACCCTTAAGTAGGGGCAAAATGGTCATTTTGCCCAAATTTAGGGTTTAGCCTTTAAAAGCCCTAAATTCAGTTTCTAATCACTAAAATCAGTAAATAGAATGACTTAGAACTAAAATTAATCAAATTCAAGTCTAAATTAGGTTTTGATTAAAATGATCAAAATATGCTCCTTAAGAAAATTCCTAAGTAAATCGTGAGTATTCTTCTTTCCTTAATTACTCTTAGATCATACCTTAGGTCTTATAACATTAGTTAGGATGTGTGTCTTGAGAGATACTCTTAGTAATTAAGAGCCTTAATTCTTAAGATTATGAATAGATCTTATATTAGAATCCATCTATTGAGTAAATTGGGTTACTCAATAGGTGAAACCTTGAGTTTTCTAATTTATAAATTTTCTTAGTTTATTAAATGATTATTTGATCTTTAAACCTTAGAACTAAGAATAGAGATATATCCTAATGAATTTGATTTATCATTAGGATTTACCCTAACTTAATCTGTGAAGTGGAATTTTAAACCTTAAACCCTTAGTTTTACCTTTAGATTAAGTGATTAGACCCCATCATCTAGAGTCTAATTCTTAATCTTTTCATCTTGATTTGGCTAATCAAGATGAGGTTGGGATGAAATAAATTAAAAAACTAGGTCGATGATTTATTCACTTAAACCAAATAGTCGTCTTTTGATTAAGTTATAATTAGGACGTGGCCAGTTCTAATTATCTTCAACTAGTAGGATTCGTGAGTCTAAGTTACAGAATGTGTAAGAGTTGATGATTCTGAAACTTATGTAACTTAGAGTAGATAGAACAAATAAAGTAGATAACAACAGATATCACCTGTGTTTTAGATAGAGTCTTTTGCTCATTTTGATTTTGATGCTTCGCATTCCTTGATTTTGAGCCTTATACTTGAACATATATTATGTACTTAAGATATTTGGTAAATATCTTACGTTAAATTGGAACATTCATAAGCAGCATTAAGTTTTTGTTTCACAAGTGGTTTGTAAGGTGTAGCTTGATTAGTATACCTCTTCGATCAACCCGTTCGGGTCGGCAACCTTTCGAGGGTTTAATGTCCGACAGTCTATGGCCATGCCTAGTCCGAGTGATAGGATGGACAGACTCTTGCCATACTGACTATAGAGTCAAGATTTTGATATGGTTATACTAATTCAAGTACACTTACATTTAGTTCTGTCTTAGCTCATCAGGCTAAGAGTTTTCAGTGATGTTCAGTTTAGAGTTTCTTAGCTCATCAGGCTAAGATTTGCTGAGTTCGTGTTCAGTTCAGGTGACTTATATAGTCACTGTAGTTTCAATTTACAGTTACTATTTTACTTATATATATTCTGCATTATAGCACTGTTTTACTTACAGTTTTCCCGCACATGTTATATATAGGATGCTAGTTTTACTGACTGTTTTCATATGCTCACATAGGATGTTAGTGTTTTTAGTTTTTCACTGTTTAAATTTTGTATGTCACTTAGCATGTTCTGTTTGATCATAAGCATGTTTAGGTTGTACTTTTCTTACAGTTTTGTTTAGTATTTTGCTTACCTGTCTTTGTTGTAGTTGCTTGGAGGAGGTATGTATTACTTCCTATTTGTTTAGTTATAAACTATAGTTTATAACTTATTGTTGTTCTTTTGTACGCTTTTCTGCACCTATTTTGCTCAGTTCTATTTTTATGGTGATATCTATTTAACTTAATAAAATTATTTGCCCTAAAATATGCTTAGACATATTGTCTAACCAGTTTTTCTTTTGTTGGCTGGGGCCTTACCATTATGAAACTGATAATGGTAGGTTCTGAGTTTGTTGGAGCAGTAGATCCAGTGGAGAGCTTAGCATTGGAGGAGGAGCCCGTTCCTGAAGATCTGTAGCTTTAATTTTCTTTTATTCAAGTGAGATTGAGAGTTCCTTTCAGTTCTTTTAAACTTATTAAATGTTGTAATAATACAGGTTTATATTTCTCTTTCAGTACTTTACTTATTCTGTATTATTTTATTTATACTGTATTGGATGGATGTTATGTTTTATGCTTCTGCACTCTGAGTTCATGTATGATCATTTAGTGATAGTATTTTTGTATGAATGGCAAAGTCCTTATTTAAATTGGATTAGAATGTGTGTCTAATCCGATCTTAAGTGGGGACCTTGTCATTTGGTGACCCCTCCACCGTAATCATATTAACTTAAGAGTTAACAGGACCACGGCGGAGCTGGACCACCACACTTAGTCTTGGGAGATTTACTCTAATGGGACTGTATTCGGCTAATCCCGGAGGATAGCACCTGGTCATAAGTCCACATTGGAGTGAATCCACAAATCCTGAATATTACCGAATTAATCCAGTAATATGGGTTTACCCTACTATACCCAACTAATAATCTGAGTTCAGCAGATTCTATTTAATCAACAAAGATTTATCAAATCTATTAATCCTTACTCTAAGTAGGTGTATCCTACATAAGGCCAAGGATGTGATCAAAGAATCACTCGACATAGGTTGCTACCATAAAGAATGAGCCACAATCTAAGTTAGGTGATTTCTACCACAAGGTATCAAGTTCAACTTCTAAAATTATGAAAGATCAACTAGGTTTCTACCTCAATAAGTTACAAAAGTCCTTCCTACCTCAATGTTTCATTAGTTAAGGTCTTTAACCATTTCAATGACAAATCCTATAGCAAGACCCTTAAGGTCTCACTTTTCTACTTCTTAAGGTTTACTTGTTATACTTAGCTTAAGGTGATCAGATCAGATGATTAAAATTCATTTGATCCTTTCCTATTCTACAATCATAGGATAAAATCAAAGATCTTATTAGAGTTAGATCATTTCATAAATCATTGTAATTTTATTATCATCTTATGCTAGTAGTCTTATATAAGAGAAAATAAAAAATCTAAAATTTAGATTTAGATGATTCAATCACACATATTCAATATTATCCTTAGCACTTCTAATTTGATGATTTAAGATCAATATCAAATCATATACATTATTGGAATAATGTCAATTGAATTATCTTACAGACAAGTTAATTAATTAAGTGATTAAGGTTTAGATCCTAATCAAGACAAGTTAGGGTTTAACCCCTAACCTTCATATCATTAAGACCAAAAGTTAATTTAAAGATCAATGACAAATCAATATATTATTAGTGTATTATTGATGTCAAACTTAGATTTGGATTATCTACTTAATCAAGTTATCAAGATTCTTATGTTCAAGTAAGCACATTTAAGTGTTCAAATAAATGTTAAAGTTTTCTAATATACATCCTAAAATCATGAAAACATAAGAACATAAAGATGACATAGAATAAAAAGGTATTTAATGCTAATCAAATTCTAAATCAAGCCAAAGAGATTAGCACTTAATCACAAATCTAAAAGATCTAAGTTTCATGCCATTTAGTTGATAAGTTATGCCTATTGGATACAAGCACTTAAAATTTTATTACTTAGCATTTGGCATAATACATCTAGAGTTACAAAATAGGTTTTAAGCACTTTTTAAAGATGACAAATGTTAAACCTAATTTCCCTATATAATTTTATGCAATGTTCAATTTTAGGATCCTTAAAACACCAAAATAGTGAAGTTTTGGTCATTTCAGTCAAAACTGGGCACTTATTAGAAAATTCTGGGAATTTTGCAAGATTGGGCACCGCAGCGCGCTGGAGCAAGCTGTAGCGCTTTCCGCGCGGTAGCGCTTTTAGTGCAACAGCGCTGCGGCCCGCTGCGGCGCGCTATGGTGCGCTGCAACAGTTCACTTTGCAAGATCACTGTTCAATTAAATTATTTTCACATTTTCTAAAGTTTCAAAAATATTTCCGCTACAGCCCGCTGTAGCGGTCTATTTTGCGAGTTTACTATTTAATTACTTTTTCATATGTTTATATAATTTTCACCAAAATGCCGCTGCAGCCCGCTGCAGCGGCCTAGCTCTGCAACTTCAGGCACTGCATTGCGCTGCAGCGCCAAACGGCATTTTTCGCCTGGACAAAAACTCTAAGGCCTATTTTCGAGCTCAATTACTCTCAATCCAGAGAGTCCCATGAGCGGTGCCATATATCAATGGAAAGGTATCTTTGATACCTTTCCATCGATACCAAAATTGGCACAAACGGAGCATCCTTACCATACGAAAAATGTAGATGAATGACAGGATGTGCAAAATAGATGAAAATAGAGCAGATTTTTGTGAAGCTTTTAAGGGTCAAAATAGCTTACATACATGCTTATGGGCTTCCAAAGCTACATTCCAACATTATAACAGCATGAGAAAGATAATGAGAGGAGCAAAGAGATACCTTAGCCTTACAAGTGGGAGAGGAGCTTCTTCTTCAAGGTGCAGCAATGGAGGGGAAGGAGTGGAGAAAATTTTAGCAAGCAATAGAGGGGGGCTGTGCTCTCCATTTAAAGGAGGAGAGATGGAGGGAGGCTCCATCATGAGCTAAGTAGGCTAGGATGAGGGGGAGTAGGGGCCATCATGAATGAGCATTAATCAAGGGATGGCCAATCAAATGAAGGGGAAGGTAGCCAGCCAACTAGGAGAGAAAGAGAGAAAAATTGCATATTAAGGATCAAATAATTGTTTAATTATTTTCCTTAATTATTTAAAAATTCAGATTTTTGAAACGCACTCCGAAAAATCTCAAAAATTCACCCCTAGCTAATTTGGGGGTGAGGAATTCAACAGCAAAGTCGGATTTCAATTCCGATGATTATTTAATTATTCTATTTTTCTGTGCATTTAATTATATTAAAATATTCGCAAAAATCCGACGACTTCAAAATGCGTTCAAAATATCACCCCTAGCTAATTTGGGGGTAACGATAGCAATGGCGAAGTCGGATTTCAATTTTAAGGTCAAAATAAATACCTTAATTTTCTAATTAATTAAATATTAAAATATTCCAAAATAATCGATTGGTCTTCGATTTGCTTCAAACCTTCGAGGTTTGGTTCTAATGACTAGATGAACTTAATAAAATGATAATTATGATATAGTTAGGCTAAATTCAAGCTGGGTAATAACCTTGAGTTGTTACACGGCCTCCTGCCGAAAGAGGGAGAGGGCGACCTCTCAGCCTCCTGCCAAGAGTGGGAGAGAGCGGCGAGCAAATGTCAGGTGAAAGGGATACAATCGAAGGAAAAAAAAAAGAAAATAGGAAATAACGTCTTAGGAATAAAGAAAGGATTATGTTAGAAGACATAAGGAAATCTATGCTCCAATTAAGCCATTGGATCTAGAATGAACGGTTGAAATTTCTGAGCTAAGATCCGAAAGCAATTAAACTTTAAAAATTACAAACTTAGTATTGAAATGACCATCTCGACGAGATGTACGCAAGCGTCCAAAAATTATTGAATTTGAACAAGTATATTATTTTATATTAATTTTTAAGTAAAAAATTTTGAAAATTAATTACGATAAATTGGGAGCTTAAAATTTGACATAACTTAAAACATAGCATCCTCATATGATGCTTAAATTAAATATACAAAAATTTCTAAATTTCAATTTATATTGTTCATATTATTAGTCTTTGAAGTTTAAACTTTACGAATTTATTTAGGATAATCTGGGATTTCAAACGTTTGCAGTAGGATCCCTTCAATAGGCATTATAAGATGACATTTTTATTTAATTTTTATTTGACTTAAATTAGAATCCTGATTTCGACAAAATTTTCTGAGCAATCGAAATACAACAAAATATTCGGGAAATTCAACGACTTCCAAGAATTCTCGGAATAACATTCCTAGCTAATTTGGAGCTATTGATTCCAATGGTGGACTCCATTTTCAATTTTGAGGTCTAAATAATTTAAGCATTCTCAGAATTATCAGAAAACTAGGAAATGCTAGAAATCGATAAACGATCTCCAATTCGCACGAAAATTAAAATAGAAGCTCCTAATACTATTATAAAACTAATAGAAAAATATTATAGTCAATTAAGTCACTAATTGACATGTAACAATATTAGGGTTATTACAATAGATTAGCAGGGTAACAACCTAGAGTTGTTACACCTAATGATTGAGGGCTTGCAAGCGGGGCGCCACAGTTAGCATCAGAGAATTCCATAATGTGTCAGATTGGAATTTGCATTCCACTCTACCTAATAGATGATTCTTCTGTGAATCAGTCACTAACTGGATACATGAGTTACATCCAAGCACCATGATTATGAGCTCAAAATAATAAAAGTATGGAAATATAAATGCATGTACAAGTAAAATATCAGTAAACTAATGCAACATAAAAATTGCTAGACACACGAGGATGATGCTTAGGTGGCATCACTAATGATTTGAAGATAGGTGGGAGTACATCATCCAACTTCATTAGCGGCACGAAAAGTACATAGAAGGAGTGTCAGACCCCGAAGTCCGAATGCTGAATCAACTATGTAGCGCCCTGCCCCATCGCCGTGCGCAAAAGAAATAGTCATAATTAAGTTCAGCGACGGAACGGTACGCCACTCGAGGAGGAATAACCCATCTCCCTGAATGGCTGAAAACTAAGCCGTCTGAAGAGCTGCTGACTCAACCTCCAGGAGGGTTGAGAGCTAATACTTAAGATAAGAATAGTATCCTTATCCTAAGTATTAGGCAAATACTTATATTGGATTTATAATACAATAGGAATCTAATATATGTATAAAATATCAGTTTTTCCAGTATACTGATCACATCACAATACTAAGTATAAGTTGTATATAACAGAGTGCGGAAGTTTAAAGTAAACATCTAGAAAAATTCATCACAGAAGCTGTATGAAAACATTCATCTCAGAAAAGAAAAGAAAATACATCCAAAATTATTACAAACATTTACTGAATAACAAACATAAAGCTAAGTACCGAACTGAAAATAAACTAAGCAGAAAAGTAGTAGAACTGAAGGAGAGTCCACTAGTGCTCCACTAGCTCCTCCTGAATCTCTTGGCTTTCCTCCTAACCTGGCTCAATATACTGCTCAGAATCTAGCAAATTACTAGATCCCAAAAGTAGCCCGTGATAGATAATAAGTTTAACACATCGAAACTAGTCTAAACAGTTCTAGTTATTCATTTAACATTTACATAACATAATTAAATTTGTAGAAATACTTTAAAGGTAACTGAAAGTATAAAACTGTATAAAACTGTATAAAGTAAAGTAATGCAGAACTATAAATTGAATACTAGAAATAAACTGTAGTGGTACTGAATCTGAAACTGAGTAATCATATGTGAAGTTATGTTGTATGTCACTGAAACTGTGCATCTGAATATGCCACGATATTGTATGCTACTGATATGCAACCAAAATATCACTGAACTGCTATGAGTAGTACGGTCCAATGTATACATACATCCAGTTAGGAATACCGTATACTGTAATACCGATGCATCCTGAAATGCCCCAGTCAATATATGCAATATTCTGTAACTCATAAATTATCACTGATACTCATACACCATCCTGATACTCACACATCATGCTTATGCTCATGCTCATGCTTCTAACTACATGAGATAAATTCAAAAAACTAGAAAATACTTTGAAATCTGATAATGAATTTGATGTCTCCATTATGTAGAATCCTACTAAAAAGATTCTGACTTGTAAATTCTAGCCCGATAATTAGTTAAAGTTGAGAGTTTATTTAAAATCATTAGCTGGGATGAATGTATATACATATTTAGTATATTTGCAAGAAAGGTGGATTTAACCCTTAGCTTGTTTAAACTGCACTTATCAAAGCGCATTACGATAGGAGGCAGAACTCGGTCACAGTTACATCTCAAGCTAAGCCATTAAATGACCCAAATAGAAGCATACTTAGTGGTCTACACCAAGTGAATTAAGATACTTAGTTTGCTTAAACTGCACTTATCGAATCACATTACGATAGGAGGCAGAACCCGGTCGTAGTTTATATCTCAAACTAAGGATCTTGTTCACTAATTGTAACACTCTTAGTCATAGAAGATTTACTTTAACGAGACTATATTCGTCTAATCCCTCAGGATAACACCTGGTCATAAGTCTGCATTGAAGTGAATCAACCAATCCTGAATATTACTGAAATAATCCAGTACTATGGGTGTACCCTACTATACCCAACCAATAATTTGGGTTCAGCGATTCTATTTAACGATAAGGATTTATCAAAGCTATTGATCTTCACTCTAAATATGTGAGTCCTACACAAAGCTCCAAGGGTATGATCAAGAGATCACTCAATGTAGGTTGCTACCATAAGGAATAAGTTCCATTCTAACTACTTTAGGTGATTCCTACCACAATGTATCAAGTTCAACTTCAAAAGTCATGAAAGATCATCTAAGTTTCTATCTCAATAAATTACAAAAGTTCTTCCTACCTCAAGGTATCAATATTTAAGGTCCTTAAACATTTCAAGAATGATCATAAAGTAAGACCCTTAAGATCTCACTTTTCTACTTCTTAAGATTTACTTGTTAGACTTAGGTTAAAGTGAACAGATCAGATGATTAAAATTCATCTGATACTTTCCTATTCTATAATCATGGGATGAAATCAAAGATCTTATTAGGATTAGATCATTTCATAAATCATTACAATTTTATTATCCATTTTATGCTAATAGTCTTATATTAGAGAAAATCAATGATCTAAAGTTTAGATTCAGATGATTCAATCACACATATTTAATATTAACCTTAGCACTTCTAATTCAATGAATTAAGATCAATATCAAATCATACGTATTATTGGAATAATGTCAATTAAATTATCTTTCAATCAAGTTAATTGATTAAGTGATTAAGGTTTAGATCTTAATCAAGATAAGTTAAGGTTTAACCCCTAACCCTTCTACCATTAAAACCAAAGGTTACTTTTAAAGGTCAATGACAAATCAATATGTTATTAGTGTATTATTGATGCCAAACTTTAGTTTTAGATTAAGTATCATCTACTTAATTAAGTTATCAAGGTTCTTATATTTAATTATAGTTTAATGTCAATTAAGCACATTTAAGTGCTTAAAGTTTTCTAACATTCATCCTAATATCATGAAAGCATATAAATATAAAGATGCCATAGGACAAAAAGGTAATCAAATTCTAAATTAAACCAAAGGGATTAACACTTAATCAAAAATCTAAAAAGACTTAGATTTCATGTCATTTGATTATTAAGATATACCTATTCAATGCAAACACTTAAGATTCTATTACTTAGCATTTGGCACAAAATATATTTAAGGTACATAGTAGGTTTTGAGCACTTAAAAATGACAAGGTTTAAACTTAATTTCCATATTGAATTTTATGCAATGCTCAATTTTAACTAAAATGCAAAAACAGTCAAGTTTTGGCCATTTCAGCCAAAACTGGGCAGTTTTTGCAATTTTGGGCGCAACAGCAGGCTGTGGCGCACTATAGCGCGTTGCAGCGCTTCTGGCGCTGTAGCGCTTCTACCGCTGCAGTGCACTGTGGCGCTTTTAGCGCTGGAGCGCGCTATGGAGCGCTGCAGCGGACCAACTTGCCAAATAACTGTTTAAATAATTTATTTTTGACATTTCCTTAAGCTTTCCCAAAATTCCGCTACAGCGCGCTATGGCGCCCTGCAGCGATCCAACTTGCAATTTACTGTTAAATAATTAATTTTATATGGTTTCTGCCAAAATACTGTTGCTACCCGCTGCAGCGTGCTATGGCGCATTGTAGCGACCCATTTCACAACTTTGGGCGCTGCAGCACACTGCAGCGCCAGACGGCATTTTCGCCTGGATGAAACCTGTAAGGCCTATTTTCGAGCTCCAATATTCTCAATCCAGAGCATTTCATGAGTTGTGCTATATATCGATGGAAATGTCTTTCCGATACCTTTCCATCAACACCAAAATCAGCACAAACGAAGTATCTTAGCTATACAAAAAATGTGGATAAAGGACAGAGTATACAAAATGGACGAAAACAGAGCATATATTTTTCAAAGAAATGAGGTGCCTCAATGAGACTCAATGGCTTCCTTATTCCATTATGACTTTCTAGAGCTACAAACATGCATAGTAGCAATATGAAGAAGATAAAGGAAATGAGCAAACGGGTACCTTAGACCTTGCAAGAGAAAGAAGAGGATCTTTGCTTTCTTCAAGACCTTGGAGGTGGAGAGCTGCACTTCTTCTTCTTCAGCAAGCACCCAAAGAAGGAGGAAGGAGGGAGGAGGAGCTCAGCTTTTTGCAAAGGGAAAGAAGAAGGATTTGAGCTCCTTCTTAAAGGAGAGAAGGGAAGAGGTGAGGACATGACCTAAGGGGAGGGGTGGCATAGCTTAAGGAGATGGAGCTCTGCTCCATTGCATAGGAGGCGTTGAATAATAAGTATGGCCAGCTGAATAGAAAAATTAAGAAAGAGGGAAATTGCAAATTAAGGACTAAATAATCACATATTTATTTTCTTTAATTATTTAAAAATTCCGATTTTAAAAACGTGCTCCGAAAATTCCCAAAAATTTATCCCTAGCTAATTTGGGGGTGAGGAATTCAACGGCGAAGTAGGAATTCGATTTCGATGATTATTTAATTATTCTATTTTCCGGTGCATTTAAATATATGAAAATATTCGTGAAAAATCCGACGACTTCCAAACGCGTCCAAAACATCACCCCTAGCTAATTTTGGGGTGACGATCGCAACAACGAAGTCAGATTTTGATTTTGAGGGCAAATTATATACCTCAATTTCCTAATTAATTAAATATTAAAATAATCCAAAATATTGAATTGAGCTTCGAATTGCTCCAAACCTTCAGAGTTTGGTTCTAATGACTAGATGAACCTAATATAATGATTATTACAATACAATTAGGCTAAAATTAAACTGTGTAACTACCTTGGGTTGTTACAAACTAACCTAACAAAGTGTATTCAGGGGATACGATCACCCCGTTGCAGCCAAGGCATGGCTGAAGTGGGTAGATTTTGTGTTTGGAATTATTAACTACCCAAACAACGTTAGGATCCCCATTGTATCCTGCCTCCTACACGACAGAGCCAAGGATTAGTGGAGCATCACCCTACGGGCACTCACCTGTCGGCGTGAAGGATTGCAAAGGGAGATCACCTATGCGGACTTTCGCCGTGCCTTCACCACTAGATATATTGGATGAATCTTCTAGCTTTTATTCATGTGGTACCTATTCTACTTTATGCATCTTTGCATCTTAATTTTGAATTAAACTATTAAGCTTGATCTGGATACCTAGGGTTACTACTACACGATCATGTCAGTGAGCAATTTCTATACTCGCTTTGATAATAAGTGGAAATTTGATGTGCTTAGGCAAAAATGATACAGATGGAAAGTCCCGGGAGTCTCCTCAGCGGAAACGAGCATACTTGAAAGGATGCTAGAAGATGGTGTATACAGGGGACTGGATTTCCCCATCCTGGCCATGGAATGGTTACGGAGTGTAACCAAAGCATTCAATGAGCTAAGTTACCCAGAGCGTATCCGGCTCAGCATTGTTGAGCTCCTACTCCAGGACTATGCCAAGAAGTGGTTGGCCCAAAAGCAATGGACGTTCAGGCACTGAGTGAATCGCTTGCACCGAAGGATAACCTATGCAAATTTTTCCCAGGCTTTCACTGAAGAATATATAGGATAGATGCTATATTTTCTCAGTTGTTGTCTTTTATTACCTTATGTTCTATTTACTATTTCCAATGATGTATTTTTCATCTTCCATTTATGATTAATAAAAAGAGATAGCATGTTATGATCTCTTATTCTGAAATGTGCGTTGTTCTTAATTCAGATTCTAGCAATCAAAATCATGAATTCAGAACAGAGCTCTTCTCCTGCTCCCTCCAGCACCTCATCCAGCGAGGTGAGCGCCCTACTAGAAGTAGTAAAAATGATGGTGGAATACCACCAAAAGCAGGCAGAGTTCCATCAAGAGTAAGCAAAGTAGGCCGTAGAGGCACAGGCCAAGCAGGCCAGAAGAGCAGCTAGGGTTCAAGCCCGGCAGGCAGAACGAATGGAGCGACTGCTCACCACACAGATGAACCATAATCATGCAATTCCTGAGACCATGATATCAACCACCATTCATTTCAGCACCACACCTAGTCCGCTGATGGACTGCTCCATAGTTTTCTTAGCCTCAAATCTCCAACCTTTGATGGGAGTCTCTCTGCTATCGATACAGCCAACTGGATAAAGATAGTGGAAAAGAACCCTAACCAGTATCAAATACCCAGATGCTGAGGTAATTCGTCTAACAACTCATTTACTCCAAGGAGAGGCGGAATACTGGTGGGACAACGTCTATCACACATTATTCGCATATTGGGAACTTGAAGAAATATCTTGGGACGAATTTATAGCATCATTTCAAACTCAATACATCCCTACCTCTGCCAGGCACACCATGGCAGATCAGTTCCTTAAACTGCAACAGGGAAGCTGATCAGTTTCAACTTATGAATCCGAGTTCAGGTGGCTGGCAAGATTTGCCTCCAACCTCGTTCCCACAGAATCCGACAGATGCCATCATTTTTGGAGTGGACTTCAGCCCTCCATCCGGAGGCTAGTCGTATCTCACTGCTCAACCAACTTTGCAGAACTACTAGAATCTGCCAAAATGATTGAACAAGATGAGGCATCGTAGCCCAAGCACAGTTATAGTGCAACAACCGTTCAGCACGAGAACCCTAGGAGAGCTAGGGTATATCTGCTTGAGGCAGGAACTTCATCAACTAATCTTTTTGATGGCTGCAATCACCCCCATCCTTATGGGCAATGTTACCACAAGACCGAGAACTGCTTCAATTGCGGGAGGCTAGGCCACTCCTACTATCGGTGCAACTATGCTGACATTATTGATGGCGATCAGATTGATCGCTCTAAATGCCAACAAGCTTTCGATTTGTTCTGCTTAGTGGCATGAGAAAGCTATGGTTCTGCGCCCAATTGCTCTGAGGCCGCCTACCCGGCAGCCTTACAAAAGCAGCAGACTGGTCTGGCATGAGTCTATGCTCTCACTCCTATGGAGGCTGCGGAAGATAATAATGTGGTATCAGATATACGCTTCTGAACCAATCTACCATTTTATTAGTACTTGCTTAAAAGTAACTTGTAGATTACTACATCCATAATTAAGTACAATTTATATAAATAATAAGCCCTGCAATATTCTATTCAACACTGGAGCAAGTCACTCCTTCATCTCTGAGAGCTAGACAAAATCTTTCAATTTGTCCTCACACCACTTAGAAAAACCCCTAAACATAGGACTACCATTCGGAGCTCAATTGCAAGCCAGTCAATTCTGCAAGATACAAGTCCCCATCAGAGAGACAAAGTTTGAAGCCAAGCTTGTAGTATTGCCAATAGCCAACTTCGACGTTATTTTGGGCATGAATTAGCTAAGTCAGCATGATGCCATCATCAACTGCCAAAAGAAGAAAATCACCCTGGGCAATGGTAAACAAACTAAGTTGTTTATTGGGAACTTTAGTACAAGAGCTTCCTTAGTCAACACTATCAAAGCCAATAAACTAGTGAGCAAGGGTTGCAGCACCTTCCTAGTAGCAATACTAGGAGAAAAGAAGGAAGACGTTCCTATATCCAAGAACCCCGTCATTCGTGAATTCGCCGATGTTTTTCCCGATGACCTACTCGGTCCTCCACCTATGTAGGAAGTAGAATTTGTAATCGACATTGCCCCAGAAACCAAACCAATCTCTAAGGCACCCTGTATAATGGTGCTCAAAGAATTGCAGGAGTTGAATAAACAGTTACAGGAACTGCTAGAGAAAGGTCTCATTCGACCAAGCTCGTCTCCTTAGGGAGCGCCAGTTCTATCCGTCAAGAAGAATGATGGGTCAATGCGGATGTGTATTGATTACCGATGGCTGAATAAGGTAACCATAAAGAACAAGTATCCTTTGCCCCGCATTGATGACCTATTCGATCAGTTGGCAGGAGCAAAAGTGTTTTCAAAGATCGACCAGCGATCTGAGTACCACCAACTGCAAGTGAAAGATTCACCTCAGGACCGTGTTAGAAGAACTAAGAAGTCACCAGCTGTACGCCAAATATTCAAAGTGCGAATTTTGGCTTGAATTTGTCACCTTCTTAGGCCACATTGTAAATGCTCAAGGGATTCAAGTAGATCAAAATAAGGTCAGCGCAATCCAAGAATGGGTACAACCCAAGTTAGTGACAGAAATCAGAAGCTTCTTGGGTTTGGCCGGATATTACAGGAGGTTTGTGAAAGGCTTTTCTCAAATAGCCTCTCCACTCACCAAACTTACCCAGAAGTCTGTACCCTTTGAATGGTCGCCAGCTTGTTAAGCAGCGTTCCATGCACTAAAAGATGCGCTTACCTCTGCCCCCGTCCTAGTTTTTCCTAAGGAATGAGTAAACTACCAAGTCTATACTGACGCCTCTGGTATAGGCTTAGGTGATGTACTAATATAAGAAGGGAAGGTCATAGTGTATGCTTCCCGCCAGCTGAAAACCCACGAAAGAAATTATGCAGTTCATGTGGCACCCCACCCCTTAATCCACAAGATTAAGCTAAGGGGTGGTGTGTCACTCTGATTAACCATTCACTTATTATTATATTAGGATAAAATTCACAATCCACCTAATAAGAGAAGGAGTAAGCACATAATCAAATAATCAGTCACTATATAAGAAGTTCATACAAAATGCAGAAGTGATTTAAATAGAAAACATCCAAACATCACAATAGAAATAATATGGAATATAACTCAGAATAAACAGCATAGTCATGAATATCTGTATTATTACATCACATTAAAGTTTAAATAATTAAAAGCATAATTCTCTCATCCTCATTTTTAAGAAACTAAACAGCATCTTCCTCTAAAGGCTCCTCCTCTAGATAAGGCTCCACCTTTGGCACCTGATCTTCTAACTGATATGGATCTGCTATTGTCGGTTTCACAATGTAGGGCCCCAACTAAAAAAAAAAATCTTATTAGACAAATTATCTAAGTGCCTTTTAAGTTGATAAATTTTATGTGTTTTGTAATATCACCATTTAACATATTCTAAATAATAATCAAACCAAGTAAGGGAGCAACTAGCATAATAAATAGAGGAAAAAGCTATAACCAATAGTTATAACTTAAGCAAAAAGGAGGCTAAAACATGCCTCAAATGTAAGCTAAACAAGGCCATGTACATAAGTATAAGTAACTGAACAAGTACTGAAAGAAAATACTACATCCTAAACTTGCTGATAATCATAAGAAGTATGCAAGTTAAATAAATAAACTCTATAATAATACATATAAATAGCAGCAATAAATCTAACATCCTAAAATGTATTTATATATATATAAGCAAAATAAGGAAATAGCTGACTGAATGAAAATACTGAAGTGTATACAAAACATCAATACTATATAAGAATGTTTGTGTACTAACTGCCATACAGAAAGAGGCTAATATAGCCTACTGAATATCAAAAAAGATCTTAGCATCAACAAGGAGGCTGTGGCGCCCACAATCATTAGGCTAAGTAGCGGTGGGTCACTTGTGCAAATCCATCACTCATCATTGGATTAGGTAGGTCCACAATTCACTAATAAGGGAAGGATGTGCACAGAACATTTGAGGGGATCAGTCACTACATCTAATATACATACAGAGTGCAGAAGCTAAATAAAATAAATAGTACATCCATTCATCATGCATCTCATAAGAAATAGAAATAAAATAGCTCAGAAAATAATAAGGTGCATAAAGTAAATCACAATCACAGTAGCTGTATTATTACAATATTTAAATAGTTTAAAAGACTGAAAGGTAAATCACTCAACCTCACAAGCGGCTAAAAGAAACTAAGCTATATCTGGCTCTCCTGGTTGAAGCTCCTCCTCTAAGTAAGGCACCTCTGCTTCAGCACCTAGCTCCTCAAACCTATCTGAATCTGACATTATCAGTTTCATAATGCCAGGGCCCCAGCCAATAAAAGAAAATCTTATTAGACAATTGTCTAAGTATATTTTAGGCTAAATATTTTACATGAGTTATTAATGTCATCATTTTTATACTTAAGTACAACAAAAATACTAAGCAGTAGGAGCAGTAAGCGTACAAAGGACATGATAAGTTATAAATATAACATTTATAACTAAACAGCAAATGAGGCAAAAGCACACCTCAATAACTAAGCAAGAAATAGGCATATACATGTATAATACGGTAAGTAAAAGTACTGAAAGTAAAGTCTAATCCTAAATATGCTGATGATCATATGATATATGCTAATTAAATGATAAAAATCTGAACATGGTACATATAGTAAGCAGTCTAGAAACTAATAAAACTAAGGATTTATTTATTGAATAATCTACTTACCCAATAAATGAAATCTAACTTATGATCTAGCCCTAAACTTAAGAATAATCCTAATATGAGGTAAAAAGATCCTAAGGAAAAGACTTAAAAAATTTCTAGGAGATTTTATTGAGTTGACCTAATAAATGATTTTTTTTTTCTCACTGAAATGAATATAATATAGTTCCAATACTAATTTTAGTAGTGTAAAATATAATCTAGAGGTTAATGACGCTTAACCTAAATTTTGTGCAAAATGACTATTTTGCTCCTAACTAAGTGTCCAAAAAGTCAATTTTTGATTTAAGGCTCCAAATTGAGATTTCTTGCTGTCAAATAATTCCTTACTATCTAACATGAAGATAGATAGTATGTTAGATAGTAGGTACACTAAATTTGGGTAAGAAATGAGTCTTGTAGGTCCAATCTAAGGTTTTTGTCCTAAGAGGCAATTTTATAATTTATACTTAATAGAACCTAAATTTTCATGTAGTTTATTGTTGGTTACTGTTCAAGGATTCCATAGAGTCCAAGAACACTAAATTCTGAGGTCTAATGAGTTAGTTATTGTCATTTGAATTTATAAGAGTAAATTGGTAATTTTTTTAATTTTCTAGGGGTCAAAACCTAAATTTTATTTTTTGGTTATTGTGGGCACTGAAATTCTAAGGTATCCAGCAATTTGCACAATGCATTATAGGTACAAAGTAGGTTTTGAGTGCTTATTAAAAATGGCAATGTTTCAAACTTAAATCTCATATATAAATTAATGAAATGTTCAATTTTAACTAGAATATGTTCAAATTTAGTATAACTCAACCCACTAAGGTCTTAGGGGTCTTAAAATATCAAAACAGTTGAATTTTGGTCATTTCAGCCAAGACTGGGCAGTTTTACAAAATCTGGGCAGTTTCCGAAATTTTCTGGAATTTTTGCAAACTTGGGCGCGGTAGCGCGCTGTAGCGCTTTTCGCGCGGCAGCGCGGTAGCGCGCTGTAGCGCTTTTCGCGCGGCAGCGCGCTGTAGCGCATTTTCGCGCTGAGGAATGCTGCGGTCCACTGTAATCTGCTGTGACCCGCTGCAGCGCGCTATGGTCCGCTGCAGCGCGCTACCGCACGCTGTAGCGGTCCATTTTGCAATTTTTACTGTTCAATTAAATTTAAGGCCGTTTTCCTAAGTTTCAAGAAATACTGCTGCAGACCGCTGCAGCGCGCGACCGCGCGCTGTAGCGGTTCACTTCGCAATTTACTATTCAATTAGTTCTATTAACATTTTCCCCTAAGTTTTTACGCCCGCGACCAACCGCTGTGACCCGCTGCAGCGCGCTACAGCGCGCTGTAGCGGCAAACGGTGATTTCATCAGGTGCAAAATCTGGGTTGGCCATTTTCGAGTTTAATTACTCTCAATCCAGAGAGTTTCATGAGCGGTGTCATACATCAATGGAAAGGTATTTTTGATACCTTTCCATCGACACCAAAATCGGCACGAACGGACTATCCTAGCTATACTAAAAATACAGATAAATGACAGGGTGTACATAATACAAGAAAAAAGAGCATTTTTCTATGATGCTTTCAGGAGCCTTAATGGCTTCCATACTTAAACATGGATATCTAAAGATGTATTCCAGCATTGTAGCCATATGAAGAAGGCAAAAGAGATGGGTAAAGGGGTACCTTAGTCCTTTGCAAGAAGAGGAAGAAGGATCCTTTGTCTTTCTCCAAGCCTTAGAGGGTGAGCTGAACTCCTTCTTCTTCAATGTTAGATCATCAATGGAGAAAGGAAGGGATGAGGTAAGCTCTCAGATTTTGCAAATGGAGAAGATGAAGGGTTTGAGCTCCTTCTTAAATGAGGAGAGGAGGAGGGGAGTAGGGGACTAAGCCATCATTAGCTTAGGGGGAGATGCCATCATGAGGCAGCCAAGGGGGGTATGGGGCGCCGGCTGAGGTGATAGCCAGCAAAAATGGGAATTAAAAAATAGGGAAATTGCAAATAGAGGACTCAAAGATTGCTTAATTACGCATTTATTTTCCATAATTATTTAAATATTCTGATTTTTAAAACGTGCTCCGAAAATTCCCAAAAATTCGCCTCTAGCTAATTTGGGAGTGAGAATTTAACGGCGAAGTCAAAATTTGATTCTGACGCTTATTTAATTTTCCCATTTTTCTACGCATTTAATTTCATTAAAATATTCGCAAAAATTCGACGACTTCCAAACGCGTTCAAAACATCACCCCTAGCTAATTTGGGTGTGATGATCGCAACGGCGAAGTCGGATTTCGATTTCGAGGTCAAAATAAATACCTCAATTTTCTAATTAATTAAATATTAAAATAATCCAAAATATTGGATTCAACTCTGAATTGCTCCAAACCTTTATGGTTTGGATTTAATGACTCGATGATGATAATTACGATATGATTATGCTAAAATCAACTGGGTAACAATATTGGGTTGTTACAGAGGCTAAGGCGCAAAGCTATATTCTTCTAACGTCATCAAGGAGGCATAAGCAGAATATAGGGTTTTCTCCTAGCATCATCAAGGCATAGGTAGAAAACACATAACAAAGTTTTTCCTAGTGTCAACAAGGAGGCATATGCAAAAGACATAACTGAGAGGTAGCTCTAACATATGCAATTTTATCTTTAATCATTTATATTAATGTTTTCATAAGGAATTTAAGGAGTCTCCATAATTTCTTAAAATTTTATTTATGCATCAAAGTCTTATATGATATGTCCAAGGAAATATGGCACAAACAATCAAGGAATGCATAGCACAAAAATCAAATAATAAGCAAGGGACTCTACTAAGCATGGTAATAGCATTTGTTTTCTAGTTTAACCATTCTAACTATTCCAAGTTACACAAATTCAGGATCTCTAATTCCTACTATCGAGTGTAACTTAGAAGTTCGGCCTTAAAGTTAAAAAGGATTAAAACTGATCAGGTTCTAATCTAATTCAATCAAATATGACTATAAGTTCAATCAATGAATCATACGTCCTAGTTTTATGAATTTGGATGTTTTATCTAAGATCTTATCAAGATTTACTAAGCTATAGATTATAGATTAAATACCACACGATTGGGCTTTATCACATAATCCAAAAGGATAATATATAAGGTCTAGGTTTTATTCTAAAAGTGATCTACTGATTAAGGTAAATTCTATTAAGCAAATTAAACTTAATAAGATGAATCTTCTATCGCAAATATAGAGTTAAAAGACAAAATAATCAAAAGAAGTTGTAAAAGTTTAGAAACTAATAAAACTAAGGATTTATTCATTAAAAAACCCATTTTTTAATGAATGAGATCTAACATATGAGCTAGTCCTAATCTCAAGAATAATCCTAATGTGAAGTGCAAAGTCCTAGAAAAAGACTTAGAGAGATCTTTAGGGATTTTAATAGATTTTACTTAATAGTTGATTTACGCACTTAAATGATTTTAATATAGTTCTAACATTAGTTTTAGTGCTTTAAAGGATGATTTAGAGGTTAGGGACGCTTAACCTAAATTTTTGGACAAAATGATCATTTTGCACCTACTTAAGGGTCTAAAAGTCAACTTTTGATTTAAGGGTCCAAATTAAAGTTTATTACTATCAAATGATTTCTTACTGTCTAACTTGAAGATACACAGTAAGTACGCTCAATTTGGACAAGAAACGGGTCCTATGGGTCCAAACTAAGGTTTTTGACCTAAAGAGCAAACTTGTAATTTACACCAAATAGAATATAAATTTTTATGCAGTTTATTATTGGTTACTGTTCAAGGATTCCATAGAGTCCAAGAACACTGCATTCTGAGGTCAGATGACTAAATTATGGCTATTTCAATTTCTAAAGGCAATTCGATAATTTTAGTCGGTCAATGGGTGACAAAAACTAAACTTTTCCATTTGAAGTACAATTTTAGCAAACTCAGTTTCTATACCTTCCCTATAATATACTGAGTGTATTGATATGGAGTAAACTCAATTTGAACTTCAAATGGTCAAGTTATGGCCTAACTAAGGTTAGTAGTATTTTGGTCATTCTCTAATTTTTTAGGGTTCATATCCTAAATATTATTTTATTTTATTGATGTCATTGAAATTATAAGCTAGTTAGCACCTTGAATTTTTAAATTTGGAGTTAGATTGACTAAGTTATGGTCATTTGAAGTCTATAGGTATTTTAGTCATTTCCCTAAAGTCAACTGTGGGGTCAATGAGTTGACTTTTCATCCTGATGTCTAAATAAAAAACTAATACTCATATAGTGTTGGGGTTATTTTCCTGAGTATTTTAAGAGCTATATTGCCTATGTTTGGACAACTAGGTTAAAAGTTATGGAATTTCAAATATGTCCTAAAATATCACTACATTATGTGTACCCCAAAACTAATTTTTATATTACGCCATTTGATTCCTTTTATTTTTTTAAGTAAAATGAGACCTATATTGACTATGTTTAGATCATTGTATAAAAAGTTATTAAACTTTAAAGATTTTGAATTAAATAATTTAAATTAAAATATATATTACTATTTATTTATTTAATTTGAATTAATTTACTATTTATATTTATAATTAAAAATAAACTTGCTATTTATATTTAAATAAATTTGATATTATTAATTATTTAAGAATTTAATTTATTTACTGTCTAATTAATTAAATTACTTAATTAATATTAATTATTAATTAACAGATTCTAATTATATGTCTAATTAATTTAATTAATTTACTTAATTAATATTAATCTAATTAACATTAATAGATTCAGTGAATTACTTATATAAAATGCTTGGTGTGTTTTAAATCGTTTATTTACAATTCATAATTTGAAGTTATGTAAATTAGCATGAATTACATTGATAATAAGCATATTTAGGATAAGTCTCTTTTTATTATGTTATCTGTATTTCATATCATTTTTTTTACTACCCAATCTTGTTATAGCAAAGTTTGCAAGTGTGTGTTTGCTTCCATTATTGATTAAGCTATAGACTCATTGTTTATAGCTTCCCTTTTATTTCTTACGCTTTGTCGCACCTTATGGTCATTGCTTAGTTGTTAAATTAATGGTGATATCCAAATGAACACAATAATTTATCAACTTAAAAATATACTTAGATATTTTGTCTAATTAGATTTTTCTTTTGTTGGCTGGGGCCCTATCATTGTGAAACCGATAATGGTAAACTCTGAGCTATTTAAGGTTTTGAAGCCTTCTGAAGATCGGATTCAGGAGAATGGTCGAGCTGTAGAAGATCATTAGTTCTTTTCCCTTCTGCTTATGACAATGAGTGTTGTTCTTTTATTTCAGCTCTTTCCTTTAATAATGTTATAATAATACAGGTTAAATTGTATTCTCTTTTATTGCTTTTATTTTGGGATGTATGTTCTTATTGTTGTATTGTGATGGAATGGATGTTATGTTGTTACTTCCACACTCTGATTTCATTTATATATATCATTTAGTGAATATCTATTGTAAATGATAATTTTCTTAATTATAATGGGTTAGTATGTGTGTCTAATCTATTCATAAGTGAGGAACTTGTCATTTGGTGACCCTTCCACCGTAATCATGTTAACTTAAAAGTTAACAGGACCACGACGGGGCTGGGGTGCCACATATTCTCTCGGATGATGAGTCGAATGCCTTAGCTTAACCTCACGAACACACCCATGTGGGGAAGTTTTTCACTGGTAGACCTAATATGTTCGCCATTATGAATTTTTTCAATAGTTTGGGCTTATGTCAGGAAGCGCACATTTGATTGATTGATGCTAAACATGTTCATCCAATGAAGCAGGCAATTCCCAGATCTTTTCTCAGGTAATCTATATCGTTGAAAATCGTCCAATGAAAGTTCTCAAATGAACACCCTCATTGATCCATCTTGTGAACCTCCCAATGTTCATGTATGGATCAATTTATCACTCATCAAGGTTCACCTTATCACTCATTCGATACTTTTTTTCTTTTGGCATATTATGGTAAGTCGCTGAAAATTGATTTTGCTACAACAAATGTAACCAACCGTATATAGCAAAGGTCTTGGTTGATGAGATGAATCTGACAAAATTTTGGAGCTAAAATATGTATTGGTGGTGAGGATTCGGGGTATTTCCAGGAATGCAATTTTGAAAACCTCAAGATCTATTGTTCTCACTGTTTGATAGTTGGACATGACGAATCGAATTGCTTCATGCTCAATCTTCACCTTAGGCAAAGATATGTAGAAATTGTGCTCAAACCTAAAGCATCAAAGTTTAAATATGTCCCAAAGGACACAAGATCTGCTCCTTAATAAGTTCAAATGGACCCTCAAGAAGGGAGCTAGCTGGTGTTGTTGTTCCAACCTCCATTGGCGAGGAAGTTTAGGTGACTGGGAACCCAGAGGATTGTTTGGCTGAGGTTGCTTCAGTAATGTCTATAACACTGGGAATGTTGGTGATACAGGTCTAGTGGAAAGGTAATGTTGTTGTTGCGGGAGAAACAATATTGCTATCGATAGTAAATTCTCTCGTGATTTTAGAATGCTTTGTGCAGCTGCAAACGTCAGCGTGAAAGATGTCAGTTTGGAAAGAATTGGGGTTGTTGACTCATCAGGCTTGTTGGGGATGTTTCCAGCTAGAAGTTGGCAAGGAGTCAGTGGGTGTTTGCGTATTACGCCAATTTCCTCACAGCACAACTTTATGACATCTACTGAAGCCACCTGAGAAATTAGGAAGAAGCATTTAGGGGATTTTTTATGAGGAAATTAAAAATGTCCCTTCAACAAATCATTATGCATTTATTGATGAGATTATGATTTTTTTAAGTAGAAGGCATCAATCCTTCTTTCGTGGAGATTTCTTCAACATGAATCCACACACACATTGACGTTTCATCCGTCCGATCATGGAAGAGCTCAAGTTGTGTCCACTCCGGATGTTAACTCGAATCTTGCAAGGAATTCTGAGGTGAACTCCATCTGGAAGTTAAGGATAACTTTTCGAATTATGAGTTTTTATACGATTTCCTTGTTCCGTGCAATGGTAAAAATTAAAGGAAACAAAAAAAAAACTTTGAATCCCCATCAGGTATCAAATTATAACGTACAACAAAAATGCATTCGCTAGTCGGTTCTCTCTAGTGTATGTTATTTTTTCAGCTTTGTTGGGGGCTTGGGATCGAGTGAAGTTATATGACCATTTTTTTTCTATTTTTGCTTGTTTTGTTATCCCTTTTTGCTTTTTGTTTTGGGTCACCAATTTCGTTTCTATTGTACTCAATTCTAATTATATATAAAGGCCATATTTATTAGATAGAGAAATTGATAATCATGCATTCCTAGCTTTGTTGGGCTTGTGAGTTCTATATAAATCCCACACATGCTTGATTGAGAACTTGTTAAGGACCAAATCAGAGCACACATGTTTCATTACCAATTTATGGCATAATATAGCTAACGGTGACAGCC
Source organism: Gastrodia elata (assembly GCA_016760335.1). Taxonomy (NCBI): domain Eukaryota; kingdom Viridiplantae; phylum Streptophyta; class Magnoliopsida; order Asparagales; family Orchidaceae; genus Gastrodia; species Gastrodia elata. The sequence continues at coordinate 62,650,722 of CM028672.1, forward strand.
AAGTGAACAAAGAATAGTTGGGATAATAGGTTAGCATTCCAAAAGATTTAATATGCTAAGCAATCATTGGTCAAAAGTTTGAGACTAGTTACTAAGTACTCATAATACTTTAATTCGATACGTTATTTTACCAAAAACTACAACATTCATCAATAAATGTAAAATAACATGCTCAACAAATTGTGTGCTCAATCATTCTTTTTTATTAATAAAGATAAATTTTAGTAGATGGAACAAACGAATGTTTAGTAGAGCATTCTAGCTTTCAAAGATTAGATAAATGGAGGATTTAGTGCAAATTTTCCACCATATTTTGATAGAAAGAGCCTTATTGATAGTCAATAAATTTTTTATACCATGACCTTCTTGTTCCAAAGGAACACAAATGGTTCCATTTGGTCTAGTACATTTTCACCCTTTTCTTGATCCCATAGAAATTTATACTTGATCATATTAAATGCAAAATTGGTGGGGTGCATTACTTCAAGCTAATAGAATAAGTTTGTCTAAATCACATATTTTATCTAAACTAATTTCCCTCAAAAGAAAGAAATATGTGCTCCCAATTAGCAATGTCTTTAGCCATAATACTATCAATCAAAAAATCATAGAAATAAAATTGTTGTGCCCTGAGAAGATGGGAACATCGAGATAATTAAATTAGATTATTCTAGATTATATCATTATGTAATATAGCTATGGTGTCAGTAGTATATTTTAAAGGGATTAAGCAATTAATGTGTTATAATTAATTATTTATTTAAGAATTAAGGCAAATTAGATTATTGAATTAGGTAACTAATTTAGTGATCATTGATTATAATAGCTTAACTAATGATAAATAACAAAGTAGGTAATTAACATAATAATAAATAAAATTATTTAGTAATTAAGAGTAATTAGTTTTATATGGTAAAAAAAATTAATTTAATGAAAAGTATTTAGTAAATATTATAAGTAAATTAAGCAATTAATATGAGTAATAGTTTTAATATAATATCTTAGTTAAATTTGCATATTAATTATTATTAGGATAATAACATTAAAGATGATTATTAATTAATGTGGCAAAATGTAGTTTGAAAATGATTTGTAAAGTAATTATTAGTGTGTTTAATTAAATGATTTAGTAATAGTTAAAATAGTTACAATTAGTAAAGTAATATGTAAATATTAATTTAGTAATTAATGCTTGATAAAGTGATTAGTAAGTTTTAAGATAGCAAAAGTAATTACTTAATTTATAATGGTATAATTAATATTAATTTGAGTATTTATTAATAATTATTTAAAGTAATATAGAATTAGCATTTATAAATATTAATTGAATTATTAAGGTATCTATTAGCAATATAATAGTAATGAGTACATTAATTAATATAATCAACTAATTAATTAAGTATTTATATATTATATTATAATTTAAGTGCTTAATTATTTTTAATAGCAATTTGATATTAATAATAATTTTATAATTAACATTATTAAGATATTAATTAGTGTATTTAATTTGGATTAGATACTTCTTTTAATTATTAGTTAATATTTTATATAACTAATTAAACTAGGCTAGTTAATCATAAAGGTAATTAACCCGATTAAAATTGATATATTTATAAGATTAATAATTATTTTAAGTGGTTGATGTAATTGATTTATAGATATAATTATTTTATTATTATTATTATTATTACTAAAACTTAATTTGAGTTGTTCATAATTAATTAAGAGTATTTCTTAATTATTATTGAATAAATAGAATAAGTTTGATGTATATGAAATTATAGGTAAAATTCATAAAAATTTTATATGACTAGTTTTGAAAATGTATGAATACATTTTAAAATGTATTCATGTTCAATTATGAACTACTTCAAATTGTGAAACTGTTAATGGCTCATTAAATCAGTTATAATTTGTTTGATGGTATATGCTACACAGATAACTGTAGTGATTATAGAGCTAATACGTGCACCAAATCCCGACTTCTGGAATGAATGCATTTATTAGGTAAAAGGTTGATGCCAGCTCATGCCAGGTGCCCTGATGACTCATGATAACTTGTCGGATCGCATAGCCCTTGTGCGGAGGAGAATAAACTTACCATGATTCCCCTAGTAACGGCGAGCGAACCGAGAGTGGCCCAGCATGGGAATTGGGCTGCCGTGCTACAACCCGAATTGTAGTATGGAGAAGCGTCCTGAACGACGGACCAGGCCCAAGTCCCCTGGAAGGGGGCGCCCCCGTTCGCCCGAACTCCGTAGCAACACGAGGCACTGTCTGCAAGTCGGGTGGTTTAGGAATGTAGCCCTAATCAGACGATAAATTCTGTCAAAGGCTAAATATGAGCAAGAGACCGATATCGAACAAGTACCGCTATGGAAAGATAAAAAGGACCTTGAAAGGAGAGTTAAAGAGTGATTGAAATTGCCATGAGGGAAGCGGACAGGGGCTGGCGGTGCACCTCGGCCCGAAGGGCTCGAGGCGTGGACCGTTGCAGGCCAGCCCAGTGACAAGAGCCCGAGCGATTGTCGCTTGATGAGACACCATCATGGCAGTCATATACATTCGAAAATGTATTTTAAAATTCATAAAAATTTTAAACAATTAATATTTTAAGAACACCCGCCAAGCAAATGCATCATTATGAATGTATTTATATTTTGTTGGTTTATATCATGTTGAAAAAATGTTAAGACTTATTTGAATTTATAAAAAATACATAATATTTATTGTATTTGATTTTACAATCTTTCTTTATTTTTTAGTGTATTCATTAAACTATTTCCATGTTCATATTACAGAAAAAACTCTCTTCATACACACACACGCTGACATAAACTCAGCTAGAACTTTGCTATTTTTAGTGAATTCAGCTCGAACTCAGCTAAAACTCAACTCGAATTTGACTCGAACTCGAACAACTTTGAGTCGAGTTCAAATCTTGGCTGACTCGACTCGAACTCGAAGTCATCCCTACATGCATGTAATATGACATTTGAGCATTCACTTCACCATTGTTTAGATGCTATTTATTAATATTCTAATTCTACTATGTGATAGATGATGCATTCCTTATACTAAGTCGTTATTAAAGCATTTATCTGATATGAAGATTTTGCACAACAATACTGCCTTAGTCATAAACTAAGCCCACAGCCATCCAAATGTGACATCGTCATTTTCGAATGTGCATGACTGCTATCCATCATTCAAAACTATTTTGCACATTCATAGCCTTAAATCTATAACCTGATTATGATACCCACACTTTTATGCTTACTAACATGCAACAATGGTTGCTCAGGCATATATCCACATCAAGGACCAACTAATCAATTGATGTAATATTTCTAGAATATGAAACCTCCTACCTTTTTCAATATCTTGCATGAGAAGAGAATTGACTCTAAGAAGTGGACCAACTTTCTGACAGGGTGCAATTGATTTTTAAGGGTACCTATGAATGGTGTTCTATTCTCTTTGCTTGCCAAGCTATGAATGGGTTTCAGCTGATCAGCAGCTAAGTTATAGGCATAATATATCTGGCCTTCAAATCTTTTTAATTGCAAAACTCTAAATCTTGTATGGAATATATCTTCCCCTTGCAACGATTAGACACTGCCTAAATAAAACTGCATCTATGGTGCAGCAATAGGATCCTAATGCAGTTGATGATTGCAGCTTAGTACAAACTGTGTAATAGATATCAAAACCAGAATGATTTCAGTAGTATGGATGAAACTCCCATAACTTCAACAAAATTATCAAACCACCACAAATTAAAAGAAGATAAGAAAAGAATGCGCAAAGGAAAATTCAAAAGAACAAAGTTAAAATCCAAAACCTAATATGAGATTGTGGGGTTTTCATTTTTCCCACTCCAGGTCAGGATCAATCTTAACCACATTTTGCGTGGGTAACCCATGACCCACGTGCTCCACATCCGATCCAATGGCACGATCCCAACCCATGATGTATGGTAATGCAAACTGCATGAAAGCACAGTATCATTAATTTTATAGCAGAAAAAATGCAAATGCCATTTATATACACGTGCTTTTATTTCATCGGTCCTTCTATTGAATGGATGGTGAAAATTTAAGAGTATTAGCTAGCAGCAATGATCTCATCTCATTAAATTTAATTTATACCCTCTTCTTAAAGCATGAACCACAAAATCCAATACATTCATTTAAGGATAACAATGCACAAAATGGATACCAATTACCTTCTTCCAGATGAGCTTATATGGTATCCCATCATTAATGAGAGCTAGTTCAAGTTTAAAATAAATTATGATGAACAAATTTAAGAAATAATTATCATCTATCTTAAGAAGGCTAACAATTTCTTTATAATAATCTCTTCTGTGGGTGCAAAAATGCATGTAAATTACTAATTTATGTAAAAATATGATCTGCCATCTGCCGTTTAATCTGCAGATCTTTTAGAATAAATACAAAATTAAACAAAGCAAAATAATTATTTGAGGATTCTGCAACTCAATGGATTCATAGAAATGAGTAGGAACCTATAGTAAAATAAAATTTTTAAATAAGACCTACACCAAAAGCTGAGCGCATCACAGAAAATTCTGCCTTTGTCACAGGCAAAGTAAAGCGCTCATTAATATTCTGAACAGAATCCGCAACAGCTGCATGACAAATAACAGTAAGATTTAAAATATTTTAACTGATTATGAAAGATCTGTAAGAAGATTCATTTGAGAAAATGGGAAAAAGTATAAATTTAAAAGTAAAATAACCATAATGTCTCATCCCAGCCTTCTGATGTATGTTTCATAAATCATAGTTTTTTTATTCATTCCTATGCAGCATTTGTTAAACCCATTCTTCACAAATCATTTTAATCAGCTTATGTCGACGTTATATATTAGGAATTTTAAGTTTTTAATCCTCCAATACCAGTTTTATGAAAAATCTAACAAGTGATTTATACACCATGCAGTATATCTATCCAAGTCACCTAAATTTATTTTCAGCTACCTTATTTATACAATAAACGTCGGTCATACAGTCCCTCTATCATAATCATTTTTATTTATCCTTCCTAGTTTTACCAGACACTCATTAAAGATATACATATTTCCTCCATGCTTAACATTAATTTAATAGCAAGTTTATGTTATTTAGCTTATTCATGAAATCACACATGATACTTCAGAGACCCTTCATCATTTTAAATGCTTGTGATCAACTGTTGAAATTTTCTATTTATATCTCGTTCTTGAGTATAAATAAACCAGAATATTCAAGCCAATCATACTTAAGTATTATTTTTTGTTTTAATAATGAAGATAGACAAGTGTTAATATCCCATTAATTAAAATTGTAATATCATTTCTCACATTTGTTAATTAACTAAAAAACCATTTTTGATTCTTTGCACAAAAAACTTCTCCAATAATGCAAAATTCAGGATCCGTCCCCCATTTTGAATCTTAAATTAGAAAGTATAAAATCTAAGATTATCCATAGCTCCCACTCTCAGAAAGCCAGCAGATTCAACCCAACCTGACTTTTGAAATAAAAAGTCTTTGGATAAGTCTTAGAGATGTAGAAAACCTAATATAGCTATTTACCAATGAATTTCGTACAGTTAATCTTCATCATCAACTCTACCCTAGCTAAAATAAGGTTGGATTAATGAATACTTCCTTGAGATCTACCGGATCTTAGCTTTGCTAGCATAAATAATACTTCACATTTACTAATCATATAAGCATGTGGTAGGTTTTTGTCCCTAGCCTTTAAAATAATTCCATTTTCTACACTCAAATTCAACTCTATGTTAGCAAAGACCCCACACGCCTTTCTCCAATGAAGCCATCTTGGTAATTTAAATTAAATTTGTTATTATCAAGAAAATATTTTCAAATAAATTCATCCAAAACAATATTTAGGCAGCTTATAATATAAATGAGTCAATACTTTGATGATTATGTATTTTTTTATTGTTAATTAAATATGTAAACACTAAATAAACCATAGAAAAAAAGATGGGTAAATCAGAGCTGGGAGACAATATAATCGTTAAGAGCACTGGAGATCTACGCATTAATAAGTCTTGTACGAATTCCTTCTTCCTATCTCTGCTTTGTTCATAAAAAAACTATCCTCATCATATAGAGGATAATGTAGTTACACAATTCTGCTTACCATATCACTTGGCCTTTAGACATTGCAATCAAAAAAGCATTCCCATCTTCCAATAAAAAATGTAAAGTAGATATAATAAATCATAATCACGAGCCAAGTTATAGATTTGATTAAACATAAAGACATGATAAAAAATACCCCAACAAAACAATGACTAGATCAGTGTGCCTAACTGAATGAAATTTCTGGACAACACGAGATGCCACCAGCCTCAAACCAAGTCACACAAACTCAGAAATATATGACTGCTCGAATGGACTCGTTGGCTAAAGTTAATTGCAAAGATGGTTGCCTCCAAGTAAGATTCACCAACTATTAAGTATGACTTGCCTGACCTTAAAACATCTCATCCAGCCTCAAATTCTTGCCTATAAGACCACCTCACCAGCCCAATCCACACAAATTTTCTGTAAAGAATAAGAGATAACTACTCACTAAGCCAAGTGAGACAATCTTTTGCATAGCAAACAAAAGCCATCTCCAAGGAGGTTATCACATTATTTAGCAACAGCACAGTTACACTATGTCATGCATGTTAATAATATGTGATAACGTAATACTACAATCTACACTAATGGCATAGTAAAGTGCAGCTATTCAAAATATCACAGTATTTGACTACTCGTTCACTTTAGTGCATAATCCATATAAATGTTTAAATTTTCAATACAGTCCTATTCTTGTAAAAAGCAATCAGTAATTATTCTTGTACATCCTCTATCATTCATCCACACATCTCAAAGTTATGATTAAAAACATTAAGCATTCAGAAATTAACTTTTTTAAACATTACTATTTCAAATTCTAAGCATTGGCAAGTGGACAAATGGTAGATGCGTTCCAAAACAATTGTACTATATCCCTAAAGTTTTCTTTTGCTTTTTTAATTTTTATTATTTACCTTCAATTTAAGTTTATATTTAAAGTCTTCACCCTACTAAACTCGCAAGCAGACAAACTTTTGAAGCCTAGAGGGATTGAGAAATGCCTCAAAATCATGTCAAAGGGAGTAGCATGGTTTTTCAATAATAGAAGGTAAGACATCAAAACTAATGTAAATACTTGAGAAGGATGCGAGCAATTAAATGTGTACCCATGAGAGAACGTGTAATTTCAACTAAGATAATTGAGGTCAATATCAAATTTGTTAGTTTTTGTCATATTTTTAAATGGATTGTAATCTTTGGGACTTTCTTTTATTTTCTATATTTAAGAAGCTTGATTGGCTAAGCTCTAACTTAAGGTATTTAGGATTTAGAGGATTTACTATTCATTAATATTTATTGTTATTATACTTGTTTAGATTATAGCAAACATTTAAAATAAATCCAATGCGTTAAAACAATATTTAATTTTATTCAAGAGATCATTCATGGCCCTGTTAGTAATTAGATCCTCTATGTTAGTTGATTGGTATTAAATTATTAAAAGTCTTAGAATGAGTAATATGCCAAAACAGGTTTCTTTGATTGTTACAATTTGGCCAATGTAGCCCCAAGCTATTCAATCTAAGCAATTTTGTTCCAAACTATTCAATGTTCATTAAACTCCCCCAACTATTCATTTTAAGTTCAAGGTCTGAAATTTCTCATTTTTAGAACTAAATTCATCTCAAAATGAATAAGCATCTAAACTGGATAAACAAGTAATTGGAGACTAAAATGGACAAGATCAAATAGTGTCAAACTCAATATTCAACAATACTGCTTTTTTTTTACAGCTCATGTTATAGTTCATTTTACTTGAGCATTAAGTTTTTACTCATTGTTTATATAGCACTCTATTAACTACTACATAAAAGTAGTAATATCTTCTTTTTGTGAGTTAAAGTTTCCAGTAGAATTCATGCGACCTACTGAACTAATTTTTCAAACTAGCAGATTAATATTTTACAATGACTGGTAAAGTAGGCAGCTAAATAGAGTAATATTTTAAGAGAATTTATACAAATATGACTGAAGAGCTTAAATATAATAAATAACATACAAAGATAGATTGGTTCCGTGTTACTTAGATAGCAACATTATTTAGAGTTCTTTTTTGGGAGCTCTCCTGCCTTCTAATTCTTCTATGCACATGCTTACAAATTTTTTTCTAGCACATTTGAAATCGCATAGCCTGTGACCCCTCTTCTTCACCCCTGGCTAAGCTTTATCCTTCAAAATCTTTGTGATCTCCTCTTTTGTGACTCTTTTTCTCCAATGCTGTCATGAAAGTTATTTGAGAATGTCAGCCAAAGTCAAGTGTTATTCAAATAACACTCAGTATCGGCTTACTTGTAAATATATTCTAAATAGAATGGCAGGCAATCAAACATCTGGTATTTCCAATAGCATGGAATTACAGCCAAATAACCGCTACCAAACAGCCCCTTAATGTTCTCATTAATGTAAGACTAGCAGGGAAAACTTTTATGCCAGCTAGTGCAAGCTATGGAACAATCTCATATATCAGAAACCAACCATCTACCAATATATTTGACCCCCCCAAAACCATTTCTTCAGCCTTGGCTAAACCCGCCACATCAGTGGACCACCTGTGGATACCATAATCCCCTTTTCCGCACCCCCAAACCACATCATTGAACCCCCAAAGATCTTGTTGGTTCACCTACGATCATAGCCTAAACCTCCTTATGCAACAACACAGACAGGTTTTATTTTTCAATCTTTTACATTACACCAAACGAAATGTAAAATAAAAATACATATTTGACACAACCTAAACAAGCACCTAAAAAAATACAATGCAAATAAAACTCATGCATATTATTTACACAGCCTTTCTATAAAGAAAAAATTTTATATTTTTAACCATACAGCCCCTATAATGTGCCATTGTGCAAGTTCCTCCATACACGCTCACACACACACACACACAAAATGTAAGCTTAAATTTCCCACACGATATCCTATTTCTGCCCCGTCATACAGCAAAATTCTGAAAAACATCATAAGCAAAAATATTTCTCCACACTTGAAATCTTGATTCTGCTATGGTAAAAACTCTACAAAACATCAAAACTGAAGCCATTCATATTGTTGTTTTTTTTTGTCATTTTAGTATTTGTAGTCAGTTTCTAATTAAAATGTGTGAAAATTCTTTTGATTGTGTTTTGGCATTGAAGGCCTTAAAAGAAATTCTGACTAACAGTTTACTCAATGATATACATAGCTGCTTTGCTTGGCAAACACGATGAACTCAAATCACTTTTCTTGCAGTACAACAATTTTTAACCAAGCATTTGTTACGTTTACACTGACATGAAGCTAACCACTACCGAATAGTGATTTAAAAAGCAGTGTGAGCCAAAAGCCTTCAACGTATCCACACCTCTTTAACATCCCACATATCCTCCTTTCCATGACAATCTATGTACCTTCCCTCTCTGAACCAGTTGTCTAAAGTCTTAGAACCACTACAATTTAATAGATCCATCCTTGACTGCAGATTCTACCATATAGTACACAAACAATTTTGGTGAACAAATGAAGATAAACATGGTTACAAAAGACATACCTCAGAGATTCACCTAATCATCTCCCATTTTCAAATGTCCAATAGTATAACAAACCCAGAGTTGTGCAACCAGCAAAAATCAACAAGCTTCTTCAATACTAATCTATAGCACCTAAGAAAATCCTCGTAAATTTCATTGTTTCTAGAATCCTTCCATTTCTATTTTTCAGCGTCATTTCTATGCATCCTCCTTGGACGGTACAAACTATATTTCTATTATTATTTGTTTCCGCATTTATCCCTCCAATTCTTCATCTTTTCAGCATTGTTTTGCTAGGCGTTGGCCACCTATAACTTGCCATCCCAGAAACTTCTTCTAAGCCTCCATAGCTGGACACCTGATATTCACTTTGAATAAAATAAAGAAAAAAAAAACTATCCTCCAAAATTTCTCAAAACTCTCTTTAAGTTTCTCCAAGAAGCTAACGATAAGCATTCAAAATTTAATCACATCTTAAATATAATTTAACCAACTCACTCAGCACCCTTCAACAAAATAGCCCAGATTCAATGTAATTCATATACAAATTCCACCGAACCTGCAAGCCAATCAGCTATTAGATACGTTTCATAAACCCTTTTCATCCAAAAACAAAAATTAATGTTACCTGAGTAGTAGCTTACATAAGCAAATTATGTGACGTCCTCAGTATTTTATAGTTGACTTATTCCACAAAAAATTAATACAGTTGCTAATAAATAAAAAAGAATCTGAGAGTGAAAACTTACACAAACTGAACATATAGCCGCTGCCATCATTGAGTGGTGAAATTGATAATGTTTTCCTCACCTGTCCCTCCAAACTGAAATTAGGCATCATTCGGTATGAAACATAAAAGAGAACAAATAGATCAAGCTGTATGTTAAAGGTTGATTTAAGGCAGACCTTGATTTCTTTGAAGGATCGTGGAAGAACTCACAAGATTCGTTGGTGCCAAGGGAAATCAAACATCCAACTTCAGTAACTGATAAAGCAAAATACTGAAGGAGACGTTCATCAGTAAATGAAATATGATTTTATAAAATAGTAAAATTCAGATAATAAATTTTCTTCAATTCAATGTATATACATCATAGGCATTATCAAAGATTTTCAGATCAGACTCGTAAATCTTTCATTTATTCCAAATATGAGTGGAAATTAGAAGATAACTCTATTTATGAGAAAATTTATTCTGTTCTTCTGGTTATGTTACCTTTACTCTATTCAATGTTCATTTCATAAGAATAAATAGTTGGCTAATTCAAACTTCATAAAGGTGACATACTTAATGGTTTGAGCATTAAATATTTCAGTATACAAACTGGTAACAATGTTTCTGATCACTAGAATTACAAAGAATGATTTTCATAGGTAAGAACTAAACCCCTAAATCCATAGGTAGAAAACATTACCTGTTTCTTTGTACTATCATACTTCCGTTGGCCAATGGCAGGAATGAACTTTAACAAAACAACACCATTTCTATCAATTATTTGACGCCCGGGCTACATAAGTTGACAAATCGGTATTTAGCTAAAAAAAAAAAGATTGCATTTATATATCAACAAAAGCAAAGAAGAGAAGAAAATTTACGCGAATTTCAGCGAATTTTGGAGACAAAGGAGTCATCATAAGAGCAGCTTTACCTTTAAAAATTGAATATGGAGCATGTGCACTTCCTAAACTACGCTCTGTATGTGAAAAATGAATGCATGAAAAAAGCGACAGTTAAGTTATTAATCAGAAACTAAAAATAAAATAATAGTAATAATAATATAATAATAACAATAATAATAATAATAACAAAACTATCACCGACACATCAATCAACACACCTGAGCCAACAGTCGAAATACAGCGATCAAAAACCAAATTATATGACCAGGGAGTGCCTCTGAGAAAACCAAGTTTTTCAGCAAGAAAGCTTGAAGAAACTGCCTGCGATCTTAAACATAAATAATAACAACAAATTATTGTTTAATTGTGACACTGAATAAATTTTTAAATCAATCGAACCATGGTCTAAAAAGAACAGTGTCAACTAATAAAAAACTGGAGCAACATGAAATTCCTTATTGTAAAATCAAAAATCGCTAAAAGGTGTGTGTGGGCATGAATACAAATTACAATGGTTTGAGATGATAACAAAAACATCTATAAATGCACGTGTAAACCAATTTCATCCAAAGAGCATCTTGGCCGAGTACGAATTTACATGAAGAAATATCAATCTATATAAAATCACCTCCGGTGTAGGTATATTAATTGTGGCTAGACCTACCAAAACGTGTTGAGTTAGCCCAATAATACATATTCCAACCCTAACCCAACCCGAATGCTGAAACCAATCGAATTCCTAAGCCCTAACCCAACCCAAAAGTAAACAGTTGACTTGGAAAAGACCCATGCCAGCCATTGAGCAGCTTAATAATATTAAAAACCCGACCCAACACGGCCCGACCAGCCCTGAAGACCAATTTGCACGTTAGAAAATTAGAAATTCAGCCATTATTATTATTACAAATCCTCCACAATAAAATTGAAATACACCTTTGTTAACTTCAAGCATAAAATTTAACATAAGCAATTACATACAAATACACAATTTATACCCAAACATATACAAAAGCTTACTTCCAATAATCCAAACACCCTATATACATAAACATTATTGAAATTTATATGTTATGCTTATAAATATACCACATATAAATCACAATCATACATACACAAGAAAATAATCAATCATAAGCCAGTTTAGTTACTTTAAATTTAATACAAATTAAAATAAACAAAAAATTCAAAACAACAGTAAGCCTAAGTGCTGACTGCAGGCTGTTATCCTAGAAAATTTGTAATGTAATTTTGCATCCCTGTTGTTTTTATCTTGAAGAAATGCAAGCTTGCAGCCCTTCTGCTGTTATACTGAAGAAATGCAAACTTGCAGCCCAGCTTAAGCATAGACGTGAATTTGTATTTTGTACACTGATGGCAGAAATCAATATTTAAACAACTCTACCTGCAGCAGATGTAAGATGTTAACATCATTTTCATCATCATTTATTTCAACATTCAAATATTTTTAGTTAATTCTTCAATCTTAGATGCTAACACATACCCAAAGCAACAAGTCAACAAAACATTTTTTTAGGAAAATAGTATATACAAATATACAAAATACTTCAATACATTGGCTGTCATATAGCCAGTCTTTGGTACACACGAATGCCTCTACATTATCATGTTTCAGCGCGCTAAATATACATAAGATATCACATATACATAAGATATCACATTGCATAGCAGTTATTATTCCAGAATGCGATCACTATTGCTAAATATACTTTCTGATACTACAATTAATACTGGAATACATAATATATCACATTGCATAGCAGTTACTAATGAAAATCTATATTGGTTTCCTCTCCAATAATGCAAAATATCTAACTCCATCTTCTTATCGAGCTTTGGCTCATCATACATCACTAATGCTAATCTCCACACAGTAGTGTCATCATCAAATGAGTCAAAATAATGTCTATTAAACAATAATAATTTAATGAGATTATTATATAAATTTAGGAATTGTTAGAAGAACTTATTTACTTGCAAGAACTAACACTGCATAAGTGTTAATAAGAACTCTCTAGAGCACTCAGCACGAGTACCCTCACTGATCCCAGGTTTGTTTGCTTGTGTTGGTGAAAAATTATTGAAGTTTGTATAATAATAGAAGAATAGCCTAATTAATTTAGCTCTCATATTACCAAATTGTGCCACACAGTCACCATCATAGAGTTTTTTATAGCACCACTCAACAAATTGAAACTTGTAATGATGGTCAAAAGTTACAGCAATACCCAACATTGTATAAAAATAGGATCAATATTTCTCAAACATTGAAAGCATGCCGTCGCTATTTTTTAGCAAAATAATTTCCGCTAACTACTTCATTTTTTTAAGTGCTGCATAAGCTGATGAAATAATGGGAGAGCAGAGATTTGCAGTGGGATATTTGCCACTGAACACAAAAGTTATATCATAAAAGAGGGCCAAAAAATTGCATATTGTTAGACAACATTTATAGCTTAACTCAATTTGCACGAAGTTCAAAAAAGTATGTTTACAGTAGATAACACGATTAAGCATTAAAAATATGAAGTTCCATCTAGTTAATACGTTTTTCCTAAGCCCTCTGCTAACATAAAGACAAGAATGTTTAACACAATTCAAAATCTAACTTTCTTACTTGAAAGCCTTTTACATACTTTATACTTTCACAGATTTGTATGACAGCTATATATCTCCTTCTGTGGATGATCTAGACATTGGGCTTTGTTTCTTGGCACTCCAAGAAATGGTGTTGCTGAGTAGAATGCAGTAGCCAGTTGTAGGTTTTTGATCATCTGTATACTCTGCCCAATCAGAGTCTGCGTAGGATTAAAGTTGCATGTCGTCGGGATCTATATGAATGCCTATTTGGAAAGTAACTTTGATGTAGTGCAAAGTTCTTTTGAGCTGCTCGAAGTTTGTTTGGGTTGGACGATGCATGAGTTGACAAAGTTTGTTGACTGCCAAGCTAATGTCCGAACGAGTAATAGTGAGATATGTGGTAATGAGGGTTATGTGAGAGATGATGGAACTAGGATGAGTGGGATTGAGGAGGATTGAGAAGAGGGAGCTGGTTTGGCCAATTGGGTTGAGTTGAGTGGAACCAAATATGGAAATTGGGTTTCAATAAATTCCGCATGATGAGAGATTAGGGAGGTGGAGGTTCTTGGGTTGTAGCATATGTATCCTTTGTGATTAGGAGAGTAACCCAAGAAGGCACAAAGGAGAGATTTTAAATGTTTTTATAGGTGAGAGAAGAGGGAAGCAAAGACATCTGAAGACTCGCAAATGATTGCAGGTTGGTGGTTTTTGGAAGAGAATTTGGAAGGGAGAGAGGTTATGAGTGTTTGGAGAGGGTAAGAGGTTGATGAGGTAGGTTGCGGTAATGGTGGCTTCAACCCAGAATTTTTCTGGTAGATGAGTTTTTGAGGAAGGCTCGAGTGATTTCTAGAATATGTCGGTGTTTGCGTTCCGCCACTCCATTTTTTTGAGTGTAAGGGCATGAAATTTGATGATATGGATACCAAGACTTTTGATTATATTATGGAAGGCTGTAGAGCTGTATTCTCCTCCTTCATCAGTTTAAATAATTTTAATAAGTTTGTTAAATTGCCTTTTGATGAATGCTTGAAGATGGATGAAGGTTTGTAATGTTTTTTATTTTTGTTTGAGTATAAAAATTCAAGTATATCTAAAGTAGCGATCAATAAATAACATAAAATTTATAACCATCTTTAGCAATTGTGGGGGCAGGCCCCCATACATCAGAATGAAAACATTCAAAGGCATTATACATTCTAGAAGACTAAATAAGAAAGGATAATTTGTGTGTTTTACGATGATACAAGTGGAATAAGGGAAGGAGCTGCTGGTACCGAGTGCTGATTGGAGCTTGAAGATAAGATGGTGGATACTTGGCTCAGGTGTCCCAGACAAAGATGCCAAGGTTGTGTTTCGGGTTTCGAGATGATATGTGGAGAGGTAGGTTTGGCCGGTTGTGCTGCAGATTTCAAGATGATTTGTGAGCGATCTAGAGATGGTCTGATGGTGTAGAGATCATTTATACAATGACCTTTAAGGAGAGAGGGGTGCTCGAGTGAAGTTCCTTTATGACAAAACCTGTTGGATTAAAGGATAGAGCATGAATTGTCAGAAATCAATTTGTGAATATATAAGAGTGTATTTGCATTGAGGGATGTGTAGAATGTTGTTTAAGAGAAGCTTACGGTGGGGAGTAAGGAGAATGTCATCGCCGGTGTTGGAGACTTGCAGTGTATGACCACTGCCCACTGTAACTCAGTGCCTTGATAGGCTTCAGCTATGGACATGTTGTTGATGTCATTAGTGATGTGGTTGCTTGGGCCTTCGGTTCGAAGAGCAATTGGGTGGTGGGAGGGCTGATTGTAGGCATGATCCCAACACTCCTTGGTTGTATGTCCTTATTTTTGGCAAATTTGACATTCAACGAAGTGTGATTTGAAGGTTCTTTGTGTTAGTGGCATTCTTGTGTAGATTGCAATGGAGCGGCCTCTTCCATTGAGTGGTCGAGTTTGATGGCCCCTTCCACGTCCTCTATTTAGATTGCTGAAGAGTGATAGATTGTCATGGTTGGCCGATAGTTGTCTGTGTTGTATTTCTTTGTGGAGATCCTATTGTGCATTGATTTCCTCACTGCATAAGAGGGAAATAAGATCTTCTAGACTGATATGATTGTGTTTTGTACGAATTGTTTTTTTAACTACTTGGTAAGTGGATGGGAGGACATTAAGGGTGTAAAGAATGACATCTTCATTGTCAACTTTAGAATTGTGGAGTTCATTTTTGAGTTGAATAACTCTTGAACAATTTGTGGATTGAAGTTTTTTTGCAAGAATGAGCCACACTTTAGCGTAAGAATCAGCCTCCAAGATATATGACAGAAATGATGAGGAATTGGTAGAGTAAAGAGCTATTATGAGATTGCGGTCAATCAAAATCCAGGAGATATAATTTGGGTCTGTGGGTTGTGGTGGATGATCAAACCCATCAAGAAGTATTGTAGATTACTAGCTTTGAATAGTTGGAGTATTTGTGCTCTCCAAATTGAGTAATTTTCTGAGATTAGGGGAGAATGTATCATATTCTTGATGTGAGACATCAAGAATTTGAATTCTTTTGAGTCAAAGATGATGGAGGTTGTGGTGTGGGGGCTTGAATTGTTACTGAATTGGGATTCAATGTTGGCGGAGTCCATTGGGATGATTTTGGATGGGTTATTACGGTCTTCTTGCGAGTGAAAGGTGTTCTTGAAGTTCATAGTGGGTGGTTTGCTGGGTTGTGTATAGGTTATTGAGTATTCTTGCTCTTTGGGTAGCGGTTCTTAAGTGTTCTTGTGGGCTGAGACAAGTGGCTTTGGAATGCTTGTGGCTGATCTTTGTTCTTTAGTTGTTCTTTAGTTGGATGGTTGGGTTCTTGATGGTTGGCTATAGACAGAGAGGTTGGAGGGCTGGAGGGCTGATTGGAAGGTTCTTGAAGAAGATTCTTGAGCTAAGAGGTGATTCTTGAATGTTCTTGATGAATATTGAGGTTAAAAGGGAGTGGAGAAGAGACCTTGCTCTGATACCATGAAGACAGAGAGATTGAGAGGGAAAGCAGTAACTTCGCATATGGAATTATGATCAATTCATTACATTACATTGTAGGTATATAAGTGCATATATATAGAGATGTATAGAGACACGACTAATAGTCCTTATTAAATCATGATTGGATGGAGGGCTGATATGTAATATATTGATTATTACAATGTATGTACACAGAAGCCATTATCGAAGAATCAGCAAAAACTTTCTATAATGTTGGGATGTGATCAATTCATTACATTACATTGTAGGTATATAAGTGCATATATATAGATGTATAGAGACATGACTAATGGTCCTTATTAAATCATGATTGGATGGAGGGCTAATATGTAATATATTGGTTATTACAATGTACGTACACATAAACCATTAGCGAAGAATCAGCAAAATCTTTCTATAATGTTGGGGTGCGAAGATTAATTAGATCAACATGGGAGGTGCCGAAGGAATTTCAATGGGTACCGAAGGGTTTCAGGGCAAATGAAACACTGGATTGGCAGCAGGTCAGGCGCCGCGGCGTGCCCCAACGGCTGGGATTCGAGAACGGGGAGCCACAGCTCGCCCCAGCGCATAAGATTCAAAAGTAAGGTGCCACGGAGCACTGTGGCGCCCGCGAAAACTCTGTCACGGATTTAGGCAGCTCCCTAAGTGATCCTAAGGGTATTTTTAACTTCCACTAACTTATTTAGGGCATTTTAGGGTTTGGTCTAAAGCCTATTTAAATTCCTAAATAGTTGTGCAGATTGTAAGAAAATAAGGAAAGATTTCTGAGGGAGAAATCTTGTGGGAGCTAGAGTTTTGAGTTGGAGAGTCATGGGAATGGCATAATATAAGTGAGGTGCTAGGGTTGTGTTTCCCTAACAGATAAGCACGTATTCTTCATCTAAGGGTTAGGGCTTCTCTGGTACTTTGAAAAATCTGTAATCTTCATAGTGAAATTTTTCTTTGTTGTGTTGCCGTGGTTTTCCCATTATTGGGTTTTCCACATAATTTATTTGTGTTCGTTTACTTGTGATTTTCTGGCTTTGTTTTGCCCTTGTATTTTGTCATAATCGTTCGGTGTTACTTAAACTACAAACCTTAAAGGGGGTTTAGAATCCTAGTATAGAATATGCATAAAAAATTTTCCTTTTAATTAAAACATATATCACTCATCATATTAACTAAAATATTTACTGCATTTCATATTTAAATTCTAGCCCAACCAACTGCATGAACCAAAAACTATATATTCATTGGCTTATCCACATTTATATAATAAGCATGCGAGTAGATAAAAGGTAACCTTACAGACATAACAAACAAGAGAGATAGATGCAACGTTTGTCACTACAAAACGGTTAGTTTCCGCTATTCCTGCCCGGAAAAAAAATCGAAATTCACAAGAACCAATGCCATGATAAAACAGAAGGTCGGCGTTTAGCACATCAAATAAAATGAGGAGAAAAGAGCTTCCACTAAAAAGAGAAATGCATTCGCAAATGACTTTTACGTGTTGGCGTTTAGGTTTTAGAGTGGCATGCCTGAGTAGATATATGCGGGAGAGCATTGTGCAGAAGAGCACCGAGCTGTGAACGAGAAACTGATCCTCAAACTTCTATGGCCCGGCAGCCACAGTCGCACTCAACTTTGCCTAGTAGTAGAGCACGAAGGTCTCGAGGGTTTGCATATAAATTCGTAAGCATATGAGGTAATGAAAAAAAAATGGATTTGTTGTGAAAACGATCAAATCAGTTAATGAAATTTAGCCCTCGTATCTTAAAAAGATTTGTCCGGGAAATGAGAATAAAGAAAGATTGCATTTAAACGCATAAAGGGACAACCGGAGGTGAAAATTGGGTTTTCAGATAAAAGTTACTTTTTGACTGGCCGGCCTCGCAGTATTTTGCTCTTTTTTTTTTTTGGCAAGACACTAGCTTTTAGGTATGCTCATGAATAGGTTTTTGAAGCGCTGTAAACCTAAGAGGTAGGCGCTTGGGCGCACTCAGACTTGCTACTTTTGCGTTAATTAGGCCGAAGAGACGCGAGCCTGAAGAATGTTTAATTTGGCAATTATGCTCAAACTTAGATTCTAATATAAATTCCTAAAATATTTAAGGTTTGTGAAAAAGTGAGAAAGTTCATTTTTTTTCTTCTTTATTAGGCTGTCATTGTCAGAATTCTGTGTAGCAACCCTTTTAAGTTTGTAATAAAACTGTTTTGAAATTGTTTTGAACCCTTTTAAGTTTGTAATCCTTCTTTATCATCTATCATTTGGTGAAATCTTCTCTCTTCTCTTAGTGAACTTAGGTGAATCTTACTGAACAACGTAATTTTAAATTTGAATGTATGATTTTTTTCTCGATGACGTGATATCAACAACTAGTATTATAGCCAGAGATTGTTGCTACAAGTCGGATGGATGTTCGATTGTTTGTGCCATCAAAGGAGGAGAAGCTTTGTTTATATCAATATCAGTTGAGATATATGTACATCGGATCAAATGCACATTTTACAACTATCAACATCGTCAAATTTGATGGGATGAATTAATAACTCAAGGTTGTTACTAAGTCAATTAGACCTAAATCCGATTGGATTAAAACAAAATATGATATCAATTTAAATCAAATAAAAAATATCTTAGATAGAACTTAATGTAAAGATCCTACTGCGAAAGTTTGAAAGTGATTGAGTTCTTGAACCTTCCTAAAATAATTTCAAAAAATAAATTATAAATTGGAACTCATAATTTTTTGCAGGTTTTGACCGATCATCAAATAAAAATGTTATATTTCAAGTTTCATCATTTTCAAGCTTCAGATTGGCCGTAATAAATTTTAAAAATTTAATATTTAAAAATTCATATAAAATAAAATACTCATCCAAATTCGATTATTCTTATACATGCACATTAATCTCGTCAAGATATGCTCCATCTCACAAGATTCCATAATTTTTGGATCCCAGATAGTGGTTGATCTCAGCTTAAAAAATAAAGGCAAATCTTAGACATTTAATCTTGATCAAACGATTTACATTTGCCATGGCAGCTATTTATGTAATAACCCAACTCCTGATTAAAATAATTATGACCAAATTATTGACTCAATTATGATAAAATTAATATTTTGGACAAGTTCAAAATTAGGCTGAACCAAATATAATATTAGAAAGTGTATATTTTTATGAATGTAATACCCAAATTTGAGAGCAATTTAACCAATAGAGACTCTTGTATTGAGGGATTTATAGGGTCGTTAAATTCATAATAATAAAATTTTTGAAATACATAAATTTAAAAAAATAAAATATATGTCAAAATTCAAAATTTATAGGGTCATTGAATTCATAATAATAAAAGAAGGCTGCACAAAAAATTCATCGAATTTTGAGCGTCGAATTGTCCATAAATAATTTTTAAAGTTTTTACATAAAAATTTAATAAAAAATAAAATATAACTCCAAATTGAAAAAAAAAGTGATTGAAATTCTCCTAATCAAGACGGACCTCTTGATCAAGTTTCGTTAAATTTAAAAATCGAACGAAAAAAAAAAAGCAATTAATTTAAAATGCATTTTTTTAAATTTCTAAAAATCCTTTTCCTCTCCCCTCTCTTCCTGTCGGGGGCACAGAGCACGTCGCATCCCCTTGCACACGGCGGCAAGGGGCTGCTCCCTCTTGAGTGCTGCCTATGCCCGGGGGCTGCCCGACAACAGGCGGGCAGCCCCCTCTCTCCCCTCCTCCTATAAAAGGAGATCTCCCCTCTTCTCCCTAAACCACCTCCGACAAGCCGTCGAGCTTTCTCACCATCCTCCCTACCTCGCCGACAACTCCCGGCGTACCTCTCCCTCCCCTCGGTAACGCCATAGTCTCCTCCCTCTTTCACCACTTCACCTCTTTCCTCGGCCAATGACCGTCCCTCGCTCCACCTAGCCACACTAACACCTTGTCGACACCCTGTCAAACTCATCCAAAGTCATTCCCCACCTCATCGGCAAGTTGTAGTCTCTCGCGGTGAACCCCTTTGAATAAAAAGAAAGCCAATAAAAATGAAAAAAAAAAAGAGTGAGGAAATCTTTACAGGCAACACAATCCAATGCCATGGTACGAAGCCTCTAAGAACCTCAGCCTTTTTCATTCAAGTTAAGGCAAACATTCACAATTGTTTTTTTCTTACATTACATAAGCATTTTGCAAAAAGAAAAACATAGAAAAGGATACGTTCTCCATGGCAGACACGATTCCCCAACATAATCTCCTTAAACTGCTTGCAGTAAATAATTGAAATCCCTGGAACACATTATTAACGCATAAATTTATGCAGAAGGGAACTTTGACCCACCAGCGACCTACTTATTGCCAGTTCCACGTTATGTACAAAGAAATTCATTCCATCGCACAAAGAAAACAAGCATATATATGATTAGGAGCCATCGGGCCTTGGCTTCTTGCTCAAATCCAAGTACTGGCCGCCCATGAGCTGCAGAATCTCCTCCCACAGCAGTGAGCAGGGCTCGGCAGAATTGCCGATGATAAGACGGGAGCTGCAGGCGGCAAGCACCCAATAATCGGCATCGATCTCTTCCTTGAGCTGATCGGACTGCCAGCCGGCGTACCCCACAAAGAATCTGAAATCCTCCGGTCTCAGTGCCCCTTTCTTCACCAGCGCTGCAGCCTCATCCAAGCTATTCCTGGCGCCGAATAGGATGCCGGGGACGACCCGCTCCAAGCCGGGCGGCGGCGAGCTCTCGCCGGCTCTCAGCAAAAACATGCTAGAATCAAGGGGTCCCCCGAAGTGGAGGGGGCAGTTTGCGAATGTGGAGGCCAGGTCCGGATTGGACGGCTTGATGTGCTTCATCTTCTTTTGGAGCGGGTGGTTGATGATGAGGCCGAAGGGGCCTTCGTAGCCGTCCCTGCTGCCGGAGCTCAGCAGGAGGACGACGCTTCTTTCGAAGCTCCGAATGCCGTCGAGCTTCTCGGTCGCCACCAGGACGCAACCCGTCTCCGGCATTGGCAGAGGGTGCGCCCACTTTCTCTGCGATGGTCCACTTGGAGAGGAGCCGGAGTCCAGCAGGTTCACCTGAGCAGTTTTTTTAAAGAAGTTAGCCTAATAAGACAACAAATGCGGCTGGTTAGGAATATGGTAAATCTAAAAGTGAGGATCAATAGAATTTTTTTTTTAGTTTTTTTTATTTTGCACATAGGCCACTTAAAGTATACTCAATCAATTATATACTTGTACTTAAAACATAGTCAATTATATACTTATACTTAAACATAGTACTGCCACATCACATTCTTTTGGCTATTTTTTTGGCACTATAGCAGTAGTCTTCTTAATATATTAAGAGCTTAAATTCTGGGGCTCTATCCATTGAGCTACAGCCACTGAATGTGTGGTTTAGTGAGGTCTAAACTTTTTGTATATTAAGAGATCATATACTATGTCTCCAACACTACGTCACAACTCCATTCACTTTTATTTGAAAAAAAATGAGCTTCAAATAATAAATATGTGTGGGTGATACTTGAATTTATGACATAGAATAATAAATTCAAATACTTAACCACTAATTTATAACACCATTCACAAGTTCACCTAAGCATCTAACTATACAAAAATTAATAAAGTTTTTTTATTTTGTATTATAAGCAGACCAGGCAAATATTTGTGAGCATTACAAAATCTACACACAGACATATACATGTTTATATAAATATATATATATATATATATATATATATATATATATATATATTAAAAAAAATGCTTCTCATAAAACATATCTTCTTAAAAAATGCAATTAGCACCAGTCAATAGAACAAAGAGTAATGGGTTAAACAAACTTGCCTGTTCTCGAGCAACTAGACTCGCCCTAAAATCTCTCCAATCGGTTAATATTCTCTTAGGTTTAATGGTGGGACCATCAGAATTTGATCCGCCATTGTTAGGGTTGGATTGTTCGGAACCATCTCTTCGGGGGATGGAAGGGTCATTGTTTCCTGCAAATTCAGCTTATTGAAATGATCAAAAAATGCTAAGCAAGATGATTATTTTAATGCAATAATAGATTGGTGGAAGTTTTGTAATAATTAAGAGTTTAGGTTGTTCATTATATAAATAAGAAAAAATTTCATGATATATATAAACTTCCCTCTAAAAATTACTGTTGCACTAAAAATGATCATTCTATAAAATAATGAAACCTCGCTAATGAAGCACGTACTGTGATAATATCATGAATTCTGCTTCACATTGCGTCACAGTGGGGCTGTGAATTATCTACAACAAAGACGACGAGCAATTCAAGTACCACTAAGTGGGGTTGACTAATTAGCGACCCTTTGAATTAATCTAAAAAATTTATCCTGCA
This sequence comes from Gastrodia elata, assembly GCA_016760335.1. NCBI lineage: Eukaryota > Viridiplantae > Streptophyta > Magnoliopsida > Asparagales > Orchidaceae > Gastrodia > Gastrodia elata. The sequence goes on from CM028672.1 coordinate 62,674,001, forward strand.
TATGATTTGTTAAAGTATGATGCACGAACCACTTCCCTTAAGATCATCACAAAATTATGTTCCCAAAAAATTTACATAAGAGAGGTGAATTATATGTATCAAAAACTTTTTATTTCTTTTTAAAAATTATAATTCATAGATACAACTTATGTGTGGTTTATATTAATTACATAGATTATATATAAAGAGAGAAATAAATGATAGAAGATCCAAACCAAACACAAGCTGGATGGTTGGGCGTTCACTGAGGTATGAAGGCACAAATAAGATGCAGCTTGGACAAGAAGCAACTCTAGAAAACTTCCAGGAGAAAAGGACGGTAGACATAAATTAAATCCATACCGTAAATGGGAGAAAAGATTCATGATTATATATGCAAAACCTAAGAAATACCAAACAATACAACATTCTGAGATAATTAATAAAATTTGTTATTGGAACTCCAATGTTAAGAGCATTCTTATGATGAATTATGCAAAGTTATCTTCAGAAAAAATTATGAAGTTTAGCTTACTTTGGGATGTGAACCAAATTTAGATAAACAATATCATGTTTAGCATAACTTGGGGTGTTGCACAAATTTTAGAATTTAATGTAAAATGTAGAGTAAAAGAGAAAAACTTGAGAGTACAAGCACAAGCTTGATTAGGTGAATCAGTCTTATATTTATTGCCCAGATATACCATCAATAAAGGAATTTCACACCAATTTGTGATAAATCACCTCTTTCTAAAGCTTATGCAATACCTGAGACCTATGGCGCAAGCCTTTACACTATGCCTTAACCAAAATTTAGTAAATTCTCACGCTCACAATTTTCCCTCAATCAACTCATGATCCTCTCAATCCTACAAACAAGTAAGCAAACAAAGCAGCATGCAGTTGTCAAGATAATTTTTGACAAGTACCACAAGATATAAAATAAAACACATAATATAGCAATGAAAAAGAATGAAAATAATCTCAACAATTTTAATCATCTATACAATACCTCATAAGCTAGCATTTCTTCAAGATAAGCCAATGAAGCTCAAACAACCACTAGGTTATTTTACTGAGAAAGCACGGTAAAAAAAAAACTATTTAGCATGGCAGAAATACTTTGTTGTTTAGAGTGTCCAACTCTTTTACATAAATCCTAAATCTTGGCCTACTGACAGTGCCAACACACTACCAAAAAAAAATATTGTGATAAGGGTTTGCATTTAGCTTGAAACTCGAAATTTGTTCGAATTTTGATTCAACTTAAAATTGAATTGAACAATTTTGGGTCGAGTCATGAGTCGTGTCTTGGACTCGAAAAGTTTTAGCCAATTTCATGTTTAGGTCAACTTGCTTAATTTATGAAGCGAGTTGAGCCAAAATTAAAATAAATATATTTGAGATGAACCTCTAACGGAGTGTGTGTCCAACTAAGTTTGTTTGGAGAACAAATTAAAAAGATGTTACATATTCAAATCTCCTCTCCTTCATAATTTAGCATGTTAATTTCGTGTCGCTTGAAATAAATAATAAAGGTATTTGGTATGCATCTTTGCAAAACCGCATCTCTAACTTAGTTAATTTGTAGTGTAAATGTAGGAGAGAGATCATGTGTTCAAACCCCCTCTACCAAATTTTTAGCATTTTATTTTTCGAGTAAGGATAAAATCAATTTGAAGTTGGCCCAAAAATGAATCATTTTCAATCGAGCAAATTAGACTCGAAACAAGTTCAAGACTATTGCGAGCTGATCCAAATTCGAAAATTTAGAGTTCATGTTCAGCATGACTCGATTCAAACTCAATCGAAGCCAACTCTGCCAATTGATCATACATAGTGAAACAACATCTGTGATTACAACTACATGTCTGCACCCCACAACTTTCCAATTGTTTTCAATAATAAACATTTAACGTGTTTATAACTCAAGATCTAGGAAAATGAATGTTAGTTAAAAGCTTATAATTATACTTAAAAGTACTTAAGCCCCTATTTGTTCACGTTTAGCATAGCTATGTTTATTTCAAATAGCTTTTATTTTATTTCTTGGTTTAACTTGATATATTTAACTTAAATTTGAAGTGCATAACTCCGGTATATCCAGCTCAACTAAGCTTGGGCTGAAGTACCTTCATATAAAATAGTGTAAAAGAATGTGTTAAATTAGTTAATATATAAATATTTAACTAACTTAACAAAAAATAGTTAATTACTACAATTAAAAACACAATTACAACAACAAAAACAAAGCTTTAAATTAAAGACAATTAAATAATGTACTTAATTAACATAATTAATTATTTATGATGTTAATTAGAAAATTAATTAATGCAGTTACATTAAAACTGTAATAAAGTACTTAATTAGATAATTAATTTCCTTAATAACAAATTTAAATAATACAGTATGATTATTTAATGTAACTGAATAAATGCAATAAAAAATTTTAATTAAAAAATAATTATACAATTAATAATAGTTACTAATTACTATATAAATAATTAATAATTTATTTAATAAATGTAATTATTTTTATTATTATTAAATCAATTTAAGTTTCTAAGGCTAAAACTTGAACTTAACAAATTTAATTCATTCAACTAATAACTTTAATTCATACGATCAACAATATTGCGTCATTCAACTGCATGGCTTCATTCAACTACATAACTAATTACTCTATAATTAATTAATGATTTATTTAATAAATGTAATTATTTTATTATTATTAAATCAATTTAAGTTTATAAGGCTAGAACTTGAACTTAACAAATTTGCTTCATTCAACTACATATTGACTTAATATATCCAAACAACTTAGCAGGTTAGCTTAGTTAAATATAATTCCATTTAACTTATAAAATAAGCATACGCTAAACAACCCCTTATATTATACTAAAGAAATTTGCTAAAAATAAGCCCATTTATTTCAACTTTACCTATTCAGTCTCGACCTTTCAATATGCCCAATTAAGTTTAACATTTATTCAAATTTAACGAATTTAGTACTCAACCAACTATTCAATTTTATCCCAATTGCCCACCGTTTGTAACCACCACCCACGCAAGTACAAAATAACTTTGCATCATACTCAGCAAAGTAACAATTAGATCCCAAAAATTACCAATTCTTAGCTTCATACAACAGTTTTGCAGCCGCAATACACAAACACAACTTCAAAAAGTTGCAATTTGATCGCTCTGAAAAGTGCCAAAACCTTTAACATCTATGTTAAGATTCAAGTGTAGACTTTCGTTAAGATTGATTTGAGGGCATAAACCAAACCTTACCCCAATACAGTAGAAATCAGACAACCTAAGCTCTTGACGTTTGCTTGATCTACTAGGTTGTTTATTTTTATATTGACTCCTTTTTCATACATATATCCTTATGCACTTGCTTATTTCATTTTTATTATTGTTTATGTACAAGTTTCAACACACAAGAAGAAAATGGGTGCATTGTGTGATGGCCCGATGCCGGCACAGCAGAAACTGTCCCGACATCGGGTACTCACGTACCGCAGGATCATATTGAGCAATTTGAGAGAAAAGAACATACACATATAAAAACCAAAGATATTTCTCATTCATTTCAAAATTACATATTACAAAAAAATCTTCATCATACATCACGAACATTGTTCAACTTTTTTTTAAAATAAAGAGAAAATAAAAAGATAAATAAAAGTTAAAGTAGCGTCGTTGATCCATCGGCCAATTGATAATTTAAGTTTTAAAGTTCTTCAAGCTCCCCCAGAAATACCTTACCTAGTATTGTTCAGAAAACAATACTGGGATTAAAATTCCCAGTAATTAGAAAATACTCTAAGTACCACAATAAATAAAATAATATTATATTTTTATAAAAGCAGAGATGTGATTAGCAGAAATAAAAATGTAATAAAATATAGGAATAATAAGGAAATAGCGCAAAATGAATAAATGTTTCCTGCAATAAGTATTATCACAAAAATGTTGGTTACTTGATATCTTTTTTCTAATAACCAACCACGAATATTACTGATATCATTTTTCCAATAACAACCACGAATAAAAAGATATTGGTTATTTGATGTCTTTTTTTCAATAACCAATCACAAATGTCACTGATGTCATTTTTCCAGTGACAACCACGAATAAAATGATATTAGTTACTTGATGTCTTTTTTCTAATAACCAACCACGAATGTCATTGATGTCATTTTTCTAATGACCTACAAATATTATTGATGTTATTTTCCAGTAACCCACAAATGTTATGACGTTGGTTCTGAACAACCAACCAAGCTTCAAATGAATTTGGCTCAAAATAAATAAGCAAAGCTAAAGTAGCAATAAATTATAAAAAGTAATACATATCATATACTAGGTACCTTTGTTCTTTAAGATTCAAAGTTTGACAATTTGACCTTTAGATCTGTATTTAGATTTAGATATTTTTAAATTAGCTTTTAGCTAACGTTCTTAAGAGTAATTACTATCTTCTTTTCCATTCTGCCTTTCTTTTGTTTTTACATTAGATTGGTGTTATTATTATGATAATAATAATAATATATGAAAGTAAAAGACAATGAAAATGATAGAAATTAAATGACAAAAAGTAATAATAATAATAATAAAATGTTAGAATGAAAAAATGCATGAATAAAAATAATAATCATCTGATAACATATGCATTGTTTATCATTATTGATTAATGACAATAATGCTAATGTGATGACATAATCTTATCATATTTATTTTCATAATAATGATATATTAAGTATATAATAATTTTAGCAAAATCTCCTCATTTCTATCTCATTTCCCTCTCCTCTTGGAGGTGGCCAAAATGGTGGTTGGCTGGTGGCCGGCAAGAGGAGGATTGCTGCTGGAAGGGGAAGGGGAAGAGAGGGGCTGGCTGTGGTTGGGTTGAGCTAAGGAGGAATAGGGGCTGGCTGCAAGGGAGAGGGGGCTGAGAGGGGTGAGGGGGTTTGTGAGGGGAAAGGAGGGGAGGGGGTTTAAATAGAGAAAAAGGTGGGGGGGAGAGGCGGGTGGGGTGGGGCCCTTCAGGCGCTAAACAGGCGGAAGTAGCGCCTGGGAGTCGGGAAAATTGAGGGGGGGAGAGGAAATCCTTAAGAAAAATTTGAAAATTTACTTAAAGGTAAATTTTTCGTATTTTTCCGTCGTTTGGCAGCCAAAAATAACGAAACTTGACACCGAGGTGTGTTACGATGTAATGAACACCCTCGCGCCAAAAATTAAATTCAGACAGATATTTTATTTTTTATTAATTTCTGAAGTTTTAAACTTCAAAAATTAATTTAGGTCGAACCGACGATCCAAAATTGATGAAACTTCATGAGTAGCCTTTAAATAATGTTCTTAACATAACGACACAAAAATCGATGAATTTGGACACATATTTTGATGTTCTTGATTTATTGAATTTAAGAAAATTTAGAAATTAAAGCAGAAGTTTTTATTATCCGAATTTCTCCCTAACTAGGGTGCTTCGATCTAAAATATATTCTCCTCTAAAGGTATTTTTGTTTGCCCTAATTTGAAATTCCCCGAGATCCTAATTTGCAAAGTAACGACCTTGGGTAGTTACACATTGCGAGCCTGAGGATTAAAGCAGATGTTCAGATGGGAGTACTTTGAGGGTCCAACACTTTGAGAGTTTGTGAGCCTTGAGAACATAAATCATGAGAGCTGTGTGCTTTATGATGTCAGTTGCAGGAGATTTGTGATTCAAAAGATGTACTATGCACTCTAAGAATATATGTGAGCTTTATGAGAGATGTATAATACATTTTACTCATTTTATAAAGAATTAATAAGCATATATACATTTTTCTCTCCCTTTTATTAAATGGAAAATAGCAAGAGTAGTGATTATGATTATTAGCACTTTGCTCACTTGGCCAATGCTTGTCTAGATTCAAATGTATCATCTCAGACCTTTTAAATTTCATCCTTAATAATAGCCTCGACATAAGCTTGAAGTTCAAATATGACATATAGACTCAAATAGGTTTACGCAATCATGATATATAGACTCAAATAAGTTTAAGCTCAGATGTCTCTCAATCATCTATATTTTGCTTAGTGTGAGACTCAATGCAATCATGATGTGTATCAGCCAAACATGATCATTTTTAAGCTAATAAATCAGTGAATTAATTAATATATCCAATTTAGATAACAATTTTTCTCCCAAATTTTGTTGCTTGCATTTCACATCTTGCCTCATCAGTTAATTAACTAAGTTCAAGAATTAGCATGCAATTAATTATTAGATTTTAATTGGTCAATTAACAAGCATAATTAACTAGTTATTTTTATGTTATTAGTTAATTTTATTTATTCAATAAATTTTTAATAAATCAAGTAAAAACTTGCATAAACTTTTAACAACGTGACGGCATGCATTTAACTGTAAAGTTTTTGGCACAATTTTAACAATATAATGTCGTCCAGAATTGCGTAGAATGTTTGCTCCTTTAATTCTTAATTAAAAATCAACAAAGAGAGTTATAATTTTTATATTTTGACTAAAGATCAACGAAGCTAGAATCTCCACAATGTAATTTTCCTAACAGAACCAAAGATTAATGGGACATGGGCCTTCTACCTATCATTTAGCTAAATTTTCTAAACAGCTTTGTAGGTTTTAGGAATACTGTGTTTTTTAGGAGATTTACTATATTTATAGAGGTAGAGAGGAGGGACCATTTGGCCAAGACAGTTAAAAAAAAATCGGTTAAATTTAATCCAATGGTGTACACATGAGCAATTGGATCATTGATCAAGGTAGATCGAATGTGTTTCATAAAGGTTGTCAGTTACAAAATCTCATCTCCACGATAAGCAAAAGTGTGGTCATGACTCCCCTGAACAGGGCGATGACAAATTTATAAGGGCGGGTGAATAAAGATCAAAGCCAATCCATGAGTGCAAGCACAAACAGCTCTAGGCCGTGAACTGACGCAAGGGTCAAATAGTTCTGCATAAAATCGGAGTGTGGGTAGGAGCATAATCCGTGTGGGAGATCATGGATCACAATTGGTGGTGTTTGTGAGCACTGTGAGATCTTGCGTACACAGGTAACATTCAACTTCACTGCCAAGAACAAATGCTGTTAGAGGTACCTTCCTCTCCCAGAAACTGAATTATATCTATATTTTATCAACTTCCACAGGCCAACCGTCAGCTTCTGATTATGTTTCAGATGCATATCTTGAATAAGTTTTTAATTATTTGAGATTTATTCAGCTGCTACATCGATGCAATCATCTTGCGAGTAAAATGATATCAATAGCTACACCAACCCAAATCCAGATAGGAAGTGAACAAGCAAGATTACAATGAAATTCACCACTCTGAGATCATTCGTGGTTACAATCAGCTATGATTACTTGTAATTTGTCTTTAGAAGATTGCATGGGTCTACAATAGTTGCAAAATTAAATAAAAACACATTGCTATAACAATGCACAAAATCAAAACTGAAAGCCCCCTACAAATACAAAATCATAATAATTCTAATACTTTGTGATATGCATAATCAATTTCTGAGCTTAATCGTTTCCCCAATTTTGTCACGACCGATACCAAAAAAACTCAGAATGTGGAGACAAACAGATATTGGACCACTGATTATTTTTTTCTAAACTAAGTTTCATTAATAAGTAAAACGTAATAAATATTCTGAACTAGCCAGAACAAACAAAGAAATAAAAAATACAACTAAGGAAAAACCAGCTCCACATCAATTTGGGAAATTCCTACCATAAGGGTGCCCATGTTTTCGGGAATGACGCCCTAAATTTCATATATTTAGCGCACTTGTAGTTGTTATTCTCTTTTTGCAAACAATATACTTTTTACTCTTTTGAATGACTGCAGTTATGTCCATGGGTTGGATTCGCATTCAGACCAATTGTCATCCTCATCTAAATCAAGCTGAAAAGCGAAGGAAGAAAATTGAAACAAGTGATTCATACACTTAGGCCCTTAGGCCTCAATGATAGAACAATTTCATCTCAATCGTGAGTGGCAGAAGAAACACCAGAAGTAGATTGAGGACGAGCAGGCCAAAGGTTTTAATGGAATTTGTAGCAAGAGTTCAAACACATCCAACAATATGATAAAGAGTGATATATTTTGTAATATTTTTTAGATAGAAGATTGCCAAAGGCCAGAGAAACCAGTGTCGATTCACAACAGAGGGGGGTGATGGGTGATCATTAGTGACATCATAGTTCAACAAAAAAGCGGGCCACTAAGGGTCAAATCAGATTCTTAATAAGATGTTTTCCAAAGATTGAACCAAGAAACCAAAGAGTAGACTTATTACAAAAGTGAATGGGGGGCTTCCAAAAATCCGCCCAAATTGGACTGATTGGTTATTGAACATTCGAATAAAATGAAAGAGATCACTTGGGAAGTAGCATCGGAAGACCATCCACCATAACTATCGTACGGGAGAGACAATGCGAACAGTCCTCAGCATTGGAAAGCTTGACGAAGACTTGTTTACAGTCAATCAGACCGACTAACCAACCCTCAAACAAGTTCCATGACGCAATATGGATCTGAATGCACTAGATGCCCCTCAATGGTGGATGATAGTTGAACAAAAGGACCAAAATCAACCCCTTCCAATTACGATCCCAACACTACATGGACGAATAAACGAGCAGCCCACACTATGGGAGGAGAAACCACCTATGGAACCATTTGATACAAAGGATGTACATGAGGTAGAAGAAGGGATGACTCATGGAAAGGCGCGGCCACCCTAACTTAGGTATGGAAAGGACACATGCACCTTGATGACGACAAAGATCAATGATTAAGAGATCGAGACAACATGATGGATGAATGTTCTTCTAAATACTGTCGTGGGGAGGCGACCGACAAAAAATGATCAGACGCAAAGATGATGGATGGAAAAAGAGATGGCAAATGGAAAGCCTGACCAAAACCCCTGCCATTGACTTACAACTAAAGATGTGAAGGATCAAACATAGAAGATGTTGATGTCGATGTGAAAACTCCCAATTCACCCAAGTATAGTTAAGAATAATTATTTAACATCAAGAAGTCTTTTGAGATAATGGTGGAGTATCTAAAAAAAACTCCAAAGGTATGCATGCTTCAGTGGCAACTCTCAGGATGAGTGATCTGCTGCTACCTTTTGAGGACAAAATTATGAGGTTATTAAAGCCAAAGCATACAATACATTGGTACTTTGGGCAATTACAAATGGTATCATACATTGGATGTCAGATGGTAACTAAGTGCCAAGCAGGGCATAGTACCACACTATGGGAGCCGCCTATTTAACCTAGAATGAGATAAAGTGCTACATGATTGGAAGCATCCCTTGAGCCTGCACTACATGATTGCCACACCATATGAGCCACCTCTAGTTCTATTTATCCGATAAATAGTTCTAGGATCTATGTGTGGATACTAATAATATCATTTTTATTAAGTTGGGAAAATTTGAAACTCCCTTAAGTACAGTTAAGCGGAACTTTTAAACATCAAGGCACTTTTTGTGATAATGGTGGAGTATCTAATAAGAACTCTAAAATTAAATGTGTTTAGGTGGAAGCACTTTCAGGATGGTGACTTCCTCCTCTAAAGAAAAAACTATGAAATTATTAAAGCCAAAGTGGACAATGCATTTGTGTTTAAGAGTTTGGGTTATTATAGCTGAAGCCGCAAACAATTGGAGGAGACAATGAAGACCCATGCCCTAGCCTTGCTGGCTAAGGTAAATCGCAATTCTACAAACAGTTAGCTATTCAGAAAATATTTCTTTGCTTGTTTCACTAACTCAACAATACCAACCTCAAGTCACCTTGACATTACATATTAACCATTAAAACAACAATATTAATTTAATGCGACTCTATCACGATAAACAAATTCTTTTAACAGTAGTTAGTTTTTTAACAAAGGACTTGTAGAAATATTTGTGTAGGATGAGTTATCAACTTAGGTATGCTACAGTTTTATTAAAGAAAATAAAGCAAAATACAAGTGTAGATAAGACCCGACTCAATAAGATTGATATATTAGACGTGCAAGCTGACATCTAAAAAAAAGATCCAGACTTTATAACTTAAAATCCCAGCATTTTACTATCAAATAATACTAATACTCAAAACAATAAAAAAATCTTTATTATTTGATAATATCTAGTAATATTTTAAACAAAAGACAACACTACTAAAAATTGAAAATATACATCTCAATACATGAGTGCTAACTAAGGGGAACTCATCTATACAATTGTGAACATTTTCCTCTATGAATCCTACAATATTTCTAGCAACCAATAAAAACAGCCGGGAGAGAAGTACTGCTGTAAGTATGAGCATATCATAGTTCTAAACTAAAAAAAAAACGAAGGAAAAAACATATATATATATATATGTGTGTGTGCGCGCGCGCGCGCACAATATTAAGTATTTTTCTTTAACAAATATTAATCACGATATTTTCATAGCATTTAACATATTGATAGTAACTTTTTTCGCATAATAAATATAGAACAATTAGTAGAGCTTTTCCATTAACATTAATAATAACCTTTAACCATTTATCTTTTAACATTATAAAGCATAAGCTTTCATAATAAATTATAAGCATATTGATCATAAAACCACATCAACTAAACATTTTTATTGTCATTTCCATTAGTATAACATCATTAATTAGTACCATCATAGAATGGCTTCACAGTTAATTTTACACGTGCCTATATTCATATAATTTGTTTTGAATACAGAGCTCCCTTTTTTGATAATTTCTTATTAACAATTTTACACAAGCACAGACGGTCACAAAGTTGCACATACTAATATTAAACTTAAAAATAAGAATATTAGCCCATCAAACAAAAATACCTATAATTGCTTAAAACCAATCACATCCCCTTCATTCATTTGCAACATGCTTAACCAATCTCAGCCACAAAATCAAATACTATAGATTGTTTATATGTGCACCCAAACTCCTATACGATAAAGATGTTGGATGATAAGTAAAAAAAATTTTTGTGAGATTTCGCAGTATCAGAGCATATTAAACCCCTTTTTTCTAACAATTTTGCTCCATCCTCAGTTGCAGTTAGCTTCGATGCAAAGTGAATACCAACATTGCTCTTCTTCGACAATCTCTAAACCTCATCGATCAAGCCAACAGCCGCTAGTAATTCATAACTCAGAAATTCTCATGATGAAGTTTCTACTGCAATGAATCCTCTCATAGCTCGCATCCATGTCATCAACTTTTAAAATGAAGCCTTCCTTCAATTGTGGCAAAGCTCCTTCGGCATCTTCTCCCTTCTGTTCTGCTCCTACTTCGATAATCTAATCACTCGTTGCATAACCTCCAACGAAGCCCTCTTTACAAGCATCAATTCCTCTTGCACACTTCTTATCATTCTAGATAATTACCCTCCTCCATTATAATAGCATGGTTGAATCCCCAAAAATCCCTAATACCTCGTCTATACTATCCCGCCTAACTAAACTCCCCGCTAAAATCAGCCCCTCTCTTACCATATTCGTCATCTCCTAAATATTTAGCTCAATGGAATGAATTACCCCCAATGAAGGTCTCAATTTCTCCCTATCTTTAGAGCTGACAACCTCATGTGGCTTGTTGATGGTTCTACTCCCTTTCCACCATGAATCCTATCAAACTTCACACTAAACCCTAAATATAACAGTGGCACAAATTTGACAAACTCGTTATCAGTAAGCTCATCACCTCCCTCACAATTTTTTCCCAGAACATAACTTCCCAGTAGATCACCCATCCTAAAAGTGCTCCCACCTAAGCATGCTTAACTTTTGAAGTTCTTATCAGTATCTCCACCGTTATCTGAAAATACGCCTCGATATTTAAGAGTTTTACTTATTACTACTTAAGTGAGCCTTTACATTAAACTCCAATTATGCACTAATCTTTATCGCCGTTATAATTTATGCCTCAACATCAACACCACATTGCCCTCAATCATTATCATTTGCCAAAACCTAGCTCACTATCCATCTTGTCAACATCGTCAGCTGCAACCACATGTCCAGTTTCTTCTATAGCCTGCCATAGCTCCGACCATCCACCACACGAAAGACAACACCTTACCTCCTTTGCCTTAACCAGCAGCTTTTCATACAGCTCACTAGAACTCTAATGCAAGGTACTTGAACTCAGGCGCATCTCATCATGTCACCTCAAGCCTTCATCATCTCCATGCCACCTGCTTTGACACTGGACAATATTTGGAACAAGTTGGCGATGGTTTAAGTTTGCACATCGCACACATTGGCTTCTCAAATATTTGATGCAATGAAACTATGTTCCAGCTTAATCATATGCTACATGTCCCTCATATTGCAAAAAATTATATTCTCAATTAGCAATTTTACTAAGACAATGTGTGCATTGATTTTTTTTCTAATTGTTATTTTGTTTAGGATATAACAAGCAAGAGAATACTCTTCCAAGAAATTCTTGACCAAGAACTCTACTGTCGTTCGCATCCTCTAGTGCCTCCACCACAAGCCTTATTCAACCAACATTATATACACCTCTCCAACCATCTGACAAATGCATCTTAGAAATCTCATCAAGCAAATTCTCCATCATTTTCTCACCTAATTACAAATGAAAGATTCAACAATTCATGTGGCCCTTGCCATCAAGCCATAGCACATCATCAACTACTTCCTTCTTCATATTCCACTTACTACCATTAGAGTTAGTTTATATAGACATATGGAGCCCACTCCCACTACTTATGATCATAAATACTATGTAATATTTGTTAACACATGTACTCGCTTTACATGGATATTTCCATTATATATGAAATTTAATGGTCTACCCATTTTTCCTAACTTTAAATTACTTTTTGAAATTTCTTTCCAGCTCAAAATTTGTAACATTCAATTCGATGGAGCGGGTGAATTTTAAAAACTCCACAATAAAAATCGGAATCCACCACTATATGTTCACTCTTTGCACACCGGCACAAAACTGTACAACATAACAAAAACATCATCATGTCACTGAAATGTGTTGCACTCTACTTCTTCAAACAAACCTACCACCAGAATATTGTCTCTACGCCATGCACAAAGCCAATTATATCATTAACTGCACACCCTCGCCAAACACAAATAACACCTTTCCTTATCACCTATTATACAAGAAACAAATTGTCATATTACGCATCTTTGACTACTTTTGCATTATCCAATTATACGCCAAACGTAAATTAGTTCCTAGATCTCTATCATGTTTATTCATGGGCTATAGTGCCCATCATCAAACCTATATTTGTCTCGATCCCATCACCCACAAAGTATACAAAACATCACATGTCATCTTACATGAAACCACTTTCCCTCCTTCCAACACTTCCTCCCATCAACCACTTTACACCAATACACCTTAGCTTCTACCAATACCTACAACCACGATTTTAATCATACCACCCAAGACACTACCCAAACTTCTATCTCCAAGTGCAACCGAACACACTACAACCACACTCAACACGCTTTTAACCCCCATTCCCTCTCTCTCAACATCCATTACAATTGCATATGCCAATAACCACCCAATCACCTTTTGTTTGCAAATGCATGCAATAAAAGCCATCTAAAACTTACTATTCCACCAAACAACCCCTATGCAATGTTACATTTCCTCCATCAGCACACCACTCCTCACTACATCCTTCACAGAAGCATCCAAACATAAATACATCCTGAAAGTTCAATATCACATTACAAAGTTAAACTTGTTTCCTGCAGTTTCACTCATCAATGTGGTATAGATTATAGAGAGACCTTTGGCCCCCATCATCAAGCATATCACCATTCAATTGCTCCTCAGACTTGCCAACTCAAAAGGTTAACACATCAAGCAATTTAATTTTGATAATGAACTTCTCAATGGTGATCTCAATGAAAGATTTTACATGGCTCAATTGCAAGGTTTTGTTAACTAATCACACCCAACATATGTTTGACGTTTTACAAAGCACTCTTTGGATTCAAGCAATTTACTCGGGCGTGGTTCCACAGGATCTCCTCAATTTTACTCTCTTATGGTTTCAAATAAAGCTCCATTGATATATCTTTGTTCATCTACAACTACAAAAACACTTTTGCTTACTTAACTACTTGGATAATACAATATTCATATCATAGTCTTTGGTCTTCTTCATTGGTTTTTTATAAGCCTTGATGACAGTGTTTGTCGTAAAAGTGATGGACATGCTTCACCACTTCTAAAGCATTGTTGTCCAGCATTCCGACTCTAGCCTTCACCTTTCACAGTCTGCCTACATCACTACCCTTCTTCAGCAAACTGGCATGGATGGCTGCAAACCAATAGCATCCCCCATGGTGACGTCAACAGCACTCTCCAAAAATCAAGAAGAACCCTTGACCGATCCCTCCTCTTATCAGAGCACAGTTGAAGCTTTGTAATACCTACTCATCACTCATTTATATCTCACATTCAGCATCAACAAGCTTTGCCAATTTATGCATATGCAAGCCATTGAGCCTTGGGTTGTGTAATAGAGTGCTTCGTTACCTCAAACAAACTCCCACACACGGAATCACAATCCACAAGGTATCTATGTTGCAATTATCAGAATGCAATGAAGCCGAATGGGCTGCTGTCTGATGACCGCAAGTCTACTAGCGGTTACTACATCTTCTTAGGACGAGCACTTATTAGACATCAAACAAGCAACCTACGGTTGCTTGGTCAAGTATGTTTAAATACAAATCAGTCACCAATACAACCAACAAATTTATCTGGATCATCAATATGTTGCAAGAAGTTGCTTTTGTTCTTCATCTCCTATCATTAGGTGCAATAACATTAGTACAACGCAGCTTGCAATGCAACAAATCCAATCCTTCATACATGGATTAAGTGTGTGGATATAGATTATCATTCTGTACGAGATCTACTTGCTCGCAAACCTCTCAAAATTCAATACATTGCAACTCAAGATCAGCATGCAGACCTCCTTACCCCTTGGATTTCAAGCTCTCAAAAACAAACTCTTTGCATTAATATTAAACTCAAAAACAGGCCAATTAGCCTGCCAAAGAGAAGCATCTAGAACTGCTTGTAACACTCGCACTCCTACATTCATTTGTAACAACCTAACCAATCTCAGCCACAAATCAGATAGGATGAATTGTAGATATGTACACCCTTACTCCTGTAAAATACATGCTAAATGCATAAAATAATATTTTGTTGGCTTTCAACACACACATGTATAGTAGACTGAAAAATGCAAATTTTACCTTCATTATGAATCTTTACTTAAATATGATACTTTTATCATGACTTAAGAAATTAAATGCGTGTTTGTGTGTATCATAATACAAAATGTGAGCACAATAACGTCAAGCCTTAATCTCACTAATAGAGTCAATTGTATGAATCATTTGTTTCCTTTATGCATAATCAAATAAATTTTAATTAAACAAGATTATTTTTCATAGTTTCTTCTCAGGCCAATTAGCCTGCCAAAGAGAAGCACCTAGAACCGCTTGTAACACTCGTACTCCTACATTCATTTGTAACAACCTAACCAATCTCAGCCGCAAGTCAGAAAGAATGAATGGTAGATATGTACACCCATACTCCTGTACAATACACGTTAAAAACACAAAATAATATTTTGTGCGCTTTCAACACACATGTAATGTAGACTAGAAAATGCAATTTTACCTTCATTATGATATCTTTACTTAAGTATGATACTTTTATCATGACTTAAGAAATTGAATGTGTTTGTGTGTGTATCATAATACAATATGTAAGCACAACAACCTCAAGCCTTAATCTCACTAGATAGAGTCAGTTGTATAAATCATTTGTTCCCTTTATGCACAATCAAATAAAAGCCCCTCCCTAAGTTTTAATTAAACAAGATTATTTCTATTAATTTTTTACCATGCCTTTTTTGCTCTTTCTCTTCGTCTTTTTATATGAAAAAAATTCATATAATCAAAGTTTCTATCATAATCATAGAATAGTCTACATTTAATATGTGCTCAAATCATCTAAGACTACATTTTTTATCATGTCTTTCCTTGGAGCCACTCCAACAATGTTACGAATAAACTCATTTCTCATACTATCCTTTCAAGCATACCCACTAATCCACTTTAGGATCCACATCTCTGGAATACTTAAATTATCAATTAAGTTTTTTATTTTGTAAATCAACAATTTATGCAATAAAATAGTGTTGGCTTCATAAATGCTCTATATAATTGCTTTTTAATTTGAGAAGAAATTTTTATCACATAACACTCCAAAAATGCTTTTTTGCCTCAATTTCATCTAAATAATTTGGATCTTATTAATCACTTCACCCACTATTTCACTATTATTTTGTACAACTGAATCAAGATAATTGAATTGCTCACTCTTCTTGATCATCTTATCACCAATAGTTATATCCTTAATATTATGGCTTCTATTATATTTAAACTTACACTTCATAAATTCAATTTAAATTAACTAAGACAAAATCATTTAAATTCTTAATAGTGCTTAAGCAAATTGAGTTTTGCAGTCACGAGGTTGAACTTTTTATGATTTTTTCTTCGTCGTAGCATTGTACTTGCGATTTCGTCTTCTTAGTAGCGTCGAACTTGCGGTTTCACCTCCTTCATATTTTGTCTCCGTCATTGTGCCAAGCTTACAATATCGTTGCATCACCCATTGTCGTCTCAGCTCTACTCATCTTCTCTGCGATTTCATCATCGTCATCGCACCAAAATTACGATTCGCCTTCGCCATTGTGTCGAACTCGCAAGTCCGTCGCCATTTCGTCGCATCACCCATTGTCATCTTAGTTCTAGTCATCTCCTCCGTGATTTCAACGGAGTAGTCATGATTCATCCAAGCAATGATTTTCCTTTTTTTTATTCGTCACGTATTGTCCCTATGATTCATGATTCACAAGTAACTTACTTGGCTCTTTGCATTGAGCGCAGGAGATGATTGGATTATAAAATTGACAATAACATATTTACTATGTGTATCATAATAATTAAAATTAATTTATCATATGTGAAATTTTATTTGCTAAATTCTAAATATGCAAATTTACCCTTCTTATTTAGAGATGTCCATCCAATTTAACGACAAAGGACCCAAAAAAAGTCAATTGACTAAAACAATCATTTACAAGAGTTAAGAACTAAATTGAACACTTTCAAAAGTCAAAGAACTATTTCGATAATTTTCTCAAATTCTAAATAAACTAGTGTTTTTTTTTTTGGATCTCTTTCAAAACTTTTGGAATAACTTTTTTTTTTGAATAACTAGTTTCTCTCATCAATTTATTTTTCAAATACATTAAATATAGTCAAGGGCAACCTTCTCATGAAAACTCCATGGCAAATCCAGTCAAAATAAACTGTGAATATATAAATAACAAATCCTCATGGGAGATAAAAGATTAAAAAATTGAGAAAAGCACCAATGGTACTATGACAAATTAAAACGAAGATGTAGAAGGGACCACACAAAGATGAAGGTGAAAATCGTCGGTGATAGGATGAGACCATTTTCGCCAAAATTGCAAGTCACAATAGATACAAATGTTGGATAGTTGTTATCTCCATATAGCGATTGATTTGGACTGTAATCTAAATAACATTATCTGAAAAAAATTTCAATGTTAAGATAACAAGCAGCGAACTAAATAGCAATTATCTTGATGTTATTAAAAGTGGCATAATATTAAAGCCAGATAGCACCAACCAAACATCTCCTAACTTCAACATTCTTTTAGCATCAAACCAAATAACCCCAAAATAAGATTAGACTAAGCACTTATTAATGTAATGTTCACGTTGTACTTATTTAAAATTCTCTTATATCAATTTCTGGTATTAACTCTCCCAAAAAATAGTTATCAGTTGATGTCAATTCTCCATTCAAGCTTTCTTTCAGCACTTCCTACAAAAACTAAAAAAAATGAATAGATTCATTATTTAAAGAAATTGTAAAAAAATGTCAATAGTTTAAGTCAAGAGCCATTCTCAAATAATAGCATTGCTAAAGAAGAACTTATACAAGCAATTTAAGATTAACTAATTCTCAAACAAGAGTTCAATGATTTGACATCTAAGATTTAATGTGATTTGAGTGAAGTTTGGGCATTCAATGCTCTACTAAGGAATATGCCCCAAGATGAAATTTATAGAGATTAATAGTAGAAAAGGATTCATATCAACTAACTCTTCCAAATACCTATTGATATATAAATAAAAATGGTCATCGAATTTTTATATTAACGGTGCAAATTATTTCCAAACTATTTAGTGTTTTGTATTGAAAAAAAATCATACTTATTGTTTTCCATACTTACTACATCAATGCCACTTGGGCATTTTGGTGGACATTATTTTCTTAAGGATAATAATGTGGTAAAAAAAAAAATGATGCGTGCAGTTTTAAAAAATTTAGGCAAAAAAGTTTGTCATTAAGGGGCTGTTTGGTTTGATGTCATGTGAGAAATTATTAAGATAGCATGTTATTCAGATAGCACATTGTTCAGATAGCACGTTATTCAAATAACAGTGTAATTTAGACAACATGTTATGTTTGGTTCACTGTTATTATAATGCCAATGTTATTTAAATGTATTATATTTGGTTCAATGTCATTCATGTTATGTTACACATGAAGTAAAATAACCCCCAACATTCTTGTGGAATAAAAAAATGATTGCTTCTTAACATTTATGAACAAAGTTAAGTATACTAAAAAATTGAAAGCTTTATCTTGATGTTTTTTAAAAAATAAAGAAGTTTTGAGAGGAATCATTTAGAGCACCATAAGAAATTATCCAGTAGGTAGATTTTCACATATGTGACAAGCATTTTGAGCTGGTTCTTGCCCTTTGATGCAATTTCTACGAGAATATCCACCGTCATGGCGTCTGTCTGCGACCCGCTGTAGTTTCTCAATCGGCGTCTCGCACTTCTCTTCGAGGTTCTTCACTTATCGCACTTTTGTCGCGTCAGCGTCGGCGGAACAGCGGCTCTGACCAAACAGCTTCAATATTACTGATATCTTTAAATAATATAGCATTGCACACAAATGTCTGCGAACCAAACAACTCCTAAATACTAAACTCATTCTAGTAATACTGTCTGGGGTTTGAGAAACAATCAAAAGAATAAATTTCAAGAAATTAAATTCAACTCAAAGTTTCTATTAAAGTTACAAAGTGATTAGCATTCCAAGGTTGGTCTCAATGATTGTGATGAAAGTTAATATTCAAATAAATGAGTTACTTTGTTGAACTAATCAAATTATTAACTTTATACAACGAGGTGGATGGTGCACCTCAAAATACCTTAGACACATTGCAACAAAGTCAAAAAAGTTTACACCTTAATTCTCTAGCAAAATAAATGATGATAGAAAATTATTTTAAAACAGTTGGCAAGTTTAAGATGAACTGAAAAGTAACAAACAGAAATTGTACTAAGAGTTGTTGATAAAGATGATTTTTGAAAGAAATATTCTTTGATATTATTGACATGATAGATACCAATTCTTCAACTTTACAAATTAAATTAATGAAATCTATTCACATAGTAACCTAAACATTTAAAACAATTAGACCATGCATATGAGGGTGCAAGTAATATATGGTATGAATGAAACGGCTTATAAGTTTTATGAAATGTATTTAGTTCCTATAGTTTTACAAAAGTCCCAAATTAGTCTTTGTAATTGTTATTTTATCAAATAAGCCATTATAACTTATAAAAAGTTTCATTTTATTGTCTATAAGAACTTAATTGATACAAAAAATAAATATAAAAACTCAATTGAAACTTTAAGAAAATTACAGGGACAAATATTGACAGTGAGGATGCCCTAAAGAATGCTTCCAATGCTTCAGGAAAAATTAAGGATCTCTTGTAATATCAAAAGGATCTGTAACTATTAGTGTTTAAGTATTTACATGAATAAAGGGTACAATAAACCAAATAATGCAATCAACCCACACAAAGGTCAATGAACCGAGTAAAAATATTGTGGTGGACAAGTACTCGAAGATGTTCCAGAATCTACAACTGACTTATTTTCTATAGCCACAAATCCTGCAGTAGTTGAAGATTAGCCCAGAAAAATGGAGAAATTGCTGACCAGTATGCAGTTTCCTGCAGAAAAAAGAATAACCTAACAACACTTATGTTGCACGAAGAAGCTTAGTGCTAGTAATGAGTTAGTGTTATGAGAAATTTAAAGAACTTACAAACTCTTACCAGATTAAAAAATTTGGAAATACCACCTATTTCTAGATGTGATATGCAGACAACGTTCTTCAGGCTAGTTTAGAAAGATTGCATTATATCCCAAATACAAAAAAAAACTTCACACATCTTTCAAGATACAAGCAAAATCTCATCTCTACACCAACAGATACGTGTGATAAATTATTATGGGCTAAGGGTTGTCATAAGACATTCCCTAATTCATTTAGAAATTGGAGCCTTCTATGTATTAATCGAAAAGACCAAACGTGTGGAGTTGAATCTCCACATTAATTAGAAGCATCTAGGCATTCAAAAAAAAATTTGAAGAAACTATGACCCACTTCTAAAACCAACCAATTTGTCAAGGGAAACACCAGATGGAAAAAAAATATGACTACTCGGGATGGTGCTAACAATATTTTTGGAAATACTAATCAACATTGCACTAACTACTGGAAGAGCTACAAAGGAAAATGCTTAGTTGGTCAAAGAATATGCTTTAATATGCCGCCAACTAGGTAACATAACGCCCACTAATCGAAGTATTAAGAATTTGATTCAAAAAGCAAGGTTTCTATGTAAGAGAACCATCAACAAGTTCCATGAGACAGAGCTAGCAGGCAGAGTACTGATTTAAGTGCCTCTAGACAAAATGTACAATACCATGCCTATGTTCTTAATTATGAAGAAGTACAGAACTCTAGCAACCTGGTGTCAGATATCATTTATATCAATTCATATTAAAAAACTAATGATTTGTATATTTTCCTAACAAAAAAATAATCAAATTGAGTACTTGAAATCTATACTTTTTATGTTGAGTACTAGAAAATATTCAAATTGTATATTATTCCACTTTAGATAATATTTTCTCATTTCTTGAACAATATACGAATAATCATAACACTAAAATAAACAATAAGATTATTTTTTCTTCTTCATTAAGTGAGCCAAACTAAAGCAAATGTAACCAATATTTAATTTTAATGTTGCTCTTCTAGCATGCTCATTAAGATCTTATCCATATAAAACATCTCCTTTTAAGATACTCACTGAATCAATTCTTAAAAATCAAATCTAATTGTTCTTTCACATTCAAATCTAATCCTACTTGGGCATAAGCACTAATATAATACAATAGCCAACCAACCAATTATAATATTAAATATTATAATTTATCTCATATTTTATTAACTTCAACTACATCATTTAAAATATTATAAAAAATAATACTCACATCATTTCTATGACAATCATTACCCATCTTTTGTTTTCTTTCCTAATAACTATGCTTTTTATAAACATAAAATGTTTATCACGCTTATCTATTTGGGTATTAATATTCCAACACTATGTTATCAATGTAGTGTTTTGGATTAATTGTTTACCCACATCCAACCATAATGTGAGAGCTCGCATGCACATAGCACCACCATGTGCATGCTTTTCATTGCAGTTAGACAATAAACTATGTTACTTTTAGGGTACACCTAACTCTAGCACAATTTTACAAAAAATTGTGTCATGTATATATTTCGTCAAATTTTACTAGCTGCCAGCAACTTTACGCAATTATCCCCATTTCTCATTCAAAATTAAAGACCCGATAATGTCTGTGTTGGGTAATTTCACAAGTACCACGGAAATCACTCTTATTTGATCATTCAACAAATAAATTTTAATATTTACTACCATAACATAGTTTTTCAGAACTCGAAATTGCCACCCTTTTAAAATGTCTTTTATCATTAATTGAGAATGCGACTATGCCTTTCTGTGATTATATTTTCGTTTAGAAGATTTTGAGCTTCTAAGAGTTGGATATGTAAATAATAGAGATTTGGAGCTGTAAGTAGTAATTTATTTAATACAAGCATAATGAACGAGAAAATTACGAAGTAACGTCCCCAATTGGTACCATCATTAGTAAGAACAAGCAACCACGAATAAAAATTGCTGTAAATCAATTAGCAATAAGCGAGAAAAGAATTTCGCATTTACATTTCCAATCTAATTAAGAGGCAGATAGTGTTCATATCTTCAACTGAACAACAATTATAATGCAGGGTCAAAATTAAAGACGGCTGCAAAAGGATAAGATAACATCAATAGAAGGTGCAGTAAGTCAAACTAGCCCGGACAGAGCACAGTTAGACGCAAACAAGCATAAACATTAGAAACATCAGCTACCAACCAAAAAACAAAAAAGATCTATTAACTTCATATTTATTAACAATAGAGATCCGAGATTAGTAGATAGAATAACGGAGTAAATAGAGATCCGAGAGAATAAGCAAAGAAAGCTCGTCTCTATTCACACTACTTCAATCTATTAATCAAACAATAATAATTGAGCCAATAATTCGAAAAATGAAACAAGAAAGCTCACCTGAAGACGATGGGTTTTCTGGGTTCTTTTTCTTACCAAACGCTGTAACCGTTAGAGCCCTGTAGCTTCTCATCCCCGAAACCCTAACCTCTGGAAGCCTACGAATAAAAGCGTCACCATCTTCGATGCCGAAACACTTCGAGTGAGATCTCTGCCTAATTAGAGTTAAACCCCGTTCCTGTTCCTTGTAGCTCCTCCATGCGAGACCTCCCGCCTCCGGGTTCAGCGCCCAAACAGACATCAGTCCCTTCGCTCCTATGCTTTCATCTTAGAGCTTAATCGTACAATTAATCTTCCCATAATTGTTTGCGGCGAATGGCCAGCGACTGGTAGGAAAGCGTGAGCGTACAGTCACCGGCGGTGAGACTCCTAATACGCACTAGGCGGTGACATGAATATCAAATCAATCAAATAGAAGTTGACTAAATGCTAATTTTCAGATAATGAAATAGTCAATTAATACGCAGTGGGTTGAAAGCCATTTGGCTTCAGTTTATCCTTTTCTTATCCTACTTAATTAATCCCCATTGCTTGATTAACCTTTCAGCTCATGAATATTATTTTTATTACTTAATTATATTTAAACCTACTTAAATTTAAACTACATATCTCTCAGATTATTAGCGGATTAATTATAATTCCATTAAGAATATGTATATATAACAATTTAAATTTAGTACTAAATTGCATTAATAACCTTGATCATTTTACTATATTAATTATATTCATAATTCTAATTGTGATTATATAAAACTAAACTTAACTAATTGCTTTAAATATAATTATTTAAGTTTTTCTTTAAATTACAATCACTTGTTTATTTTAATTTAATATTAATTTCATTAGCTAAAAATAATTAAAATATATTTTATTTATTGATTATAAAACTTTATTAAATATAATAAACCAAATGATTTACATTCCAAAATCAAGTAAGAAAGAACTTAATAAATAATATCTCAATACATAGTTTAAAATTTTCTAAATCCCACTATAAATAAAATAAATTATTTAAATATAATAATAAAGTAATGTATCTTAAGGGATTGTTTAGAGTGAAGTATTAATTCAATAAAGTAAGATTTTGTTCGGAAAAATTGAGACTAGGCATTTTGGGATGAAGTAAAATGGGCGAAAAATCGAGCGTCTCCTCCGACACCAAACATCTTCTCTCGCGAAATACACGAAGTCGAGCGTTTCTCTAGCCAAATACACGGAGATCAGTGTTTCTTGATTAGTTAGTTTCGGTACAAAAGGTCTCAGAAAAAAAAATTGGATATTTAACATCTCCCAATTTATTTAAAATAACTTATTCACATATTACTACTTAAATTTCTTATAAAATTATCAAACAACAGCAAAATAATCACACTATAATAATATTTCATTATAATTGAATTATTTTATACTTAAATTTATTGGATTACCTATATATCAAATATCTGCTAAATTATTAAAATGCATAAAAAATATATAATTTACTGTGTATTTAAAACATATAATTTAAAAACTAAAATAATCAACATATAATAAGCAAGAAAATTACATTTTATTACAAATATTCACAATAAAGCAATAATTTTAATCAATAAGCAATATTTTTCAAATAAAAAAAAGATGAATTTGCATAGATTATCCAGCAATAATTTTCTTATAATTTATTTTAATTTAATTTATTATTTGAATTATTCAATATTGGTAAATATTAAATTGAATAAAAAAAAAAAAAAAAAACCGTTTATATTTTAGATATAAATTATAGTCATTAAAATATTTGAGGAATTTTTAGGGTTATATAAATTTTTTTCATAAAAATTTGATTATAGCTAAACAAAGTATATTAAATATAGATAATATGATAATTTTATATGTAAATATATTATTGATTCAAAATTAATATTGATATAGAAGTTTTTAATAAATATTTTTATATGAAAATATACATAAAAACTCATATGAATAAATTTTCTTGTATAAGAATTAAGAATTAAGAAAATATTTTCTTCTTGTTTAAGTGTATAAATATACAATAAGAGGGATTGATGCGCATTTAAGGATGTCTTGTCACTCTCATTTGCTAAAAGTTTAAAAAAATATTATACTTACATAATAATATATATCAAAAAATATTTATAATTAATAAAAAAATAATAATTTTTTAATATAAATCTCAAAATATATATATATATATTCAACCAAAAATGATATATCGGAATGATTAAGTATAGCAATAACCTGTTCACTAAAATCGTAAGAAAACTTCTGTCTTCAAGGAAAAGGCTCTCCCGAAAAAAGGTGTCCTCTGCAAAAAGCTCTCCTTGGGCATCTTTGTCGAGCTTTATGAGAGAAGGAAACCAGAGCAATTCTTTTTTTGCGTCATGAGTGGTTGACTGCAATCAAAGGGTGTGAACAGAAGGTTTCTGAGTAAGATGGGATCGATAACCTGCAAAACTTGCTGGAGTCAAAGGTTGCTGCGAACAAATTAGAAATGAGTATGCAGGAAGCTAATAACATCATTTGTGGAGTGGTTGCGAATTGCGAAGGCATTGATCAGATGCAGATCGGGATTCCTGCTAGAGGTGAACACATACTGTGGCGACTAGGAATTTAAACAACAGATTTCTAATAATGCTGTGACGTTCTTCATTATAAATTAAAATCGCATAAATCTGAGTCAGAACCGCCATAGGAGAAAAAATTGCAGCTCAATCGGAGGTGATGGGATCATAACTTGCTTACATCTAAGATAGGAAAGAAAAGAGTTGACAATTTTAAAGCCTTAACTTCATTATGATATGCTCAATAAGCGGTTGAAAATTTGTTGTTAAACAACAAAAATTTGCATTCAAAAACAAGTGTCCAAAGCAACCATACAAGAGGAGGCTGAACCAATATAGGTGTAGCAATCCCGTGCTAGATTAAGGACTTATCTTCCTCTGAATGCATAATCTCATGCTACATGACCTTATTGATTACTCAATTCAAAGGAAAACAACAAAAACAATATGAGATAATTTATCATAGAGTCATTCAACATTTATCTATTTCAATATAATATGAAAAATTGTAGAATATACAATCTTCCAACATTTTATATTATATGATCTTTCTAAATATATATAATTGAAATGAAAATATTTTATATAATATAAGCAATATCATGAGGGTTCTTACTCATTCACTTCAAATTATCTAAATGATTTTCTGCTCCTCGATAAGCTCATAACCTGACACATGAAATATGCCTGAATATTTGATTTCGGTTATATTGCTCAAAGAATTTTGAAATCACTTATATATTACTATTTTAAACGTGGTGTGCTTGAAAAAAAGCCAATGCATACAGAAAATAATCACACCATTAAATAATTCAATGTATATTAGTAATAGTGTTACTCATGAGACTTTTAACATTTTTTGACACAAATTTCTCTTGCAAAATAGATGTTAATGCTACATATAAATCATTTTATTTGACAAAATTTTCAAAATTTTAAATCATCTATCATAGCACATATATATACATATATATCCAATCACCAAAATAAAATATATCACAACTTAAGTATCCTTATACCAACCCCCTCTTAGGCATTGTATGATCTCCCTATATCTCTTTAGTATACTTGCCTAGTCCAAACCTATGTTTGTGCAAACTCATAAAATTCATCCGACCAGAACCCATTTTATTTTACTATTCCATACAAAATATAATACCAATTACAAAATGTGTGACAAACTCTTGATATTATATTCACATATGACAATATATATAAAAAACCAAAATGACCTTCAAAGGCTCAGAGCAGTTCACTAGCATAAAATAAAGAGAATAATTTGCATAAATATAATTTAAAATATCGTTGTGCATCTGATAAATGTACTCGAAGTGTTCTCAAAAGTTCGGGTTATCTATAAATTATCACTTCAAATTTATTAGTTCATATTTTAATATATTTTTTTTATTCTATTACATAATTTTAAGACTCGGCGGTTTAAAGAAATGCTTGTAAAGTTCAATAATTCATTTAAAGAAACACTTGAAAATCGTTTGAGCATTATTCCAAGTTATTTTACTTTGAACTACGCTCTTTGTAATACAGATTTAATGTGTGCCACCAACTTTGTACTATGATTATCTTTAAATTTAGGATTATGATATTGTCTTACATTGTTTATGCTTTAACTTTAATTTCCTCATACTTAATAATTTATTAGATTTATTGTGACCTTATTTTTTTCTTCATCTCATTGATTTGAAAAATATATTATATGTTAAGGGTGTTAATCTTCTCCTTGAAAAGTAAGGAACTATTTGAAATTGAGAACTTAATTTGAAGTCCTAAATCATATTGTCAATTTTTAGACTCTCAAATAATGATATTTCAAGAAAAAAAAAGTATCTAAAGATGAAATTTGAGCCCCTAACCCGTTACATGCCCCTTAAATTAGTAATTAAAATGTTTAGAACTTTTGTTTGAGTCAATTTGAATCATTATTATCCCATTTAGTTCCAAACCATAATTATGTCTTATTAATTAAGGTTAGAATCCCTAAAGTGCTTATGATGTGGATTCATAATCCACCTCATCCTTCTAAGAACTTTAAGTAAGGCACTCATAATGAATTAAATTAGTATAGATTTATATTTAAGATACTTAAATTATTTCCGTGCTTAAACCCTTAATCTAACCTAATTAAGGTATAACCTTAATATCTTTGTTTTGTGGATATAAGATTCTACTTTATTTTTTTAAATCTTATATTAGCATTATAATAACATTATATTCTATTGCGGATTAATTTGACTCAATAGAAGTATTCTTAAATCACATATTAGTAAATTTTAGTTCAATCTAGATTAAGCTTTGAAATTAAGGTTTAAATTAATGACAAATTTATTGAGCATAATTAAACAAAATAAGATCAATGGCTCTATTACAGAATTCAAGAGTTAAGAAGCATACAATGATCATACAAAAAGCTTCTATTGAGATGCACCCGATGTTAGATTAGTTGTTACTAACCTAACATGGATCATCACATGCAAACTAGAAGATTACGCCCATGATAGTCGTGACAAGCAGAAAGACGTCGCCAGGAAAAGGAATCACAAACAAAAACGAAGTAACTAGACGACACAACCGAGAATCACAGATGGGGAAGTTAATGATGCCGTCAAAAAAGAATCACAGAATCTCGGGTATGGTTTGAATTTTAATTGATTTAGAGTTTCTATGTTCAATGTGCCGTACATATGGCAATTATCGACAGTTCATCGAAGAGGAAAGCTGCCTAATTAGTTTCAAGTTTTATTGTTTTTACTACACTTTTTAGTTAGTTGCTCTAGTTGGCTTCTAAAGGATTATATATAGTGGTTGTATATTGTCATTTTTTGTTGGTTTGTTGGATTCAGCTTTCAGCATTCAATTTTTTTAAGCATTCATTTGCTTAAGCTTTTGGTTTTACTTGATAAAACATGATAATTCAAACTTGAAGGTCTACTACTAATATCAAATATTCAATTTTGAGTTTAGGCTGCATTATTTAATCTACTTCAATAATAAGATTCTGATATTGTATTATGAGAAATTATTTCAATAAGATTCTTATAATATAAAGTATGAGAAATGTTTTTTAAATTTATTAATTTGATACTTATAAAATTCTTCAAATGATATTTGAATATAATTTTATTAGAATAATATAAATATGTGATTTAAAAATTAGAATGAAATGATATCTAATGTATTTTTTAGCACCACACGTGAGTGGGTTAGTATTTATCTTATATTATCCGTTCATAATTAAATTAAATGCAATTATTTATTTTAATTTTTGAGCGCGTTTTATTGACGTTCGACTCTTTCGTATGAGAAATCTCACCTAATCTTGGATCATCCAGCAGACCTCAAGAGCCCCTCACCCCGCCTTATTTGCATAGAAAGCCTCAATTCCTTTTCCACTCCTTGCAACTTCGCATTCACCCACGTCGCCTCACTATCCATATACGATCGCAAAAGATGCTGGCCGTACTTCGATGGAGGACATTGCGGTACGCGGCGAAGGTCACTGCCGTTGACCTTCGCCGGCCATCGGGCAACCATGATCCAGGTCTGTTCGCAGCGCTTAAAGGCGTTGGCCGCTCGCAGGAACGGCACAAATGGGAAGGAAGTTCTGGCGTGCCTCCCATCCGCCGAATCAGGGCAGAAGCGCACTGCCCTCGTTGCTCGAAATACTTGGAGGTCCTCTTCTCCAAGAGGTTACCGCAGCCTCAGCAGGAGGCGTTACCGTCCCCCGCTTCTCGAGAGTGCCGGGCTTTGAGTGTCTGTCCCAATTGCAAGATGGCTTATTACTTCCGTTCGCACAATTTGGTACCACTTCAGGGGAGCTTCGTGGAGATCGGACGGCCGGATAAGGGTGGATTCCGTGCGGTGGTGGAGGAGGAGTCCGGGAGTAGGCTTAAAGTTTCGTTATGGGATTCACTTAAATCGGGTGAGCCTCCGGGGGATAGTGGATTGACGATGGTGGGGCAACTGCATCCTTCGACTGTGAATAAGGTGATAGGTGATGGGGGTGAGAAGGGTGCGGACGGCAATGGGCAGAATGGGGTTGATAGGGATTGGGGGAAGGAGTGTTGGGGAGGCGCTAATTTGGGAATGGACTTGCCGACGCCCAAGGAAATACGCATGGGATTGGATAAGTTCGTAATTGGGCAGGATAGAGCAAAAAAGGTATTGCTTTCAAAAATATTTGCTCAAGAACAATCACATGTTTTTTTAAGGGATTTTTACTCAATTAAAAACCAACAACAACATTAACAACGACAACACCAAGCTTCAATCTCATTAGATGAGGTTAGCTGCATGAATCCTTTGTTTTCATTATGCACTATATTGTAGAAGCTCCTTGTTAAGTTCCAAATAGAGAAGATCCTTTTTGATGCAAACCTCAGCCTGCGACTGCTCTTCCTTCCACAGCGAGCCATCCAACGATCCCTCCTCCCCATTTGGCCGAGACCTACGTCTCCTCTTTCTCTTCCAACGACTACAACACTTGTCGGCAGCCAACCCTACTTCCTTGCTTCAAGCCGACTGAGTTACTAATCTTTCCCTAAACAATCTTTCTATTTGCTCATTTAAATGCATGTAAGATTTTATAATCAGATTTAAATGGAAACATTTGCTTACCAAATCTCATAGGAACATAGTATGCATACATGATATGCTTTTGTTGCTAGTCCAGCCTCCAAACAACATTATCAATATGCAATCACTGTCCTCTCACGTTGATGCCAGAATAATCTTACTTAGTGCAGAAATTTACAACTTGAAATTTACTTTATTGATAAGAGGAACCTTCTATCATCTTACATCCTTCTGATTTGTGTTGCATTCCAAAGACTATTTTTGACTGCTGTTTAAAGCTAGCTAGTAGTTAAGGTAGAGAACTAAAGTAGATTCTTCATGTTATCATATATTTGGTCTGATGTTGCTTACATGCACATGAATGCACTAGACACACACACACACACATATATATATATATATATATATATATATATATATCATTTAGGAGTATTCTTAATGATATGCTAGCCTAACTCTCTTTCAAGCCCTTTACATGACTTGGTCTCCTAATGTGACAATTTTTTAAAAGGATTCGTATAATAGTAAAGAAAAATTTTCCTTGTAAATTACACCCAGTTTTAAACCAAAGGAAAATAAGAAGAATTTTATAAGTAGCTTATTAATAATGACTCAAAGTACTTGAGCTTGATGGGTTGCGATTAATAGAATGATAGTAGAATTAATGGGATCATGTGCAATCCATTGCATGATATTAAAGCTTAATATTGCTATTTATGGGATCACCTACGTAATAACCAAACACATACATAAAATATCCACCCATAATATATATATATATATATAACTAATTAAAAATATTCAGAATAGGAAGGTGTCATTTACGATTCAATTTCTAATGCAATTCAAAAATACATTTTTGCAGATCCATTGATTTTTGAAACGTAAGGAAAAGGTACCCAGATATATGTTTCATTTATTGCTTAATCTTTCTTTGTTGCTTAGCACTGCATTTGTACTTTTATTACATCTCCTTTGCTATATTATTTTAAACTGCAAGATGTCTTGAAAATGCATGTCTTGGGTTTGGAAATGGTAGAATTTGGTGGGATTTATGTATGGTGGGCTAGCCAAGAGGGGAAATAAGGGAGTATACTGTAGCGTACGAGGGGACACAATATAGTATTATGATATACATTTGAACCCAAATTAATGTTGACCTCACGGTTGTGCACTTGCCCATGCAGAATGACAAAAAAAAAAGATAGGCTTACTATTGCAAGACATATTTTTGTTTAAAATACTAGCAATTATTATGGCTTAAAGACTTGTTTTTTAGGAAATATTATTTAATTTTGCTTCCTGCAATTTCTTAATGCTCTCACAATTATTTTAAAAGAATGTAAAGCTTAATATCTTCGGTACTTAGAGTATTCTCTAATTACTGGAATTCCAATCCCGACGTTGTATTTACAATGCTAGATCAGGTGCTCGTAGCAGAGTAGGATGATGATCTTTGAGATGTTGTTGGTGGAAGGCTGTCTTCTTGTCATTGCAGTTTTAATTTTTACCTATTATTATTTTTTTATTTTTGCTGATAGCCTTGTATGGCATGAACTGTAAACTATAAAAATTACTTTATGCAATATTATTAAGCAGCGTATGAATTTTCGAATGAATGTGAATGGATGGATGTTGTATTATATATTTCTTATCCTTTTGTGTGATCTTGATTGAATGACTCAATAGTGTCCTATGGCTCATATCTCGGTGCTGAGTTAGTATCAACTAATTCAACACCGGGCCGCCACAATAAATGTGTAAGCACCTTCTACACATTGGCCTTTTTTTGGATATCCTCTTAAGAAATGTGTATACATGCATTCCTTATTGATATCAAATAACACTTATCCAAACACCCATTGTAATCTCAATGACATGCTATTTGAATAGCATTTTATTTTAATAATTTGCGAATAACATATAAAAACACTCAAAATTTTTTCTTGCAATAACTTTTTAATTGGTTTATAAGAGTTATAATAGTTTATAAGATTAGTTAAATTTACTTGGTTTTATTGAAGTAAGGAGAATGGTGTTATATTATTTTTTTTAATATTTTTCTGCTATTATATTGTTGCGTGCATTTCTTATTGATATCCCTTTAATCTGTAAATTAAAGGAAAAAATATGTTTTTTTTTGAGATAGTAAAATCGCTGCTACAAATTGGGCTTTGAACTAGTTGAGCATCACATGAACCAATATTCCTTGAGCTCAAGTTTGTGTTGAGTTCACTTGTAAGGCTTAAGCTTGAGTTCACCATTGAGCTTGAGCATGACGAGCCACCCATCGATTGTTGTTGTCATGTATTGGGTAAATTTTTAAAAAAGATTAATAAGATGGAGTTTACTCTTTTGGGCATGAAGCTGTCCCATGCTTGAACACATGGAAAATGTTCGCCACCTTTTGCATGAGAACACGAATGGAGAAACTAGTCATTTGCTATTCATCCATGAAGGCGATGGGGCATTCGGGCTCAAAATGGGAGAAGAATGATACAAGGAGGAAATAGAAGGTCTTGAAAATCTTGAAAATTTAGAATCTTAAGTTTTTTTATTAAGCTATAAAAGTAATGGAGGTGTTAATAGAGGAATTTTCACTTGCTTTTAAAGGCAAGAATTATAATTGAAGAATTAAATAAGCCACTTCATAGTGTTTTTTTTGAATAAAGTTACTCTCTACTTGAGCTCTGCTTGCTTTTAAATCATCTCTTGAATTTTGGCGTGAACTTGACTTATTGTATTACCATGTTTGTCACATGAACCCATTAAAGACTAAAGCTTGAGAAAACTCGGCTTATCTACTTCCTTAATAGAATTACATATAGTATGGAGATTGTTATTGGGCGGTTTCACTTGATGATGTTGGTGAGGAGTGGGAGTGTTTATGATCATGATCGGAAGGAGTTCAATGAGGAGAAAGCCCTTTGTTAGCCCAACCTTGTTAACTGGGAGTTAAGGTTATCAACTATGGCTGTAATGACCCTAGGTCATTAATAAGGAAAGTGTTAACGTTTCACAAAAATTCTAGTTTCCTTACCGTTGAAATCTCCTACAAATTTTAGTTTCCTTTCTATTGCAATCTCTCGCTAAAATAACTTTTCAGTTACAAATATTGATTAATGAAGTTTTTTCAAACTAAATACTGAAATAGGAATTTATATTGTCATTAAACCATAATCAAATTAAGTAAAAGATAAATTACCTCTTTAAAGGCAATAACCGGCTATCCATGTTGAAACCGTCGGTATTTAAGACCGACAGTTCTATAAGGAAAGTTACGTGAATGGCTCAAATCCCTTCAAACGCGCCATTTCCAATTTTGTTCGCTGATTGCCGTAAACCACGCGAAGCAGCCGAAGAAATCGGGTGTGCGTTACGCACGCACACCCTATTTAATCGAGTGCACACCCCTCGATTATTCACTACCTCATCTCGCATCTCCCTCTCTTCCGTAGAAGTGTACCTGAGCCGACGTCCAGCAATCCGAGCCGATCGTTTCCCCCTGCGCTCGATCCTCCTTCCACTTGTGCGCCGAGAGACGGACGTCAGGAGCTCGTAGCGCTCGACCTCTGCTTACGTGCAGTTGCCTTCACCGAATTGACGTTGCGCTGACTTCTCCCACCTCCATTTCGACGCCGATCGCTTGATCCTCTGCGTTCGTGCGAATCGATTCTGTGCTCGACGTAAGGTAGGAGTTCCTCTGTCGATTCTCTTAAAAAGGATAATATATATATATATATGTATATAATATATATATATGTAATAACAATAATAGTAATAATAAAATTAGAATAGAATAAATTAATTTGATTTCAAGTTTTGTGCTACAATTTTTTATGAGTAGTATAATTCAGTTAATCTATTGTATGTTTGATCAAAAGCGAAGCATCTATTTCTGTGCATTAGTAGCAAATCCTAAATATCTAATCTTAGCTTTGGTTTAATCATTAAATCATTCTATTAAAAAATTTATGAAACAGAATTTGATATTGATGTATGCTTAGGTTGAAACTATAAATTGGGTGAGTGCTATGCTATATCACATGCAACTAGATTTCTATATGAGAATGCGTTAGACTAGGAAAAATCTATGCAATATACTAACTTCTATTTGATGTAATTTGGTACCTTTTTGAACCTATAAATCTTTGCATTCAAATCATGCATGAAATTGGAAACAAAATTAGGAGTTTTAAGAAAGCATTGTTTAGCCTAAAATTTTTCTTATGACTTTCGAGATTTTAAGTAGGTAAATTTAAAAATCAAGTTTAGGAACCAGAATGTAAGTTTTAAATCTTATAAATAGGTCGTTGCAAAGTTTAATAAGATCTCAATTATAAATTTTGCAGACACATCGAAGCTGTGCATGATTCAGTTTGTTAAGTCTACACAAAAGTACAATGGATACTATTTTTATGCTTTTTTTATTATCATTTGCTGCTTAAGCATCGCTTTGAGCCTATGTTGTATTGCTACTTAATATGTTATTCTTACTATTAATGATGTAAGAGAAATTGAATGATGTTTATATATCTTGTGAATGTTGCAAGAAGGGTTCCGAAATGGAGCATGAATAGGTTAGGGACGGGGCTAGTTCTCGGGAGCTACAAGGGTGCCATCTGTAGCCTTTGAGGGAGGCCCAAGTGAAGGTTATGCTTAAATACATGTTTATTGCTATCTGGAGCTCTTAAGGGAGCCCAGGTGAAGGTTTATGCTTAAATGCATATGAACCCAGCCTCATGGTTCTGGCTTTGCCCATCAGAACTGCTATCATTGCTTTATAATATCATAGACATAAACATAAACATGAATTTTTACGCTATTATTGTTTTTCCATTTGAAAACTTGACATGTGACAAGACATTATGTTGCAGGAGACATGATCATTTTTTATTTGCAATAAACTATATTTTCCCTGCAATTATTATTATTTTTGCCTTTCGCTTTGCTTGTTAAGTATATTTTTAATATCCTTTGTATTTAGAATGTGCACTAAGGCATTATTTTTATAATGCCAGATCAGATACACCTGGAGGAAGCTGATATAGTTTAAAGACATGGTATGACAAATTAACGGATTCTAACTGCCCCTTCGAGGGATAATTGTTTTTGTATAATAAAAGTTATGTAATAAATTCTGGATATTGTTTTATTTTAAAATTGAATGAATATTATTTCTTACACTTAAATGGCTCTGGATGTGTTTAATTGCTATTTTACCTAACTGCCAATATGATCCTGCGGGAAGATGCATTCGATGTTAGATTGGCTGTTACCAACTTAACATGGGTCATCACAAATGGCTGTGCCAGGAATTTGTTTGATGTGGAGTTTGAACCCATCTCGATAATGACGTCATCTAACTAAGAAAAAACCCTAGACAAAGACAATATTTATAGTGGTTCGATCAAAGGAATCCGTCTTTGTCCACTTTGGCCAAGCCTCAAGGAAGACATCACAATAGTTTTAAGTTGCTTTATTTATGGAATTATATAATGTTTATTGACTTATCCGGTTGATAGATTCAAGGATTGTCATTTTACATCTTTGATCGAGTGGCGTATTACTAAGAGATGGTAAAAAAGCCTTCTTCCTTTTTTCCTTGTTATGAGCACAAGGAGTGGTATTAATAGGCAATCGCTTCTTTTTGGTAGACCCAGTGGTGTAACACCCGTGACATTTTTAGATGCATAACCATGTGGAAGGAATAATACCCTGCTGTTTACTGGAAAGCACCGTAGGTTTACATGTCATGTGATTGGCTCCATAGGTAAGTGGTGTTCATAAATTATTTGGTGCTTGTCCCTTTCCCTATTCTGCAATGCTTCTCACGCGATCTCTCTTCGGAGAAGATTGGTCGGAGTCTCCTCCTCGGCTGACTCCTTTTAGTGAGCTGCTGGGGCAGCTGTTGGTTCGTTGCCTGTGGTTTTGTGTGGGCGTTCATCGAACTTTGGAGTCCCGAACAGTAAGACGAACGCTCCTCGTTCCCGCAGGGCATCAGCTATCTTTTTAATATTGAGACACATGCACTGCCTTGATCTTCCCAAGATTCGTGCCCTTGATCTTCCCAAGATTTGTGCTTGCCATTGAGACTACTTTGGTTGTACATCAACAACAGCAATGCCAAGTCTTATTTCCACTAGGTGGGGTTGGCTACATGAATATTTTATTTTTATTGTGCACAATCAAATAGAAGCCCCTACCTAAGTTTTAAATAAAGAAAATTCTTTCTAATGGTTTATTCCTCTTTTTTGGTCTTCCTCTTCCTCTTTTAATATTAAAAATCAGTAAAACTGTATAGAGCAACTTTAAGTTAAGAAACACCCTA
Organism: Gastrodia elata; assembly: GCA_016760335.1. Classification (NCBI taxonomy): domain Eukaryota; kingdom Viridiplantae; phylum Streptophyta; class Magnoliopsida; order Asparagales; family Orchidaceae; genus Gastrodia; species Gastrodia elata. Next base: position 62,710,199 of record CM028672.1, read on the forward strand.
ATGTCAGTTGATTGGGCACATTGAATCACTATTTAAGCTTTGGCTAGTTTAGGAGTTTTGCTTTAAATTATTTGAAACTTGGTTTTATTTCAGTAAATCTGAGCTTAGTCTTTTGTTTATTGACAGAAGAGTCATATTACACAAAGGCCATTAGGCGCTCTCGTAATGAAAACTAAGCTTATAAAAGATGCCCATATTAATAGTGGAAGAGGAAGACCAAAGGCTTGGTGTTATTGTATATTCCTAACTCACGGCCTTTTTGAATTCATTATTTTGTTGACTCTTCAGAATTCTAGCTCCCACAGTATGAACTTGTTGGTTATTTTAACCCGTCAATTATTCCAGCTCCACGACTTATATTTATTATGATTATTCTGTTGTTAAGGTGAACTTCATGTAGTTAGCCGAGAATGACTCATTTATAAATAAATGTAATCAACATTTGAACTATTATAGTATCTGTTAATATCATTTGTGAATATACCTCTCTGATTTTTCTTCTCTTGACAACCATCGAAATATTTTCAAGTTAATATTTATTCTATCATCCATAAGCATAAACAAAAATTATTGAACTTTGCATGACAACTGATGCAGACTACATGCTTTAATTAATGATAAATTGAAATTTTCTGCTCTCCGATTAAAAAATTAATTTATCCACGAATAAATTGAGAAGTCTAAACTCCATGTGTTACCTACAATTTTAATTGAGATGAAGTTAACATTTATTATGTTAAACTTGTATACTAATTGCAGGTGCTTTCTGTTGCTGTTTACAACCATTATAAAAGAATTTATCAGGCATCATTATACAATGGGTTAGTCTTCTTTTGATCTTACTTCAAAGTCAATACGTGCCAGAAAGTTGGCTGCATCCTGTTTTTGTGCCAATTTATGTGCGTTATGCCATTCTACTTGTCAATGCTTATTAAATTAAAAAACTATAAGGCGTTCAGGAGTGAAGCTTTGTTATGTTAACCTGATTGTGCTTATTTATATTTAGCTCTGAATCTGGCTTAGAGAATATAGATTCTATTATCAATGATGACGACCATGATGTTGAGTTAGAGAAGAGCAATGTACTTTTGATGGGTCCAACTGGCTCAGGTATTCTTTTTAAATTTTATCCTGGTTGTCGTATTGTTTTCTTATGTTGGTCACTGTATTGCCAATACTAATTAAGCTGAAAGTCATCTTAAAACTTCAACTTAGTAATTTAATCGTTTTATAACCTCTTACTGTGTTGTGATACTATTGTAAGGGCAGGGAAGACATTGCTTGCCAAAACACTTGCTCGCTTTGTCAATGTCCCATTTGTTATTGCTGATGCAACAACTTTGACTCAGGCAAGGGCATTACCTTTTCTATGAAGTATTCATTTTTGTTGTCCCACTTGTTTTCTTAATCTAAATGCACAAGTTATTTCTTGTGTAAATTTTAATGTAAAATTGAGATAAGATTCTTACAAAGGACTAAGTTTTCTATGGCTTAGGGCTAAAAGCCCAATCCACGATGCACTCCAAAACCTTAACTCTTGGGAAGGATTGATGCATGCTGGCTTACCATTGCTATATGGAGATTTTTTTTGTGATGAAACCTGTAACGTCCAATCAGCTGGTGGCAATCTATTTTTTTTTTTAATGTTAACCACATCTATTTTGAACACTAACTTTCCATTAGTATTAATTATGTCTTTTTTCTCCATTCCTTTTAAGGTTGTATATATGAACAATAGGCATCGGATTTGTAATTCCCAGTGCCTAGTGTTTGTTTATATTTGGTTGTTATAGCTGTATGGCTTATAACAATGTATCCTGATCCTTATTGGCCATATTACTGATAAATACTTATCAAACTGTTTTAGATGATCAACACTGCTACTGATCTTTATACTGATGACTCCCAGCAATATCCATCAGGTAGATTGCAACTGAGGTTAGAGGTTGTGTTTGAAACCTTGAAATGATAATCTGCATGACATTTTACTAGCCCAGCCAACAAGGAGACCGGCATTTATCTAAACAATAGTTGTAGGCAAGGACTGATTTAGAGCGCCTGCTTGGGCATGTGCCTCCCTAAAACTTTAATAACGACTTTTTTAATTTAAAAAATTGCTGGTGTGGCCCCATTAAATTTATACTGAAAATGCTGAAGGAATCACTTAAGTTCTTTTATTTTTCTTAAGAAATATGTGTACACTTTGAAAAAAACTTCCTGACTGCAAGGCATGGAAGAGTTCAAGGATTTACGTATCATATTAACTATACATTAACGATGGTTTGAGTTGTTCCTATTTTAATTTTTGATTAAGGACTACAACATATGAAAGCAATCAAATTGCAATCCCCAAGCAATTAAAATAGCATTATGTCTGGATTCCTTACTTTTCTAAAACCATCACAGCGAAATATTTGAACAAAAAAATACCTAACTCATTTTTTGATCCGTACAATAATCTGAACTATTAAAATCACATATTAATATTCAAATCATTTGAAACTTCATATATCTTATGGATATCTCGACTGCAACGAGCCTGGATGCCACAAAAAGTAATTAACTCTATTTGACATAATTTTAGTTCATTTTGTTGCTTGTTTTTTTATTATCAGACCTTTGTAATAAAAACTCTTAGGCATTCCGTTTCACATTCTTATAATAATTTGTTGTTATTAATGACCTTTGCCCCTCTCCTATGAGTTTAGTAAAGTTGTATAGCTTGAGCATAGTTCCAGTAATATTTTTCATTTCTGCTAAATATATTGATATGCATTCTCATTTTGTTAGTGCTCAAGCAATTTTTTGAAGCTGAATTTCTCTGATATTTGACAGGCAGGATATGTTGGCGAAGATGTCGAGTCTATATTACATAAATTGCTAGTGGTATGTATAAAAAGTTGTGTTTCTATATATAATCTCACTGTTTTTTTTTTGTTTGAATACTTATTGAGTTGAGTTTTCTTAGACCAGATCAATGGTCATGTTATTTGCTTTTTTTAAAGCTTTTTTTGGTCATTATTCAGCAATTTTCTGTTACTTTTTTACATTCATGAAGTATCATATATGATCGAACTGTCATATCATTTAGTATTGCAACTAGAGATAATACGATCTCTTTTTTAAACTAGTATATCGTTGAAATACTTTTCTAGAAGATGTGATTAATCTTGTCCTTGGTTATGCATGAATTTTGCTTTATAGAATTTCGAACATTGCTCATTTTCAAAGCTTGTTCAGTCAATGATTTAACTTTTTGTCTGCGTTTGGGCTTTGAGAAAACCACAGCGTATAACTAGGTTTTATTCCCATTTATATGCGGCTGCTTGAATTCTAGTGGATCTGGTTAATTTTACTGAACTCCTTATGAAACAATTTTTGGTATTTATTTTTATCTATAATAAATACATTTATCAGTTCAAGCTGTTGCCGCACACCATAACTTGAGAGATTGTTTGGGCATTCTATCTTCTGTTGGGGAATATCTAATTTGTTCCAATTTTTTTGCAACATTTCTACAAGTTTAATCCGCCTGAACTTTATTTTTGATATTTATGTTCTGCCTTTTAAATTTATTTGTGGGATTTATATTGGAGTTTTTGAATTGGCGAATTTCTATCATTCTTCTCATTTCTTATATGTTCTTGCCTTTTGTGGTGACCCATGTTAGGTTAGTAAAAACCAATCTAATATTGGGTATATTTTTTGCATGATCATATTGGTGGTTAAGCAAAATAGTATTCAAACAATATTCAAAACATCTAGAGCCATACAAATATATCAGAATTATTATTTATTCAATTTAAATTAATATCATCTAGAATATTAAAGAATTGGTAATTGTCTCAATATATAAAGATAAAAAGTGTCTCTTATAAAAATAAAAGCTAGCTAAAGTTTTATTCTTCAAATCTACACACATAATTTTTAATAATATCATTAAGCTATCTCAGCATTTTTCAGTTGTACCTGATTTGACATTATAAAAATAATATATTAGTGCACATTCTAAGTACAAAGAATAATAAATAATATACTTTTAAGCAAAAACGGAGGGCAAAAATAATATGATAATATTTGTAGGAAAACATAGTTTAATGCAAATAAAAATAACCATAATTCCTACAAATAAATATTTTCTTGCCAAAGTTATGTCATATGCCAAATTTAAAAAGATAATCGCATAAAAATTCATGTTTGTATTTATGTCTTGATATCATTAAGCAACATTAGCAATTCTGATGGGCAAAGTAAGAACATCGAAGCTGGGTTCAATATAAGCATGTTCATCACCTAGGCCCTCTCAAAGGTATATGGTACTCTTATAACTCCCAATGGATTAGCCCCGTCCCTAACCTAATTCAACCACTGTTTTTGGAACCCTTGCAAACATTAACAAGATCATAAACATCATTCTGTTTCTTTACATCATTGGCAGTAAAAATATCGCATTTAATATCAACATGAAACAAGCTCAGAGCGATACTTAAGCATCAATAAAAGCAAATAAAAGTATAAAAGGTAATATTCAATGTATCTTTGTGTTGACTTAATAAGATGAATCACTCACGATCTTTATGTGTCTGCAAAAAGTTATATTTTATAATTCTATTAGCCTTTGCAGATGACTATTGGAAATAGTGACATGCATATTTTGAATGCTAAGTCTTAATTCTGAAAATGGTTTAGATCTAAATTTGATTATTGAATTTGATTCAGATTGCAATATCGAAGTAAAAGATGCCTTATGGATTACTAGTGTAGTCGAACTAATCATAATTCAATAGGTCTTCATTGGTGAAATAATAGTCTACACATGTGCTGCTACAAAGGATCAAGTTCTTCATTAAGTTCTAATTCTTCTTTATGGTAATACAGCTGTGGTTCATTTGGATCAATTTTAGAAACTTTACCACTTACCTCCTTACCCTTGGTAATTCAAATGCCTAAATTATAACTGTCAAACCATCTTCTTCTTTTACTTTAAGGTCTATCTCCTATTCATTCTAGCATATAACTGCATAGATTTAAGGCAACAATCAGGGGCTGCTATCGGTATGCTCGTCACTTGATTTTACAACCATAGTAAACTTCTTTAACAGTAACTATTAATAATTGACTCTAGGAGCAGGTTGACGTAAATTGGTTCATGCTCATAATCCTATCTAATCTTGGTGTTGAATACATCAAATTTAAGCCTTCTGAAACTTACATTAGTCCCAAAACACTAAATACTATCTACTAATTTCTTCAGCTCAAACTTTTGATGCACCCAATTGTAAATTCAACTTTTCCTTAGTAGTAATTCATCAACCTTATCTAAATTCATAAAAATATCATTTAATTTGAATTGCAGATTTTAATCCAAGCATCACATTTAATCTTTCAAGGGGTTGCTTATAGAACAACATGATTGAAATACAAAGAAATAGCTTAGTAAAATAGAATACATGTATGACAAATCCCAAATAAATTTTGATTTCAAATCATAGGACATATGTGCATTTGTTACATTTGTAGATGCTCCAATTTTGTGATCCTAAGTGTTACATTCCATTATAGCCCTACTGATCACATACCTAATGACATCATTCTCAATGAATTTACAACAAGCCCAATGTACCAATGTTAGATACATCACTAGAAATTATAGATTTCAGACTTCGCTGAGGGTTTTGAGTTTAAGCAACAAAATTTGGCTGGTTTGCTGCCTAGTTTTGAAGACAATAAACTTATTCCAAATTCATAGGTTAAGATATGAAACCATCAAATTGGATAATTGAGTTTGCATGATGTATTAATTGAAAATTAAAATTTAAAAAATTTGAAAATTGAATCAATTTTAAACCTAATTGAGCTAAATCGATTACTAAATTGTTTCATTGAAACCATTGTACGCCATTAGATTTATGGAATCAACATACGCATGTAAAGTTTACTAAGAACTACAACAGAAATTTAAACTACTAGAATAGTGGAATAAACAACATATTAAATCCTACTCTTGATCGAAGTTAAGGTTCGTACCTTAATGATCAAAGGACTTCAAGGTCGAGCACAGAAAGAGACCAAGCGGAAAAGAAGAGAACGTTGGCTTCTGGATCGTTCAAAAGTTGTTTGCGTCTCTATCATAGACTTCCAAGGTTGTTCTAGTCGGCTTAGAGGAAGAAGGCGAGCGTCGGTGGGTTGTTGAGTGGGGGAGAAGGATCGTTCGGGAGCTTAGCGATTTGGTGGGGAAGAGTTGCGGCTTTCCTCAGGGTTAAATAGGACGTGCGTACGTAACCCATGTCCTTTTCTTGCGTTATTAAGGTGCGTAAGTTACGGTCTTACCGTGCGGCTCGTCAATCCCTCCCTTCGAAACCGTAGGAATTCCTGCGTTAATTACAGGATTTTAAAAGGAAGTTGCTGCTCAATCTCGGGGATAGGAAGGAAATCGGGAGTCGCTTGAGTGTTTTCCCCCATCCTTTCCAGATAGAACTATCAGCTTAATTGCCGACGATTTCTGGAAGGAGAAGCGCGAGGCAAGTAATTTTGAATTATTTTACTAATTTGCATTTAAATTTAAGATTAATGGCAAAATCTAAAATTCAATTTTAGTATTATTTGGCTTTGAGAAACTTCCTCAATCAGTAATTTAATCAGTACATAACATAAATAAGCAGAAATTTGACGAAAGCGGATTTTAGTGGGAGTTTTTTTTAACTGAAAACGGAAATTCACGGGTAATAAATGGAAATTAGCGGGTAGCTATCATGATTGGGCAATTAACATTAACTAAACATAGTGGGGAATTTAACATCCTTTATCCAAATAACTTAGGGTCTTTACTGACTCCCCTACTTAAGAATAATGTCGTCCTTGACATCGCACCAAATAAAAGGCATTTAAATTGAATGTAAGAAGATTTAATTAGGGTTACCTGAATTTTCAAAGTCTTGGATATTCTTTTCCATATCTTTCTTCCTTTCCCGTATGGCTTCCTTGGCACTGTGATTTCTCCATTGCACCTTGAACATGGGAATGGTTCTCTTCCTTAATCGACGATTATCTCGTTCCATGATTTTGCCTAGCTCTTCCACATATGTCAAGTATGACTGAATTGTAGTACTGAGTACTACTAATTGTTGAGATGGTCTCTGTAAACATTTTTGTAGGGAAGATACATGAAATACATTGTATACTTTCGAAAAATTCTCTGGTAACCTCAAACGATATGCAGATCTCGTTATTCGGGCAATGATTTGAAATGGTCCCACATATTGCGGGCTTAGCTTGCTTGATATTGTGATAACCCAAATTTTTAATAAAAAAAGCTCACTCTCACGGAGTTTGCAGGGAAACTTCATGATTGGTGGAGATCAAAACATCTACAAGGTGACCGGCTTTCGCGAGACCTAGGAAAGCATGTTTGGAAGAGGAAGTGTCCGGTCAATTCACTACATATTAAGACAAATTATCGACTCAATCATGATAAAACCAGGATCCTGGGCACGGTTCAAAATTAGACCGAATTAAATATACCATTGGAAAGAGTTTATTTTTGTGAGCATAATGCCTAAGTTTAGAGGCAATCTGACAAGCCGATATTCCTATATTAAATTTTGAATTTTTTAAATATGGAAAATTAGGAAAATAAAATCTAAGTTCAAATTCAAAAATTTTGGTGTTGTTGGGTTCGTAATAATAAAATAAGACTACACAAAATTTTTCATTGAATTTTGAGCATCAAATTATCTATAATTAATTTTTGAAGTTTCATCTTCAAAAATTAATTAAAAATAAAATATTACTTCAAATTGAGAAATTTTTGTTCAAGGATGTTCGTCTCATTAAAATGGACCTCTCAGTCAAGTTTCGTCAAATTTGGAAATTGAACGGAGAAAAATGCAATTAATATTTTTTTATTTAAATTTTTTCCAAAATTTCTCTCTCCTCTCTCCTCCCCCTCTTTTTTCCTTCTTCCTCATAAGACAATCGACCCTCCCTCATAGGGTACACCGCGTGCCCTTGAACGCGGCGATAGGGGTCGCATGGCCCCTGCCTGGGGCTGTCCGACACCAACGGGTAGCCCCATCTTCCCTCTCCTTTCTATTTAAATCCTCCTTCCTCTTTCCCTCAAGCCCTACCTTCTCCTCCACCTCCGGCAGGCCGCCAACCTCTCCCCTCCTTACCTTACCAACAGCTCCTAGCCTCCCTCTCCCCCCCCCTCGGCAACACCAAGGTCTCCCCCCACCTCTCCCCCTCTTCTTCTTCCTCCCCGACCAACTACCATCCCTCATCCCACCACCAGCACCCTGCCAAACTTCTCCCGCATCATCCCCCGCCTCCTCGGCAAGTCCCTTTTGAACGGGAGAACGGCCACAAAGATTAAAAAAAAAATGTGGGGAAAATTTTATGGGCTAATTGAAATATTAAATATTAAATGCGAGATAAAAATAATTAAATATGAATTTAATTTCTAACATCACTAACCTACTAGCCACTAATTTTTATATTTTTGCTCCTAACATTTATTTATTTTTGCTACTAATTTTTAATTTATGTTCCTAATATTTTAATTATGCAATTTTTGTTTTTTATTTTTCATTTTCTTTATGTATATGTATATACATATATATATATATACTATAGTATAATTGTTATAGTTATATTATATTATTATGTTATAATAATAATAATAATAACATTAATATGTTATTATTATTATTATTATCATAAATTATTACTGTTATTATTATTAATTCATAAATATTGTTATTATCATAATGAAGTGATTTTATCATTATCATTAAATGATAATGATAAATTCTAATAATAATAAGTATATAAATTAGTGTACTTAATATTATATGTATAATAATAATAGTAATACTATTATTATTATTATTATCAAATATTATTATAGTAATTATCTTTTATGTATTATGTTATTATATTACTCTCTTACTGCTATTATCTTCTAATAATAATAATAAGTATGTAATCATACTTATTATTATTATTATCATCATATAAGCATAATACTAATAATATTATTATAATATTCTCTCCATTTTCATTTACAACAATAATATTAATAATAATAAATATATTATTATACTTTTTATTATTATCATCGCATAAAATAATAATGATAATAGTAAGATAGTAATAATAATTATTATCTTAATATTCTTTTTCTAAAATAAGTATATGCGAATTAAATTATTATAAAATTAACAACATTATTTTCTTCCTTTTTATCATATTCTCTCACTAGGATAAATAATGATAATACACTTTATATGTAAATTATTGTATACATGATGACGATGATAGTAATAATATAATATTATTACTATCATTATCTCTGCTTTTCTATATATATATATTGTTCTCTCTCCAACATTCTTATTTTTGTTCTTATTTTATAAATATAAATAGTAATAATAATAACACCAAAGTTATGATTATTATTATCATTATTATCACGATTTTTTGTCGTCATCATTCTTACTATTATCTATGTTACATTGTTCCTTCACCATCTCAATCATCCTCTTATCTTCTTATTTTGTTTTACTAACATTGAAACACATTGAGAGCGAGGGATGATATTAAAAGTTTGTATTTCTTCATCTCTTCGCTAATCAAAAGATTTTTCACACAGATTTGCAAGAGATCAACTTATCACAAAAAACAACCCAGATATCATGAAGTATATTATATGCTAATTTTATTACATGCTACTGCTTCGCTTTGAGCCTCAAAATTAATATTTTTGGAAAGTTGATAATTATTTTTGAAAACAGCTATTAAATTTATTATCACTTTAATAATGTTTACCACACATTTTGAGAAAAATTTTGATGTCTAATATGAAGCTATATCATCAAAATAAATATTTCAAAAAAGAAGATTCTTTGTTACTAGACATGTACATGTATTGGGTTAGGTAGACCCACTGGGGCTATAAGAAGACCTTACCATTGTTCTGAAGGGGGTTGGTATTGGTTAAAGTGAAATATAAGGAGCAAATTACTAGATCAGATAGACGTACCTTGATTCATCCTATTCTATAGACTGCTGCCTAAATAGAACACAAAATTTGCTAGTGATATGTAAGACATTTTCAATATCTTAAAATGGTGACATTTATCTATTATTACAATAAATGAATTGTTTGTTTGGCAATTGTACATCTTTACTTGTTCTATATTATCGCACACAGATCTTTTTTTTGCAGAATATATATTGCAAAATTTTGAATCTTTTTTCTTTCTACTAACATTTGCTTCATTGCTTATCGCTTATATATGATGTGATTAATGATATTCAAATTACTTAGAGTATTCTCTAACGGGTGTTCAACCTGGGCATTTTTGTTGTAAATGCCAGGTCAGGATTTCGAGGAAGGACTGGATCAACCTTGAGATATTCGACCACTGCACTCTTATGTTAATTTTCATTATTTGTTATCTATCTATTCGAATAAAAATAGTTGTAATGATGTAATAATATTATAAAATATTGAAATAAAATATCTTTTATTATATTTCAAATTGGATGAATGAATGTTTGCGATTACTTATATTATTATTCCAAATCCCGACTACAATCCTCAACAAATTCAGACGACGCCATATCTCGTGCCCTTGCTGGCTCGAGAAATGAGGGACATCACAGATATGCCGAATTGATACACCCTCTTCATTGGGCGTACTTTCAGATAGGCAAGATCTCTGACTTGAAATTTAAGCATTCTGTGTCTTAAATCGTGCTACTTTGATGATCTTGAGCTACAATTATTTTTAGCTTTATCAATTGAACTTTTTGATTAGTTTCTTCAACTAGATTAGATCCATATATTTGAATATCTCAACTTATGACCAAGATAGAGGCGTATGGGGCGCCATTCCAATTCTAGCTTAATGACTGTTATTATACGCAAACTCAATTAAGCGCAAATGTTCTTACCAGCTTCCACTGAAGTTCAATATGCACAAAAATACACATGAAAATGGATTTTAGCGGGAGTTTTTTTTTAACTAAAAATAAAAATTCGCGGGTAATAAACAGAAATTAGCGGGTAACTATCATGGATTTGGCAATTAACAGAAACTAAACATAGCGGAGAATTTAACATCCTGTCCAAATGACCCAGGGTGATTACACCTTTGTTCTTTTAATTGTTTTCATATGAATGATCATTCTTAGAAGGTTTACCAAAGCATATATAATTTAGTAAATTCTAGCACTAACTTGATGTCTTGTATTATATTTTCAAAAAACTATATAATGGGTAAAAATGGTACTTATAAGTGAAAAAATATTAGGATAACTTGACAAAGCATGATATTTTTCATACTAGGTCTCAAATCCAAATGATTGAAATGCGAAGAATTTGTGGCTATTTAAAAATAACTTCATGTTCAGTAGAATGACGTCCATATATTAAAAGTCAGTTCCACCGACGCTCATATTTTAAAAGTAAGTTCCACCCATTTTGATTAACCAAATTAGTTTGCTCTAAAGATATAATTTAGGAACACATCTCAAGAGTTGATAATTACTAGGATTATGGGAATTGTTGACTTTAATATTCAAATGCCAATGATGGCATAACCATAAGGTTAAAATTCATATCTAATTATGATGACCAATTGTTATAATTTCTTTTATTGTTGATGAATATGTTTTTTTTTTATTGCTCATTAGGTTTTGTGAGGGCCAAATTGAATTTGTCAAGCTTATGTTAGTAGGATACATTAAACTATACTGAATAGTCATAGAGAAAAAAGTTGACAGAGTTTAATGATGGAATCCCTTACTGTCTAGAATTTTTAATTAAGCTATTTTGAGGTAACATTGTCTTTAATGCCCGATAGTATAACTTGTAGGATAATTTTAATGATTTGAGACAAAAATTAAGTTAAAAAGTTGAATACATAAGCAAACTCGGTGAGCTATTTATGCTTTTTGAGCTCAAAAAATGATTTAAGGTCAACTTTTCTAGGTTTAAAATAGAGTTATCTAGAGATTTGATCACACATCACATTGATTTAATTGGGCGATGCTTTTACGCTACCTCAAGCGTTTAGATTATGAAAGAAACCCCAATTACTACTGAAGTGGGTTTGTCAAACTTATGTTAGTAGGTAGTTCAAACTAATTGTATATTTATAGAGAAAGAAATTGCAAGAGGTTAATGATGAAATCCTTTATTATATAGAATTAAATTTTTTTTTTGAAGGCAAAACTCTTTTCAATGTCAAGTATAACTTCTTAGTTAAATTTAGGATATTGGGACTAGGCATTGAGTTAAAAAGTTGAATGAATTAGCAATTTCAATGAGTTATTCATGCTTTATGAGTTCGAAGACTATTTTAAGGTTACTATTTCTAGGTTTATAGTCGAGCTTAGCTAGAGATCATTGTACATATAATCTAACATCATATTAAATTAATTGAACAAGGCTACTATGTGACCCTAAGCTTTGAGAGTATGAGAAAAACCCCAATTACTATTGTCTTCCTATATTGGGGTCACCCAACATATGTCTGGAATTAACAACACTATTGTCAATTGAGAGTTCAAGGGAAAATACATTTTTTCTTTCTAATGATCTTTTATTGTAATGACCCAAAGTCGTTATTTTGCAAATTAGGTCAAAATTCCACCTTAGGAATCAGGATCTCGGGAAATTTCAATTTAGGGCAAACAAAATTACCAATAGATAGAAATAATTTTTAGATCAAAGTGTCCTAGTTTGGGAGAAATCCGATTAATTGGAAGCTCCCGTTTTATTTTTTGAGTTATTTAAATTATAAAAATTAAGAACATTGAAATGCATGTCCAAATTCATCGTTCTCGGTGTCGTTGTGTTAAGTATATTATTTAAAGGCTGCTCGAGAAGTTTCATCAAATTCTGAGCGCCGAATTTATCGTGGTTAATTTTTGAAGTTTTTAAACCTCAAAAATTAATATAAAATAAAATATTACCCCGAATCGAAAATTTTCGGCGCGAGGGTGTTTGACATGTCGTAACACACCTCGGTGCCAAATTTCGTTGTATTTGGACGCCGAACGATGAAAAAATGCAAAAATTTTAACTTTAAATATTTTATTATTATTTTTTCTTTTCCATCATCTCCTTCTTCCCTGTCCACCGACTCTAGCCCCCGGCTCCCTGCAATTGCAGGCTCTGTCTTGCGACAGAGCCTGCAGGCGGAAGGTTCTGCCTGCCAGGAGAGGGCCCGCCTACGCCGTTTTTGGCGCAGGGTGCGGTCAGCCCCCTCAGCCGAACCCTCCCCAGCCCTCTCTATAAATAGAGGCCCTCCCCTCCCCCTTTCCTCTTCACAAACAGCACCAGCCAGCCCTCCCTCTCAGCCAGCCAGCTTCTTCTCAGCCAGCCAGCTCCCCCTCCAGCTGAACCAGCAGCCTCCAATATCTCCGACAGCTAGCAAACAGCCAGCCCCATCCTTCCAGCAAGCCTCCGGCAGCCCCCGACAGCCAGCTATCAAGTCGCCAAACCACTCAGTAGCCGCTGCTAGCCAGCCTCTTGCCACTGCCACCTCGGCCAGCAATCCGGCTGCCCCATTCCGATCTTCCTTTATTTTCCGGTAATCCTAAAGTTGGAAATGGAAGAAATTGAAAAGAATGCTTTCTTACTACCCTTATATGCATTGTTATACAAATATTATTAGTCATTCACATTTTAATCATTCTTATTAATTAATAATGGGAATAATTCAAAATGTTATAAATGACTACTATTTTTATTTTTAAGTATTTTCTTCATTTCTATTGTTACTCTTTTAATACAGTAACATTATTATGAAATACAGACTTAAATTATTATAAAGGAAAAGGACAAAATAAAGAATAAATATAAAAATCACGAAATATCGCATCACTTTTAAAAGAGACTATTTTAAAAAAATATCGGGGACTTAAATGCAGATTGAGCGAACTGTCACTTATCCGAATTTTTGAAGTCCTGAACTTAAAGATTAAAGGTACCCAGTATATGACTTGCATTACATCTTGCATTTTTTTATTGCTGCTATGCTTCGCGTATTTACTTTGAGCCAAATTCATTTGAAGCTTGGTTGGTTGTTCGGAACCAACGTAATATTATTCGGGATTGTTACCGAAAAATGGTATCGGTATCATTCAGGGTTGCTACTGGAAAAATGACATTAGTAACATTCAGGGTTGTTGCTGGAAATATGACATCAGTAACATTCGGGGTTGTTATTGGAAAATGACATCAATAATATTCGGGATTGTTACTGGAAAAATGACATCAGTAACCTTTATTTTGTGATAAATTCTTGTTGCAGGAAATTGCTTGCTTATTTGGTGCGGTTACCTTACCTATCCTGCATTTTATTTCCATCTTACCTCTGCTGATTGCATCTTTATTTGTGTACTGCTGTACTTAGAGTATTCTCTAATTACTGAGAATTCCAATCCCGGTATTATTTTCTGTATAATACCAGGTCAGATGCTCTTGGAAGAGGACCCTAATTTTCAATGGATCGACGACGGCGCTGTTTTGCTTATTTTGTTTCTTTATTTTTTGTACGATGAATGATCTTGTAATATGAATTTTGATAAATAAAAAATATCTTTTAATTTTGTATGCGTATTCTTTTTCTCTCAAATTGCTCGATATGATCCTGCGGTAAGTAGGACCCGATGCCAGAACAGTTTCTGCCGAACTGGCATCAGGCCACCACATTTATAGTCGTCATAGAGCTACTAACTTTATCAATGAGTGTTTCATTTGTAGCCTTTACATAAGAGTTGAGGAAGAAGAGCACCATGTATCGTATTGTGTTTATGAAGATTGAAAAATGAGAACTATCATTTTCAGGCACCTTTTATTGAAGAAGATATTATCAATAGAAGAAAATATGAATGTGATTTTATAGTCTGTATTACATAGGATGAACCTTAATGCCATGACCCATTTCGATAAACGTCAGGAAATTAGGGTTGGATGACCAAAATAGATTTGCTTCCTTAAAAAATAAAAACACTAAACTATTATTGTCATCCAAAACATAAGGAGAAGAGCATGAATTTCTAAATAAAAACTTGGTAAATAGAGAACTGCGTAAAGATATATAAGAAGCCAAGTTGATCGGTGTACTTGCTAAATGGACAATATATATTGGGGCATACCTCATCAACTCTATTTTTATCCACGATCTTGTAACTTTTTGGGTGTACCCTAATTCTAAGTTACAATAATGCTAGAGTTAGGGTTTATAATTCTATTTTCTGTATTGGTAGATTGAGAGGAGAGGTCACAATTGATGAATTTAGAGTTAGGGTTTGGTTAAAAATGATATCATAAATATTAGTAAATTTTGTTCTTAGTTTGGTTTTTATGTTATTCTCTCCAAATTGGATCGGGTTGATTAAGGAAAAAAATATAGCTAATTTTTCTGTAACTTTTTATTAGATTATTTGTTTATTTTATATTAATATCTGAATGAAATTGTCATTAAAATTCAAAGTCTATCAAAAATATCCTAAAAAATGTTAAAACTTGTTTTTAAAATGTACAATGTCTTAAGAAAATTTGCTAAAATATTTACAAATTTCAAATGAATCATAAAAAGTTTGCTGAAATTCATAAAATTAAATTAAATTGTAGAAAATTTGGGGTTGGCCGTTGCACAGTGACTTTGTTATGAACCCCAAAGTTTGAAGCTGCCCTCTAACGACTAAAAAAATGCCTATTGTTGCCCTTGTTTTAGTGCGCTTTTCTAACGGCCAACAAAATGCCTATTGTTGCCCTTGATTTAGTGCACTTACCCCACGAATGTAAGATTTTCCAATTTACCCATTCTTTAGCGATATTTCCATGAATGGTATCAGTTGACTAATGATGTAAAAAGTTTGAGTTTTGGCTTATGCCATTCTCTTAAAATGAATTAAAATTAATCCAGAATTTTGAACTATCATTTTTAATTTTTTTTATACATTGTGAATGATATACACGCTTTTTTAGATTATATATCTTATTCCAATTAGAGAAAATTCTTAAAATTAAATCTCTTTCAAGCTGGCTTGGTTGCACCATGAGAACCCATACCTGCTTAATTATTTAAACTGCAGTTGCTAAAATGTCTCATCAGACATGACATTCTTCGACCTCTCCTACACACTACTACCAAAGGACATCCCTCAATCTTGCCTCAAGAGGACTCATTGGTGAGTTCTCACCCGTTCTTAGGTTCTCCTTATTTTTCTCTCTCTCAAAACTTCAGCTTTCTCTATTATACCGTAAGGTGACTCCAATCAGCATCACTCTTATTGAATCCAATAATAGGTTAACACTCGACTCGAGCATCCCCACTTTATGAGATGCCTGCACCATTGCCTTCATCTTCTTAGCTACAAGCTCCTTTGCAGGCATTGGCTTCATAATTTGTTCACTCAGTTTGTTGTCTTACTGCTGCGGCTACTCCTCTCTTCTGCACTGAGATCTGTCATGACAGTAACTGTCCACTTCCCTTCCCACAACATTCTATCATCAGAGTGATAACAGCCTTATTTCTTCTCTATGGTGTGTTGACGTCTATGTCTACGTCAGTAGACCTCATCTTGGGTGGAAAACACTGTGACACTGGTGTTTATGGTCAATAACTGTCAACCCTTCTGTGTTCATCTCCTCATTAGAAAAATACAACTCTTACACCTATATTATTTATTATTTCCCAACATAACCGTGCTTTTGGTAGCATGATCATTTGGGATGAGTTTAGTGTGTTTGTTGCTGTGGCTGGCCAAATCGTTGATAAGGGGGCTATTCTAGGAGTCGGGGTGGCAATTGTTCAATTGAAAGGCTTATCCAATTGTGGATGGTGAGTTTGGATGGTATTATCGTTGAGGGGGATAGTATGAATCCTATTAACGTTCTTTTAAAACAGTGGATTGCAACAAAAAAATTAAAATGATATCAGCTCCAAATGCAGCTTCTCTTTATATTATTATTTACTCTCTTTTTTATTATTTTAAAAAAATGTGTTGTTTCTACATGGACACTAGCCTTGCATTCGTGCTGTGAATTTATATACTTCCCTTAACCATAATGGCAATTTTGGCATGCCAGTAGTGATTCTATTCTCGATGGTCATTTTGTTTTTCCACCAGGAGGACTAGGATAATTGAGATTGACTATTTATCATCTGCTTTGGTTTTTTATAATATTTTTGCATTGGGCTGATTAAAAAAATCAAATTATTTATCTCTTTTGTAAAGTGATTCCAACTTTGCATCATCTGCTTTTCTCTCGTGTTTTGTGACGTGAAATTGTAGAATGATGCTGATATATATATATATATATATCTGTATATATATATATATATATCTGTATATATATATATATTTCATTAAGCCAAATGCTTTCAAGTATCATAAATTTAAATGCATTTAAATGTCATTGCAGTTTAAAATGAATCATATGTTGCAGCTAGCGAATTGCATGCGGTGACTTTTGCTGTGAATTTGAACTTTCGTTACACTGGGGTGATTCCAATGAACAGTGACACCTGTGATAGACTTTGTTCAAAGCTTTTCTCATCTATAGTCATTAATTTGATATTCTATGCATTTATCATATGTTTTATCCTTTTCACATGTATTCTCACTATATTGAAAATAGCTGAATATATATATGTTCATTAGCAATATCAACGTGTTACTTTAATTTTTGCTCTCTTGGGTTTTGCTTGCCGGTATGCTTGTGTGTTTCTTCGAATTGTTACAAAACTGTTTTCTTTTGCTGAATTAGGTTGCTGAATTTAATGTTCAAGCAGCTCAGCAAGGCATTGTGTACATTGATGAAGTTGATAAAATAACTAAGAAGGTTGTAGAAAATATCAAAATTCTAACATTGTAATTTTATTCAGAAAATTCTTATGTCTTTCTGCATGTTACAGGCTGAGAGTCTTAACATTAGTAGAGATGTTTCTGGTGAAGGTGTTCAGCAGGCGTTATTGAAAATATTAGAAGGAACTGTAAGTGGTACATTAATGGATGGAATTTTCTTTACTTTTTCATTCTGTTTTACATTTTATTTGATTTAAAGGTTTAACATTTATTGTTTGGGCGGGAGAAGAGTCGTGGTGCTATCGAAATGGTTAGTAGTGTTCCTTGTGCCATTCTTAGATGAGAAACCGTTGTTGGTCTTGAAAGGTGAGTTTCCTCAACAGTTTTGAGGTTGTGGATCCTTTCGGTTTTGATTCATTGTTCATAAAAAGAGATATTTATGCTAATGAATTCTTTAACATTGATGTGTCGGCTGCACAATCATGGTTTTCCTTCATGTATGCCAAATGAAATGCTTGAATTATTGTGAGGAGAATGTGGTGAAGGTGAGTATAATGACAACCTGATATTTGCCCATAGTGTCATGGGATGCAGGATTAAAGAACTGCAAAATTCTCCTGGTAACTTGGTCTTTTTCTTTCTTGCTTGATGTTGAGTAGAGATTTCATGGTTTTCTATGATTGCCAAGCACTTGAACTGAAACAAACTATGCAGAAAATAAGCAAGGCTGCTGGCTGAAGCTATTTACTCTTATGCACTCTCTCATACGGCAGAGATAATATCGTTATTCCGCTGCCTCTTTTATTGCCAATAAAATGAGCTAAGGCTTAATGATGTTAGTGACAATGTATAATGAAAGTAGATTTTTGTAAGAGTAAAAGAGCGATAGCTTAGTGAGAATCTTGTAGAATGGCGATTTCTTTGAAATTGCCAATCATGCATTCTAATGATGGCAAGGGTAAATCTGTGCGACATGAACATCCTTTTGATATGGAACATATTTTATTTGAAAATTTTGTAGCAATGATGGTGAGTTAGAGGAGTGAACTGTGATGTCCCGACGTTGGTTTAGCGAGAGCTGTCCCGACATCGGGTACTCACATACCGCATGATCATATTGAGCAATTTTGAAAGAAAAGGAACACATAAAAATCAAAAGATATTTCTCATTTAATAATATTTCAATTTTTATAATGTAGCCATCTAATTTCTGACAAAGTTCATCTTCTAGAACACAAGATGAACTTTGAAAAAGTAAAATAATTTAAAAGTAAAAGTTGCGTCGATAACGATTTTAACATAATAATCTCAAAATCGTTGTGGGCCTCGAATTGAATGCTATGACTGCAGCAGTCCGTGTGGTAGATTGTCGGGCTATTAAGGTGCTGTCTTACAACAGCTTGTGGAGGAAGCTATACTACCTGATTGGTGGAAAATATCTGCTGGCAGTTACTTGTGAAGCCAGATATTCTGTAGGGATTAATGTTAAATGTTATGTTTTTTTGTGGATGTGATATTTGAGGATGGTGTGTTTTAGGACTTTTAAAAAAACACAATTGTGCTCAACTGGGTTTGAGGGATGTATTTAAGTCTGGTCATGAAAATTTGCTTGGGTAATTGAGAATAATGACCCAATGCAGTTTGTTTTTGGAAGGGCCTATTTTGGTGATATTGAAAACTGTTCTTAAGCATAAGCCAAATTGAGGTGGGTATCTCGCTAGTTTAACGGGTATGTGGACAGTGGGTGGGGATGGCCCAAGGGGAACCTGAGTTTATACTGTCAGTCTTACATTGACGCAGATTGGGCATAATTAAGTTGTTTTTTATCGAAGGAGTTTAGTTCATAATATTTTATTTTTGAATTGTGATAACTTAATAATTGAACACATTTTCAAAAGGCACCTAAATTAGAACCCTTTCATGGAGTAGTACCAAAACTAACTATAGTCAGGAATTGACCTGTAATCAAAGCCGAGCTTACCATCATTGTGAAACTTGAAATTTTGTGAGAACTTGGACATGTATTAATTCTGAATCAAAACTTTTTTTTTTTTAAGTCGAACTTGAAATTGGAATTTGAACCTTCAATCATAATTTTGAGTTTGAGATGATTAAAGCATGACTGATGATTCTACGGATAGAATAAGCTGGCGCCAAAGGAAATTTCGTGATCCGAATCCGAGAACCGGCGACAAATCTGATATCCTAAAATAGTTCAAAATTTATTTGGAACAAGAATTTGATTTTTTATTGAACTTGAGCTTATGATTGAATGTGACAGTGAGCAAAATGTGACTTTTGTAGTTACTGAGTTAATTGCACTGAATGATAACTTCAGATAAAGCTTTCAACGAAGTTATTTATACAAACCAAGCTGAGGTTGATTTACTTTTACTTTTATTCTTTTAATTGTCAAATTCATAAAATAAATATTTGCATGGGTTAATTTTTATCAGCACTTTAAATTAAATTATATTATTAGATGATTGCATTAATGTAAAATTGAAAATTCCATCAAAGAATCCTAGTATTTTAATGTCTATATGGTCGAGCAAGCTTGTCCATATTTTTTGAGTAATCATATTTCTGAGTTTGTTTTTTTTTTAAAGAGTTTGTCATCTACATGCATTTAAGATTTTTCTTTTTTGATATTTGTTTATCACTTCATTTTTGTTATATGCTTTTTTATTAGTGGATTAATGTCACTTAGAACACATCAGTATGCTATGAATATCATTTCTTTGTTCTGATTTGAAAGCTAGAATTTAATGATGCATGATCATTATGAAAATATTTGTATGCAAATATTTTGGCTTTTCTTTTTTATATGCAAATGTTAATACACTAATATATTCATTTTACATATGAAAAACTTTTTTGAAAGCTGATGTATATTATAAAATTTATTTTGTTATAAAATTTGAATGACAGTTTTTAGAGCTATAAAATATACAAAGTTTATTCGTGAAAAGATTGTTGTAAATATTTAGAAAAAACAGCAATTATCGTATGGTGAGTGTTTTGCATGTTTTCAAATTTTTATTGAAAGAGACGAATTTTGTCTTTTATTTGATGAATTTATTATTTTTGATTTCTTTTGTGAGTTCTTGTGTGTTCTATTTTGAATTTTCATTTTCTATAGGCTTAATCCTAATATGATCTAAATCATTGCCTAATCTTTTTAATTTCCTTAAAGCATTCCTTTTATATGTCTATTGCATCGATACATGTCCCTTGTGTTTCATCAGCTACAAGAAGCAATGTTTGGCAATTAAGTAGAAGTTCATTCACTCTTACCTTCTTGTTTTTTTTGTATTTAAAAGTTTTTTGTCTCATTCAGGATGTGGTTTCTCTTTGTGGCTAATTTTTTGTCTAAGCTCTTGATTTTGAAATAATTGAAATTCCCTTTTATTATTTTTCTTCAAACGGTTTTCAAAATATAATGTGCAGACTGTTAATGTTCCAGAGAAGTCATCTAGGAAGCATCCTCGTGGAGAGGCTATACAGGTACCTTTCATAATTTTCTAATCTATTTTCTCAGCTGAGTTGTATAAGGGCTTCAAATCTTACATGATTTAATTTTTCTTAGATGTTCTTTATTATGCTTGCTTTGATTTTTCATAATTTTGTTAGGTAAGCTCCTTAAATATGCTGCAGTTAGATGATGAGTGTGATGGCCCCGGTGCCGGTTCAGCGGAAACCGTTCCGACATCGCGCATTAACCTACCGCAGGATCATATTGAGTAACTTAAGAGAAAAATGGCATACACATACGAAGGCCAAAAGATAATATTCATTTATTTCAATGTTCACTTTACAAGGTCTTTTCAGCACTCCTCGTACAATAGTAAAATTAAAGAAAAGATAAAAGATAAACAAGCAAAAAAAAAATAGCGTCGGGGTCTTATCGGCAGTTGAACTTTTTAAGCATTATGGTTCTTGCGTGTAATGCCCTAAGTGCATCTGACCTGGTATTGTACAGAAAATAATACTGAGATTTGAATTTCCCAGTAATTAGAGAATACTCTAAGTACTGCAGTACACAATAACATTTATATTTTAAATGATACGATTAGCGGAAGTAAGGCGGAAATAAAATACAGGAGAAAATAAGGCAATAGAGCAAAATAAGCAATTTCCTGCAATAAGTATTTATCACAAAATAAATGTTACTGATGTCATTTTCCAGTAACTAATCACGAATGTTATTGATGTTATTTTCCAATAACAACCCCGAATGTTATTGATGTTATTTTCCAATAACAACCCCGAATGTTGCCGATGTCATTTTTCCAGCAACAACCCCGAATATTACTGATGTCATTTTTTCAGTAACAATCCCGTATGATACCGATGTCATTTTTTGATAATAACCCCGAATGATATTACATTGGTTCCGGACAACCAACCAAGATTCAAATGGATTTGGCTCAAAGCAAATACGCGAAGCATAACAGTAATAGAAAAGTGCAAGATGTAATACAAGTCATATATTGGGTACCTTTGTTCTTTAAGTTCAGAAGTTCAATAGTTCGGATGAGTGACAGTTCGCTCAATCTGCATTTGGGTTTGGATATTTTTAAGTTAGCTTTTTAATCCAATAGTTTAGGAGTCATTTTTCTTTATCACTACTTCGATTCTGTCCTTCTTTCGCTTTCTCATAATGATTGAAGTCCGATTCTTTTTTAAGATACCGCGATGGCAGTAATGTTTATTATAGCGCTATTAAGTTACTGAGGATAGCGATTACAATGATATAATATTATTATTATCATTGTTTCAATGATAATAATAATATAAGGAAAGAAGAACATAATAGGAGTGATGGTAAAAATGAAAACGCTTAAGTTGAAATCATAGTCATTTTATAATATTTGTATTGTTTGTCATTATTGATTAATGACAACAATGCTAATGTGATGACATAATCTTATCTTCAAAAAGATTATTAAGTATATAGAAAATAGCAAAATAACTTCTCCTCTTTTCTTCCCCCTTTCACTTTCTCTTAAACTTCTCTTCAAACCTATAGGATTAGGACCGCTGAAAAACGGAGGGAAGCCGGAACGGGGCGGCCGGAGGCTGGCTGACGGGGCTACCGGCAAGGAAGAGCTGGCTGGCTGGCGGGGCTGCCGGGCTGCTGCTGGTCAGCTGGCAAGAAATGGCTGGCTGGATGGGAGGGGAGGGCTGTAAATGGGGGGAGAGTGTCGCGATCGGGGGAAAGCATGGGAGTGGAAGGGAAGAAGGAACAAAGGGAAAATAAATAAATGAAATTACTTAAAGTTAAATTATTCACATTTCTCCACCGTTCGGCGTTCAAATACAACGAAACTTGGCACCGAGGTGTGTTACGACATGACAAACACCATCGCGCTGAAAATTTTCGATTCGGAGTAATATTTTATTTTATATTAATTTTTGAGGTTTAAAACTCAAAAATTAATCATGATCAAACCGATGCTCAGAATATGATGAAACTTATCGAGCAGCCTTTAAATAATATACTCAATGCTTTGACACTGAAAACGATGAATTCAGACACATATTTCAATGTTTTTGATTTTTAGAATATAAATAATTCAGAAAATAAAACGGGAACTTCCGTTATTCGGATTTCTCCCAAACTAGGGTACTTTGATTTAAAAATTATTTATATGTATTGATAATTTTGTTTGCCCTAAATTGAAATTCCCCGGGGTCCTAATGCCAAAGTCGAAAATTGACCTAATTCGCAAAGTAACGACTTTGGGTCGTTACAAACTCCCCTACTTAAAAATGATGTCGTCCTTGACATCATACAAAAGAAACTTAAATTTGGGTGAGATTAATACCTGATATTATGTCGTTGTCGTCGGGTTCCATGATAGGGGTGAGGGTGTACATTCTTGGTTGATGAACCTGCACATTCCTTTGGGTAGGCGTTGCCGTTACTGCAACTTGCCTAGGAGCACCTCCTCTTCGTTGGTTATTGGCGAGGGATGCTAGTGCTGAGTTTGGTCTTGTGGCAGATCTTGCCCCAGGGATAATATCTCTATCGATTATCTTCTTGGCAATACAAAAACGATAACTGTGACCTGGGCGCCCGTAGATAAAACAGATGTCTTGACCATGGTAGCACCTCCCAAGCGGGTGAGGTCGATTACAATGATTACCTTCATTGGTCCTGGAAGCTTCTGCGGTTATTTGGTATGCCTTGGCTGGTGGAGGGTAACAGGGATGCTTGTAACTCTCCTGATCCTCTGTGGGATGATCATGCCTCTTTCCTTGTCTTTCCGCGATCATCTGTTCGTTATGCTCCAGCATTGTTGCAATGTCTAATAGATCGACAAATTTTGTATGCCTAAGAGAAATCAAGTTAGTGCGAATGCTATCTTTTAAACCTTCCAAAATCTACTGCACCTCGAAGCTTTGCAGTCCACAAGCTTCGGTGCATAATGAGAGAGTTTTGTGAACTCAGTCTCGTAAGTTGCCACAGATTGGTCACCTTGAGCTACCTTTATAAATTGGCTCTCAAGTATCCTCTGGGCGGAATGAGAAATGTAGCTGCTCCTGAATGCGGCCGTGAATTCTGCCCACGGTATGTCCTCTAGACTGATGCCTTTGAAGGTGGTTTCGTATGTGATCTTCCACCACCTCTCGGCTTCATCTTCTAGCAAGTATTTAGCTAGTCTAATTTCCTCGTTCGAAGGACACTTTAAACTGTCCAACTTGTTATCTACTGCTTGGATCCAGTCTTCAGCCTCCATGGGTCTAGCTGAGCCGTTAAAAGTAGGAGGGTTGAGTTTGAGGAAGGCCTGCAGGGCATTATCTACTCGCACTCTTTGCTCTTGAGGGGCTTCTGATGCGATCAGGGAGGTGGAGACTTTCCCTTGGTTTGAAAGGGCTTACAAAACAGCTTCTAATAGATGATTCTTTTTATTGTCCACTGCAGATGAGGAGATTGTGGTCTTAACAGGGGTTTCAGTGGGTACTGAGAGAGCCTTCGTCGGAATCTATCTGTTTGGAGATTAATAAATTTGAGTTTAGAAGAGGTTCTAACTTACTGAATAAATAATTAATCGCAACGATAAATAAAGTTTGCAAAATTTTGATTCCAAAAGTTTTCATTTATAATTGGCTCGTTTATGAAAAGCTGTTTTAATTGCAGAACCTATGCTTTACTAGATGCACAAAATAAAGGGTAATAACAAGGTCTTAGTTTACTCTTACGATTTATGGAAGGAGAGTTATCACTTCTGAATATGATATTAACATCTTCTTAGATTGAATATATCCTTATTTTTATATGTATATCCTTTTCTTCCACAAGTACTTAATCCTGCTCTGATACCAACTGTGATGACCCCGGTGCTGGTGTAGTGGAAACTGTTCCGACATCGAGCGTTCACTTACTGCAGGATTATACCGAGTAACTTGAGAAAAATGACATACACATACAAAGGCCAAAAGATAATATTCATTTATTTTAATGTTCACTTTATAAGGTTTTTTCAACACTCCTCATACAAAAGTAAAAATAAATAATAGATAAATGATAAACAAGCAAAAAAAATAGCGTCGTGGATCTTATCGGCAGTTGAACTTCTTAAGCATTATGGTTCTTGCGTGTAATCCCCTAGGAGCACCTGACCTGATATTGTACAGAAAATAATACCGAGATTTGAATTCCCAGTAATTAGAGAATACTCTAAGTACTGCTGTACACAATAACATTTACATTTTAAATGATGCGATTAGCGGAAGTAAGACGAAAATAAAATACAGGAGAAAATAAGGCAATAGCGCAAAATAAGCAATTTCCTGCAACAAGTATTTATCACAAAATAAAGGTTACTGATGTCATTTTCCAGTAACTAATCACGAATGTTATTGATGTCATTTTCCAATAACAATCCCGAATGTTATTGATGTCATTTTCCAATAACAACCCCGAATGTTGCTGATGTCATTTTTTCAGCAACAACCCCGAATGTTACTGTTGTTATTTTTCCAGTAACAACCTCGTATGATACCGATATCATTTTTCGGTAACAACCCCGAATGATATTACGTTGGTTCTGGATAATCAACCAAGCTTCAAATGGATTTGGCTCAAAGCAAATACGCGAAGCATAACAGTAATAGAAAAGTGCAAGATGTAATACAAGTCATATATTGGGTACCTTTGTTCTTTAAGTTCAGAAGTTCAACAGTTCGGATGAGTGACAGTTCGCTCAATCTGCATTTGGGTTTGGATATTTTTAAGTTAGCTTTTTAATCCAATAGTTTAGGAGTCATTTTTCTTTATCACTACTTCGATTCTGTCCTTCTTTCGCTTTCTCATAATGATTGAAGTCCGATTCTTTTTTAAGATACCGCGATGGCAGTAATGTTTATTATAGCGCTATTAAGTTACTGAGGATAGCGATTACAATGATATAATATTATTATTATCATTGTTTCAATGATAATAATAATATAAGGAAAGAAGAACATAATAGGAGTGATGGTAAAAATGAAAATGCTTAAATTGAAATCATAGTCATTTTATAACATTTTTATTGTTTGTCATTATTGATTAATGATAACAATGCTAATGTGATGACATAATCTTATCTTCAAAAAGATTATTAAGTATATGAAAAATAGCAAAATAACTTCTCCTCTTTTCTTCCCCCTTTCCGCCAAAAAATGGAAGGAAGCCGAAACGGGGCGGCCGAAGGCTGGCAAGGGTTCCAGCTGGCTGGCGGGGCTGCCGGGCTGCTGCTGGTCGGCCGGCAAGAAATGGCTGGCTGGAGGGGAGGGGAGGGTTGTAAGAGGGGGGAGAGGGATGGCTGCTGTGAGGGAGGAGGAGAGTTGGGGGGGTTTAATAGAGGAGGGAATGGAGGGGTTTATAGGTAAGAAGAGGAGAGGGAGAGGGAGCTGGTCGGCCAATTTGGCCGACCATTCCTGCGCCAAACGGCGTAGGAAGCTCTCTAGCTCGGAAGCTTTCGCGCCAGAAATGCGCGACAGGCGCGATCGGGGGAAAGCAGGGGAGGGGAAGGGAAGAAGGAATAAAGGGAAAATAAATAAATGAAATTACTTAAAGTTAAATTATTCACATTTCTCCACCATTCGGCGTCCAAATATAACGAAACTTAGCACCGAGGTGTGTTACGACATGACAAACACCATAGCATCGAAAATTTTCGATTCGGAGTAATATTTTATTTTATATTAATTTTTGAGGTTTAAAACTCAAAAATTAATCATGATCAAACCGACGCTCAGAATATGATGAAACTTCTCGAGCAGCCTTTAAATAATATACTTAACATGTTGATACTGAAAACGATGAATTCAGACACGTATTTCAATATTTTGATTTTTAGAATATAAATAATTTAGAAAATAAAACAGGAACTTCCGTTATATGGATTTCTCCCAAATTAGGGCACTTTGATCTAAAAATTATTTCTATCTATTGGTAGTTTTGTTTGCCCTAAATTGAAATTCCTCGGGGTCCTAATGTCAGAGTCGGAAATTGACCTAAATCGCAAAGTAACGACTTTGGGTCGTTACAATGAGTTTTCGGTAAAGTTATATGAAAGAAATGTTAAAATTATAGCTTTATTGCGCTGCTTCACACCTCTTTTACTTGTTGCTTTGTTTGCTTGGTACAGACTACATAAGGAGAACTATACCAATAATTGGATTTGTAATTTTTCTGCATTTAATTTTTATCTTGAATATTTCTGATCTTGTCTTGAGTGGTGTTGAATTATTTCGAGCGGGCATTCTGATCTTCCTTACTTTTTTTTTCAGCCCCTCATATGTGGTTCACTTAATTCTTAAGAGGATTTACATCGTATTCCGGCCATGGCTGTTTTTTTTTTCAATTTTATGTTTAATATAAACAATAGAATGCATGAAGTATGCAATCATTCTTCAATAATAAAATAATAATTTTGTCATTTTTTGTATCAGACTGTTTGGCATGTGATAAAAGTAGCGAAAAGTAAAATTTTTTCGGGTAAATTAAATTTACCGGCATTTGACATGAAGTAAAAAATAGATGAAAAATTTAAACAATAATTCATTGTTGTGTTATTATATATATAGGAAGGGGTAAAGGAAATACGCCTGAATCGGGCGTATTAGGAGAATACGCTAAGTAGCCGAGTAAGCGAATGAACGATTTCGACGAATCCTTTTTTCGAATGAGACCCTAAACAATTTCAAAATGATTCGAATGAATTCGTTTGAATGAAACCCTAAATGATTTTAAATTTTTGGGTAAATTTATCCCTCAATTTACTCAAAACACCACACTCACAGGTCACTTCATTTCAAAGAGAAAAATATATTTTTTTTTGTTAAATTGCCAAACATCATTAAAGTTACCTGATTACACTATAATTAGATTCACTTTAATTAGTTTATTTTACACTCAAATTTCTCAAATTTTCTCATGCCAAATAACCCCTATCTTTTTATGTGGTATCACAACAAGGTTTGTTCTAATTAGCCAATTGATGTGGCAACTCCCTCTATTCCTTAGATTATTATGTTAGTTTTGTTCAACCAAGTTTTTGCTTTAATATGCTATCTCAAACAAATTTAGTGATTGCGACGAAAAGATCCTAAAAGTTCTTCAAAATTGTTTGCAAAGGCGTTACTACTAATGCTTATACTGCTAATAAATATCTTGATTGCCGACTATAGGCGTTCGATCACATGACTTGTAATTCTACCACCTTGGTGGGATGATCTCAAAGGTAATTGGTACTTTCCAGGCCCCATCACAATGGATTTCTTTGGTTTAGTCTTATTTGCTTTAAAACTTGATTGCAATTTTATAATAGGCATATAAAGTTTTTTAAATATGAATAGTTATGCTAACTTGGTTTCTTTAGATGTGTGTTGTAGGATCCGAATTCTATTCTACTCTCGACCTTCTCTAATATGATTCATACCCAAAGGGAAAATATATACTGAAGAGCACATTGTTTTTTTTCCGTCTACTTTTGATGACAGTATCGTGACACTAACAATGATACCTAATTTTTTGTATTTTAAAACTTGGTTGTTCTTAGTATTTAATAAAATTTATTGAATGTTTTCTTACACGCTTGAATCTCTTATCCCAAATAACTTTGACAACTTTTTCATTCATTCTTTGTAATTTATAGTAATAATCGGGATAAGATGACACTTTTTTTCTCATAATTTTCATTGATGACCATGATTTGTTTTCTATTGAAAAAATGGTCAAAATATGATGGCTTAAATTCAATGAAAGTGGGGTGTGATTGATGGGGTTGAAGTTCAGACAATGTGTAGTTGTTGGCTGGTAGGAATGAATTGAATTTTTGTGCAAGGGTTGAAATTGCACACATTATACCAGTAAAAATTAAGCCACAGTTAATATGGCATTAAACTCAAGAAATATGATCGAGTTTTAATAAGAATTTTAAAATTGAGCATGCTCATACTAGAGCATTCTCAAGCTGAGTGACATTTTGAAAATTTTTATATAATGACAAAGACTAGACGCCTGCCTGATATGGAATGTGTCGGACCAAAGGGAACATCACCTTGATTTATTTGGTATGGGTGTTGCTCAGTCTTAGAGCTCAAGATCTTCTAATATGGTGTTTTGATTTGGTGCAAAACTAAATATGAATTAGTGGGCATATGATGGGGGAGAGGAGTCATCATTGTGGTAGAAGGTTTTAAAAATGTGTGGTAGTCTCAGTAGGATTTTATATGATTAAGGTGGAAAGAATAAATCGAATTCTCATTTGGAAGGGGCGGATTAATACTTTGCTATTTTAATAAAATTATGCTATAATGAGGATGGTGACTTTTAAGATAATTGATAGAGTTCTAAAAAGAATCATGAAGCTAAGCATGCTAATATTGGAGCATTTCTAAAAATGGGTGATCTATGTAGAAATTGTCGTATAAGGACAAAGCCATGAGATCCAACTTAACTTGAAGTGGATATGTAAATAGAGCCTTGTTTTGTATGGTCCTTGATGTTTTGTAAAATCTCTCAAGTGTTTTATTTATTTTACAAATCTAACCAAATCCTAATTCCAAATTAAAATGTAAATATTGAGAAATAAAATAAAAGAGAACATAAGGGATCTTATGTATAAACGAAACAACATTAAAATTTAAGAAGGATAAAAGAGAATGATTATCTGTAATATTTCTTCATTAAATCAATTCAGTTCAACTTTCCTTGTGATACCACTCTTATCACAATCCTACCCTATAAATGTTAGAAAACTGAAATTGGATGGTGAAAAATGTAGACTTAATATTTAAACCTCAAAGAGCTTCACATAAGTATATACCTAAATATTAAAGCAAAAAAGCTAAGTACAATTACATCAATAACAACAACACTAAGGCTTAGATTATTACACTTGTTAGATATCTAGTTCTGATTTGAAAAATGTTAATAAAAAAATTTAGAATGAATAATTCAAATGTATATTGAATAATTAACAAGGTAATAAAATAGTTATGAATGTTCTAAAAATTAAATGTAGACTGACATAAAATATAGTAAAGGTTAAAAGTAAAAAAGACTAGTAGTTAAAATAATTAGTAAGCTAAATTAGAATAAAATGGATAATGAATTGTGTAGCTGCCATTAACATAATTTGGGTTCTAAATTTTTATATTAATTATTTAACTTTAGTTATCACTTGCTTCATGATTGGAATACCCTTGTGTATAGCTAAGTGACATGCCTAAGGACCTACGGTGAGAGCTCTTCTAACACGAGGGATGATCGTATCCTTATGGAAGATTTATCATGAAAGTAATACGTAAATATGTCTCTATCATGTATGCCTACATAAAATATGTGGTGCATTTTGTAATTGAGCTTCCTATTGTCAACACATTGTAAACATTGAAATTTGTATTGAACTTTGCTTTGCTTTTAAAATAAATTAAATTGAAATGTGCTTTGTAATTTAGTAAAATCATTAATATGTAAAATAGGTTTTGTAAATATTATGTAATATGAATAATTTTAATGATTATGTAGTTAAGTGACAAATCAATTTTAATTAATCTTATATTCAATATGTAAAAACAATGATATATTACTCATGTTTGATTTAGTATTATGTAGCTAAATTCATGAGTTTAATTTTACTAGATTTTAGATTATAATAAATAAAATTTCTACAACAAAGCAAAGTGCTATGCTAATAAATTAGAAACATAAATAAGATCAAGTATAAAAATCTATATAATGATCCACTTTAATTTAAAATTTGGATATTCAAATATATTTGTGATGACCCATGTTAGGTTAGTAGCAACAAATCTAATGTAGGTGCATCTTTTCACAGGATCATATTGACAATTAAGCAAAATAGCATTCAAATAACATTCAAAGCCATACAAGAAATGAAAATATCATTCATTCAATTTTAACATCATATTATCCATAATATTACATAATTGACATTATGCATAAATAAATATTTGTCTTTTGAAAATAAAGTAAAAGCTAAAGTTTTATTCTTCTAATTTGCACCATAATTTCTTAACACTTTTAAGCTATCTCAACCTCCTTCGGTTGTATATGATCTGACATTATAATAATAATGCATTAGCGCACATTCTAAGTGCAAAGATATTAAATAATATACTTTTAAGCAAAAGCGAAAGGAAAAAAAATGATATGATAATAATTATAGGAAAATATGGTTTATAATGCAAATAAAAGATAATTATAACTTCTGCAAATAAACATTTTTTTATCATGGTTATATCACATGCCAAATTTCAAACGATGATCGCATAAAAATTTATGTTTATGTTTATGTCTTGATATCATGAAGCGACGCTAATGGCTCTGATGGGCAAAGCCAGAACCTTGAGGCTGAGTTCAATAAAAGCATGTTCTTCATTTAGCCCCCCACAAAGGCTCTAGATGGCTGTGGAGACCCAATGTCGGTTCAGTGAGAACTGTCCCGACAATAGGTATTCACAAACCGCAAGATTCTATTGAGCAATTCAAAAGAGCAGGGATGCACATATAAATGTCAAACGATATTTCTCATTCATTAAAATTTTATATTACAAAAATTGTCAATGTACACCTTGTACAATATTCATCTTTTTAAAATAAAAGTGAAATAGAAATAAGTAAAATAAAAAGATCTGTAAAATAGTGCTGTAGATCCATCAACAAATTTGAAAAAAATTTAAGGTTCTTATTCGAATTCTCCTAGAAGTACCAAACCTGATATTGTAAAGAAAATAATATCGGGATTGGAATTTTCAGTAATTAGAGAATACTCTAAGAATCGCAGTAAACATAAAATATTACATTTTATAATAGCCGAGATGCGATTAACGAAAAAAGAATGTGATAAAAATGCAAGAAAAATAAGACAATAGCGTAAACGGGATAATTAATTTCCTGTAGAAGTATTATCACAAAGATGCAGGTTATTGATATTGTTTTTTCAGTAACCAATTACGAATGTTACTAATATTATTTTTTCAGTAACCAACTACAAATATTACTGATGTCATTTTTTCAATAACCAATCATAAATGTTATTAATGTCATTTTTCTAGTAACTAACCACGTTATAAAAGGATGTTAGTTTCAAATAACCAACCAAGCATCAATATAAATTTGGCTCAAAGTGAAACTAAGCAACAGTAAAGTGCAAAAAGTAATAAATGTATATATACTGGGTATCTTTTTCTTTAAGTTTCAAAAGTGCAATAATTGATTGAATTTGCATAAGTTTTGATATTTTAAAATAGCTTTTAGCCAATATTCTTAAGAGTAATTATTATCTTTTTTATTCTATTTTTCTTTCACTCTCTCTTCTTGATAGAAGACGGAATTTTAAGTTACTGAGGGTAGCAATAATATTTATAATAGTGTTATTATTATCATTATTTAATAATAATAATAATGTATAAAAGAAAAAAGCAATGGAAATGATTGAAATTAAATTGACAAAATAAAAACAACAGTCAAATATAACCCTTGTACTATTATCATTATTGATAAATGATAATAATTTAATGCAATGACATAATAGAGATAGTATAATTATTATTATTATGAAAATAAGTTAAGAAAAAAAATAAAATAAAAATGCAAAATTTTTCCTTTTTTTCTTCCCCTTTTCTTTTTCCTCTTACCTAGGGTTAAGGTTCCTAGAAATCAGAGGGAGACCGGACGTGGCTGAATGGGGCCGGAGGGGGTGGCCGGAGGTTGCTGGCTGGTTGTGGCTGGCTGGAGGGCTGGTAGGAGAAGTAGTTGGCTGTTTGGGGATGAAGAAGGGTTGAGGGGGGTTTAAATAGGGAAGGGAAGGAGAGAGAGGGAGGGGACAGCCGGCCAGCTGGACGGCTGCTGTAATGACCCAGTCATTATTATGCTAAATTAGGTCAAATCTCGCCTCCGAATTCATCATTTTTCATGTCATTGTGTTAAGTACATTATTTAAATGCTGCTCAAGTAGTTTCATAAATTTTGGAGCACTGGTTTGATCTCAATTAATTTTCAAAGTTTAAAACTTCGAAATTAATTAAAAAATAAAATATTGCTCCGAATTAAAGCGCAAGGGTGTTCGTTACATTGTAACACACATCGGTGTCAAGTTTCGTTATTTTTGGACGCCAAATGGAGGAAAAATACGAAAATTTTAAGTTTAATTAATTTTTTTTTAATTCCTTAAAGAATTTTCTTCTTTCTTTCCTTCTCTCCCCCCTTGATCGAACCTTCTGCGACGCCAAATGGCGGAAAATGCGAAAAATATAAGTTTAATTAATTTTTTTTTTAAATTCCTTAAAGAATTTCCTTCTTTCTTTCCTTCTCTCCCCCCCTCCTTGATTGAACCTTCTGCACCTAGAGCCTGCTCTGGCGGGCGGAAGAAGCTTCCGTGCCAGAGCGAGGCATACCTACACCATTTTTGGCGCAGGTTGTCGGCACCCTTCTCTCTCCTCTCTCGTCCATCCCTTACTTATACCAGCACACAACCCTCCTCTTCCCAGCCAGCCCTCCCTTTCCTGCCAGTCAGCCTCTTCCCCCTCAGCTCCCTGCCCTGCCAGCCAGCTGCCAGTCAGCAGCAACCTCTCCTCCCTCTTCCCAGCAGAAGCCGACCTCACATACCACAACGACAACCGGTCACCCAACAGCTAGCTCCCTCTTGCCGCATCCCTCCCTTAGCCGACCAGCAGCCGTCCGACCTTCGCATATTTTTCGGCAACACTATCCTAGGTAAGAGGACAAGTATAAGAGGAAGAAAAATTAGGAGATATTTTGATTCTTTTATTTTTCTTTTATTTTCAATTATACTACCTCTCTATTAGTCATTCATATTATTATTGTTCTCATAAATCAAATAATAGAAACAATACAAATATTTTAAAATGACTATTATTTTCATTTAAGCATTTTTATTCTGACATTTTATTATTATTATTATTACGTTTTGAAATTTTTATAGTTATTTTAATTTTTTCTTTATTCTTTCGTGCATTATTACTATCATTAAATAATGATAATAATAACATTATATTACTACATGAGTAACCTAAAAATACGGACTTTTATTAATATGAGAATGAAAGAAAGACATAATAGAAAAGAAGAATATAAAAATCTTTAAAACTATATCATATCACTTTTAAAAAGCTAATTTAAAATATCAAAAACCTAAATACAGATTGAGCGAACTGTCACTCTCTGAACTTAACGAAAAAGGTACCCAGTATATGACATGCATTACTTTTTGCACTTTATTGCTGTTTAGCTTTGCTTTGAGCCAAATTTGTATTGAAGCTTGGTTGGTTGTTCAGAACCAATATAACGTGATTGTTACTGGAAAAATGACATCAGTAATATTCGTGGATTGTTGAAAAAATGACAAATAATACTTGTGGTTACTGGAAAATGATATCAATAATATTTGTAGGTTGCTGGAAAAATGTTATCAGCAACATTCGTGAGTCATTGAAAAAATGACATCAATAACATTCGTGGTGGGTTATTGAAAAAATGACATTAGCAACATTCGTGGGTTATTTGAAAAATGATATCAGTAATATTCGTTGCGAGTTACTGAAAAAATGACATCAGTAACCTATATTTGGTGATAATACTTTTTGCAGGAAATTGATTATTCCTTTTGCGCTATTACTTTTTCCTGCATATTTTTTATACCTTTATTTTCGCTAATCGCATCTCTGTTTTTATAAAAATATAATATTTTATTCTTTACTGCGATACTTAAAATATTATCTAATTACTGGGAATTCTAATCCCGATATTGTTTTCTTGACAATACCAGGCCAGGTGTTTATGGGAGAATTCACACAAGAACCCTAAACTTGTTGATGAATCTACGACGCCACTTTAATTTTACTTTTATTTTTATTTTCCTTCTGTTTCAGTTCATCTTTGAGGAAGTTGGAGATTTTTGTAATTCAAGAATTTTAAATGAATAAGAATTATCTTGTCTTTTATACGTATGTTCATTTTCTTTCAAATTGCTTAATATGATCATGCAGTATGTGAGTACCCGAAGTCGGGACAATTCTCATTGAACCGGCATCGGGACATCACAGCCGCCGACTGGGCGCAGACTAGGGTGGCGTGAGTGGGCTCTAGCTGTCTGTCTGCTGGCAGCGCCTGGTAGGCTTTGTCAAGCAACAGAGCCTGCGCCTTAGTCAGGGTCGGGGGGGACGGGAACAGAGAACTGGAAATAGACATAAAGAAAAGGAAAAATAAAATAATTAATTTCAATTATATTTTTTGCATTTTTTCGCTATTTGACTTTCAAAAATAACGAAACTTGACACCAAAGCGTGTTACGATAAGACGAACACCATTGCGCAAAAAATTTCAATTCAGAGCAATATTTTCATCATAATTTTTTTTTTTGTAACGACTCAATGTCGTTATTTTGCAAAATTAGGTCAAATCCCAACTTAGAAATCAGGATCCCGGGGAACTTCAATTTAGGGCAAACCAAATTACAATTGGATAGAAATAATTTTAGATCAAAATGCCCTAGTTTTGTGAATAAGTCTAAATTTATCGATTTCTGTGTCATTGTGTTAACTATATTATTTAAAGGTGGAGCTTCGGTTCGATTGTGAATAATTTTTGGAGTTTGGAACTCCAAAAATTGTTTGTGATCGAATCGGAGCTCCGAATTTAATGAAACTTTTAGCATAGACTTTAAATAATATACTTACACAATGACATAAAAATCAATAAATTTGAACTTGTATTTAATTTTCTCAATTTATTGAATTTAAAAAAATTCAAAAATTAAAGCAGGAGCTTTCGTTATCCAGATTTCTCTCAAATTAGGATATTTTAATCTAAAAATCATTTTTATCCAATGGTAATTTGGTTTGCCCTAAATTGAAGTTCCCCGAGATCCTAATTTCTGAGTCGGGATTTAACCTAATTTTGTGAAGTAACGATATTGGGTCGTTACAATGGGCACCCTTATGGCTCCCGATAGACTAGCCCCGTCCCTAACCTATTTAGTCACCGTTTTGGAACCCTTTGCAACATTCACAAGATACATAAACATCATTTTATTTCTCTTACATTATTAGTAGTAAAAATAATGCATTTAATAACAATACGAAATAGGTTCAAAGCAATGCTTAATCAGCAATAAAAGAAAATAATAGTATAAAAAGTAATATCCAGTATACCTTTATGTAGACTTAATAAGACGAATCACACAATTTTGATGTAGTACTGGGAGATTTGATGTGTTTACAAAAGTTATGTTTTGTAATTTTAATAGCCTTGTAATCTTTACCTGCCAAATTACAATTACAATACAGATTGCTTAAATTGAGATTACAGACCGATCACAATTCAGTTCAATTTATGGATTGATTATCACCAAATTTCTGTGACTTGAAAGTTCCTTAGATTAACATTAAATTGAGGAGAATTTATGATTTCAAATTCTATAAGAAAATTCGATTCTCGTAAAATTATTCTAAAAGAATTTTAGTTCTTGACATAAAATAGACATTTAGATTGTAGCTGCAATTTCTGTTGAATTTACACAGAATTTGAGATCATTAGATTACCCAAGGAATGGATCTTAAATTTTTGGAGTTTGAAGCATAACAAATCAATCTAGGATACATAACATTGCATATGATAATAGGATTGAGTATGGAGTATCAATGTCTTAACTCACACCACAATACTATTTAACTTCTACCATTAAGTGAAATAATTTCAAAACCTAGTCTATTATATACAAAGCTTACTAATATTAAATTGAGATTTCTTCAAGAGCTGAGATTAATAAGACACATCAATATAATAACTAAATTGATGGCGCAAAGTCGAACGAGTGCTGGATCCCAATATCACTTTTCTTTATACAAGTGTGTTCT
Organism: Gastrodia elata; assembly: GCA_016760335.1. Classification (NCBI taxonomy): domain Eukaryota; kingdom Viridiplantae; phylum Streptophyta; class Magnoliopsida; order Asparagales; family Orchidaceae; genus Gastrodia; species Gastrodia elata. The sequence goes on from CM028672.1 coordinate 62,747,426, forward strand.
GGTATTCAAAGGGAATAAGACCCAATTAGTACTTTATAGAACTATATTAGACTTTGCATACAAATCTGTTATACTTTACTGATAATCAGGTTCCTATAATGCTGCTAGGAGTTATTCAACAGACTACAAGCTTACAAATTGTGGTGATGAAAATTACTAAATTCTTTGTTGTGTACAGAAACAGATTTATAGTGACACTTACCCCCATTGTAAGTAATCTAAATTGATTAAAGCATAGCGACACCCATAATCTTAATGTTTAAAAAACTATCATATACCGAAAAATACATAAGGAAATGATAATTCTATAAGGTTAGTCTACACCATATAATAAGAGCATGTACAATAGTCCTAATCGCATACATTAAGTGAAATCTAAGATAAATCAATCCTATTTACTTTGATCAAAACAAAAGCAAATCATAGGAGGATCTTCGTACCTTAGATGTCGAAAATTTTACTAATGCTGAAGCAGCCGAGAAGAGGTCGTGCTGGAGATGTCGGCTTCTCGATCGATCGTCTACGTCTTATTGCTAACTTCCAGTCATTTCCGTCGGCTTGGGAGAGCGTCGTGGGTTGAGCTAGTGATCAGGAGGAGCGATTGGGATAGTCTTCGTCTCTCTTGCGGACTCCTACGATTCGTTAATTCCGAATAGAGCGGTTGTCGAGCGCAGAAGGGGATCGTGCGGGAGAGAAGAATCGACCGTCGAGTGCTTGTGCGTTCGGGACGTCTTTGTTTCTTCTTGACAGACTCTATGGTTAGTATCTCAGCGAGGGGTTGTGCGTCGAGGGATTGAGGAGGAGGTAGCAGCTTCTGTGACGAGTCGAGGGTGCTCGATGGCCCTAAATTGGATGCTATGGAAACTGCCGAATTAATTTCGGCAGTTCATAAGCTAACGGGAGCTACGCTCGTACGTGGGCAGCATTCAACCAGCCATGCAATTCCAGCGGAAAAAGGAAAGGTTTGCATGCGTGATTGGCGTGGGAGAGATTGTTTCCATTGGTTATAAGAAAGGTAAGAAATTTTGTTATACTTTACTAATTTGCATTTAATTTCAAAATTAATGGCAAAGCTTTAAATTTCATTTTAGCATTATTTGGCTTTGAAAAACTTTTCCAATTTAATCAATACGTAACAGAAATTTGACCAAGAATTTTAACAGAGAACAAAAATTTGCTGGTAAACAACAAAAATTAGATATAGCGGGGATTTTAACGTCCTTTGTCCAGATGACCTAGGATCACTTTGTCCAAATGACCTAGGGTCATTACAGTGTCGGTCTCATGAAAGGTAGTTTATCAACGAATTTAATCTCTCGATCAAGAGATTAGAATTAAAATTTCATAATTTACATTGGTTGTCTAAATAATTGAATTAGCGATAAGAACGATATGATACCTTTGGATTTCAGTAGATGGAATAGGGAATTATGTCTAGTGTGCTTGACAATGTTGGTCAACTTAAAAGAGGGGAAAAGTGAGGATCTATAAGGTTATTCTTCCGTCCAAAACATTGAAATTGAAAATAACATGATTAACATGTTGAGGTTTATGCAAGGATACCTTGGGAAAGAAGCTGGTTACCCACAATGTCAAATAGCTCTAAAAGAGAGGGTTAAGCTTTAAATTTCCAAAATACTCTTTTGATTTTGATAAAATAAAATTTTATAATTACAAAATTGATATCTTGAAGTTGAAGGGAGGTTGCCAGAGAGGATTGAGTTTGATGTTGATGTAGGAATGCTAAATCGTGGTGAAAATCTCTCTGATTAAAAGATCAATAAATTTGTAATATTTGAAATTTTAGGTTGAAGTACATGAAATAGATTTGAGGAATATGAAAAGAATAAAAAGGTGAAGATAAGCATGGGTCAGGATTTGTGGAGGAAGAAAAAAAAAAGAAGAGAGGAGCAAGGCTTCCACTGGTTTGGTGAGGTGGAGGCAGCTAGGTAGTGGAGAAAGGGCAACCATCATGGGGCTAGGTCTCAGCAAGGAGTGGAGGCGTGCTGCTACGGGCCTCAGCTAGGGAGCGATGAAGGGAAAACCAAAATGGGGGCTAGGTCATAATGAGGAGAGGAGGCGGACTGTTATGGGTCGGCTAAAATGTGGCCGGCCTTATTTTGGCCATGAGGTGATAAAGGAAGAGAGAGCAAGTGAGATAGAAGTCAAGAGAGGGAAGAAGGATCAAGAGAACCTGAAGGGGCTCATTCTTTAATGCATGCTTGGTTTCTGCGTGCTTCCTTTCAGCTGGATGGAACTGAACAGCCAAGATCTCACGTGAAATATCATGAAGAACAAAAGGGAGGGGGATAGCAAACATATGGGTTGGAATTATTTTAATCGCCAACCAGAAATTTAAATATGACCAGCTTTGATGTATTAGCCTATGGCTTTAACTGTTCTCATAGTATTTGAACTTATTATTTAAGTTATGGCATCGAACTCCGCATAGCTCCTTTCTATAAGTTTGTTGTATATATTTGAATTTTAATTTGTGAACGTTTGGAACTAGGTGGAAATACACAAGAATTATGACAATTTTGCGTGCTTAATGACTTCTGCTTTCATCTGCAGATAGATACAAAGGATATTCTTTTTATATGTGGTGGTGCTTTTGTTGATTTGGAAAAGACTATATCTGAAAGGTAACTTATATTCATGATGCTAAATATATATGTGCAGATGCCATCTTGACTACTGTGCAAGCTTTTGAATTATGAGAAGAGACCTAACATTTTCTTAACTGCACATCAGACGACAAGATTCGTCAATCGGCTTTGGAGCACCCGTTCGTGCAAAATTAAGAAGTGGTGCATTAACAAATGCTGCAGTAACTTCATCTTTATTGGAATTTGTAAGGGATAAAAGGTTGTTTATATGCATATTTTTTCTTTTTTATAAAATAACATTGTATTACAGTCTCGGGTCATTTTCACAGGTTGAAAGTGCTGATCTCGTAGCTTATGGCCTCATCCCTGAATTTGTTGGCCGGCTCCCAATAATGGTTAGTTTGTCTGAGCTTACTGAGGATCAACTTGTTCAGGTAATTCCAAAGAGAACAAAAACAAATGTTAGGACATTCTTACCGATATTTGGTATGCCTCAGTTTTTTGCCAAATATTTAATATCTAGTGAAATGCAAATTATAAAGTCAGTATTTGATATTTGACAAAAAATTGACACCTTACCAAAATATTGGGCAGTTCTCAGAGAATTGTTTTCCATTTGAAAATATAACTAATCAACAACATTTTTTTTGTTTTAAAAGATGTAACGTAATTATTTCTAGTGCATCAAGTGTTAACATTGTTGGCAATTGTCTATGAAGCATAAACCAGTGTAAACTAGCGCATCAATCCCCTACCAATGCAAGGGTCTAGAGGGTATGATGTTTACGCTTACAATACTTAAATTCCAATGTTAATGGATTCTTCTTAACCATAAATATTGGCTCGCCCTCTTTATATGCTGGTCTTATATAGAAGATACATAATTGTTTTAAACAAAATGCACGAGCTATTGTCATATTATTTTATTTCTGTTACTTTCTTATAAAGCGGACTGATTTCAATTTAGCTGATTATTTTAGAAAAACTGACAAGAATTTTATTACATATGCCCTTCAGGTTTTAACTGAGCCAAAAAATGCTCTTGGTAAACAATACAGGAAAATGTTTGATATGAACAATGTGAGTTCGATTTTCCATCAGCTTGTCTAGATTTTGAAATGATGACCATCTTCCTGAATTTTTGACTCAATTGGAAGAATTGATTTGATTCCCTAAAATGAATATTTCCCTTCCCCCCACTGCCGCTCACCTCCTCCCTAAACGATAGGAAAAGGGTGCTGTTCTGCTCCCTATCTCTCTTCTAATCTTGATAGCACAGTAAAGGCAATAGACTTTTTTATCCATGCAAGGATTTTCTTGTCATTACCGCCTCTTTGCTTTGCCCTAACTACCTTGCCTTTTGTATCTCAAACCTAACAACTTAATACATTTCCCCTTTGCCTTCTAAAAGCCATTCTACTATCATCTCATCCTTTTGGGTGCTTACCTATTTTATGAAAAATTACTATTTAGAGCTTATCAGCTAATACTTCTCATTCAGGTTAAGCTTCACTATACAGAATCAGCGCTTAGGATGATTGCAGCAAAGGCCATTGCTAAAAGTACTGGTGCACGAGGCTTACGAGCAATTTTGGAAAGTATTTTGACAGATGCAATGTATGAGGTTTGTTACTTTTATAGTTGTTAATTGTGTGCTAAAATATACTGTTAAACTACTATCATTTTAGAAGGACAAGTACATTTTTTATTTTGCATCATTCACTATCCTTGTAGCTTTTCAATGGTTCACATGAAGACAATTCAAAAGCAAAAAAGTCACATCATTGTTATATGAGGCATTGATAGGCTCTAATGAATGGTGAATAATGTAAAAGTGAAAAATGTACTTATCTTTCTAGAAGAATAGTACTGTAACCCATGCATATATACATATGTGTGTGTGTATATATATATATAAATGTTTGGCTGCCAAAGTGAAAATCAAACATAAATCGCAAGCGTGAAACAAGCGCAAATGAGCCTCATTTTGCACGTTTTCTGCATGGGTTTGGTAGATTTTATACATGTAGCAGAACTCATTATATATATATATATATATTAAAATAGTCCATTTGACTCTTGCAATTTGTTCATTTTAATATTTCACTCATATTCTTCAAATATAAAAGTTAAATACTAAAATAAATAAATTGCAAGAGTTAAGGATCATTTTAACAAAAAAAAATTTCTCTCTCTCTCTATATATATATATTTTAAAGAAAAATTTTGTTGAAACAAAGTACAGATACAAAAAAGGACTAACTCAGCAAATTTGTGATTAAAAAAGAAAGTATAGGTCCCCGCAACAATGAAGCTTAGAATTATTAAACAACTAAACCGGAATCATTCCTACACGTTTGCATTATGTGTTATCAAAATATACATCATACACTTTAAGGTATCCATGAATTTGAATCCCAATTACTCTAGTATTCATTCTGGTTCAGATCCCAATTAAATAATTTGATTTGGACGTCAGCAACAAACTTGGACACAACAAAATCTGTAGAAACATAAACTATCAGGACAAGGGCGGAGGGTGTGATGGGAGAGGATCATAATAAATTTTCTGCAACTTGTTCTGAGATTCACCAGCCACTCCTGGGAGACTTGATGGTCTGGCATGACCACAAGGGGGTCGAACATTTAGATGATACTTAAAACATGTGACAATATTATGATCTACCATATTATAGTGTGAAAAGTTCTGGGATGTTCTCAAAACTTTAATTTTCCAGTAGAGCTGAAGAACCAACACTAATCCAAACTTCAAAAGAAAGTTCAGTTGTAACTTACAACTCAACCAGAATGTGAGCAATCAATTGCCAAATCAAATTCTGTATTGCTTCATCAATCATAGCAATTTCCCAAAAATTGTCCCAAGGGACCACAAGTTGGATTGGTTGCTGGTATGAATATATAATTTAGAGAAAGTCGCATAAATTAGTTTGATAAAGATAAATCTAGGGTCCACTTGAGTAGTAACATGAAAAAACTCAATTAATAGAATGTTTTTCTTATCAGTGCTTGTTTGAATATAGATACATACATATATATATATATATATATATATATATATATATATATATATATATATATATATTGTTCATTAACAATCAGTTTTGTTATAACATGTGGAAGTCTATTAGCCTCCAATAAAAAATTCTTGTTAATATCAGAAATATTTTGGATCGGTGGAACTGTTTTTCTTCCAAATCAAAACTTCATATGGGCAATCTCATTGATGGATTATTCTGTGGAATATTTGGGATGCTAGAAATAAAATTAAATCTCACAAAATCATTTTCAATCCCAAAAACATTCTCAAAAGGTCTTTTCAGGAAATTGATCAAATCCTCAACACCTTCCCTTCTAAATCCTCAACACCTTCCCTTCTAAAGATGTGGTGGTTGATCTCATTAAGGCATTCAAACAATGGGTTTTGGCTTTCCGTCTTCTTCTTCTTGGTTATTATTGTGCTTGGCCGGAATTTTGTTTGGGTTCTGGTTTGTTTTGTAGCTCGACTTTGTTTTGTTGTTCTGGGTTTGCTGGTTTGGATTACGCCAAGCAAAGTTGACTGGATTTGGTTCTGGTTTTGCTCCGAATATTTGGACTTTGGTTCTGTTGTTGGCTGGCCAATGGCAGTTGGCTGAATTTTTGGTTGGATTCTGGTTTGTGGTTGCTGGACTTTGATTTGTTGTTCTAAATTTGCTCGTATGGATTGTGATAAGCAGTGTTTGCTAACTCTGGTTATGCTTTTGCTGTTTGGAGTTTGTTTCTGTTGTTGGCTGGCTAATGCTTGTTGGCTTTACCTGGTTGAGTTTGGTTCTGCTGTTGGTTGTTGGCAGCTGACTGAATTTTTGGTTGGATTCTGGTTTGTTGTTGCTGGACTTTGATTTGTTGTTCTGGATTTGCTGGTCTGGATTGCGATATGCAAAGCTGGCTTGTTTTGGTTCAGGCTGCTCCGGCTGTTTCGTGTTTTGGTTCTGATTCTGGCTTTATCTAATTGCTCAGTCTTTATCTGAACACAGATTTTCATTTCAATTCCACTCTAATGTTTATGTTTGGCCTAGATAGAAATTGCATGCAAGTTTACTTTGTGGCATTTGGGCGTGCTTTGCTCTCAGTTGGGCTTCATTCTTTCTGATGGGTTTAGTTCTTCATCGTCTGTTCTTCTGATTTTTGGCTTGGGATATTTGCTGCCTACATGTGTATCCTGATTTTGCCCGCGGCTGTTTAGCCTCATTTATGTTTTTCTTTGTTTTGCTTTTACTTCCTTAGTTTCTGTGCTCTTCCTTTTTCTCTTTTGCAAAGTCCCTTTAGGTTATACCATGGGTCTCTCGGTCTTTTGGGGTTAGCTTAAGGCTTTTAGTTTTAGGGTTTGTAACCTCCAACCTCAATTTGTATCCTTTTCGTTATATATAAATTGATGCCAAGATGGTTTTCTCAAAGAAAAAAAAATTAAAAAAATAAAAAAATAAAATAATATATATATATATGTATTTTATAAATTAATCAAATCGAAATATTACAACAGATTTGGAGTTTGTTATCTCAAACAACAACAAAAATAAAAATTGTACTTTGAATTTTGCTGATTAATAATCAAATTTGTACGCACTCATATTTTTAATGGGAGTGTTCAGTAACTCTATTTGGGAGTTAGAACTGAGACCAGTCGGAGGCATGAATCCTGTAAACATTTATATTATTTTGCACTATAGTTATTTTTCTATCCTTTCAGTCTGTGGATGACATATTCTAAAATGATGCTCTTTTGAACCTAGGAAAGCAACTTTAAAATTGAGACATTAAATTACGAGCAAAAGGGCTTGCCCAAAATTTAGAAGAGAAAAACTTCAAGATAACATTTACAAATTTTTAGAGGATTCAAGATTAAAGTTGTCGTATTATGCATAGGCCTGCCTATATTTGTGTGCTATTTTCTTTCTTTTTCTTTTCTGAGTCTTTTTTTTACTGTATTTATTTTTTCAGATTCCAGATGCCAAGACTGGAAATGAGCGAGCAGAGGCAGTTGTCGTGGATGAGGAAGCTGTAGGCTCTCTTTACAAACCCGGCTCTGGAGCTAAAATTCTTCATGGGGATGGTGCATTGGAAAGATATCTTCGCCTGTGCAGGATGAAAGAAGCCTCGGTACATATAATTAAAAATACAATTTTAATCTTTGCTGTGCATGTTTGTTTGATTAATGGTGCATTTTTTAATATCAAAGTGATTTTCCTAATTACAGTAAGTTTGCAGAATTAGCACTCAAACTTCAAATATATAGAGACTACCATTTGAGATTTAATGCAGAGGGCCAGATTAGATGGTCGTTTTGTAAATAACAAAATTTACGTGCTAAATATATAAATACTCAAGCTCTGAGTGCTATGTCAGTACTTGATTTAAACTGGGAGAAACTTTGCCAAGTATAATTTGGGGAGGGAGGGCATCATCCTTGTGTCACCCCACGATACCATCATCATCTGAAGGCAATAATTGCATTACTGTTCTTTTCTATAAACTTTGAAGAGCCTATTAAAACCAAAACCTCAGATCTAATCAAATTTAGATAGTTACAACAGAAAATAGTAGAAAACTATCAATTTGCTGTAGCACCCAGAAAAATTCAACTCAAAAACAAAAGAAAAGAGCCAAAGTTTCAAAAGTATAAAGGTTCTCACAAATATGTTTAGAATAATTCACACAAGTCTTTCAAACAAAACAAAAGTACACCCGAAGTCTTACTATATCAGGTCACTACATTCAATTCGTAACAAAAGACTGCTAGCACAGCTGGAGCCATATTTTTTCAAACATCCTCTGCACTTGTACTTATTATTTTCCCACAAACTTGGGTCATCCATCAGTACCTCGACCCATTGTAAGGAACCAATATTGGTATACATGAACCCAAAACAGAACAAGATGAGTGAAAGTACGGATAGAAAGTACAAATAAACCTAAACTACAACAGTGTTTTCAAAACACAATGTGCAATGCAAAGCACATTGGTCTTTTTTTGTTTTAGTGCGCAAAGCAGCCAGTACAAAGCGAAGCATGCTTTAATGTAACAATAATGACTCTGATTAGCCTTTAGTTTTAATCACTTAGTAATACTTGATATTCTTACATAAATTACACTTAAAACTCGTAAATTTGCAATTTCAACACCTTTGTTAAGATCACAAAACTTTGTTTTTGAGTACAAGTTTGCACTCCTTTTCAATCATTCAATAGGTATGCATCATCTAGTACCTTGATCCACTCATTCAAAATGATGAATCATGTTGAACTTTACAAATTTGATCATATTTAGGACACCTTGTGAAACAGCGCTTCTCCTATTGCGACTCAAAAGTCGTTACTTCGCTTTAGCGAAACGTGTATGCTCTTAATAACACTGAGCTACAAGTACTAACAGTAGTAGAAAATTTAAGTTCTAGCTCTATGTAGCAGCACAAAACTAGCGTAATGAAAATAAAGTCTAAATTGAACATAGCAAAACTATCGGAATATAAACAAAATTTTAATGAAAATGGAACTGAATCAGAAACAGGAGCGGAATAGAACAAAATCCATAGTTTAATTGAATTCTATATATATATATATATATGCCCTTGGTGGATGAGGATCATTGTTGTCAATATAGAGTTGAAGGTTTTATTTGTGAGCAGCGACATAAAAAGAGGAAATATATATATATATATATATATATATATAATTTTTTTTTTAACTCATGTCCAATGATATAATAAATTCTGAGGCTCGATCACTGTGCTGCAATACCATTTATATATATATAAATATATAAAATTTATATATATCAATATACACTTTTACATTGTGATAAATGGGTTGACCAAAAGGATATTATTTTGACCAAATCATTATCAACATAGGGATTGGCATCCTCTTTTGTGCAAGTAGTATATAGAAAAAAAAACATAATGAATTTGGAGTTTCCCACAAAATGGAACCCGAAGGCTCTCAAAATAAAATATAATAGCTACTCTGTACCCTCTTAATACACTGCATTGAATCCAAAGTCTAGGGCTTGAAGCTTTGTTACTGCTATTTGTTCAAACAAAAAAGTGATATCGGTTGTTTAGTCAAGCCTTAACTTAGTTTAACATAACTTGGGTTTTTTTAGTCAAGCCTGAAACAAATAGATTTTGGTAACAAAAAATTTATGCTTTTAAATGTTGATTAGGTTTATTGTTCTGTCTAGGTTCACTGTTTTGTTTGTCCAACATTCTGGTTCTTTCAACATATTTTGTTGAACTTGAGCGACATTGTCTATCACATGCATTGCCATATTAATGCAAAATTAAGAGGTGCTACAGAATTGCAATAAGACTAAGAGACGGGGAGGAGTATTAAAACTTCCCGGAACAAAATCCAAGCTTTGAGAAGGAGATGATGAAATTTGCTAGATATGGATGAAATTCTTACCAAACAAGCTCATTCACAACTCTTTTCTACCACCATGAACTCTTTAAAAGCTTCCACAACGAAGACAATATGAAATAGGGTTTTGTGAGGCTACTAGGGTTTTACTTAGAAAACATCAAGGAAAAGGGAGTAGAGAATTTAGGGCTTCAGGAGAGCTTTGAGGGCTGGCAAAGAACTCTCTCAATGCCTGCCCTTGAAATAGGTCTCTATGTTTTATCCAAGCGTCGGCATTTTTGTTTGACGAATTAGCCAATTCATTCTACGAGCTTTCTCAAGAAAACGGGCCATTTAATTCATTTTGGATTCGTTCGACAATCATTTTCATTCGACTGTTTGTTCAACCAATGTGTGCAAAACTCATCAACTGCCAAAATAGGTTAGGCTTAAGAATGAAATCTTACAATGCTTGCCACCTATCCTTATCATCTATATATCCAGTGCTCAAGTTTTAACACTTACAAAACTCTTCAGTATAAACGTTTGTAAAAAATTGTAATTTATATTTTATTTCTGCAGGAAAATCCGGATCCGTTGGATGTTGAAGTGGAAAGCCAATCGGAGGCTGCCTCTACATAGGCGAGCATGTAAAAAATAAAAATAAAATTCTTTTTCTATTCTTGATTATATTAATTACAGATACAAGTTTATATTTTTTTGTAATTATAATATTCTTTAATAATGGTTGTGTGTGCATGCATAGCATCGAGGTCTTATTCGGGTCAACATTTGGGGTATTTTAATTTCTGCACGCACATATTGTGGAGGTTTGTCGACGTGTGTTAATTTAGGTGTCCGTTGATACGCTACACTTACACATTAAGATGATTTAATAATATTGTGTATAAATTATTCAGGGAGCTTTTTTCTTAGTCCCACTATTTTTATGACTCAATTTAGTTCTTATTTTTTAGAACCGCCGAGCTCTAAGAGGTCGGGACTAGTGTGTCGACAATGCAGTGTGAGGAAGCTTTTGCACATTAATCAGCTGAGGTTTTTGGATTCAGTGGCAGTGCTGCTCAGTTCTACTGGCTATGCAGTGACAGGTGAGGGAATTCATGTATTTTCTTAGAGTTCTGCTGATCTTGGCTGTGTTCCCCTTTGTGCAAGCGCAGATGAACATGTTTGTTTCTCAAGCCAAAGTGATGAATGGCACCTTGGGCAGCATTTTGCAGTCCCATCGGCATTGGTGTTTTGCTTTCAGGGTGCCCTGTCATCATCCCTCTCTAAGAGAAATACTGTTTGTGGTTTCATCAAACGGCTCATAGGGGTAGCCACGCAGGCTGTTTGTGCTGCAGAGGATGGGAATCTAGCTGGTGAGCACAATTCCAATGTTAGCCATGGCAGCATATGTGGAGCATAGGAGTGGGAGTCGTAGCCACACAGACTGATGTACTGGTGGCTCCTGCTGCAGTATCTCCTGTTGGAGATGAGAGAGATCTTGACCTTACCTATGCCAGCCAAGTGCTTTGGCATGACTTTCTGATGGCATTTGGGCCAGGTAACTGGCTGAGCATGGCTGCAGCCAATGGGTGTGCAGAGGGCAACCAGTGGGATTAAATCGAGACAAAAATAGGGAAAGAAAATAACTTTCAAATATTTATGTTTTGGAAAGGTTTAGCTTTAAAAGTTTGAATTATCAATCATCATTATAGTTATTATTAATTTTTTTAAAAAAGTTACTAAAACATGTATTTTAATCTTTAATATAAAACAGATGAAAAAAATGGGAATCATAAGAATCTATCGCAAATGGTCTGACATATTGCTTAAGTTTCATAAAAGAGATTACATTGTTTGCAGTTAAACTCAAGCCTTGCTTGGGAATATAACACAGTTAAGGACTATGAATTTTCTAGGTTTTTAAACATTAATATTTACAAAATTAACATCTTAGCATATCATCTGTTTTATATGATTAAAAGAGGCAAATGAAATGGTAATCGAAATTGCACTGCTACAAATGCAATCTTTAAAATGGTAATTTAGAACAAGCAAGATAGACGCAAAATACACCTGAAAAGCTTGTGAACATACACAGGCTTGCAGATGAAAAGGCATATAATTATTTTTTCAGAAGCATTTCTCTGAATTCATCATTTGATTTCGGCTTCTCTGCAACATCATCAGTCCGAGAATTCATTGTGGACCATCCCAATGGCTTGGCAACAGCTCTCGGTGCTGCAAATGTCACGCTCCTCACTGGCTTTTCAGTGACCCTAAATGATGGCTTCTCAGAGTCCTTGCTCTGACCCGCCCTGTCTTCCCCTTTTAAGTTTCCTCTGCCTGTAGAGGCAAAAAATGGAGAGCAAATTAAGCTTCTGAAAAAATTACAACCCTGATTACATCTACTTCCAGCAATGCTCAAAAGCACAATGCACTTTTTCAATTTAATGGAATTAACGATGAAATCGAGAGCTCACCCTGCCTCGGATCTGAGCGAGCAATGCTCAATTTCTTGCCAAGCAACTTCTTCTTACTCTTTGCAATAGCAGCAGCAAGATGCTCCTCATCGGTAAAATCCACATAGGCCAAACCCTGTATGAATTTTATGCAAATTTATTTAGAGGAAATGTTGCTAATCACAAGCCCTGGAAGATCATAAGAATACCCCCAAAAAATATAGGCCACCCTCTTGAATAGATATAAAGATATGCCCAACTTCCAGCGTCAGAATGTTTCTGACAGTGGCAGGTTAAATGAGAGAGAGAGAGAGAGAGATGACGGAACCAAGAAGCACACCCTGGATCTGCGACTGGATTTGTCCCTAAGCAAACGTATATCAGTTACGCCTCCGGAATCCTTGAAGAATTCATGTAAGTGGTTCTCATTTGCCTGTAAAAACATGGCTGATGAGATGAATACAAATAGAGATGCACTTAGTGCATGAAGGCATTAATAATTAATGTCAAGACTCCATAACTCAAATTCAGGTCACAATGAAACCTAGCATTTGAATTGCTCAGGATTCCACAAGATACCCCAGATTACTATTTCAGGTTCACCAAAAGGTGTGGAAATGATCCCAGCCGGTTTGTGAGGAGCCGGCTTAAGCTCGTTAATGAGCATAACAAAATTAAACTTGGCTCGTTAACGAATTCGCGAGTTGAGCTCGATTCTTAAGCCAACCTCAAGTCATTAAATGAGTTTGAGCTCAGATATGTGACTTGTTAACTCAAGCCGCCTATTTATATGAAATATGAATATAAATATATACTCATTTATAATAAAATGTATTAAATTTATTAAATACTTAATCTAAATAAGCTTAATATATGATTATCACACTGCTCATTTTATTGCTTATTGAGCCGAATCATGAGCCCCATATTATCAAATTGTAGCTTGATAAATGAGCTCAAGTCGAGCACAAGCTCAAAAGAAATTAGATGAGTTGAGCTTGAGCTCGAGTTGACTTGATTACACTCCCCTATTCAACATAGAAGCTAATTAAAGTGCAAGGAAAAAAAAAGCCGTAAATTAGGAATAACTTGCCTCAAAGCTAAGGTTTGATACAAATGCGGTACACTTGTCGGTGTAAAATAGCTTGCTTCTATACAACTTCGAATCTCTAGCATCATTCACAATGGTTTCATGTTCACCAGTAGCTTTCAAAGTTTCTTCCTGCTGCTGATTATGTTCTTTCTGACTATCGATAATTCCTAGAGAGCTGGAGGGAACAGCTAAAGATGCCTCGGATTGCTGGGCTACAGCATCTCTACTTTTCTTAGCAGGAGGCTGTTTTTCGCTAGGATTTTTTTTTGCTTTTCGCTTCTGTGATGCAACTGCGGTTACCGGGTCTTCTTTCTGAGTTGATAAAAAGCCTTTTGAATCCAGCTGGGTCTTGTAAGCCATCAGCTCTTGTAAGCGAGGTGTCACCTATAATGATTATTAGAGTTTAATACCAGAAGATTTATAAATGAGCCATAAGAATTTAGATTTCCTATATAAAAGCCAAAAAGAAGTATAAACACGGGCCCTTGGACTGATTAGACCTTGACCATCCTAGGAAATAGGTAGCCATATGTGTTGCATGCAAAGGGATGAACCTATGATTGTTTCATCACTATATTTAAAAAAACTGCTATTATTAAAAAAAAAAAAAAACTATGATAGTTATTATTGTTAAAATTTTAATAAACAATCAAATTAGAAATGTTTTTACACACTCTGGTTTCCAAAACATAACGCTGAATGCTCCACAGCCTCCTGCATTGTACGATGCTGCACGGCACAAGCGTTTAGGCACACTATAATAGTGCCAGTGCAACCCTCCGCGTAGCGCTGAATGCTCGATCAAAAACAACCATTCCCTAGGCTCCAGGCATGTAAGATCATTCTCGATAGTTTCATGACATGCCTTTTTTAATCTTCCTCTTCCCCTTTTCCCCTTTCTAACATAGGAAAAATTCATAAACTCAACTTTCCTAATTAGCATAGTTTATATTAATAAATGCTAACTTTTCTAAGACGACTCTCAAAGCTTTTATCCTCAATTGGAAATACTCCATCCTTGCTGCAAATATCCTTTCGTGCACATCCTGATCTCTACAACACATTTTTATTAGTATACTTTTATTTTGCAGGCCAATATATACATAACAATTAGTCTTACAACTAGTCCATAAAACTTTCTTTTAAGCATATTACTTAATTTAATTTTTTTATTTTGCACGACAGCATTTTGCAGACCAATATTCTACACCACATAACAATTAGTCTTATAACTAGTCCATAAAACTTTCTTTTAAGCATATTACTTAATTTAATTCTTTTATTTTGCACGACAGCATTTTGCAGACCAATATTCTACATCACATAAAATTTGTTCGCACAACATACAGAAGCACTCATCCATTTCATCAAACCAATTTTCCTTCTTTTTATTACAATGCCCCTCTATTTCTTCACTATTTCGTATGCTAGAGCAAATATATTTCAACATTTCTCTCCGCCATGATAACATTATCTTAAATTGATATATTTTCAGTATTTTATCATCTATTATAATTAAACTTGCATTTCATATATTACATTTTGTATCTACTAAAATAAAATTTTATAAATTCAAGGCTAATCTCTCCATTGCTTGAACTTCTTTCACTTTAATGCTACCTATAAAGTTATCAAAAAGAAAACTATCAACTATATGAACTAAGACACCTCTTGAATGTGTTCATAAAGTGCAAAGAGATAGAAACTTAGAGAAAATCCTTCATGTTGATCAATTAAAATATGAAATCATTTGATGAGCAACTGTGAGTTAAAGCACATGCAAGTGCTTCATTAAACATATTCTTATTAGCTTTTAATAGGCTACAAAAACTTCTGTTCTCTAAAAACTTTCACTCAACTCGGTCATGTTTTTTCTAAATTAATAAAAACATCAAATGAAGACTAATTTCTAACTCTAAATTTTTCCATGAATGTATGAGCTCATAATTGACTCGCTGTTATCCTAGTATCTCATTGTTATCAAAATTTGATCATTCCAAAATTTTATAAATCATGCTCCTTAACTTAATACATCAATAATATACACAATCTTGCACGACAGCATTTTGCAGACAAATAATCTACACCACATAACATTTGTCTAGCACAACATACAAAAACAGTCATACATTTCATCCAATCAAATATGCTTCTTTTTATTACAATGCCCCTCTATTTCATCACTATTTTGTATGCTAGAGCAAATATATTTCACCCTTACTCTCTGTGATAACATTATCTTTAATTGCTATATTTTCAATATTATAGCATCTATTATAATTAAACTTGCATTTCATATATTACATTTTGTATCTACTAAAATAAAATCTTAAAAATTCATTGCTAGCTCTCCATTGCTTGAACTTCTTCCACTTTAATGTTACCTTATCAATAAGAACACTATCAACTATATGAACTAAGACACCTCTTGAATGTGTTCATAAAGTGCAAAGAGATATGAACTTAGAGAAAATCCTTCATGTTGATCAATAAAAATATGAAATCATTTGATGAGCAACTGTAAGTTAAAGCACATGCAAGTGCTTCATATACATATTTTTATTAGCTTTAATAGGCTACACAAACTTCTTTTCTCTAAAAACTTTCACTCAACTCGGTCATGTTTTTTCTAAATTAATAAAAACATCAAATGAAGACATAATTTCTAACTCTAAATGTTTCCATCAAATCCTTCGATGAATGTATGAGCTCATAATTGATTTGGTGCCTAGTATCTCATTTTTATCAAAGTTCAATCACTCTCTCCAAAATTTTTTAAATCATGCTCCTTAACTAATAATATACACAATCTTGCATATCATCTAAATTCTAATTAATAACATCACAAAAATCCTCAATTTACCCAACCTTTCAAGTTATCAAAATATTATTAAATAACTTAAGATAAGAAACTACATTTCCAAAACTTTTCCACATATCATTATAAATGTCATCCAATCCTACATCTAATATGAGCTTTCTTTCCTTCAAACAATTTAAACCTTAATTCTACTCGGCTAAGAAATGGAAGAGCAATTAGTATTACTTTTAGAACTACAAAACTCATTTGTGTTAAACATATGATCACAACCTTTAATAAAAAAATTTATGAAAATAATTAATCCATCCATATTGAATAACTCGTGTTTGAACGGTTTTTTTTTATTAACATCCTAAATACACTTCGAGACAAGTTTTCAATTTTCTTATCACATAATTTGGAAAGCTTATCTATATATATATATATATATATATATATATATATATATATATATATAGCTGCCTCTGCTAGGGTTCCTGAATGTCACCGTAGTGCCCTGTGGCGGCGTTGCCGCCTCCCTCTTGATAGCCTTCCAATTCTCTCGTGAGGCGTCAATCTTGCGCGTTGGACATGGGAGGCATTGCTTCATTGGGTAACTTCCACCGTTTGTGCATCCTCTGTCGAGTGTTGCTCTGGCTAAAAGGAGTCTACATGATTTCGTGTTCTTCTCTGTGCGGTAAGGTTACACTCAAAGGTCTGTTTCCTTTGTCTGCGTCAAATTTTTGTGCTTCCTTTGTATGTCAAAGTCCTGGCTGCGAAATGGAGGAGCTGAAAACTGTCCAGTCCTCTCTTCCTGATCTCCACAATCGCCGGAGGGGAGAATATCAGTTCCAAAGACCTTCCGAGAAGCTTTGAGGTCCTCTTCCTCGGCAGGAGATTCGTTGGGATTAAACCAATTGTGATGCTGCGAAGTATACCAGCTCTTCTCTTAGTTAATGAAGACATTCAAATTCTTACAAAACTATTCGAGATTGCAGTGATTGAAAATTTTCCGAATGGTAAACCAAAGATGGTGTCCATTCGAAAATTAATTAATAACTTGGGTTTATCACAATCATGTGTTGATTAACCTTTCAAATGAAGAAGATTACACACAAATCGTTGCAAGTGACAATTGTCTTATGAAAATCCTAAAATGAACTCCTGATTTTGATCCAAGGAGTGAACCTCCAATTGTGCCTGTGTGGATTAACTTTCCCTTATTAAAGATTTACTTGATCTCTCATTCTATCTTATTCGCATTGGATACTACTTTGGCAGGCCTCTCAAGATAGATTATGCTACAACCAATATTATTCACCCTTCGTTCGCCCGAGTTTTAGTTGAGGTTGACCTAATTGAAGAATTAGATTCTAAAATTGGATTGGGGGGTGAAGAGAAGGGATATTTTCAAAATGCATATTTGAAAACAAGCCCGTTATTGCTTGTCACACTAATGGTCATGTTATGTCTACATGTTTCAAGCTACATCTTCAGCTCAAACCCACATCTATTTGGGAAGTGCAGCAAAGGAAAGGAAAAATAATATTAAAAAGCAAAAATTCATGTATATCCCAAAGAGAACTGACCCCCGCGAGAAATGTGAGCAGAAGGATGCGTCGAACAATCAGATGCTTCGGTCATTGTTCCCAATCTAGAGGTTGAAGGTTTAATTTCTGAGCAGTGAAATGAAAAGAGAATATATATATATATATAATTTTTTTTTAACTCATGACCAATGATAACAAATTCTAAGCCTCGGTCACTGTGCTGCAATATCATTCATATATATATATATCAAAAAAAAATTATATATATCAATATACACTGTTACATTGTGATGGGCGGGTTGACAAAAGGATATTATTTTGACCAAATCAATATCAACATAGGGATTGCCATCCTCTTTTGTGCAAGTAATATATAGAAAAAAAAAACAATGAATTTGGAGTTTCCCACAAAATGGAACCCGAAGGCTCTCAAAATAAAACATAATAGCTATTATGTACCCTCTTAATACACTGCATTGAATCCAAAGTCTAGGGCTTGAAGCTTTGTTACTGCTATTTGTTCAAAACAAAAAAGTGATATTGGTTGTTTAGTCAAGCCTTAACTTAGTTTAACATAACTTGGGTTTTTTAGTCAAGACTGAAACAAATAGATTTTGGTAACAAAAAATTTATGCTTTAAATGTTGATTAGCTTTGTTGTTCTGTCTAGGTTCACTGTTTTGTTTGTCCAACATTCTGGTTCTTTCAACATATTTTATTGAACTTGAGCGACATTGTCTATCACATGCATTGCCATATTAATGCAAAATTAAGAGGTCCTACAGGATTGCAATAAGGCTAAGAGACGGGGAGGAGTATTAAAACTTCCCGGAACAAAATCCAAGCTTTGAGAAGGAGATGATGAAATTCTTACCAAACAAACTCATTCACAACTCTTTTCTACCACCATGAACTCATTAAAAGCTTCCACAACGAAGACAATATGAAATAGGGTTTTGTGAGGCTACTAGGGTTTTACTTGGTAAACGTCAAGGAAAAGGGAGTAGAGAATTTAGGGCTTCGGAAGAACTTTGAGGGCTGGCACAAAACTCTCCCAATGCCTTCCCTCGAAATAGGCCTCTATGTTTTATCAAGCGTCGGCATTTTTGTTTGACGAATTAGCCAGTTCATTCTATGAGCTTTCTCAAGAAAAAGGGCCATTTAATTCATTTTGGATTCGTTCGGCAATCATTTTAGTTTGACTGTTTGTTCAACCAATGTGTACAAAACTCATCAACTGCCAAAGTAGGTTAGGCTTAAGAATGAACTCTTACAATGTTTGCCACGTATCTTTATCATTTATATATCTAGTGCTCAAGTTTTAATACACTTACAAAACCCATCAGTATAAACGTCTGTAAAAAATTGTAATTTATATTTTATGTCTGCAGGAAAATCCGGATTCGTTGGATGTTGAAGTCTAAAGCCAATCGGAGGCTGCCTCTACATAGGCGAGCATGTAAAAAATAAAAATAAAATACTTTTTTTATTCTTGATTATATTAATTACAGATATAAGTTTATATTTTTTTGTAATTATAATATTCTTTAATAATGGTTGTGCGTGCATGCATAGCATCGAGGCCTTGTTCGGGTCAACATTTGGGGCATTTTATTTTCTGCACGAAAATATTCAGTGAAGGTCTCGAGACGTGTGTTAGTTTAGGTGTCCGTTATTTTGCTATACTTGCACAATTATATACACAATAGATGATTTAATAATATTGTGCAGTCAGGGAAATTTTTTTTTAGTCCCTTATTTTTATGACTCAATTTAGTTCTTATTTTTTAGAACCCACCGAGCTCCATGAGGTCGGGACTAGTGTGTCGACAATGCAGTGTGAGGAAGCTTTCGCACATGAATCAGCTGAGGATTTTGGATTCGGTGGCAGTGCCGCTCGGTCCTCCCGGCTATGCACACTGACAGGTGAGGGAATTCATGTATTTGCTTAGAGTTCTGCTGATCTGGGCTGCGACCGTAGTGTTCCCCTTTGCGCTCGCGCAAATGAACTTGTTCGTTTCTCAAGCCAAAGCGATGAACGGCGCCTTGGGTAGCATTTAGTGTCTGCTTTCACGGTGCCCAACGTCATCGTCTTCATCCCTCTGTAAGAGACATACTGTTTGTGGTTTCATCAAACGGCTCATAGGGGCAACCACGCGGGCTGTTTGTACTGCAGAGGATGGGAATCTAGCTGGCGAGCACGATTCCAATGTTCGCCATGGCGGCATATGTGGATCATCGCTGGCAGGAGTCGCAGCCACACAGACTGATGTTCTGGTGGCTCCTGCTGCAGTATTTCCTGGTGGAGATGAGAGAGGTATTGACCTTACCTATGTCAGCCAAGAACCTTGGCATGACTATCTTTCTGATGGCGTTTAGGCCAGGCAACTGGCTGAGCATGGCCGTAGCCAATGGCTGTGCAGAGGGTAACCAGTGGGACTAAATTGAGACATAAAAATAGGGACAAACTAAAAAAACTTTCAAATATTTATGTTTTTGAAAGGTTTAGCTTTAAAAGTTTAAATTATCAATCATCATTATAATTATTATTAATTTTAAAAAAAAAGTTACTAAAACAGCTCAAAATAAAAAAAAATAAAAAATCTAGCCATTGAGTAAGAAAATTGGGAGAATCATAAAAATACGGACACTAGTCCCGACCTTCAGTTGTCTGTGTGGATTAACTTTTTCTTATTAAAGATTCACTTAGATGTCTCATTCTATCTTATTCGTATTGGATCCTATTTTGGCAGGCCTCTCAAGATAGATTATACTACAACCAATATTATTCACCCTTCGTTCGCCCAAGTTTTGGTTGAGATTGACCTAACTAAAGAATTAGATTCTAAAATTGGATTGGGGTGAAGAGAAGGGATATTTTCAAAAATACATATTTGAAAACAAGCCAGTTATTGCTTGTCACACTAATGGTCATGTTATGTCTACATGTTTCAAGCTACATTCTCAGAAAAATAATATTAAAAAGCAAAAATTCATGTATATCCCAAAGAGAACTGACCGCGCAAGAAATGTGAGCAGAAGGATGCGTCGAAAAATCAGATGGTTGGCTGTGAAGTTGACGAGGTCCAACAAGAATTGGTTGGACAAAATTTGCAAGTAGATAATTCGTGCAATGCCGAAAATCAATTAATGGTGATCAATGATTGTGATGTAAGAGATGTCATTGCCGACTTTACTTTTGGAGTTTCTTTGTGGATTGGAATGCAATACAGGCCATTCTTATATTGCGCGGTAAGTTGAGGTGGACTCAAAATCCCTCAACTTACTGCACAATGTATTTTGAAGATATCTCTTAAAGGTTTATATAGCTCAAAAGTGTCTAATTTATTATATAAACCTTTAAGAGATATCTTCAAAATTATTAGTCGAATTCTCAGAATCACAATAAGCAAATTTCTTTTTCTTCAAATTCTTGATGTCATAAAATTTAAAGTACAATTTATGATGAATTTCATCCATTTGATTTTTCCTTGAACATATTGTTTGTACTACTAAGTATCTTTACTATTACTATTATGAGCTCTCCCTTTAAGTTTTCCCAAAATATCTTTAACCACTTACAAACACAAATAGCAATCATTTGCCAAATTTAATTAAATTCCTTGTATTGTCCCATTGCCCAAGCTCTAAGATCTTACTCAAGTACCAAAGCTAGAAAAATAAACAATTGTTTTTTTTAGCTTTCTTACTTACATTCATTTATTGAACATATAAATTATTAATTTTCTATTAATTATCATATCCAATAACATTAAAAGCATGCTTATCAGAGAGCAAAAATTTCAAGTTCCTATTATCACCCTGAGTACATGATCGCATAATGCAACAAATCTCTTAACTACATGTGGGCCACTTAGTCTAACTAGCACCTAAGACGCTAACATAACTCATTCATCTTTACCAACCCCAGTTTGATAACAAAAGAAAACTAGGATAAACTCTTTTGATAGCAATAAAAGAAAGGCTACAAGAAGCATCGTGAATAAATGAGAGCTGAGCTCACGATTTCATCTAATCAGAAGTCATGTAATGTGAAGTTAATTTATCATTCCTTGACCATAATCATCACTAAGGGTAGTGGGCAAGAGAACACCTCAAAAGAAAAAGCTTTCTAAGTGCTAGGAGTAGGAAAAAGATCATGTCTTTTCTCCATAAGCTATTGTTCCATTGACTTTATCTTTCTCTTAGCACAATCCCTCAATTCCCTCTTTTCTTTATCATCTCTTTCGTCCAAAGTAACCCCCACCCTTGCGCAAAAGTTTTGAATAACTCCTGTAAGAGCTAAACTTAATGCAAAGAGTTAAATATAAGGAACTGCGTCTTAAATTTCAAAGTAACACATCAAGTACACTCCAACAATCATAAAGGGAAAAAAAAGACGTCTACAGTTACCATTAAGAAGATTACTTCTTCATTTAAGTAATCTTTCATATGCAACAACTACAAAAAATAGATAAGAAGCCAACAAATTCATCTAAATTATGCATCAAAAAATTATTATAGCTAGCAAACAAAAAAACACATGGCCCATAAAAAAAAAAAATCTTTAATATGAACATACCTTTTTGACTGCAAGATCAAGATCATCCAAAGTGCCATATTCCCTTTCAAATTGTAACCAACAGTAACAAATGTCCTGCAGTGTTTAAATCTTAAGTACAAAGTTCAAACAAGTGTATGTAAAAAAGAACTAGAGAGATTATAAATCCTTTTAGCATAATGCAAAAGCCTCCAAGAATAGTAGTGACTGAAATTGCATTTCTACTAGATGCATGAGCAATCCCAAACTTTGAAAATTTTGAATTTCAGAGATAAGCAATAATATTATGTTGTTTTTATTTCTTTTCTCTGTATTCGACCAGAGCATACAATGTCCCTGTAATGTGTTTCTATTATAATTTTATCGTCATTGCTATTTCCAACTACATCATATGTATTTCAACCTCATAAAGCCACTCACGCAAAGTATAATTGCAAGGCTGCAGAAATGTCTCACAATAAAGTACGCATCTCTACAATCTGCATGAAGCCTTTAGGGCTGGTCTTGGCACTTCTTTCCAATTCAATCTGGAAGCTTTTATTGTGCAGTCCTATATTCCATGCAACACATCATTGGTGGTAAAAACTAGGGTAATATGTGCGGTCAAGCAAGCACTGCTTCATTGTCCTAGATCCATGCTTAAATGCAAAATAAGTTAATGACACCCGTGAGAAAACATCAGAGCTTCAATTTGATTGATCGGATAGAACAAAAAATGTGGTCTATGACACAAATACTTGCTAATGCTTGCATAGAGCAGATAATAAAATTTAATTTTATCATGTATTAAATTTTATTCTCTATAAATAAGAGTTGAATTTGTACTATTGAGATTACTGTTTGAGCAAGTGATGAAATATTTTTCTCAACTATTATTCTAATTGCGGATTTTTAAGTGCAAGAACAAGTAGGACAAAATTTATGAAAGCTCTAGTTTTGGTAATAGACCAGGATTTATGTTACCTTGATAATTCATTCATCTTATTTTTCTCTATTTGGTTTTGTTGATTTTGTTTGAATTTTGAACTTTGTTAGCAAACATGCTTAAGAAATTCTTTGAATTTTTTACCTTTGCATCAAGGCGACTCTAATTTGATGTGATTTTTTTGTAATGATACATTAAATATTTTATTTCCAAATTTAATTTATGTTGTTTCAACTTTAAATTTCAAAGGAAACATCATTAGCAAATCTTCTAAATTTTCCACAAATTCATTTAACTTCCTTATAAACTTCTACAAAAGTTGTAAAAAGCGTATAAATAACATTTCCAAAGCATATATAGAACCATAGCCTTATCTTGACACATGCCTAGATTAACCGTGTTATTAAGGTGAGCCAAAATATCATTGAGAAATGAAAAATAATATAATAATAACACAAAAAATTCTTAAACTTCGTATACCCATGTAATCATTTGTAAGGCAACTAACAATATGTTAGTGCTCTAAAAGTTCTCCATCTATCTTGATAAACTAAATCACCATGTTCAAAATTTGAATATATTTTAAGGAACACAATGAAAGAATTCTTAGTCAAAACAAACATTATGTCATTTGACAACGGCATAACCCAAGGTTATGATTAACATCTCTACCTACAATGGTCAAATAACATTTTTTTAGATAATAATAGATATAGACAGCAATTTTTGTATTGGTATGATACGACATATGAGTGTAAATCAAGATTTGACGAATTCAAGTTGATAGAACAGGTAAACTTTATAGATCTGATGTTGAGAAACTCAAGTTGATAGAATAGGTCAAATAGAAATTTAAGGATAGAGCCATCGAACTTTTGAGACAAAATGAAAGCCAACATGAAGAAAAATGCCTGGCCTTATAAAGACAGCACATTAAGACAAGAAACCTCCAAGTAAATACTAGAACATATTTGGTGAATCACATGTGCATTCCGCAAACTCTAAATCACCCTTCATGATTTAAAATTAGAACTAATTCAAAATCAAGAGATATATGGCCCCACACCATGTCAAATCAATTGAAAAAGCCAACTAACTTGCCCCAAACTTTGAATACATGCAAAAAACCAAAGTCACCGAAATTGCTCTAACCTGCACAACACCTCAGCATCTCAGGTCACCCAAATCTATTGCGAAATACACCAACATCACCACAAATAATAATACCTTTGTCAATGGAAAATCAAATGAACATCATGAGCTAAGGTAGTTGGCAAATCCTTCTTCAACTGTCAACAAATCAATCCTTAAATCAAAAGAGCATTCCACTAGAATCCTTTACATATTAGTTAATAACATAGAGAGCCCTAAGAAAAATGACAAAATATAGCAAGATTAGCGAAGATGACTAATTAAATGATGTGCCGTATCATCGGCACACTTATAAGTCTAATGATGATCGGAAATGAATTACTATTTTCTAAACATTTTTAAGATCAAAGAGATGTCCTGGCTAGGGCTGACAAATTGACCCGAAGCTCAAAATTCGAACTCGAGTCGAGTTCGAGTCATACGCCTTGACTCAAACCCTATTTAAAATGATTCGAAATGACTAGAACTCGACTCGAACTTGACTCAAACTTAACTCAATCTCAAACAGGTTTGAGTCGAGTATGAGTCTGAGCTGACTCGACTCGAACTCAACTCGAACTCGACTCAAAGCCAGTCCTAGTCCTGACCAATCATGGGCAGCGCAAGTACAATAATTGTGGTTTCTAAGATTGCTTTAGATATGATGAACTTTAAGGATATATGGCATTCACAACAATACAACATAAGTTATCATAGATAGATAATATTGCCATATGTTTATCCCAAAATGTAAAGTACATATCCAATTGCTTTTATATTTTGAAGAAATTTGATGAAATGACTTTCCTATAAATTAGCCCAATTTTATCCTAGAATAACTTTGGCTATATGACTGCAATGTAAAACAATAATCACTAAAGAACACTTATTTTCTTCAATGATAAAAGTGCAGTCTTGACGCCATATGAATCTAAAGATCCAAAAAATGTACCAAAAAATCTAATACAAATAGTGACGTTAAGAATGCTTTACACATCCTGAGTAAGCATGCCTTTAAAAAAGAGTGCAAGAATAAAAAATTATATATGCTTTAGTTACCATAGAAATAGACCAGAAAACGTTAAGAAAATTAATTTACATGAGGATGTGAAACCGATTGTGAGGATTACAAAGAAATATATCCTTAGAAGAATTAATTGAAAAATACCACCACTTAAAGATATACAACGTTTTATTAACATGGTTTCAAAACCATCATTGTTCAAACTTTCAGCTTAAAGGATGAATCTCACAGAAAAGTTAAAAAGATGAGTAGAGATTTTGCATATGAAAAGGTTTGGCAGAGAATACGAGTCTATGTCACCCCCATACTTCATGAAGTTTAGGTTCCCAATTTCAATATTAAATGGCACGTTAGAAACAATGATGAGAGCTATAATTTTCTCAAGTATAGATTCAAGAAGCAGTTATCACCAAGTTAGGATGAGGGAACTGAAATAAATGAAAAACTGTGTTCAAGATCAATGATAGATTGTATGGAAGTTTAGTCATACTTGAATATTATTCAATACACCAACACGTTTATAAGAATTATAAGGTTTATAAAACCACACATTAGGATAATCATAGTGGTTTAATTTGACAATACTCTAATTTGTACCAAACTTGAGAGCATTTGATGCATCTTAAAAAATAGTTTAAAATTCTAAAAACCAAAATTTTTATCAGAATCAGACCATAATTTATGCTGCACTAGGCTGTCTACCTCCAAGAGCTCTCCGCTGTACCTTGACATGTATCAGAGCATGGTTCTTCCTCAACGGCTAACCACGATCACCCCCCTATCATGAAAATCTAGCCATTCATCACCACATTGGAACTTCTAATTCGACGACAATGGCAAGCCGAAGCTTCTCCGTCGATCTGCTGCACTTCCTCAAATCCTTCACATTCCCATCAGATCTACTTCCTTGGAATCTACTAATGTGGATTCTCAATCCAACGACAACTTCAGCTCGCGTCACAGCAACTTCACCCACTCATCCGAAATGAAGGACCCCAAATTCTTGATGTCCAACATCAAGAACATCATCCACACACCTCTTACCTTTGAGAACTATCCCATTTGGCGTGCTCAGGTAATACAGCTATTCAAAGTCAATAACCTATATGGGCATCTGGACGGAACCAAAACTACTCATGCCGACAACCCCAACTATTCACTCAGGATTGCTATAAACCTCATAGCAGCCCTCTACTCCATACCATTATCTATTCTTCGATATATTCATGAAGCCAACTCATGCGCCGAAGTATGGCTCATCCTGGAAAAATGCCTCCAATCCTCAAATCACTCTAGAGTTATCATACTCAAAAATGAAATCAACAATTTATCCCTCAAAGACAAATATATGCATGAATATCTTTCCAAAATCAAATCAATAGTGGACAAGGCTCCAAAATCGATAATAAGGATGTCATTCTGTATACACTGAACTGTTTTCGTTCCACCAACCAAGCAATCAAGACGGCCATCATAATAAAACTCACCACGAATCAGCCTAGATGATCTCTACTCCCTTCTCTGCAGTGAAAAATTCGATGACCAACAAGAACTACATAAGAGATCCAGCTCATCAGCCAACCTCCACCCGCTAGCAGCAATCCACATCTCACTCTATTCTTGAGACACATTCAGAGGTTGAGGCAGATTCAGCAGGGGACGTGGCCGATTCTCAATGTTGAACAAATGCAACCCTACTGCGCAGAGACACCAGTTTTCGTACATTAAATGCCAAATATGTTGCAAGCCCGACCACTCAGCCAAAGAATACTGCCACAGGATGGATTCTAGCTACCAGCAATCTCCAAATCAACAAGTACTCCATCCAACAGCCCTACGAGCTGATGGGCTAATCGATCACAACTGGTATCTCGATTTTGGCAGGTCTAATCACATCACCAGGGACCTCAGCAGTTTCTCTATCGCTGAAACCTATCAAGGCACCAATCGTGTAACGGCCGGAAGTGAACAGTCTCTCCCGATCTCCAATATTGGCAATGGCTTACCCTACACCCAATCATAAATTTCTTCTAAATCATCTTCTTCATGTTCCACGATGCCAATACATTCTCATCTTCATCCACAAACTAATGTACGATAATTCTTGTTCCATGTTATTTGACCGCATGGGTTCACCATAAAGGAACTCCATACGACTCTTCCTCTTCTTAAGGGCTGCTACCTCAACGGATTATACACCCTCCGTCCATCACCATAACCTCTTCCCTCCAAGACAATTCTGCTGTATTCCTGCGGCTTGGGCATCCAAGTCCTAATATTCATCAACTCCTAAAGCATCATCCAACCCTCGGTAAAAGCAGTACTCTACCTCCGTGCTCCACGTGCATTACCAACAAAACATCACAAACTACATGTTCCCAAATACTCAAATAGATGGTACAATGCAATTGAATTCTTACATACCGATGTATAGGGTCCAGCCCCGGTTATATCTAACGAAGGATACAAATTCTATCATTTTGTGGATGATTATTCATGTTTTACTTGGCTTTTCCACTTAAACAAAAATCTGAAACCATATAGAAATTAATTCAGCTCCCAAAATACATTGAATGTCAATTTGATAAACGTATCAAAGTGCTTCATTCCGACGAAGGCGGAAAATCCAACTCTTGCCCCTTCAATCTACTTAAGCATCATGGCATACACCACCAAATGTCGTGTCCTTACACACCTCAATAAAACGGTGTTGTTGAACACAAATATCGGCACATCCTCAAGAACACTTGAGCTTTCCTCCAAACAACTGACTTACCATAACATTTTTGGATTCAAGCCACCATCACCTCAACCTATCTAATCAATCATCTTCCCTCTCCGAACACCTGCAACATTCCCCATTCCAACTGCTATACAACACAAAACCAAACTACAACCACCTCTAGGTGTTTGGTTGTCTATGTTATCCTCTCCTTCCCCCCATAAAGACAACTAAACTTGGCCCAAGAACTCTTCCATGCATCTTCCTTGACTACTCCACACATCACAAGGGGTACATCTGTTATAATCCAAAAACCGCCACCTCTCTAATCTCTTATCACGTAAAATTCAAACAAGCAGTATTTCCTTATTCCACATCCAACACACCTGCTCCACTCAACAATCACACTCCAACCCACTCACTCTTGTTCCAGCCTCAACCATATCAACATACAAACCAAAACACACCCCCATCCACTCAATGCCTTCCTCTCATTCTCAGTTAGAATTGACCAACACCATAGATCCAAAGTGCATCAAGCAAGATTCCCATTAAACAGGTCAACTACATGAATTTGGTATGAAAAATCAAGATAATCAAATGTATCACTATTTTTTATAATATGATCTTCAATTATCATATCCTCAATATTATAACTTTAATCATAAAATCATTATATAGGTTCACAAAGCTGAAACCCTTTACATTCTACGGTAGCTCTCCATACTTCAAATTTCGCTTTAACACCATTACCGTCTAATTAATAAAAAGATTACCATCTACAAAAACTCATACACCAAGGCAAAGGCTCCTCCACTTGAAAGAGCATCCACAAAAAATGCAAGAGATATGAGCTTAAGGATAAACCTTGATGAACAGTAATTTTTGAAACAAAAAAGATTTAACAAAATACCTTGCATCTGAGCATATGCAACCAAAAAAAAATTAACAAATTGCTTCTGAAACTTTTTTGAAACTAGACATAAATAGTAAGCTATGAGAACAAGCTAAACATTTCCATTCATGATATAATTCAAATGTTCTTCATGGTACTATATAATAGTAAAATAGATGCATAGTGCTAAGCATTTCCATTCAGGGTATAATTCAAATGTCCTTTATGATACTATATAATAGTAAAATAGATACTTAGTGCATGAATCCAGTACCTCAGAACCTGTTCCTTGAAACCGCTTGCTATAGCATCTCTTATAAATGGACCTTGCCTCATTAATGTGGCTCATTCTGATTTCCAAAGCAAGGTACCCTTGCCACACTTCTAGCTGCGTGCCACTGAATAAATTGACATAAACAATTAATTAAGAAACTGATGGACAGTTGAACATGTTAATGTTTTAAAAGGTATATGTATATCATAATGTGAAAACAATGACCAGTTACAATAAAGAAACAACCTAATTAGATGGTTAATGATCAATTATTCAAATATCATAGTGTTATACTAGCCTCTGCTTCATTGGCTCACAGGATATTTTTCAAAACAAAAGCAAACAATGAAGTTAGCAAATGAGCTACCTTTTCTTAATTAAACTTTCCCATACACCACGAGCAGCAACAAAATCTTTTCCAAGAGTGGCCTCCAAATGGGCCCAGTATGCATGCACGTTCAGTAGATTATCAATGCTTATTACTTGAGGAGACAAGTAATCAACAGCACGCTGTGATTTCCAAACTAAAACTATTAAGTAAGCACTTAAACTGTTCATCAATAAATCGCTAATAAAAATAAAACAAAAAATCAAAAAATCAAAAATAAAAAAATTATAAATGCAAAGCATCCAAGATAATGAAAACAAGCCTCTTGAAATAAAATCAGAAAGAACTGTAAGCATAAAAATTCTGATTTAATTCTAAGAGAATCATTTGGAAAATTATAAATCATATTGATATTGCTATTAACAATCACCCGGTTGACTCCAAAAACTTAAAAAGTGAAGATATATGCAAGAAAACTTTGGCATTCAGAATCATCATCATAGGCTTATTAAATATATTTTGGTTAGATGAAAGAAACCGTCCCATGGATGTTTTAAAAGCAACAGCAAAACTTCCGCGGTGGGTGGTCTTATCCGAAATTGTGATGGGTTGGCTATGCTAGCCATTTATCATGCTGTTAATGTTAATTCCTCTAATATGGCTGAGATCAAGGGCTAACAGATTGGTCGCACACTATGTAATGAAATTTGTATTCAACATATATGAATTGAAACAGATGCCCTTAGCTTACTCCAAATTATTTGTCCGGGTGCCAAAGGGGATTGGAATACTTGTAACATTCTAGAACAAATTTGTTCTCTGCTTGATTTGTTTAAGTATTCCATTTTAATAGTAAATATCACCTAAACAAACTATCTCATGTTCCACAATGTCATTACAATCTCTTATCCATTCAAAAACTAACATTTGACAACCCTTGCTCCATTTCTTTCAATAAACACGACTTCATTATCAAGGATCTCCACACCAACATCCCTACCCTCAAAGTCACAAGCTGCAATAAACTCTACACCATCTAATCATCAAATCTCATCCTACGCAAGGCAATTATGTACTCACCATCCATCGCTACAACTCCTCCATGGCATCTAATGCTCGATCATCCAAATCCAAAAATCCATTAACTACTCGAGAAGATCCAACCCAACATCCAAATCAGCAAACATCCCTTCCTATGTACTACTTGTATTACATCTAAGCATCATTGCTTACCATTTCAAAAACATTCATCTAGAAATTTTAACGCATTCGAACTATTGCATACTGATGTATGGGGACCTTCCACAATTACTTCAAACGAATGTTACAAATTTTATGTTACTTTCGTTGATGATTATGCTCGATACACATGGCTATTCCCTCTAAAACACAAAATTGAAATCATCCACAAATTTATTGAACTACATTGTAACGACCCAAAATCATTACTTTATAAATTAAGTCAAATCCCGCTTTAGAAAGCAGAATCATGGGGAATTTCGAATTAGGGCAAACAAAAATACCCTTAGATAAGAATAATTTTTAGATTAAGGGGCCTTATGTTGGGAGAAATCCAAATAACGGAAGCTCCCGCTTTATTTTCTGAATTATTTAAATTCGATAAATCAAGAACAATGAAATACGTGTCTAAATTTATCATTTTCAGTGTCGCTGTGTTAAGTATATTATTTAAAGGTTTGCTCGAATAATTTCACCAAATTCTGAGCGCCAGTTTGATCGTGGTTAATTTTTGAAATTTTAAACGTCAAAAATTAACATAAAATAAAATATTGCTCTGAATCGAAAATTTTCGGCGCGAGGGTGTTCATTATATCATAACACAGCTCGGTGTCAAGTTTCGTTATTTTCGGACGCCAAACGACAGAAAAATGCGAAAAATTTAAATTCAGGCAATTTTTCTGAATTTCCTCTGTTCCCCCATTCGCCCGATCCCCGATCGCAGATATTGCCTGCTGTCGCAGGCTCTATCTTGTAACAGAACCTACAGGCAAAAACTTCCGCCTGCCAGGGGAGCCGCCTGCACCATTTTTGGCGCAGGTTGGTCGGCCCCCTTGGCTGATCCCCTCCCCCTCTCTCTCTACTTATACCCCCCTCAACCCTCCCGTTCCTCTCCCACAGCAACTTCCCTGCCAGCCAGCCCCTCTCCTCCCCTTTCCAGCCAAGCCTCCTGCCAGCAGCCCTCCTCTCACCCTGCCAGCCAGCCATCCTGGCGGCCAGCTGCCTCCTCCGCCAGCAGCAGCCAACCCTGCCTGCCAGCTGCCTCCTCCGGCCAGTCAGCCCCCTCCAAAAGTTAAACTGTCAAACTTGGATCTTAAAGAACAAAAGTACTCAGTACATGACATATTATATTTTGTACTTTTATTGCTACTTAGCATCGCTTTCGAGCCAAATTTATATTGAAACTTGGTTGATTATTCGAAACCAATGTGGCAACATTCATGGCTAATTACTGGAAAAATGACATCAGTAATAGCAGTCATGACCAGTTACTGGAAAACTGACATCAGTAACGGCATTCGTGGCTAATTAATGAAAAAATGACATCAGTAATGACATTCGTGGCTAGTTACTGGAAAAATGACATCAGCAAAAGTATTTGTGGGTTGTTACTGGAAAAATAACATTAGTAACAACATTCATTGTGGGTTACTGGAAAAACGATATCAGTAACCTACATCTTTAAGCTAATATCTTTTGCAAAAAGTTAATTATTTCGTTTGCACTTTCACATTATTATTATTCCTGGATTTTTATTTCCACAAATTGCATCTCTGCTATTATAAAATGTAATACTTCATTGCTTACTGTGGTACTTAGAGTATTCTCTAATTAATGAGAATTCCAATCCCGGTATTATTTTATGTACAACACCAGGTCAGGTACTTCTGGGAGAGCTTAAACAAGAACTTTGATAATTTATACTGGCGGAAGAATCTATGACGCAACTTTTACTTTTATTTTATTTATCTTTTTCAAAGTTCATCTTGTATTCTAGAAGATGAACTTTGTCAGATGTTTGTAAGCTACATTGTAAAAATCGGAAATATTATTAAATGAGAAATACTTTTGGTTTGTATGTGTTCCATTTCTTTCTCAAATTACTCAATATGATCATATGATATGTGAGTACCCGATGTCGGGACAGTTCCAGCTGAACCGGCGTCAGGCCATCACAGTTGGTATCAGAGCAGGATTGCGTACTTGTAGAAGAAAAGAATATACATGTAAAAATAAGAATATATTCAATCTAAGAAGATTAAAATAACTAAAAATAATATTAGTAATACAATGTTCATCATCATGATTAGAAGCGTGAAAAATGCAAGAATAACATTTTTATTAATTATTTATTTTATAGATTGATCCTCGCGATGATATGATTGAATATTTTGAGGATGAGGGGAGTGACGGTGACTCCTAACATTCTGGAATAACTTATCTAGGCTCAAACATGGACACTCCAGCGGCAGAAACAACAGACAATGCGACCACAGAAAAATTAGAGTAGAGAATACCCTGACATAGTGGGTATCAATGTCTAGAAATCGGATCTTTGATCTAGAAAAAGAAGTCCAAGAGTTTAAGGGTGTCTTGTTTGGGAGAATATCCACTCTAGAGTGGGAGTTATTGAGAAAGGACGCCATACAAAAACGTCAAGTCCTCCAGCTGCAGGATGAGCTTCATAACTTGAAGAAGCTCATCAAGACCGACTATACGATGACTTCTTCTTCCAAGGGGGAGAGGAAAGCTAAAATCCACATTGAGTCTGCATCAAAGAAGAAGTCAACTAGTTCTGACTCCTTCGATGAGTAGAAGACTTAGTGTAGGACCTTGTATATATACCTTGTAGAATTATACAAATTTTTTTTTTGCATGCAAATCTTTTTTCAAAAGAAAACTTTTTGTAAACGCGTTTATTATAAATGAAAAGTTTTTTGGAATCAAAAGTTGAAACTTTATTTATCATTACTATTAATTGTTTGTATATTCAGTAAGTTACGTCTGCTTCTAATCCCAAGTTTTATAAATTACTCCAAACAGATGGATTCTGACGAAGACTTCCTCTCAGTACTCACCAAAACCCCAATTAATATCACAATCTCCTCCTCTGCAGCAAACAATAGAATTGATCGTTTATTGGAAGCTATTTTGCAAGCCCTTTCAAACTAAGGGAAAGCCTCCACCTCCCTGCTCACATCAAAACCTCCTCAAGGGCAAAGATTGTGAGTAGATGATGCCCTGCAGGCCTTCCTCAAAGTCAATCCTCCTACCTTCAACGGCTCAGCCCGACCTATGGGATCCAAGGACTAGATCTAGGCTGTTGAAAGCAAATTGGACAGCTTGAGGTGTCCTACAGGTGAAGCTGTCAGACTAGCAAAATATTTGCTAGAAGGAGAAGCTGAACGATGGTGGAAGATTACTTACAAAACCACCTCTGGCGGAATAAGTCTGGAGGACATACCGTGGGCAAAATTCACGACCGCATTCAGAAGCCACTACATCCCTCATTCCACACAAAGAATTTTGGAAAGCCCATTTTTTAAAATAACCCACGGCGATAGATCGGTAGCAGCTTACGAGACTGAGTTTACGAAACTCTCTCGTTATGCACCCAAATTAGTTGACCACAAAGCAACGAGGTGCAGTAGATTCCTAGATGGATTAAAGGATAGTATTTACACAAATCTAACTGAGGCATACAAAATTTGCTAATCTGTTAAATTGTAAGACAATGCTGGAACACATCGAGCAAGTGATCGCAGAAAGGCATAGAAAAAGGTCGATCACGTCTGCTAGGGATCATAAGATTTACAAACATCCCCATTACCCTCCTCCAGCCAAAGCGTATCAATTGTCCGCTAAAGTTCCCAATACCAATAGTGTAGTTTGTAATCGACCTCACCCAATTGGAAGCTGCTATCACGGGCAAAATCGCTGTTTTACCTGCGGGTGCTCCGGTCACGGTTATCGTCACTGTATCGCCAAGAAGATGATAGATGGAGATATTATCCTTGGGCCCCAAGACAAAACTCAGCACCAGGGAAGAAGAGTAAGTGCTCCTAAGCAAGTTGCAGTAACAGCGATGCCTACCCAAATGAATGGCCAGGCCACTCGGCCCACCATCCCAGCAAGAATGTACACCCTCACTCCTAACATGGCACCTGACGACAACGACGTGGTGTCAGGTACATCTTTTCCCTACTTAAGTCTTTCCACACTTGCATATCTTTATGTTAATATTTCCTTTTCAAATTAGACACCATTCAAATTAATTGTAAGCCTTTTCACGTCTTCGATACGGGAGCAAACCACTCCTTTATTTCAAACAGTTGCGCTAAGACATTAAATTTTTCGTGTTGCAATTTGGCCAACACTCTAAATACCGAACTGCCCTCCAGTGCCACCATTAGCACTCAGCAGTTTTGCGTTTGCAATATTCCAATCAATGATAAGGTTTACGAGGCTATTCTACAAATCCTCCCTATAACGAACTTTCATATCATTTTAAGGATTGATTGGTTAAGTATGCATGAAGCGGTCATTGATTGTCGAAAGAAGAAGGTTACTTTTAAGAAAAAAGGGAACCAGAAGTATTCATAGGCAGATTTGCTATCAACGCTTCTCTAATCAGCGCACTTAAAGCAGAGAAGTTAATCTGCAAAGGATGCGAAGCCTATCTAGTCTCTATGATAAATGAGCTAAAAGAAGACATCCCTTTATCAGAAACCAGAGTAGCAAGAGATTTTTTGTCTTCCCCAACGAGCTCCCTGTCTACCTCCAATAAGTGAAGTAGATTTTTCTATTGACCTAGTGCTTGGAACGAAGCCTCTGTCTAAGGCACCTTGCCGTCTACCCCAAAAGAGCTGCAAGAACTTCACGAGCAATTGCAGGATCTAATGGAAAAGGGTCTTATTAAACCCAACACGTCACCATTGGGAGCTCCAGTTCTTTTTGTAAAGAAAAAGGATGGATCAATGCGCATGTGCATTGACTACCAGGAACTGAACAAGATAACCATCAAGAATAAATATCCGTTGCCTCGAATAGACAATCTATCTGATCAACTCGCTGGGGCTAAAGTCTTCTCCAAAGTAGATCTGCAATCAGGATATCATCAAGTTCGAATGCGAGAAGAAGACATTTCAAAAAGAGCATTCCGAACTCGTTACGGACATTTTAAGTTTTAGGTAATGTCATTTGGACTAACCAATGCTCCATCAGTCTTCATGGATTTAATACAGCAAGTTCTTAGACCCTTCCTGGACAAGTTTGTGATCGTGTTTATTGACGACATCCTTATTTACTCCAAAAGTGAAGAGTATCACGAGAATCACCAAAAATTCGTTTTGAGCACATTAAGGGAACATCAACTATTTGCAAAATTCGCAAAATGTGACTTTTGGTTGAAGTTCATTGCTTTTCTAGGTCATGTAATTAGTGCCGAGGGAATTAAAGTTGATCAGAACAAAATTAGCACCATTCAGGAATGGCCTCAACCACTACTATGACCCAAATTCGTAGTTTTTGGGTCTAGCAGGCTACTATCAAAATTTGTTAAGAGATTTTCGCTAATAGCCTCACCTCTTTCAAGGTTAACTCAAAAGGCGGTACCTTTTGTCTGGAGCCAAGATTGTGAAGAAGCCTTTCAGAAGTTAAAAGAAGTACTAATTGTCGCTAAAATTCTGATCATAACTCAAGAGGGAGTAGATTATCAAGTTTATGCTGATGCATCTAACGTTGGATTGGGATGTGTCCTGATGCAAGAGGGAAAAGTAATTGCTCACGCGTCAAGGCAATTAAAGAAGCATGAAAGGAACTACCCAGTTCATGATCTGGAGTTTGCATCGTTTGTTTTTGCCTTAAAGATATGGAGGCAGTACTTGTATGGAATACGTTGCGAGATATTTTCAGACCACCAAAGCCTAAAGGTATATTTCTACCCAGAAGCAACTAAACTGCAGGTAAAGAAGATTGTTTGAATT
Organism: Gastrodia elata; assembly: GCA_016760335.1. Lineage (NCBI taxonomy): Eukaryota > Viridiplantae > Streptophyta > Magnoliopsida > Asparagales > Orchidaceae > Gastrodia > Gastrodia elata. The sequence continues at coordinate 62,784,198 of CM028672.1, forward strand.
AATCTGCAACTACGATCTTAGTATCACATATCATCCCGGTAAAGCCAACGGTGTCACTGATGCCCTCAGCAGAAAAGTCTCTAAACGAGATGATCATGACAAGTCCCTTGGTGGAAGAGCTCCTGAAACTAGGGATAAAACCCATTTCCAGCAGCCAATTGAATGATTTACTCCAGATAAGTACCACCGAACCTACGCTCCTGCAACAGATAACAAGCGCTCAAAATTAAGACCCAGAGTATTCAAAACTAAAAACATGCATAAAGAATGGACGCACAACAGACTTGCAATTGCAGCAAGGGATTTATATTTACCATGGGAAAAGAGTTTGGGTCCCTAATATTGCATCCATTAGAAACCAGATACTAAGCGAAGCTCACAACTCGGAATATTTAGTTCATCCCGAAAATAACAAAATGTATCAAAATTTAAAGAATGTATTATGGTGGCATCGACTCAGAAGAAGTGTGGCTGAGGTTTTTGCTAAGTGCCGTGTGTACTGCTTAGTAAAAGCTGAGCCTCAGAAGCCAGGTGAACTCTTGCACCTATTAGAGATCCCGGAATGGAAATGATCAGACATTTCTATGAATTTTGTCATGGAATTATCCAGGAGTCGTTCAGGAGCATATGCAATTTGGGTAATAGTGGACCGATTGACTAAATCAACCCATTTTATTCCTAGCAAGAAAACTGACACCGTTGATAGGTTAGCCAAACTCTATATCAAAGAAATAATCAGACTTCACGGGATTCCAAAAGTCAATCTCGGATCGAGATAGCAAATTTACATCCTGACTTTGGCAAGCGGTACATCACGATTTAGGAACCGTACTAGCTCTAAGCATCGCCTTCCATCCACAGATAGACGGGCAAACCGAAAGAGTTAATCAAATACTTGAAGATATATTGCGATTGAGTATTCTAGATTTTGGTGGTAGTTGGGAAAAGCACATACCGTTAATCGAATTCGCGTACAATAATAGCCACCAAATGAGTATTGGCATGGCCCCTTATAAAGACTTATATGGAAGAATGTGCAGTACTCCACTAGCCTGGACACAAGTTGGAGATGTTCAAATTTATAGCTCGGAGTTGATTGAAGAACCTAATGAAAAGATAAGGCTAATCAAGAGCCGAACTGCGGCAGCCCAGGACCGACAAAAGAAGTATCACGACGCCAAACATCGGATGCTAAAATTTCACGTAGGTGATTGTGCCTATCTAAAGGTTAGCCCAATGAAAGGTATTCATCACTTCGGAGTTACTGATAAATTGAGCCCCAGATATGTTGAACCCTTCGAAGTAACTGCAAGGATAGGAAGCTCGGCGTACAGACTTAAACTTCCCGAAAGACTTTCTGTCGTGCACAGCATTTTCCACGTTTCAGCGCTCCGCAAATGCCTCCAGAAATCCTCTCAGCAAGTTTCTGATTCGACGATCGAAATTCAGCCTGATTTGACTTATGTTGAAAAGCCTCTTCAAATTATTGAGAAAGACCGCCGCAAATTAAAAAGTAGAACAATCTCGATGGTTAAAGTTCGGTGGCATAACCATACTGCAAAGCAATCCACGTGGGAAAAGGAAGAGGATGTGCAAAGAAAGTATCCAGAGTTATTTCTTAATTAAGGTAACCCAAAACTTCCCTTAAAGTCTTTTTTTGTTCTTATGATGTCGAGCACGACATCATTTTTAAGTGGGGGAGTTTGTAACGACCCAAAATCGTTATTTTGCGAACTAGGTCAAATCTCGCCTCAGAAATCAAGATCTCAAGGAATTTCAAATTAGGGCAAACAAAAATACCCTTAGATAAGAATAATTTTTAGATCAAAGTGCCTTAGTTTGGGAGAAATCTAATAACGAAAGCTCCCGCTTTATTTTCTAAATTAATTAAATTCTATACATCAAGAACATTGAAATACATGTCCGAATTCATCGTTTTTAGTATCGCTGTATTAAGTATATTATTTAAAGGTTGCTCGAAAAGTTTCATCAAATTCTGAGTGTCAGTTTGATCGTGATTAACTTTTAAAGTTTTAAACTTCAAAAATTAATATAAAATAAAATATTGCTCTGAATCAAAAAATTTCGGCACAAGGGTGTTCGTTATATCATAACACACCTCGGTGTCAAGCTTCGTTATTTTTGAACGCCAAACGAGGGAAAAATGAGAACTTTAAATTTAAGAAATTTTTTCAAATTTCTTCTGTTTTTCCTCTACCCCCACCCATTCGCCCGATCCGCCTGCGTCGTTTTTGGCGTAGGTTGGTCGGCCCTCTTGGACTATACCCTCCCTCTCCCTCTCTCTACTTATACCCCCCTCAGCCCTCCCCTTCCTCTCCCACAGCAACTTCCCTGTCAGCCAGCCCCTCTCCTCCCCTTCCCAGCCAAGCCTCCTGCCAGCAGCCCACCTCTTAGCCCTGCCAAACAGCAGTCCAGCTCCCTCCTCCGGCAACAAGCCCCATTCCGGCATCCCTCCATTTTTCGGCGATCGAAATCCTCCTAAAGGTGAGAGGAGATGAAAATGAGGGGAAAATTTTGCTAATCGTTTTACTCTCTACTTAATAAATCATTTCTATAAACTATTAATTAGTCAATCACATTTTTATCATTCTCATAATGGGAATAATACAAATATTATAAAAATAACTTTTTTTCCAATTTTATCAAATTCAATTCAGTCATTTCTATTCTGACTTTATTATCATAATCATAACACTATAATAAATATTACTGCTATAAAAGCGACTTAAAAAATTGGAATTCAATCTTAATAGAAAAATGGAAGAAGATCATAATAAAAATAAAGATGAAAAATAACTCCTAAAATATTAGATTAAAAAGCTAATTTAAGATATCCAAATCTAAATGCAAATTCAAAAGTCAAACTGTAAAACTTGGATCTTAAAGAACAAAGGTACCAAGTACATGATATGTATTACATTTTGTATTTTTATTGCTGCTTAGCTTTGCTTTCAAGCCAAATTTATATTGAAACTTGGTTGGTTATTCGGAACCAATGTGGCAACATTCATGACTAATTACTGAAAAAATGACATCAGCAATAGCATTCGTGGCCAGTTACTGAAAAAATGATATCAGTAATGGTATTCGTGGCTAGTTACTAGAAAAATAACATCAGTAACTGTATTCGTGATTAATTATTGGAAAAATAATATCAGTAATAGCATTCATGGGTTGTTACTGGAAAAATGGCATAAGTAACAATATTCATGATGGGTTACTAAAAAAATGATATCAGTAACCTACATCTTTAAGCTAATATCTTCTACAAGAAGTTAATTATTTCGTTTGTGCTTTTACCATATTATTTTTCCTGCATGTTTATTTCCACAAATCGCATCTCTGCTATTATAAAATATAATACTTCATTGCTTACCGTGGTACTTAGAGTATTCTCTAATTACTGAGAATTCCAATCCCGGTATTATTTTATGTACAATACCAGGTTAGGTACTTCTGCGAGAGCTTAAACAAGAACCTTGAAATTTTATACTGGCGGAAGAATCTACGACACAACTTTTACTTTTATTTTATTTACTTTTTTCAAAGTTCATCTTGTGTTCTAGAAGATGAACTTTGTCAGAAGTTTGTGGGCTACATTGTAAAAATTGGAAATATTATTAAATGAGAAATATATCTTGGTTTTTATGTGTTCCTTTTCTTTCTCAAATTGCTCAATATGATCCTGCGGTATGTGAATACCCGATGTCGGGACAATTCCCGCTGAACCGACATCGGGCCATCACATACACAAACTAATCAAATGCCAATTCAACACCCATGTCAAAATCCTCCAATCGGATGGAGGGGAATACAACTCCACTACCTTTCATGTATTGCTCAAAAACTTAAGAATACAACACTAAATGTCACGCCCCTATACCCACAACAAAACAGAGTCATAGAACGCAAACATCATCACATTATAGAAACTACACGAGCTCTACTCCAAACAACCCCAACCTCCCGAAACCTTTTGGCCTCAAGCAGCCCTCACAGCGATCTACCTAATCAACCGATTATCATCCCCAAACATACAAAACATATCACAATTCCAACTCCGCCACAACCAACCACCCGACTACAGTCATCAAATGGTATTCGGGTGCCTTTGTTACCCCTCTCTTACCTCCCACAAAAATAACATAACTATGCACAAAATTTGTTCCATGCATTTTCCAGGGCAACTCAACTAATCATAAAGGATATATTTGCTATAATCCCAAAACATCACCTCCCTAATCTCAAGGCATGTTCAATTCATCGAATCAACATTCCCTTCATCCACAACACCGAAAACACCTATCAACAACACACAAACCAGCTCATATATCAACCCACTAATCCTCATACCAATCTCGTATAACCCTCGCTACAAACATACAACTCCAACTACATTATCTCAGTCAGCACATCAACCAACCATTCATAACTCCACCTCCCAAACAGCCCAAACAGCAACCTCTCAGTTCCACACTCAGTCCCCCAATACATCACCCAATCCAACAATCAAAACATCATCCACCAGCACCTCAACAAATATTGAAAGAGTAAAGGAAACCACAAAACTAGTCCCATCATACCCAATGATGGCTCCCTCAAATTAAGAACAATCCAGCCCAAACCCAATATATATCCTAATCTATGTCAATGACATCCTTGTAGACAGCTCATTCACATCCACCATAAATTCCCTCATTCACACCCTCACACAACGCTTTCGCATGAAGAATCTTGGCAAACCAAGCACAATCCTTGGTATCGCCCTAATACACACACGTTGGTCCCATGTTAAGCCAACCAACATACGCATTAAACCTACTTACACAATCTAGCATGGAACATTGCAACCCAACTCTAACACCGCCACAACACAACATCAACTCCCTAAACCTTCATCGCCTTTTAACCAGCCAAAACTCTACAAAAAACTAGCTGAATCACTACAATACCTAACAATTACACGCCCCAATCTCAGCCTTGTTGTCAACAAAATCTGTCAACACATGCATAACCCCACCCAAGATCACTTCAACAAACTAAAACGCATCATAAGGTACGTCAAAGGTACTCATCATCTAGGACTTCCCATCTACCCAAGAGATCTACCATTTCGAGCATACACAAATGTAGATTGGGCAACCGACTTAAAAAATAGCAAATGCACCATAGGCTAGTGCATATTCTTGGGAAACACACCAATCTCCCAGAGTGCCAAGAAACAAAATATAATCTCCCGCTCTTCCACAGAAATAGAATATCGAGCACTAGCTACAACCACAAAAGACATAATTTGGATCTGCCGACTATTCCAAGAATTTGGCATCTCCCAAGACAAAGCCACTACCATGTTCTGTGACAATATCTCAGCAATAGCGCTTGCAGAGAATCCAATCTTCGACGCCTGTGCCAAAGTTGTGGAAGTAGACTTTCACTTCATCCGCGACAAAATTCAAAAACAAGAAATTCAGCTAGTACATATTCCTACAGAAGAACAGATAGTTGACACATTGACAAAGTCACTTGCTACATCTCGCTTCAACACTCATAGGTTCAAACTCACCATGTCCGACAATAGTGGCTCGTTTAAGGGGGGATAATAACCATCAAAACTGCAAATATATAGTAATCAGATCAGATGGCTAATACGTCATCATTATATCTATATATATACATCTCGCTTCAACACTCACAGGTTCAAACTCACCATGTTCGACAATAGTGGCTCGTTTAAAAGAGGATAATAACCATCAAAACCTCAAATATATAGTAATCACATCGGATGGCTAATACGTCATCATTATATCTATATATATACATATGTAAACACCTAATGTATTACATGAGAATTAATGCAATTCTATTCTTCCTCTCTCTCGTTCTCAAAACCTTCACATAAACAACATCCACAATCTCTATAATCACTAAAAAATTGTTAAGAATTTTCCTTAACTCTCCGAACACTAGAGTTGTAACAAAAGAAGAAAGGATTTCTAATGCTTGATTGAAGGAAAAGTCACCGAAGAAGATGAGAGAAAGATGAAGAAGAAATAATGGAAGCGGCTTTTAGGGTCCGGCATAGGAGAGAGCTAGTGGGAAGATGAACCATGGGAGTAGCAAGAGACGTGGGGAGAGATGAGAAGGAAAAGGGAACTCACAGCTAGGGCTTGTGGTTTGAAATCCTTGCAGTTTCCTGTGTATGGCTGCATTTATTGCATGAAAATCCCATAAGTGGGTGCTGCTAGGGGTCGGTCAGCTTTAATAAAGAATGGAGAGACTATTTAGAAATAAGCAAAAGTTAAAAAATATGAAAAAAAAAATCAATTTAAATTGAAATATTGAGAAATATGAGCCAATAAATTATAAATAAATTTTGCAAGCACTAAAAATCATAAATCACATTTTCAAGACCATAAATTATGAAATTAAGAAATTCCCCAGGCCAAAATCACCTTTTCTGCCAAAATCGTATTAAAATTACGCAAGTATAAATAAAAGACTTTACACTGGAATCCAGTTGGAATTATTAAATCACATTCCCAATTTACTAAGAATTAAATCTGCATGAACCATAAAACTTTGTTTCAACATACTGAAATTAGAAGTAAGAAAAATCGATTGACAATTAGATTACAAGATAATTACTAACATAAATACAGCAAATCATGTCACATGCTTCATCAAATTTATGAAATAAGTATATTTGAAGCCAAGAAAAAAATTCAAGAAAATCAATATCCATAAAAATGTAAATATATGGATAGCCAAATACTACATGTGATGCCACACATGCTTTAATAAAAAATGTGCCAGAGAGATATATACATTACTTTTAAGTAATTTTAATAATGATAGATTCTTTCTAAATTAAAAGAGCTGAATGTCACGGGGTCCACAAATGGTGTCTAGCTAAGCTTTTCAAGGGGGGGCCAAATTGAGGTCAAGTTAAAATAAATATTTGAATAATGACAAGCCAGAAATCGATCTATGCAAGATGTATTTCTATTTTTATATGCTTGATTGGTTTCATTTAAGAGCTACCTTCTGTTCACTTGTAGCTGCTTCTCTTTATTTTTAAGTTGATAGCTTTCTTACTGTTTTGGCTGTCTTTGCACTTACCTTTTAGAGCATGCGCACTTTTTCTTTACATTTTTAAATTATTTGATGAAATTGTAATTACTAATTTTTATATATTTTTTAAAATTATTCAAGTCAAAATCAGAAATTAGCTGTTGAATGAATGACCAGCTTGGCTAACACCTATTATCACGCCTATTATCGCCTACCTTTAGAACTATACTTTTGTTCTATAATTTTCACAGTTTTTGTTGTATTGTCACTCAATTGTACCATTTCAGATATTCTATACTCAAATATTACAAAATCATGAAGATATTATTGGTTTTATTAGAGAAATTGTGTATTTTAGCAGGCATTTCTTTGTATTATTTGGATGCTGTATATGTGACTTTTGGCACTTTTGATTCTTATATAAAGCTAATGTTTTCATTGTCAAAGCTTTGTTTGCTGACTAGATAATGCCTTTTTATTGGGTTGGGTCATCACAAATTCTTCCTTAACTAGAAAACTCAAGAAACAAAACAACTGTAGCTAAATGGAAATAGCCTTGTAAAAACAATTATGAAAATCTAAGATCGTTTTGTGTTCTTTGTTTCAATATTGCATTTCTAATAATTTGTGCCAAGTTTAACAAAATATGGAGAAGTTGATTTGTTCGTGTATTTGACAATGAATTCAGTAAGAGCGTCTGACTTTCCATAGCAATGTGAAAATTGGGCAGTGGACTTCAGCCAACTAAATTAGCAGAAAACTTATTCCGTTAACTAGCTGCAGATGAGGCAAAAACATGCTTATCATATATTTACTTTCTTGCACAAGCACTTTCATTATGTGATAACCATTTTAAACGCTAGCCCAGACGGATATATTTTATTGAACCAAATCCAATTACTTCAAAAATGTCCAACGTACTCCAGCCCATCTAAAACCTGTCAACCCGTCCAAACAGTTGACCTAGTTTTTTAAGATTATTTAGGGGTGTTTGGTTTGTTGTAATTGAATTTCTAGGGTGATTCAATTATTGTATTATTAAATTCTCGTATAATTGTTTTACATTCCTAACATTTGGATAGCAGCAAAATCTATTACCATAATTAAAATTTTGATGTTGTTAGGACGTAATGTACCTTTAATGTAATTACAAAATCCTAAAAAAAAAACTAACAAGTGGTGGTGGAGACTGCCTGCAACACCTCACTTGTCGCCGAGTTGGCTCATGGTCAGCTTATGGCCCGGATACCAAGCGCTGCATGTGTTTGGTTTGACGTAATTAGGGGTGTAAAGTAAGACTTGGGGGGAATTTAATTCCCCCGACATCCCAAATTTGGCATAATTGGATACCTACCAACTCAGGATTAGCACAAAATTATCGCAATAAACCCTGAAATCATTGAGCATGCGACCTTTGCTGACTTTTGACGCTAGCCAGTAAATGCCAGTATACCACTGACCTTAACTGACCTTTGACACTAGCCAGTAAAGGCCAGCCCTTCGTGCAATTTGAGGTATGGTGCAATTTTTTTTTGTGGATTAATCAGGGGTAATCGGATACTATCCAATATGGGTAACTATTCAATTACTCCAGATTTAGGATGGCAGGTAAGTCGAACCAAACATATGAATTTCACAATTCGCATGATTTCAATTGCTTTACAACCCAATTTGCAGCCACTTATTTCAAATATTCCCTTGCAATTCAAAATGAATTATTGGAGAGCAATGGATAGAGAATATATCTACAAATTTATGTCAATTTAGTGATGTGTAACAATATCTGTGAAATAAATTTATGATAAGCCAATTTTAAATAACTTGTATACTTAAATTAAATAATTTATATTATATAATTAATTATATAAATAATAACAAACAGCACTTGAAACTTTATAATTTATCAATTTAACAGCTAATTTTTAAATATTACAAATATATTTAATATTTAGAAAATAAAAAATTCACAAATCAAAATGCCAGATTTGCATTATTTTCATATTTTAAAGATAATATTCATAAATTCTAAAGTTTTGTCACTATATTTATAAATTATGATTTTGATTGCTGCACCAGTTAATGTAAATGTTCCTTAATATTATATCCCAAAATTTCTAACTGACCAGTTTGTTAAATTGGGTTGCAAACAAATTTGACCAGATGAACTGATGAAACTAGAATCCAAAAAGCCATGCATAGTCAAGCTCAGGCCAAGACCCAGAATAATTGGTCAAATCTCCATTATTTGCAACTTCGTTTTACTTTTACACTAAGCATTTTAATTTTGTATAATAGGTAATTGCAGTTACACAAATAAGAAACACTAATATTATTTGAAGTACACAGAAATTAGTGCACTTCATAAGAAAATGCTCAAGTAAACCTGAAATGTTTCTCTTATCAAGGAGTAATCCAAGCCATCTTCTTTTCCATCCATCGAAGAAATTCGACGCCTTAAACCATCAATTCGAGTAAGAAACAACTCGAGATACTGCCAACAAAACCCAAAGGAAGAAATTATTTTATCATAACAAGAATCTAGATAAATGGATGTGCTTAATAAAAATGGCAAGAAAAAAACTTTAAATTAGGGATCATGCCATCTCGAGTAGATCAATTGTAAGTTGGAGAAGACATTAGCTGCAGCATGTTAGAACTGTTGTTATCAACTGTTAAGACAAGCAATATATTCATAAGAACCTTAGAATGCTAGAATCATGTGGCGTATAAATCCAGCAGAAGCGACACTCATGATCAAAAGCTGTTATGAAAGAAGTTCAAGGTGAGGCCAACGGGCAGGGTTGTAACCAAGTAACGCAAGCTCAACAATTTATAAGACTTGGATAACAGCTCTCTTCTAGTGGAAATAAGAAATGTATATAGCTAGCAGTATTTCTTTTTTAAGTGTTGAAATTAAAAGAACCCAAATTATTTTTTTCTAAAGTTTAGGTGTAAAGTAAAAATTAATTTAAGGAAACTTTTAATGACAGTAAATTTATAAGAAAATATAATGGGCTTACGAAGGTATCATATATTTACACTTCCCATTATATTTATTAAGAAGAGAATGAAAATGACCAAGAGATTTATATATATATATATATATATATATATATATATTTTTTTTTTTTTTTTTTTTTTAAAGATAATTAATGGTTCCAAAAGAAATGTGTTTGGAGTAAGTTTTTGAGTAATTAAATCCCATAATCATAATTATAAAAATAAAGAAAATTCTAAGATTATAAAGTAAAAGAAAGATAAATGAAAGTTGGAGCAAATGAACGATGAAAATTTGTAGCAAGATAGCAACCGTGCAAGTGATTCACACTCAACCACAAAATAAAAATTGCATATGTTGATTTATGTTTGAACGTACTTAACAGGCGATTGGTAAGCATACAATGGTTTCACCATAAGAGTTTCCATAGTCAAGATTACCAGCCAGATTTACCCACGAAATAATCTATCATCGACTACTACATTATACGATTTAATGCCACATAATCAAAATCAACTAAAAACTAATAAATCCGGAAGCATGTGTGAATCTTCATATATATTTATATAAATATATATATATATATAGTTAAATAGAAATCTTAAACATCCAGGTGTCTTTGAAATAAAGATGGAGTAGTTAATAAAAATTCTAAAGATAATTGTGCTCATAGTAGAGCACATCTAGGATGGACGATTATCTGGGAAGTTATTTACTAAGAAATTATGATGCATAATCTATTTTAGACAAATCCTTTTGAAGGAAAAAGCCATAATGTTTGAACAATACACGAGAGTGCAATGAATCAAGAATTAATTACCTCTTTGAAGCCTGAGAATGAACATTGAATTGCCCTTTCAAAAACCTACAAAATAAAAGAACATGATAACGTCAACACAAGTAACTTGAACAAGGATGGTAACAAGAAAACAATATTAGGCCCAATGAAAACTTAAAAAATAAACATGCTCACCATAATTAACCTTATCATAACTACTTGGAGTTGGGTTATGAAATCTCATTTTCCATTCAATTTTATTAAGTGATGTCTGCTGACGTGTAACTTGCTCCAGGAGAAACCTTTTGAAATTTTGTTCCTCTTACTAAGACTTTATCCTTTCCATCAAAATCCTTCGAAAATGTTTTACCTTCAATCTACTCAATTTATTGTGAAAATTAAGGCTTCATGTTTTGTGTAATTTATAATTTACACCTTATATTTGATCATTTGTCAAAATTACATAAGAAATTATTTATATATAAGATTAATTAGAAAAATAATACACGCTTAAAGTCTTAAACTAAAACAAGTAATTGTATAAGACTAACTTGTGCTTATTTAGACTTTAATAAATTTATATGATACATATAAATCAATCCATAAAAAATCCTTCAGCGTTTAGCCACATTTCCAACTAAAATTCTAGTTTCCACCATGCACAGCATACCTATTAGCAACCATTTTTCTTTGCCAAACAATCGAAGTCATATAACTTAACAAATCAAGCATTGAAAATCGCCAAGCCGGATTGCAAGCAGCAGGCTCAAACTTGGCTCGTTAATGGACCCATGAAAACAAGCTTGTCATAAAGCAAGCTCAAGCTTGACCTCAGTCAAACCTGACTTATTTATATTAAATATTATGATAAGCGTGTAAGAAATAATGGTAGACTTGACTAACATTATTAAATTCTTTATCAAATTAAATCTAACACATGAATTCTCATGCATAAAACCTTATCTATTGGCTTATTAAGCTCGAACATGTCATCAAATCAACTTGCAAACTTGTTATCAAGCTCAAGCAAGTTACCAAGCTCGAGCTATATGTAAATTCCATATATAAATTTACAAATATAAATCTACCAATTATGAATATAAACCTACATGGAGATTAATCTTTTACATGGCTAATTATTACATGGCAAAAGCTTGACTAAATTACACCCCTAAGCAAACCTAGAAAAATTCACTCTTATTTTCATAATGATCACTAAGCAAATACTCCCTAACATTTTTTTCATTGTAATCATTATTTAAAACATACAGCTCAAGCTTAGGTAAATTTGTATTTACAAAATTTTAAAGGCGTCATATGAAAGAAGCCTAATTAATTATTATGATGTACTCAACCAAATAAAAAGATTTATTAGGTATGCTAATAATAATAAAAAATAGAATATTGATCGTTGTTTCACTTATGTACTTTAATATGATATTAAAAGTACTTATAAAAGAATCTCTATGAAAATGGATTTTAATATAAATGTCTTCAAAAGTCCTTTATATATAATCAACTTTAAAAAAAAAATTAATATTCATAAGCATTATTTAATGAGAAAAAATTAATCAGTTAACATACTAAGGCCATAAATAAATTCTCAGTCTTTTTGCTGCATGCCATTTCTCTGACCTTCTAGAAATATCCGAATGATTAGATAAATGTTTTCATTATCATTCCATTGCAAAATAAACTCATTGGTCACCATCAAAATATATCAATTGAAATTAATCAAAATTCACACCTACTCATGATCCAAGGAATCGCATTGGCAGCTACTCGTTATGTGGAGTTTCATGATTTATTTATTCTACATCACTAATCCATGGCATTGATCCTTCATTTTCTGTCATTGAAGACCAATGTGTGAATTTGAAAGTATGCTGGATTAGTTTTTCATCTCTAGTTTGGGATCTTTACAAACAAAACACCCAAATCATTAAAGTATACATAACACTCAAATTTTAATACTTACAAATAAAGAACTACCGTTTCACTAATCTTAGAATTCATTTAAATTACAAGTAAACATTAGACGTCATGCACTTCAAAATTAAGAAAAGATCGTGCTCTTTTCATAAATACTAATGTTTGTGCATTAGATATGTATTTTACAAAGATTTGGGTGTAATAGATAAAAATTCCTTCTAGTTTTTATAATGAAAAAACCATTCAACCAAAAAAAATTTCTACATTAAATATACTGTTGTCATTACTCGGTTACAAAAAATAACAAAGGAAAGTGCCTTGTACTTCAATTATTATTATGCCCCGCAATAAGAAGAACAAAAATAAATTTTAGAACCCTTGGAAGCTGTGAGAATGGTCTTTTGCATTGGAGTTTTGATATATGTACTGCAAACTCCTTTCAAAATTTATATGAATCCAACTAGTACTATAAAATGCTTCAAAAATTATGTCAGTAAAATCTTCCATGTATTTCAGCATGATATTGGAGTGGAACTGGGCCATACTTCTCATGTCCTTCAGCTAAATATTAAAAAAGAAAAAAAAATTGTCAACTTCCCAAAGAAGACAACCAGTGCCACCTTTCTCAACAAAGAAAGATTCATTTGTCATGTTGTCTCATCCTAGCAGGAGCTTGTCCCAAGTTGTTAAACCCATCAAGGACAACCACCAAAAAAAGTTGAACCCAGCATCTCAGCTCAGTCAAGACCAGATTGTTGTGCATGACAGCCATCTAAAAAACTTTGTCAACAAGAGAAAGTTTGTTTACATTCAAAAAGCTTTGAGATCTTCCACCAAGAACAGTATATCCAGTGCAAATGAAGAAGTTAACTATAGCAACATCTTCTTCACATACAGCACTCTGTTAGTCGCCACATTTGAGATATGCATCTAAGCCATCCTTGTCAGCTGTACTACTAGAATTTTGCAAATGGCCTGCCTCTAGCTTGTCCTCATCTATGCCCTTCCTCAAAGATGAAGTAGAGGAAGCCAGATGAATGTCCGGAAGCTATGTGGACAGTAATCTATCTATCTAGAATTGTAATCCACTTTTCAACAATTCTCCATTCTGAACCTTTATCACTATCATAGTTAGAAATTAATGTAAATACACTGAAAGAATGTATTCAATCTGTTGTTGTTCATCAGTTCACGGCAGCAATTCACTGAAATCTCACATGGAACATCACATTCAACACTGTTCCTATAAAGACCGTAACAAACTGTTTCCAAAAAAAATGTCAACAATGCTTCAAAAGTTGTTTTAGTAATAGTTGCCACAATATCTGTAGTGAGCTGCACCATGGCAACAACAATACTAAGCTTTGGTCCCAATATGTGGAATTGCCTATATGAATCATTTCTTACCATTGTGCACAATCAAATAGAAGCCCCTTCCTAAGTCTCAAATAAAGAAGATCCCTTTCAATGGTATGATGCCCTTAACTATAAAAAAAATATTCTTAAAATTTGCTTAACAAAGAGAAATATTATATATCAAGACTAAAGCTTTGAGCCAAAAGAATGACAAAGCAACAATCATGATGAGCTAATGGACATTATGATAAATCGAAAGATATATATATATATATATATATATATATTGTTTTCAGAAATTGAAGTGAATAATAAAAACAAGAGAATTCAAATTTTATGCTTCAAGTTTTGGTACTAGGTAAGGACCAGCATAAAATGATGTAGGTATCATCTTTGACAAAAATTTGAATGATGATGTAGTGAAAGTTAAAAAGATGGGTTAGAAGTATAGCTTTAAATATAAAAAGATAATTTTTCTTATAAGTATTTATGTCTTTCAAATAAGAATGATGTGAGTACAAAATACATTTAGTATAATTGAAAGATTTGGCTAAAAAAACCTCAAGAAAAATACTATTTATCAAATGAATCTTAATGAATATTATTAAAGAGTGACATTAAAATTGCATCATAATAAAGATGCTTTAGATTTGATCTTAAAATTAGATTTAGGTTATGATTTAATAATTCTCAACATCTTATTTAAAAAAAAAAAGAATGTGTTATCACATAAAAGAATGTGGATACTAAATTTTAAATTGATTATTTCTTGGAAAAAAAAGCAATTGATTAAAAAATTGTAAGGATATTCCATAAGAAAGTTAGACCATCCTATATAAATTATTGATTCTAAATTGAAAATAATCGAGTTGAAAACTAAATAACAAATTTAAGTTATACTTGAACATTAAATGATTAAATTAAAAAAAATTAAAATAAAAAAGCATTCAAGAATATAGAAACAGAGCTTGGATAGTGAAATATTAATTAGAAAACTAATCTTATTGAGCCATCAATTGTTCGTTGTATCAGTAATTTGGCTAAAGATATGCTTTGGAAAATCAAGGAGAGTCCCTAAAATAAAAATGTTAGGGTTGTATACAAAATCTTCAACAAAAAAGTTTTACAATACTAAATAATAAATTATTTTCATAAGCTTGTCTAAAAGTTAAATATCATAGAGGGGGAGATATACAGAGATATAAAAATTAGCAAAAGTAAAATATAAAAAACTTATCTAACTCAAGTGAAGTGTACTAAAAAACTAAACAAAATATAACTTTTATCAATGGAGGCAACAAATGCATACTGATGAATTGTTTTCATAAGCTTTTAATGAAGGTTGCAGTAGTGTGATTAATATAAATATGATTTTTTTAAGATAATATTAATTGCACTTACAATCAAATGAAAGTAAGACTAAAGTTTAAGAGTTGAAAAACTTCAGGACCAAAGAACACCTATAATGGTAGAAATATTTGGATGAGGAAGAAGTATATTAACTCACCAAATAATTTAACATAAATTTAAAAGCAAAAGGTGATATATGACTGTAGAAGAACTATTGTGATACACATATGCAAGAGAAAAGATGATGTGTAGCATTATACAAATCTTAAAGAAATTAAATTAACAAGCCATTCTTTAATACTTTGGGAGAAAATAATAAAACACATAGATTGCAACAAAATATAAATATAGAGCTTCATCAAATCAATTTGGTTTTAGGCAATATTAATCATGGAGACATATATAAACTGTAAAGACCCACAAAAATAGTAATAAGTGAAACTCTTAAACATCGAGATGCCTTTTCAGATAACGATAAAGTTCTTGGTAAAAACTCCAAAGTTATGTGTGCTCATGTGAGAGCACTCTCATGATGGGTGACCTGCTAGGAAGTTATCTTCTAAGGGCAAAATCATAAGACCTTTCAGGCCAAAGCAAATAATTCATTGGTACTTAAGAATTTGGTCTATCACAGTTGATATCAAAGAAGCATTGGATGTGTTTAAATAAATATTGCAAAAAAATAGAGCCAAGAGAAAAATCATTCAATTTAATCTATAACCACCAGAATATGAGAACCATAGTTACAAAATGTAAGAAAATACTAGGATAGAAAACATCTATGACACCCTAGAAATCAATCAAACTGAGAGTGTGTGTTTTGTAGTGAATTCTATAAATCATTCTGAGGCCAACTCCAGTCAAGAAGGTTCTTGACAATTGAAGGTTCCCGAGCCCAACTACGACCCCCATACCCTTGAAGATTGAATGAGAGTTCTGGAGAATAAAGAAGATCATTGCCCAAATAGGGAACTCTGCTTATCGTCTGAAGTTACAAGAGAATTTTTCCAAAGTACATGATGTGTTCCATATATCATCCCTACGTAAATGTTTGCAGGAATCATCTCAACAACTAATGGATCCTGAAACTATAATTCAGCCAGACTTGACATATGTGGAAGAACTAGACAATATCATAGAACGAGATAATCATCAATTAAGAAGAGAACTATTCCCATGGGGTGCAATGAAAATGTCACAGTACCAAGGAAACAATATGGGAAAGAGAGGATGATATAATAAAGAAATATCCTAGACTATATCAGAATTCAGGTAATCATAATTAAAATCTTCTTACGTTTAATTAAATATTTTATATTTCGGTGTAATGTCGAGGACAACAATAATTTTAAGTAGGGGAGTTTGTAATGACCCTAGATCATTTATAAGAAAAACATTAATTCCCCGCAAAATTCAGTTTTCAGTTAAAACTCCATTACAATTCTCGATTTAGAAAGTTTTCAAATTCAATTAATGCTGAAATAGAAATTTAGATTTGTCATTAACCCACACTCAATTTAGTTAAGCATTATCTACCTCATTAAAATCCAAAATCAATCAAAGTGGACAACCCTTTTAGAAATCATCAGCTATAAAATCAACTGATAGTTTCAATTAGGAAGGACAATTCAAAAGGACGAAAGAATGTTACCGACGCATAAAAGAGCCAACGATCATATAAGGAAAATGACGAGGCACAATAGAAGACCGCATGACTCCTACGGCTCCCGTAATCACGCCACTTCCACTATTTCCCCTCATTCTCGTAACCTACGCACGTTTCAGCATCTTCCCAGCCAGACGAAACGGGTGTGCGCTACGCACGCACACCCTATTTAATCGAGCGCATGCCGCTTGATTCTTCCATTGCCTTTTCTCGACTCCTCGCCTCTTCCTCTCAGCCGATCGAGCTCTCCAGTGAGACGCAGCGGCAGTGAGGACGTACCTGGCGGCCGACCGAGCAAGAAGACTCAAACCCTCCTTCCGCTCGAAGCCTCTTTGTGATGGCCCGACGCCGGTTCGGCGAAAACCGTTCAGACATCTGGTGGTCACTTTCCGCCGGATCATATTGAGTAACTTAAGAGAAAAAGGAACACACATATAAAAGCCAAAGGTATTATTCATTTATTTCAATGTTCATATTACAAGATCTTTTCAACACTCCTCGTATAAAAGTAAAAAATAAAGAAAAAGAAAAAAAATAAACAAAAATAGCATCGTAGATCTATCAGCAGTTTGAACATTTTAAGCATTATGGTTCTTGCATGTATTCCCCCCAAAAGCACCTGACCTAGTATTGTACAGAAAATAATACCGGGATTAGAATTCCCAGTAATTAGAGAATACTCTAACTACTGCAGTACACAATAATATTTGCATTTTAAAAAGAAGATGCAATTAGCGAAATTAAGGTGGTAATAAGATACATGAAAAATAAGGCAACAGTGTGAAATAAACAATTTCCTGCAACGGGTATTATTTATCAAATAAAGATTACTGATGTCATTCTCCAATAATTAACCCCGAATATTTTCGAATATCCTTTTCCAGTAACAACCTCGAATATTATTGATGTCATTTTCCAATAATAATCCTGAATATTGCTGATGTTATTTTTCCAGCAACAACCTCGAATGTTACTGATGTCATTTTCCAATAACAATCCTGAATATTGCTGATGTTATTTTTTCAGCAACAACCACGAATATTATCACGTTGGTTCCAAACAACCAACCAAGCTTCAAATAAATTTGGCTCAAAGCAAATAAGTAAAGCAGTAAAAATACAATAAAATTGTAATACTTATCATATACTGGGTACCTTTGTTCCTTAAGTTCAGAAGTTCAACAGTTCAGATGAGTGACAGTTCGCTCAATCTGCATTTAAATTCGGATATCTTAAGTTAGCTTTTTAATCCAAAATTTTAAGAGTCATTTTTCATCTTTACTTTGATTATGTTCTCTTTTCAATTTTTTTTTCTATCAAGATTGAAGTCCGATTTATTTAAGATGCTATTAAAGTAGTTATAATCATTAAAGCGTTATGATTTTGATAATAATAATGTACAAAGGAAAAATCAGAATAAAAATGACTGAATTGAAATCTAATAAAATTGAAAATAATAGTCATTTCATAACATCTGTAATATTCTCATTATTAATTAATGAGAATAATATTAATATGAATAACTCATTATTAATTTACTAGTTATGATTTTAATAAGTAGAGAGTAACAAGGTCAGAAAAATGTTCCTTCCATTTTCGTCCTTTCCAACTCCTTTTTACCTTAGGATTAAGATCGTCGGAAAACGGAGGGAGGCCGTAACAGGGTGGCCGAAGGCTAAAGAAGGGTTTGAGGGCTGCTTTTGGCCGGTCGTAGGAGGCAGCTAGCCGACAGGGTGGCTGGGTTGGCTGCTGCTAGCTGGCCGGAGCTGAGGAGGAGGGGCTGGCAAGGAGAGGGACTGGTTGTGAAAGGAAGGAGGGTGGCTGGCAGGAGGCTTGGAGATGAGCTGCTGCTGTGAGGGAGAATTGGGGAGGCTGCTGTGGGTGAGGAAGGGGAGGGCTGGAGGTATATGTAGGCGAGAGGGAGGGGGAAGAGGTCGGGGAGTCGGCCCACTTGGCCGACAGCTTGCGCCAAAAACGACGCAGGCAGGCGAAAGGTTCCGCTGCAGGCTCTGTCTTACGACAGATCCTGCGATCGCAGGATGCGATCGGGCGAACAGGGGGGTGAACAGGGGGGCGAACCGGGGAAACAGAGGAAAAACAGAGAAAATGAAAAAAAAAATACTTAAACTTATATTAATCATATTTTTCAGCCGTTTAGTGTCCAAATATAACGAAACTTGGCACCGATGTGTGTTATGCCATAACAATCAACCTCGCACCGAAAATTTTTGATTCGGACAAATATTTTTATTTTATATTAATTTTTGAGGTTTAAAACTTCAAAAATTAACCACGATCAAACCGGCGCTCAGAATTTGATAAAACTTTTTGAGCAGCCTTTAAATAATATACTTAACACAATGACACTGAACATGATAAATTCAAACACGTATTTCAATGTTCTTGATTTTTAGAATTTAAATAATTCAAAAAAATAAAGCGGGAGCTTCCGTTATTCGGATATTTCCCAAATTATGGCACTTTGATCTTAGAATTATTCTTATATAAGGGTATTTTTGTTTGCACTAATTAAAAAATTTCCCGGGATCCTAATTTCTGAGGCGGGATTTGACCTAAATCGTAAAGTGACGACTTTAGGTCGTTACACCCTTACGCCGGAGAGACGAGTAGCTTGCGACCTCTGCAGCACTCGATCTTCTTCTTCTGTGTGACTTCCTTCTCTGCTCGACCTTCCTCTTCCGCTCGACTCTCTGCGTTCGATCCTATTTGAAGGTACGAATACTTCGTTTTGTCAATTCTTTTAATATGGGATTGAGCCGTATAGATGAGCTATTAATACTTCAAATCAGATTAACAAACCATATCAAATAATTAAGATGTATGTAAGAAACTTAGAATTGTATGCAGAAAGCTTATTACGGTCAACATATATACTTGCATTAAAAATATAAATCTAAGTCATGCTAAATGTCCAACTAGATGTCTATATGAATGTGTTAGATTAAGTAAATTGATTAAAAAGAAATTATGTAATATACCCACAGCCATAGTACATTATTTGATCTATCTAACTATAATTCTAAAGTTCTTGTAAATTTTTTTGATCCAATTACAATTTGGTTATTTTCCTTGCTATTATCATGTGTAGACTAATATTTTAACTCATGGTTCTCCAATAAAGACCTATTGAATCATGATTAGTTAGACCACTCTAGTGATTCAATAAGATGATTCTTTTATTCCATACGATAATCTAATTTAGAATATCATTCGAATAAAGTGGTCTAGTACCTTTGAATCCAATCTAGTGTAAGTTTAGTTTAAATATAATACTTATAGCTTATGTAATAAACCAATAAGTAGCTATTTAGAATAAATATAATCAGACCTAATGCAAATTCTATATAGATCCAAACCTTATGCAAAGTTGTACTCAAAAATCTAAAATATAAATTTGTTAAGTGATTAGATCATTTGGATAAAACTTTCATCCTATTGCAAATCATAACTAAAATAAGATTATGAGTGGAAAGATAAATTTTGAGAAATAATTAGATCTCCTATCACTGGGCAAGATGATGTAAGAAAAATTAAGATAATAAACATTAATAGTGCATATAATCATTTCGTAAAACTAATAAAATTGTGATGTAATTTATGCAGACCCATCAAATAATGGAGTACTTTTCTTAGTACAGCTAAACTCAATGGTACATACATTAGTTATTATTTTTCATGTTTTTTACTTTTATTTGCTGCATCGCTTTGAGCCTGTTTTATATTACTACTTAATGATTTATTCTTACTACTAATGATGTAAAAGAGACAAAATAATATTTATATATCTTGTGAATGTTGCTAATAGTTCTGAAATGGAGCATGAATAGGTTAGGGACGGGGCTAGTCCTCGAGTGACATAAGGGTATCATCTAGAGCCTTTGAAGGGACTCAGGTGAAGATTATGCTTTAATACATTTTATTGAATCCAGGCTCATGATTCTGGCTTTGCCCATTAAAACTGCTAATGTTGCTTCATAATATCAAGTCATAAACATAAACATAAATTTTTATGCAATTACCATTTAAAAATTTGTCATATGACAAATAAATATTTATTTGCAGGAGTAATGATTATCTTTTATTTGTATTTTTTCATAATTTCCTGCAATGATTATTATCTCAATTTCGTCTTCTGCTTTTGCTTTAAAATATATTATTTAATATCCTTTGTATTTAGAATGTGCACTAAGGCATTATTTTTATAATATCAAATCAGATCCTATTGGAGGAAGCT
The DNA here is from genome assembly GCA_016760335.1 of Gastrodia elata. NCBI lineage: Eukaryota > Viridiplantae > Streptophyta > Magnoliopsida > Asparagales > Orchidaceae > Gastrodia > Gastrodia elata. Next base: position 62,805,624 of record CM028672.1, read on the forward strand.
AGCGTAGCTTAAGGATGTTAAAGAAAAGCATGGCGCAGAATAATAACAAATTTTAGTAGTCCTACGAGGGATAAACGCTTTTGTATGATGACATTCATGTAATAATTCTGAATGTTATTTACTTTAAATTGAATGAATATTATTTCTTTATATTTGAATGGCTCTGGATATTGTTAAAACTGATATTTTACTTAACCGCCAATATGATCCTGCGAAACGATGCACCCAATGTTAGGTTGGTTTTACGCGATGTAACTAATCATGATTCAATAGGTCTATATTGGAGAACCATGAGTTAAAATATTAGTCTACGCATGCTAATAGCAAGGAAAATAATCAAGTTGTAATTGGATCAATAAAATTCACAAGAACTTTAGAATTATAGTTAGATAGATCAAATAATGTACCAAGGCTCTGGGTATATTACATAATTTCAATACAATCACATAACTTAGTCTAACACATTCATATAGACATCTAGTTGGACATTTAGCATGACATTCATGCAAGTTTTTTTTTAGCATGACATTTAGCAATCAATTTACTTAGTCTAACATATTTATATAAACATCTAGTTGGACATTTAGTATGACATTCATGCGGAAAGATGCACCCGATGTTAGGTTGGTTTTACCCGATGCAAGTAAAATAGCAGTTTTAACGCAGGATTATATTGTTGATTAAGTAAAATAACAGTTTTAATAATATCCAGAGCCATTCAAATATAAAGAAATAACATTCATTCATTTTAAAATAATTAACATCCAGAATTATTACATAAATATCATTATACAAAAACGTTTATCCCCTGAAGGGCAACTAAATTTTGTTATTATTCCACGCCATGCCTTTCTTTAACATCCTTAAGCTGCGTCAACTTCCTCCAGTAGGATCTGGTCTTGCATTATGAAAATAATGCCCTAGTGCACATTCTAAGTACAAATGATATTAAATAATATACTTTTAAGCAAAAGCATAAGGCGAAAATGAGATAATAATCATTGCAGGAAAATATGAAAAATATAAATTAAAGATAATCATTACTAGTGCAAATAAACACTTCTATGTCATATGCCAAATTTTCAAATTGTAATTGCATAAAAATTATGTTTATATTTATGACTTAATATTATGAAGCAACGTTAGCAGTTCTGAAAAGCAAATCCAAACCCATGAGGCTGAGTTTAATAAAATACATTAAAGCATAATCTTCACCTTGGCCCCCTCGAAGGTTCCAGATGGCACCCTTATATGTCCCGAGGACTAACCTCATCCCTAACCTATTCATGCTCTGTTTCGGAACTCTTATGAACATTCACAAGATACATAAACATCATTTTGTCTCTCTTACATCATTAGTAGTAAGAATAAAGCATTAAGTAGTAATATAAAACAGGCTCAAAGAGTTGCTTAAGCAACAAATAAAAGTAAAAAATATAAAAAGTAATATCCAGTGTACTTTTGAATTTAGCTGTGCTAAGAAGAGTACTCAATTATTTGATGGGTTTGCATCAATTACATCACAATTTTATTAATTTTATGAAATGATTATATGCACTATTAAAGTTTATTATCTTAATTTTCCATGCATCATCTTACCTAGTATAGGAGATCTAATTATTTCTCAAAATATTAACTTGTCACTCATAATCTTATTTTAGTTATGATTTGCAATATGATGAAAGTTTTATCCAAATGATCTAATCACTTAACAAATCTATATTTTAGATTTTTGAATAAAACTTTCCATAAAGTTTGAATCTATATAGAATTTGCATTAGGTCTGATCATGTTTATTCTAAACGGCTACTTATTGGTTTATTACATAATATTCTATTTAAACTAAACTTACACTAGATTAGATTCAAAGGGACTAGACCACTTTATTCAAATGACATTCTAAATCAGATTATCATATGAAAGTAAAAGAATCATCTTATTGAATCACTAGAGTGGTCTAACTAATCATGATTCAATAGGTCTTTATTGGAGAACCATGAGTTAAAATATTAGTCTACACATGCTAATAGCAAGGAAAATAACAAAACTATAATTGGATCATAAAATTTACAAAAACTTTAGAACTATAGCTAGATAGATCAAATAATGTACTAAGGCTATGGGTATATTACATAATTTCATTGCAATCAATTTACTTAGTCTAACAAATTCATATAGACATCTAGTTGGACATTTAGCATGACATTCAATTGATTTGTATTTTTAATGCAAGTATATATGTTGACCTTAACAAGCTTTCTGCATAAAATTATAAGTTTCTCATATACATCTTAATTATTTGATATGGTTTGTTAATCTGATTTGAATTATTAATAGTTCATATACACGGCTCCCTCGCATATTAAAAGAATCGATAAAATGAAGGATTCGTACCTTCAAATAGGATCGAGCGCAGAGAAAAGAGCAGAAAAGGAAGGTCGAGTGGAGAAGGAAGTCGCACAGAAGAGAAGATCGAGTACAGCAGAGGTTGCACGCTACTCGTCTCTCGAGCATAAGGGGCTACGAGCGGAAGGAGGGGTCCAATCTTCTTGCTCGATCGGCCGCCAAGTACGTCCTCACTGCCGCTGCGTCTCACTGGAGAGCTCGATCGGCTGAGAGGAAGAGGCGAGGAGTTGGGAAAAGGCAATGGAAGAATCGAGCGGCATGCGCTCGATTAAATAGGGTGTGCGTGCGTAATGCACACCTGTTTCATCCGGCTGGGAAGACGCTGAAACGAGTGTAGGTTACGGGAATTAGGGGAAAAGTTGGAAGTGGCGTGATTACGGGAGCCAAAGGAGTCATGCGGTCCTCTGTTGTGTCCTGTCATTTTCCTTATATGACCGTTGGCTCTTTTATGCATCGGTAAAGTTCCTTCGTCCTTCCTAATTGTCCTTCCTAATTGAAACTATCAGTCGATTTTATAGCTGATGATTTCTAAAAGGATCGTCGACTTTGATTGGTTCCGGGTTTTAATGAGGTAGATAATGCTTAACTATATTGAGTATGGGTTACTGACAAATCTAAAGTTCTATTTCAGCATTATTTGAGTTTGAAAATTTTCTAAATCGAGAATTGAAACAGATTTTAGCGGGAGTTTTAACTGAAAACTGAATTTTGCAGGAAATTAACGAAATCTAAATAATGCGGGGAATTAACTTTTTCCTTATAAATGGCCTAGGGTCATTACACATACACCTAGAGGTTTGATAGAGACATTTAGAGAGACATAAATCTTCATTTGAAATATATATATATATATATATCAATTTAGAAAAGGCATATGAAAAGCCAAAAGAAAATCTTTGGAGTAAGGCAAGGAAAAAAAAAATGCATTATTGCATTGAAGGTATCAATGACTCGTATAACAACAATATGTGTTCAAAAGCAAGCTGGTTTGCCTAATGATTATTTAATGTTTTACAATATATCTTACCAAAACAGCCACAATCTAAAACATATTGTTGCCTAAATAATCTAAAGAATATTGTTGCTTAAACATTACTGATTCTTCTTGCCCTACAAGGGGTTGAAAGTACATACCCTTGAGTGATGAGGTTGTCCATGTGATTTATTTTTATGTACCATGTCAGAATTATAACCTTTTCAACAAATCTCACCTTCAAGCATGAATTTAATTTTAAGTCAAAATGCAGATGAGGAGTCCTACAGTGCTAATATCTTTCTCTGAAGCAGCCAAGCGTTCAAGTGCAAGCATGTGATTGATCCAAAGCTGTCCTACCCACGTGCAATTTCTTGTTGCCCTTGAATAAACATCGATGACAAATTTAGAAACCTGCAAAAGAATATACCTTCAGGAACTCTGCAGATGACAATAGGTGGCAAGTTTAATACAAAGTCAAGCAATCAACCTTCAAGGTCCTGTCAAGGTAGCTAGTATATTTAAGCCACAAATCACTAGACACGGGAAAATGAGAAAGTGCACGTTCATAAAGAACTTGAACACGTGCGGGATCACCAAACGACTCCTCCAGTTTAACATAATTCTGCATAAAAAGTAGATATTATGTTCTTGAGATTAAAAGAAACAAATAAGTGAGTCATTATCAAAAGAAAAAAGTAGTTTTTCTCTAAATCAGAATTCAATAACATGCAAAAATCAAGAAATAAAGTGAAACTACATTGAACAAACACGTACAGCGATAACTAAAAATGCAAATTATATAAGCTAAAATGCTAAAATAAAAGAGCTTCCAAAAAATCAAAACTTATTTTGCCTCAATCACACTCGAGCAAGTAAAGCATGGCTCGATAACAAAATAAAAAGCATTTTTTGCAAACAACCATAGTCATCCACGTGTCCCACTACAGAAGAGTAGTGGTGTAAATTAGCCAAACTAACTCACAAGCTAGTTTTGTGTTCGGTTCATTATAGTCTCACAAGCTAAGTGCATCAACCTTGCAAACTGAGTTCAAGTTATGAGTCAAGCTTGAGTCATTATAGAAGATCCAGACAACGCTTTAGCTAGTTGTGCAGGTAATTTGCCCCGCTGAGCTGCTGTTGTCTTCAGGCGACTTAGCAACTGAGTTGTGTCACAAATTTCTTCGTGCTGGTGATTCAGGTATAAATATATTGTAGGTGTTTTCTGTCATAAGTGTAAGTAGCTGTAACACCCCTATGTGCGCACAAACTGAAGCATGTATGTTATGTAAGCCTAAGTTGAATATTGAGGAGTAGAAAGTGGAAAGACCATTAAGGTTTAATTAAAATGTCTGCAAGTTGGTTTGAAGAATGAACTGGTATTAAGTGAATAATTCCTTCTAGTAATGTTTGTCTAACATTATGGCAATCAATCTCAATGTGTTTATTTTGTTCATGGAAGCAGTGATTGTTGGCACAATGCGCATTGCTGTTTGGTTATCAAAAATAACAATAACGAAGAAAAAGATAATGCATTTAGATAAAGTAGGAGTAAGTGTATGCATGTTAACTCACAAGTAGCTGAAGCTAATCTCTTTATTGCTTCACATGATGATCTAGGAACAGAGTTTAGCTTTTTTTTATTTCCAAGAAACAAGAGATGATCATATAAGCATGCAGTAACCTGTAATAGACTTCTTTGTATCCATGCAGGAAGAAAAAGTTAGTCACTGAACCCTTGGAGATGCAAACATGTGGTATATGAGAAGAAAAAACCTTGTCCATGTGCTTATTTAATGTGTATGATATCCTATTTGCCGCCTATAAGTGTGTCGCTATTGGAATTAGTTGAGCTGGTGAACACTAAAGGTGATGTCTAGCATTGAAGTATATAGATAGAGAAGTTTTTCAATTAACTTCTTATATATTGTGTTGTCTAGTAAAAAGTTGTTCTTTTCGTTAAGCTTGTTTTAGGTTGCTGATTATGGGAGTTTCCACTAGTTTGTAGTTTTCAAATTTTGTAGATTAAAGAAGATCCAATGAATGTTTTCTCAAACATAAATTAACACCATATGAACTTATGATTATTTCAAGACCCATGAAATATTTAAAGGCACCTAAGTCTTTGGATTTTGAATTCATCATGAAGTTAGTTTTTTATTTATTATATTTGCTGCATATTTCTGCTTGCGACTATAACTTCATCCACATATATTTCTGCTTGCGACAATCATTGTTCCTTCTGATGAAGAGGGATCGATTTGCATTAGACATGTTGTAACCTTCGCATATAAGGGTAGAAATTAACCATGTGTTCCGCTGGTGATGACCCGATATTGGATTAGTAATAACTAATCCAACATTAGATATTAGATAAATCATTGTTCTATCCTAATTACAGTAAATGAATAGCCCTCCAAGATAGAGAGTTTTTAAGTCCATAAATGACCAGTAAATCTGTTCAACTAGAGGATGTATTCAGCCCGGAATCAGCCACAAACAACTCCTAGCCGAGACTCAAACTGTCTTTATGCCTTCCCCCTCTAAATGCTCAAAACAGCCCTCGAACAGCTAATTAAACAGCACTAACAACAGCCATTGTGCTTTTCCTAAGCAGATTTCCAACAGATTTGAATAGCAGGCATCGAAAAAATCATTGCATGCTTCCTAAATATCCCATAATGTAGCACACAACAACTACAAGAGCGCAGCCATAGTGCCTCTAAAAGTCTTTAGTCATAGCAGCGCTTTTATTATTCTCAAAACACCATAAAATAGCAACACTTTTCTCATTACAGCTCCAACAAGGTATGTAGGTTTAAAACAAAATGACAAAATAGTGTAACTGAAAAATGACAGCTCCAACGTAGTGCCTCTAAAAGTCTTTAGTCATAGCAGCTCTTTTATTATTCTCAAAATACTATAAAATAGCAACACTATTCACATTACAGCTCCAACAAGGTATGTAGGTTTAAAACAAAATGAAAGAAGATTGTAACTGAAAAATGAGTGCAGATCCTATGAGTAAAGTCAGGTGCAGAAAATTACAGATTAAAGCAATAATTTCATCTTAGTAGATCACTAAACCTTCTAGGGATAATGAAACTAAGAAGTTCCACTTCAACTAGAACTCAAATTCTGCCAAATATAGTTTATGGGTGCTTCCCAGCAAACGATTGACTCTAGGACTTCCAATATTCACTTTTACTGATCCCTAAACCTTCTTACTCAGCATTTACATTTCATCCTTCCTACAGCTTGCTTCTATATCTATTCCTTTGATTGAAATAGAGAAATGCATATTTGTTTAAAATTCATTTGACTAATTCTAACTCAGCTTAACTAAAGAAGCAAATACAAAAACATGATGTTTTATCAAAATTATATTTACGCTTACTGAGTAAGGGATTTTTAGGTAGTAGGTTAGGGTTCTTAAATTAACTAGTAAATTTAGATGTATAAATCCTTAATTAATTTAGTATTAAAACCATTAAATGCTAGGTTACACGATTCAATATATCAATATATTGCAGTTGGCATTAAGCTACAAATGCTTTGTATCATATTTCCAAAACACAGAGACTTCAGTTAAGAAAAAGTCTTTGGAATTTTTCTAGTAATTTTATATGTGGCGATAAAATAGCTTATGCGATTGGATCGACCCCAAAGATCAGAAGAGTAAGGTGCTAATGTCGACGAAGGATCGAGATTGTTAGCGGTGGTCAATGGTAGTAAAGTTTGATGTTCCTCTTATTTTAGGTCGTTGGAGCTCGTCAAGCGAGAAAGGATTCGACAGAATGTCGAAAGGTCGAAGAAAAGAAAGGAAAATCTCAAGTGATTTTTGGGAGTTTTCAAGGGGGGGGGGGGGGGTCATGGGGTTTGTGGAGACGTTCTGAGTTTTAAATAGGCCATCAAAAAGTGAAATGCGTCGATTAATCTTCTAGAATCTGTCGCCCTTTGTCGACGATTTCTAGAGGGGAGGAAACAGCTTAAACAAATGTTTTAATCTTTATAAATCACAATAAAGCCTTTGAATATAACCATTTCCTCGAAAAGTCGTCGGCTTTGGCTCTGGAAACTGTCATTCCTTTAGCGACTGTTTCAAGAAAAACGGAAGGGGAAAGCAAAGTTCCATTGCAAAAGAAAATTTTCCAGTTTAAGTTGACCAGTTAAACAAGAGTTTTATATATATATATATATATATATATATATAGATATATTATAAATTGCTTAAAATGAATACTTAGCCTAAATGGCTCTTAATATGTTTTGATTAGTCTAGTCATAAGGGTCATTACAAGTCAAAACAAAAATCAGGGAAATTAGCGTAAAACGGGAATGAGTGAGGAAATTAACGTAAAACGGGAATGAGCGAGGAAATTAACGTAAAACGGGAACGAGCGAGGAAATTAACGAAAAATAGAAATCAGTGTGAAACGACAGCTAATGGGTAATTGACCTAGGGTCATTACACGCTGCCTGCTGATCTAAAAATTCAAATAAGGATTTGGGTAGTTTTCAAACTTTGTTCTATATTGTAGGCTGAAAACAAAGTGGAAATTGCATAAACACTTCTTCATCTAACCCTCCACATATAAGAAAGCATTATTTTTATCTACTTGTTCAAAATAACAATTTTGATAGCTGAGTAAAATTTTTATTGTGCTCATGTTGGTCATGGGAAAAAAACGTGCCCAAGAAAATATATACCATGTTGTTGTGTGTCCTTTTCCTACTAAATGTGCTTTGTATTTTTTTAATGGAACCAGATGAAGGAAATTTTAATTTGAATATCCACCTATCCTCAATGGAGAATTATTCAAGTGAGAGACAAAGAAATCTTAATTAGATTCTAGAAACCTACACTTCTAAAAATATAGATGATTCCCTACCTAATAAAGTGTTGTCTTCCCGTTCTTGAACTTCTTTCTTCATTGCATCACACCATGTTGGGTGCTTGATTTGCCTCCCTCACTCAGAACTGATAACTATAATATAATATGCGATACATCTAAAGATAATTCTCAGTTAAAGGACACATGAGAGAGATAGGTTCTCGAGATTGTTGGAGAAGTAAAAGTTGAAGCTGTTTTCGAAAGCACTCATGATGTAGGAAGATCTCAAAGTACGAAGAGATTAAGAGGGAAAATGTTTTCACCAAATTTCAAATCTAAAGCAAGCACAAAAATCTTCATTACATACTAGAAATTCTGTTTCCAAAATGTCCAATTCTGCACTGCTTTACCTGCCCTCCTCTACTTTGCCTTCATCATAATCAATCTTCTCATTTTCTTCCTCGAAAGGACCAACAATTCCTTGAAGCCCCACCCGACGTTTCAAATCTTGTCCTCTATAATGGGTGTATTTCGTTACTTCTTTTCATTGTAGAATTTTATTTTGTCCCACCGACAGCTATTCACTCATGAGAGTCATACACTGTTGAAGCAAGAGGTGACAGATTAATGTACAACATTTCAATTTCATAATTATGGTTGTCAAGGAAGTCACATATTAAATAATAATAGAGGAATTCATGATTTTATAGAAAAGTTTGTGCTTCTAAATCACTAAGGTAAACATTAAAAAGAAAGGTTTTTCAACAATTGACAAAAAAACTCAAGCCCTAGTTCAAAACAAATAATAGACTTATGTTTTTTGGAATATGTATTAAATGCATTTTTGCAAAAAAAAAATAAGTTTGTCACTCATGTATCCCACTAGAATCATATTTAAAACTGAACCGTGCTAGGTCTAGAGCTTGCTTGAGAAAATCAACTGTCCCCCAATCTACTCACAATGCCATCTTTCTACCGAACACACTTTGATGGTAGATCGCTTAGCAGTATGATGTAACAAGGTCCATGTTCAACAAGTATGATTAACATAAAGTTCCTAATACTTTAGGAACAACCAATCTAATACATCCCCGCAGGATCATATTGGCGATTAAGTAAAATAGCATTTAAATAATATTCAGAGCCATAAATATATACATATATAAGAAATATCCTTAATTCAATTTAAAAAAAAATATCACCCAAAATATTACATATTTGATAACATGCAAAAATAAAAGTTCATCTCTTATAAAAGTAAAAGCTAAAGTTTTATTCTTCTTCCATTCTGCATCAATTCCTTAAAATGTCCTTAAGCTATTTCAGCCTCTTCCAACTGTAGTATGGCATTATAAAAATAATAACTTCCTACAAATAAACATTTCTTTGCCATAGTTATGTCACATGTCAAATTTGAAAAGATAATCTCATAAAAAATCATATTTGTGATTATGTCTTGATATCATGAAACACGTTAGCAATTTTGATGGGCAAAGCCACTACCTCGAGGCTAGGTTCAACAAAAGTATGTCATCACCTGGGCCCCTCAAAGGCTCAAGATGGCACCCTTATAACTCCCTATGGACAAGCCCCGTCCCTAACCTAATTCAATCACCATTTTCGAAACCCTTGCAAACACTCACAAGATACATAAACAATGTTTTGTTTATTTAGATCAATAGCAATAAATATATCACATTAATATCAACACGAAACAGGCTCAAAGCGATGCTTAAGCAGTAATAAAACCAAATAAAAGTATAAAAGATAATATTCAGAGTACCTTATTATTTGACTATGCAAAGAAAGTTCTTTCAATTCTGATGTAGCACTCAGAGATTTGATGTGTCTGTAAAAATTATGTTTTGTAATTTTATTAGCCTTTGCAATGGCCTATTTATAAGATTAAAACATATACTCTTATTCCTAAGACTAACTTAGACCCTCCATAAGATTATTGCACTCAAAGACTCCATAATAGATCTCTAGATCAAAATTCTGATTTTATTCTAAAATATTTGCATCCAATTATTAAACAAGTTTTAGCATAAAATACTTAGTCTTCCTGCCTTCTAAATAAGCTCCCATACCTCTTAATAACAGTACTAACATGAGTTGGAAGAATTACACAATTAGATTATTTTACATATCAAGTAGAATAAAGAGTTTGCTTATTCGATTAAAGACAATCCTTATACAACCAATGTATGTCAAAATAGCATCTGGAAAGTACTAGGTAGATTCATAGGTTTGCTTAACTTATTGATTTTTGGAAGATTATTACTCTAAGAGATGCAAGGTACAAAATCGAGCACAAAAAGATGGATGACTACAGATCTCAGATTTTAACTAAGATGAAAGTTCATTAGCCTAAACCATTAAACATTAAAGCGAAGTTTCCAACCTCACTAGAATATAAGGTACATTGTTCTAAATATCAAATTATAAGCACTGATATTCAATCAATCAACTTGTCGTCAGAATAACATATCAATTGACCCTACTTGATTTAGTGCTATAAATAGAACCTTTTAAACTTAATGCTATGAGTTTGCAGATTTGGTTCAAAACTAACCCAAATATACTTCAATTTATTTGAAGTGAGATCAAATAATAACATAAATAATTAAATTCACCAAAAGATTAAAGTGTGATTAAACTGAAATAGATTGACCACTATGAACTTATGGGTTTGGAAATTGCATATGCTTGATTACAATAAATTCTATTAAGAGTTCGAAGTGCAAGTAAACTAAGAGCAAGTTTTTCCATATAATTCAACTCATGTCTAGTCTAGACTTCAAAGCATATTGATCCATTCAAAGAAATTTATAAATTGGATATCAAGTGAATTAACTACAGATTTACAAGATTCATCCCGAATTTCTAATGATATGCTTCCTATACTGGCTGACCATTCCACCTACATTTTACTTATAAGCCCTAAGCATGGAAGCAGGTTGTGGTAGTCCATAGAAAAATAGAAGTATTAGCGTATTGCAAGGAAACTTTTCCTACTTGTCATTTAATTTAGGTATACTTCATAAATCATAACAGAAATTCATAGAAGAAATTGAGTACCTCTGCTATTCGATTGATTTCTAAAAATCAGAGAGTTGGGGGAGGATCAGTTGTCAAGTGCAAAAGGAGAACGTGCGGGAAGAGCAAACATCGAGCGTTGGGATCATCTTGCTTCCGTCAAGGGCTCCTACGAATTCCAGATTCCATCTCTGCTCATAAAGGAGCATGAGCAGAGAAACGTGAAAGCTTGAAGAGTTAGACGATCAAGAGGAAGGAGAGGCATGGTCGTCACTGCGCCTCGTGTGGCATCGTAAGTGGAGAAAGAGATCGAGAGGAGCTTCGTGTTTTCGTGACAATGTTGTGGGTATTTGGCAGTTTATATAGCGCGTCTCTGAAAATCACCGTATTCAATTCGGTGGTTTCAGTAAAGGAGCAAACGCAGTGCTCGGCCGTGCATTTATAGCGAACAAAGAGGGAAAGAAGGATCTGCGCTTCTCCATGTCGATTCTCTTTTGAAAACCGTCCACTTAAATTGCCGACAGTTTCTGAAAAGGGCGTAGCTCCTGTATACCTCCTACGTCGATCACAGGAGTGGAAGGGGGAGAGTCGCTCAAAGTCGACATTTATATGAAAGTAATGATTGATTTTTACTTCCACTCTTCCTTTTGAAACTGTAGGTCTTGATTTTGGGATAATAAGTGTGAGATAAACGTATTTTAGATCAGTAATTTCAATAAACTATTTTTAGATTAAAAATTAATAGCAAATCAGAAAAATAATAAATTCCCAAAATAATTTATTTAGTTACAATACCACAAAAACAAACGGGAATTGACGAAAACAGCCTTTAGCGGGAAATACTAACTGAAAATGGGATTTTGCGGGTGTTCAACAGAAACTATACTTAATGGGAAATTAACATCTTCCTCAAAGATGACCTAGGGTCATTACACAAATATACCACATGCAATTATTTAACCATGCAATGTGCCTTCTCATGAAAAGGTACTACTCAATTGAAGAGGTATACTTCTTTGTCAACCAATTACCCACTTCATAGTCCCAAATCTTTGGAAATATAATTCAAGTTATTATAAATACCTTCTCATCCAAACAGAAAATGGGAGTGCTCAACTTTATTCTTATCCTCAATTCTTTTCAAAGTTCTACCTCTTATAGTCAAATAAGTGAGATCAATATGTGCCCTTCATTGCATTTGCTGTTAACATAAAAAAAATCTCTACAACCAAAAGTAGGAGCATGCTACAATGTCAAACCCTAATTATCAAATTATCAAATTGTGCTCACCCTAATTTGATTAAGCCAATTCAATTCCTTGGTTCGCAAAATCAGAGCAGCAATTTGATTAGGCTCATGCTCACATCACCCAAGAGTAACCGATTAGACAAAAATAGGAATGTGTACGTATACACATACAGTATATATTAAAAAAATAAAAGAAAAATTGAGGGATGTGTTTCTTTTAGAACAATACTCTCCTCATGTAAATTGACACTTCATAAAATAAGTTCATAATTTATGTTTCTATAACTACATGGTCCAATCTGCATAAGCTTGACACAAGAAAATCTTAGTTGAGTGTTCATTTGTTTTCTGAATGCAAAACATTAGAGTTGTTTGGCATGAAGTAAAATGGATGTAAAATAATTTGATTACAGTGTAATAAGATTACAATGCAATCATGTTACTTTACTCTGTTTGAAGGATTTTGTTGTTTCGAGTATGTTGTAGGAGTAAGGTTACCCCCCCTAAATTTATTTTTCAAATTTTTTGTAAAAGTTTTCTTCTCTTCAACCTCGCCTACAACACGAGCATCTTCGTTGGACAAAACCTTCGCTTGCAAAGCAAATCAAACAAATCTTCGAACGACTCAAACGATTCAAGGAGACAAGGGCCTTCGCTCGTGAGATGAGCCGATTGAATCTTCGAACAATTCGAACGATTCGGGGGGACATAAAACTTTGCTTGCGAGATGAATCGAATGATTCTTTGAGATGAGGACCTTGGTTTGCAAGACGAATCTAATGAATCTTTGAACAATTCGCAGAGACGAGGACCTTTGAGTGTTCCAAATAAACCCTAATCTTTGTGAGTTCCAATCTTTGTGCGAACCTCCCGACTGTGTCGTCGAAACTAGAAAATCTACTGAACGATTCAAATCTACCCTAATCTCCTGAACTAATTAAACTAAAAACAACGGTCATCTTCAAGCTTACGACATTCGAACGAACCTCACAACAATTCCGAACGAATCTTTGCGATTCAAACGAACCTTTGCGACCATCATGAAGAACGAGAAGTCGGAGACAAAACTTTGCATTAGCCTCTGCCTTCGTCATCAAGATCGCTCCTGGATTTCGGCCGATTCTGCCTAAATCCTTTTATGCTCTGCCTTTTATAGCAGGGTAAAACATTTACCCAATATTCTCTATTTTTCTTCATGCCAAACACCTATAAGCTTAAATCCATGAGAAAATTTACTCTGCATTTCAGCATGCATACGGGCAAATAAAAATTTGGGATTTGTGAAGACTGTAAAGTACATGTATATACATTTCTAGACTAGGTATTTTTATTGATGAATATAAGTACTTAATAATATGACAATGTATTGTTGATTCAGGCAGCAATGTCTTTATAAAATATATCGGCATAAAAACATTTCACCTATCTACATTTGTATGGGCATGTCCACAAGTGACTGATGTTTAGTTTAGTATCTAGATTGAAGTTTGGATATGTTGCACAATAATATTCTAGAAAATAGATATAAAGATATTGAATAAGTATAGTTTGTTAATCAACGGAGCATTACAGGTTGAGATTACAAAATCTATATAAACTGATGTGAAAAATAATTATGCTGGGACTCATGCCATTTCAGAATAAATCCATATTACACAAGGCACCCAAATGATGCACAAAAAACATCAGTTATACTGCGATGAGCACACATAAAGATAAAAATTACGCACATTTTTTCTAAAGCTATGCCATCATCACTAAATTTAAGTTCTGGTGGAAAACAAAAAGGAAGTTTCAACTTTACTTTGTTTCCAAAGAATGTTAAAAGTGGTAAACGAAACAGAATATAGCAGTCCAAGCATCAATTATCAATATGAAACAATTAATGTATAAGAATTGGGATTCAACACACCACATGGGTAGCAGTAATGCATAATGGAGAGTATGATGCAATGGTTCAATTAATAAACATATGAAATTAATACAATAAAATGAAATATTAAATGAATAAATAAATAATCGTAATGAATAAGAGGGTGGTTTGCATTTTTCAGTGAACGATATTACCATAAAATGCTGAAGTCTATCAACCTCAGTAGCATCACCATCGGAAAGCAGCTTCTCATATGAAACACGAGCATTACCCATTTCAAGGGCTTTCTGGTATGCAGAGAATACATTGCTTGGAACTCCTTCAAACAGTAAATTCTCATCGTTTAAATTTCCTTGTTCACTTTCCCAGAGCTTGTAATCAGTAAAAGTTGAACTCAGATTAATTAAAGGAACAGACAATTGACGATGGAACAGGGAACGGATGCGTTGAGTCTGCTTAACTTTCTCCTGTAGAAGTAACAAAAAGAATTGTCAAATTGCATATATAAAAATACAATATGTAAAAATAGGGTTCTTTTACCAAGGATACAATATTCAACCTGATTATCACTACCATCAATTGTTAGAAAGACAGCCTGTTCAAATTCTCTGTAAGCTTCCCAGATTTTGCTGCCCTCAGAGAAATGCAATCCAGTAGCAGTAAGAGAGCGTTCAAATAAGGCTCTCATCTTTGATAAACCAGCTGGTGCGCATTCTAGCACCAACGGATCATGTTCTTGAACAAATTCAAGATAATCATACCATAGAGGGACAAACTGCCATACAAAGAACGTCAAACAATAAATGCAGCATGTCTACTAAATAGTCGGAGCAGATTTCCGGTAGAAATAAGAAAAAAAGTACCAAATATTCATGCACCCCACGTTCATAAAGTTGTTCGATTTCCTCAAAACTTGCAGACCTATTGGACATAAAAATAAAATAATAACAAATGCTTTATAAATAATTTAAGAAAAGTAATTGGTTAAAAACAGTAAAACAGAACGTCAAGAGAAATATAAAAATATAACAAAAACTAGTCACAAGAACAGCAATTTCACAAGTGATTACAAATGTAAAATAAATTTAAATGTTAGCAAGAAAAAATTAAACTAACGTCCATATAAACAAATGCAACTACAGTAAAATTTTTAACACTTCAGAGACTAGTGGGCGTTTAGATCATTTTTTCTGTTGAGCAAGAAAACTTGGTAGTTAGATTAAGCTGTCATTGCTTGAAGTTGCTATTTTACAAGTACAAATAAAAGTTGAATATTTATACATGAAAATCATAAAAGGGGGAACTAATGAGGCTAAAGATAAGAATCCACAAAATGTAGTGTAAATAGAACAGCAATTAGAGATGGGTTGGACAATCATTGGTGGTTGACAGTCAACACATGGCCAAGTGATAGTCAGCACAAGAGCAATGGAAAACGATTGCAGTCATTGGTGGGTGACAATAAAGGTCAATGACTGGCCATTAAAAACCTTAGTTGTCAGTGATAAGCGATAACTACTGGGAGAAAAGGGCGTAGTAGTTACTAGTTGTCGATGGAAAATGACGGCAGGTTCAATAACTGCTAGCAAAGGCCAACTTAGAATCAAAATTTGGAGTTTCTATTCAAAATTCGAGTAAATGTAGTCTAATTTTCGCAAGCACATCAGTTAACAAACTGCTTAACAGTAGATTTTGTCCAAAAATACTAATTTTTAATAAAAGCATTGCTTTGAGAAATTAAAAGGGTGTGACTACGAAAAATTAATATGAACCCAAGATTTTCCACATAATTTCCATTTCACCTCCTTTTAGTGTTGATATTTCGATGCGTGGGTGCAACAATCTGGCGATAATAAGAGGCAGCTACAAGACACGAGTAGCCAAACAACGACAGCATCAATCGACCACAGATGTGGACAGTCATGCCGTATGATGGCAACCAATGAGTGAAGGTATGCATGAGACGAATGTGACTATAAGTCTGTGATTTTATAAAAAGAAGCAGCAGCAAACCAAATGGGCTTTTAGGCAGATAGCTTAAGCACGCCTCAAACAAACTTACGTATCTTCCCTATTACAGCTTAGATTAAGCCTACAGATATTCGAGTGCATTGTCATCAGTGTGAACCACAATCTCCTTCCCCAAAAAATAGCACCTCTAGTGCTTAACTAATTGATGCAAAGCTAACAGCTAATTATCGTATATTAGACAACTTACCTAAGAACCTTGTAGTAACTCCGAGTGTGTACAAAGAGCTTGCATGAATGTATTAAAATGGCGTCAATGGAATATCCTGAGGTATTGGCCCCAAACTCAAAGGGCTTTTACGAGTCGGGCTGTGTCAATACTGGAGACCAACTAATCCTTTCCTACAAGCCGGCAAAAGTTGATAACTAAAATTTTGATAAACAATAGTCATTGGATGCAAAGAGAAGTCTCAAATTACATAACGCTTCTCATCTCAGTCTCGGTGATTGCCTTCACATTGACTGAATCAATATCGATCTTTCCACTTCCAATCTCAAAGTTTAGATACATAAGCTTCTTCTCCCAAATTTACGCTTCTTTGATTTGAGGTAGAGTTTATGCTAAAGCAAGAGTTCGAGCACTTTGTCTAGTTGCTCAATGTGGACTCATCACCGGGGTTATAGATAAGAATATCGTAAAAGTAGACCAGTACACAATAATTGAAAAATAAGCGTAAGATATCATTCATCAGCCGAATAAATATGGCCAAAGCATTGCAAAGCCCAAACAACCACCAGTCATTCATACAGCACTAATCAAAACTTTAATGTTGTCTTCTATGTGTCTATCATATTCACCCTCAATTGGAGATAACCCGACACAAATCCAACTTATTGAAAATCCTCGCCAGCTTTATCTGGAATACTATAGATCATCAATCCTAGACAATGGGTGCCAACTTTTCATAATTATTTTGTTTAAAGTACTATATCAATACACATGTATCATCTGCTATCCTTCTTTGGCAACATCATGATCTATGATCCACAAGGTGATGTGCTCACTGGATTCATCCCGAAGCAAGCAATTCAACAGCTTGCTTCTTAAAATTCTCGTTCTCCACCACAAAAATCTTGTACATGCATTCATTTAGCAATGTGGAATTCAAGTGAAGCTGGATAACATGCTTTACAGCTCTCTACAGAAAAAACGCACTCAACTCTCAAAAAAGATTAGTCTCTGTCACCTTCTTCAAAAACTTGTGTTTTAATGTCCAACATGTGTCATATATTTTCCATCAGATTTGACCTCCTGCATTGGCAGCTCCTCAATTTCTATGATGAATAGCAGCCAATATTTTTCATAAGTGTGAACAACACACTTGATCTCTTTAGCAATGGAAATCTCGACCAATGTATCAGGCTCATCCCGATAAGAACATATCTTCTTCACTCTTTCAACAGAAAATGCTTTTGCAATCGGTGGCAATAAAGTACATCTCTATCCTACAAATAAGAGCCCCGAAATATAAGATGACAAAAAGTAATGAGCACCACATCACACACCACCTTCTCAATATATTTATTTCAGAGCTACCGCAACTTCAATTGGCACTGCCGATTCACAATCAACTTAGTGTTCCCTAGAATCCATAGAAAGGGATACAATCGAGCAAGAGTCATCATCATGAGTTTCAATAATTGTACCAAGCCTTTGAGGATCAAATTACTTTGACTCCCAAAGTCAAAAATAGTGATAGTCACTTCCACTTCACCTAAATCCAAAGTCAAGAGTTCTTCTCGGCTCCTCGGGTTTTAATTCTTTTTTCATCAGCATTATGATGAAGGAAAGAGAAGTGTCAGGGATCATCGCTCAATCCA
Source organism: Gastrodia elata (assembly GCA_016760335.1). Classification (NCBI taxonomy): domain Eukaryota; kingdom Viridiplantae; phylum Streptophyta; class Magnoliopsida; order Asparagales; family Orchidaceae; genus Gastrodia; species Gastrodia elata. The sequence goes on from CM028672.1 coordinate 62,823,847, forward strand.
CTTATATCTTCCTCCATCCCAGTAGTTGCCCACTTTTCCCCTGTATTGTCTTTGGGATGCTCGATCGAGGTACTTCTAGCACTTCAAATTATGTACCCTGTCTTACGGTAACTACACAAGGAAGGTTGACCCTCCACAATTTCGTGTCAAAATACATTTTGAGTTGCTCAAGTAATATTCTAAGCGGGTAGAAAAGTAAATTGAGCCATCCTCTCAATTGAAAAGTTATTTAGTATTCCTCCAGTGGGGCTTATTGGCAAGCCACTAGGCAACAACCTTAGCTCTAATCTTCCTCTTAATTGCAATGTCATGTTGTTAGCCTGGCTTACAGCCTTGACCTCTAACAATGTCATTTCATTGATGATGGATAGGTACAATCCTCACAAGTACTAAGACGAGATGAATGTGTCCTCCAGAGATAGTTGTAACTCACCAGGTAATGCCGAACCGAATGATCCCTCTTCTATCTGAAGGTGTGCCACTTATATCACCCCTCAGTCTTGTAATTGATCTAGTAAAAATTCCCCATAATCATCAACTTTTATCTATGCCAATAGAGTGTGTTTATCACACTTCCACCATACTAAAGCGAACTTTTCCATCTTTAGCTTGCAAAATACAAGCTTCTCTTGAGTGCTGAACTTATGAAGCACAAATTACTTTCCAACTTGTTCATCCATGAATCCAACTGCTCAACATCTAGCTCATCTATAGATTGACAAATCAAACTTCACCTTAACTTTTGAAAATGCTCTACTAATCAGCTCCTCCCACTCGACTCCTGTCTCCAAAAGTGCTCAAAGCACGCTCACTCTCTTCTCTTCTCATGATAGTGAATGTTTTGGGGACATTTGGTTGTGGAAAATGCAGCCTTTGCCCAAATAATTGTCGTTAGAATTACACCAGTAATTGCATTTGATCCTAAATCTGAGACTAGTGCTACGTCAGCAATCAAGACAGTCTCCATCGTTCCTATTTGCCTCAACAAGAGGATCATCATTTGCTCAAATAAACTTACTATGCTGGGAATGCTTGAGGATGCATCTATATGCTCCCTTCCGTGAACTTCAGTATTAGTTGGCTCCACCAAATCTTGCTCATCTACATAGATTAGCAAATCAAACTTCACCTCAGTTTTTCAAAATGCTTTGCTAATCGGCTCCTTCCTCTCGATTCCTATGTCTCCAGAGGTGCTCAAAGCATACTCACTTTCTTCTCATGGTAATGAATGCTTTGGAGACATTTGGTTGTAGCAAATTCAGCCTTTGCCCAAATAACTGTCATTAGAACTACACCTGCAGTTGCATTTGATCCTGAATCTGAGACTAGAGCTATGTAAGCAATCAGGACAGTCTCCATCATTTCTATTTGCCTCGACATGAGGATCATCATCTGCCCAAACAAACTCCGTGTTGAAAATGCTCGAAGATGCAACAATATGTTCCCTTCAGTGAGCTTCGGTATTAGTTGCCTCCACCGAGCAAGAAGTAGATTCTTCTTTGGTTCGCACCACAATTGCTTCTTTAGATTAACTCAGCTTTAATACTAGAATATGACTCGTCATCGACAACCTTTTTCTCAAATGTCTTAGTTATGCAAGTTTAGTAAGTTATAGTGGAGTTGTCCAACTACGTACACTCGTCAATCAACTCGCTGAGAGCAGCAGCGAGCACCTTGCAAATCAATAAACTACGAAAATTCTAAAAAAGAATGTATTAGAAAATTTAAATAGCACATTACATGTGTGGCGAGATCAGTATTTAAAAGTGGACAAAACCAAGACAAAGTAAAACCACCAACACAGATGTTAGGACAAATTAGGTTGATGAAAAAATTACCATAAATAATGATGACTAAAAAATAAAGACGCTCGAGAAACTAGATCCGATGACAAATAAAGTTGTAAATCACTGGAATGCCAAAAGTGTGAACCAACTGACATTACACCTATTTGTATTTACAGAAATACATATTTTATTCCCACTTGACTATTAACATGTTCAACTATGGATGTCAAATTCTGGCAACACAGTACGCCACATATAAAGTAGACAAAATTCCAAGAGTGAATACCCCACTAAACCTAAGCGGTTGCTTAAACAATATTCCTCGTTAAGTGAGGATGGCTAAAACAAAATAGAGTAATCCTCAACGAGACACTCAGATGCTCAAGAACTCACTAGATAAATGGCCAAGTGAGTCTTTGGATCATTTACTCATAATCAAAGGTCAAATTTCTTTCTTTTTAAGTTACACTCTCAATATAAATAATGAGCCAATACCTTTGAAAAGATCACAAATCTTCTCTTTTAAGCATATGATCTCTCTTTTTCTAATAGTTGCAAAGAATTAATTGATTTCTTTCATAAAAATAGGATGCATAAAAAGCATGTGAGAGAATTGACCAAATGGCAACAAAATTTCCCCCATGAGTTTTCGACCTTTCTTTTATGTGCTACAACATACCCAAAATATGCAGTGTAGATATTTTTCCATAAATGAAAAAAGCTTAAAAATAATAATTCCAGCGAGAACCGTTGACAAGCAATCATAGTTGGCTAATGATCTTACTTGATCGACAGCTTTAGCCACTACAAAACTTTTTTGTGATTATTGGCAAGTGACATTGGTCGATGAGGTTTGTCAGTTAATGAGTGATGGTAATCAATGCACAACCTCAATTAATGAATATTAATCAACAGATAACATCTTCCATAGCATACCCTTAATCATCTAAAATTGGTCAGCACTAGTTGGAAGAGATGGTCCAACTTGAGTAAACAATGTTCATTGTTAAGTAATAAAGATTTTCCCAAGAAAGATAAGGCTTGGCTAGAAGAACATACCTCAAAAGACTTGGTAAATGAGTGTCAAATGTATAGTCATGGGTAAATGATGAATGGGTCCTAGTTATACCACTTTCGGATGTGAATATTCCTTTAAGGTTACTGTCAAAGTTGGGTAGAGTCTAAAATTCCTGCCAATGGAAAACATTAATAGATGTTAAATATCTTATTGTAAAAGGATGATTTCCTAACTGCAATCTCACTTGAAATATTAATGAAAGCATCCTTTCAAAACAATAACCATGGTTACCACTATCTTGGCATATTCCTTGGCGTGAAATCATAATTGCACATTCATTGACACTGTTTAATGTTACTGCTGACATTAGACAACATTTGTACGTTGGATAGCTTTGGCTTGTTGTATGTCATTTCGGAACTTAAGTTGAATAACTTTTGTCATTGCATCTTTGTGAAGATTGTTTGGGTAAGTGGAGACCGCATTTTCCATTCAATCATCAAAGTTCGTTTATAAGTTCTCTTAAAGTTTTTGGTTACCTGATAAACTTCCTTGAACGAGTATTTCCAGAATTATTAGTGGTGTGTGATGACCCATGTTAGGTTGGTAATAACCAATCTAACATCGGTTGATCTTTCTGCGGGATCATATTAGCGGTTAAGTAAAATAGCAGTTAAACATCCATAACCATTCAAGTATAAAGAAATAACATTCATTCAATTTAAAATATATAACATTCAGAATTTATTACATAAATATCATTATACAAAAATGATTATTCCTCGAATGGTAATTAGAGTTCATTATTTTCCTGCATCATGCCTCTCTCTAATGACTTTAAAATATATCAGTCTCCTCTAACTGTATCCAATCTGGCATTATAAAAATAATGCCTAAGTGCACATTCCAAATACAAAGGATATTAAAAATATACTTTAAGCAAAAGCGTAAAGCAAAAATGATAATAATTGCAAAGAGATATAGTTTATTTCAATCAAAAGATAATCATGACTCCTACAAAGTAAATGTTCTTTTGTCACATGCCAAATTTTCAAATGATAAAGCAATAATCGCATAAAAATTCATGTTTATGTTTATTTTTATGATATTATAAAGCAACGTTAGCAGTTCTAATGGGCAAAGCCAGAACCATGAGACTGGGTTCATAAAATTATATTTAAGCATAACCTTCACCTGGGCCCCTTCAAAGGCTCCAGATAACACCCTTATAGCTATCGAGGACTAGCCTCGTCCCTAACCTATTCATGCTCCGTTTTGGAACCCCTTTTTGCAATATTTACAAGATACATAAATATTATTTTGTTTCTCTTACATCATTAGTAGTAAGAATAAAGTAAGTAACAATATAAAATAAGCTAGAAGCGATGCTTAAGCAGCAAAATAAAGTAAAAAGCATAAAGAGTAATATCCAGTGTACCTTTTGTATTTGACTTAAGATGAATCACTCACAAACTTGATGTGTTTGCAAAAGTTATAATTAGAATTGTATAAAACTTTGAAAGTCATTGCTTACTCTATGAACGCTTAATATTTTTATTCATAAACTTTTGGTTAATTATGAATTTTGTGGTTCTTTGTTCCTCTTGATTTATGATACATATAAATTAACTTTGGTTAAGAGATTATTGAGCTAATTTGGAATAATATGGTAAAAATAGTATTAAAATTTATGTATCCTTAAATCTCAAGAGAGCTTGCATGGGTTGAATTATAAGTCATGTGAGAATCACAACAAGATGTCAAGATTTTGTTTTAGAAAAACATCCATAGATTCCATGGTACTAGAATCACAACGAAACTTTGTTGCTTTTAGTTATTAATAGTCGTACAAAAAAAATAGTTGTTGTAGAATATAAATACTCTTTTGTTGGATCCAAGAAGTGACCCTAGCATCTATAATTCAACAACTCCCATCGGTGAAGTAATTTTCACTAATAGTAAGTAGTTTCGAATAGACTGACTTGATTATTACTAAGATTCATTTTCAATGTATTCCATGCTCTAAGTAAATTCTCAATAACCTCATAAAGATATAAAAATTATTTCTTTATCAATGATCAATTTAATACCTCATAAATGATGATGGTTGAGTGTGTGAGAGCTTTTATTGATGAGACTTCTATTTTATGATAAAGGCTCGTATTGAAATAATACTAATATTGTACTAATAATAACATTGGAACAACTAGTCTTAAGTTAAGTGTTTAATTATGATGAAATTATTGACGAACACTAAGTTCAGATATTTTAAAATTCTAATTTCTTTATTCAAGAGTTGAAAATGATAATTAATTCGATAATGCAAAGGACTAGTGTTGAACCCCAATTTCTCCTTGCGGTCAGTGGAATTCTTAATTTAATCATATAACGGCTTATGATATAAAATTAGTGGGTGAGTGCAGGAAATCAGGTTATAAGTATTGAAATAACCATTCTATTTATAAGCAGAGCTATTCTTAATACTCAACAGGCAGAGAGGTTCGTACCTTATAGCTTAGTCAAGCGCATGCAGAGACCAAGCAGAAGGAATCGGGCGGAAGAAGAAGAAGATCGCGTGGATTTATGATGCAGTGAGTTGAGACATCAACGACGAGACTCGTCCCTACTTCGTCAGCTTTCGTCGCTGGCTGCAAGGACCGCTTTCGTCGATCGAACCGTCTTGACAGTCGGCTTAGGCGTCGCTCGATTGTGCCTTTACTACTGTGATGACCCATGTTAGGTTGGTAAGAACCAAACTAATATCGGATGCATCTTTCCGCAGGATCATATTGGCAGTTAGATAAAATAGTAGTTAACGAACATTCAAGCCATTCACATAAAAAAAACGACATTCATTCAATTTAAAATAAAAATAACATCAATAAATTATTACATAAAATTCCATGTTCATCAAACTATTAATCCTGTAAGGGGCAGTTATTTTTCTGCGCTACGCCTCTAGGCTATATCAACCGCCTCCAACTGTATCTGATCTGGCATTATAAAAATAATGCCTTAGTGCACATTCTAAATACAATGGATATTAAAAATATACTTTAAAACATGGCGGAAAGCAAAGAAAATAAGATAACATTTGCAGGGAAATACAGTGTGTTTCAAATAAAAGATAATCAGGTCACCTGCAATAATAAATGTTTTATTCACATGCCAAATGTCAAAAGGAAAAGCAATAATTGCGTAAAATCTATGTTTATGTTTATGTCTATGATATCATGAAGCAATAATAGCGGTTCTGTTGGGCAAAGCCAGAATCATGAGACTGGGTTCATATGCATTTAAGCATAAACCTTCACCTGGACCCACTTAAGGATTTCAGATGGCAACGTGCATTTAAGCAACCTTCACCTGTGCCTCCCTTAAAGGCTCCAGATGGCACCCTTATAGCTCCCGAGGACTAGCCCCGTCCCTAACCTAATCATGCTCCGTTTCGGAACCCTTCTTGCAACATTCACAAGACACATAAACATCATTCAATTTCTCTTACATCATTAGTAGTAAGAATATCATATCAAGTAGTAATAAGCTCAAAGCGATGCATAAGCAGCAATTGAAAGTAAAAGCATATAAAGTAATATCCAGTGTACCTTTCGTGTTTTAACTTAACAAAATATCTACTCGTAAACTTGATATATCTGCAAAAGTTAAGGTTGGAATTCTATTAAACTTTGAAAGTGATGTTGTATTTCAACGGATCGTATTTACTCGATATACTACCTATATCTTTCCAAACCCTTAACTTAAATCTTATAATTTAAAACGTATGCTACCATAGTTCCTCTTAAGAGTCCTAAAATTGACTTAGAGGTTTTAAGATATTACTAAGATTATGTTGAATTTTTCAATTATTATTAATTACAAATCATATTTAACTCATCCAAGTCCTATTATAGCACATGAATATATAGAGTGTTATAAGTAATGAGTTATATTAAAGTTTGGCTTAACATCCTAAAATAATACTCCAATTAATCGGAACATAATTTGATATCTAAGCTAGCTTTAGATATCTATGATTTGATACTAAAGCATACTAATAGATTAATTAAATTAAACTACTCACAAAAATTTCTACCTAAAACTCGAAATCAAATCAATTTATTATATTCTAATTTCATTACTAATATTATTATTATGATTATTATTGTTATTATACCTATACCAATATATATATAAATATATATAGTATATATATATATATATATTTAGGCTTATATAATCAAATTTGTATATATTACTATATATAAATTATACGAACAATTTTATTAGACATATGTATAGAATACGCACGGTTTTCTTTCCTTAAGAGACTCGACGGAGTGCTCTTACCTTACGATCCGAGCGGCACGGACAATCCTAGCAGACGAGTCGAGCGGCACGGATTGGATCAGAGAAGAAGTCGAGCGGAAAGGTTCGGTTCGAGCGCAAGGGAGGAGTCGACGCAAAGGCAGAGGTCGTGCGCAGCGAGCTCTTGACGTCGTCTCTTGGCGTACGATCGGATGGAGGGTCGAGCGGCTCGCGGTTCAGGTATGCTTCTTTCGAAAGGGAGGGAGAGGCGAGAGGAGGTTGTGAGGAGTCGTGGGTCTTCTGGCGCTTTTTATAAGGCGTGCGTACGTAACGCACGTCCGCCCCTTGCGGACTGAGTTACGGACCGGACTCACGCAACCTTCTGAACAGTCGGATTATAATGTAAGTTATGCTTAATTAGATTGAGAATAGCCTTAATTTGCTTTTAATGGAGAATCTTATTAATTTTTTTTTTTTGTAACTGCTAGTTTTTTTGAAAACTTTCTAATTTAGGTATTAAAACTGAAAAATCGAAATTTCAACGGGAGTTTTAACGGGAAACAGATAATTGCGGGATATTTAACGAATCGGGATTATAATGTCTTGCCTTATTAATGACCTAGGGTCATTACAACTACAAACTTCCCGGGTCATTCCTTCTTGCGGAACAGTCAAGTGGGAGAGAGGAGGCTCGTTCGAGTGGAGAGAGTCGTTCGGTCCCTTTGCAGTTAAATAGGACGTGCGTATGTAACACACGTCTGTTTCCGCGGCTAATGCCCATATGTTATGGGAATCAAAATCAGAAATAGCTTAATTGCTAACGGTTTCATCATAGCAGCCGGTTCTTGTCTTAAATGAGGTAACTTGTGCTTTACTAATTTAATTATGGTTTAATGATAAATCTTAATTCCTATCTCAGCATTGAGTTTGAAAAACTTAATCAAGATTTGTAATAGAAAAGTTTTGACGAAAACTGATTTAACTGGAGATTTTAACAGAAAACTGAAATTTGTGGGAAAACAACGGAATTTCAATTTAGCGGGATTTTAACGTCCTTCTAGAAATGACCTAGGTCATTACATAGTGTCTGCTACTTGCCTATCAAAAATCTTTCAAAATACCTTATGAGGGTCATTGCAATGAAAACTTTGTCCAAGGACTAAAGTATTCAGAGAATTACCGGTAGAGACCTTGACTACTAAATGCCATTTGACAATCTTCATAGAGGCCCTTTTCAAGGACATTTGCAATAAGGTTCATGTCCAACATCTATGCCCTTTGAGATTTCCTTAAAATACATCCTCCTATAGTAATTAGTGAAAACCCTATCAACCACTTACCAGTTTGAGTTTTATTGTAAGTCATACAAAAAGACTCCAACTCCCTTCAAGATTTTTATAGGGACGTCTTTCCATGTATAAATATATCTATAGAAAGTTAGAGCACATCACAATGTGTAAAATATAATGAATTTTCTATTGGATATGTTTGAGTGAATCTGAAGTAATATATTGGTGTACAATAAATTTTAAATCACAATTGGAATTAATAAGTTTTTAATACAGAAAAGTTGCTCTTAATTTTGATGTAACATCCCATTTTCAAAAGCATCTAAGCATAAAAGTACAAAGCGTTAATTAGAATTCGCTTTGTTTAATTTCCCACACAAATAAAAAAAATGAGAGAAACAACAGATTTTTAAGTGAAAATATTAAAAAGCAAAAAAAGAAACTACAAGTTTGACACATGAAAATATTCACGACATACAGTACAAATTTCAATGCATTGCCCCCTCCTATTGGGAGAAAAGTTGACAATACAAGTAATTCTGATAGGTATAAACTTGTTGTAATGGTTAATCACAATAGCAGTCTTGGGTATTAATGGTCGACAGAGACAAATAATGGTTTGACCACAGTAAATTAAAGCACTGGCTGGATGCCACGGCTCGTGATGGTGTTAACACAATAGTAGTCATGGGTATCAATGGTCGACTGAGACAAAAAAATGGTTTGACCACAATAAATTAAAGCGTCGCGCTGGATACCACGGTCCGCAAGAGAGCATCATCCGCATAGAGTCGGATGACAATGACATATACGTGAGGCCAAACAAGAACAATGGAAGATGGTTGTAATAACCCGTGGAGGTTGACGATGGATGACTGCAGTAGGTAACATTGTCATTAGACAAGGATAACCACAGTCGTCAACAGCTATAAGAGAAGGCTAGGATCATCTATAGCAGTTAATAACTACAATCGAAGTTGAGGGTATTTAGCGATAAGTTCAATAACTTATGGTAAAGAAATATATGGTTTGACTGCTGCAAGCAATGCTTTTCAGCTTCCCAAGTTTTGAAACTCCCACGACCAAAATTTCACTTCATGTAAAAAATAAAGAAACTAGTTGTAGATTTTCCATAAAATACATGCTGGTCATTTGACTCAAAATCAGGAACACGGCATTAAATAATGGATATTTGTCGTTTGATTTAGCATGATCATGAGCATTTGGATGACCAAACAAACTCTAAACCATGCAGTCCTAAGCTCGTTGGATTAGTTTAACTGACATGTTTGTTTTGATTATGAATTTAATGTATTAGGAATTTGGATGATTTCAGATTCAATTTTTGAAGTTTTCTATTCACCGCATAATTTGTTCAGACCTGGCCCAATATTTGAAGCCATGTATGAATTAAAGTTACATTAAATAAAATAAAACAAAAACAAAATCATAAATTAGTCAAATCTCCTAGCGTGCTCACTATAAGTAATATATTCTGAAAAGTATAATAGAAACGTATGGATGTAATTAGAATAGCATTGTTAAATTTAAAAGGTCATACTCAATGTTTAGCGACGCCTCATCTCTTATCCAATCCTGCCACATTTTTGGGCTTAAAGGAAAATGTTTATTCATGGATTCCCTTGCTTGTCGAAGCTTTTCAACATGGCCAAGTTTCCTCAAGAGTTGTATATACTGGGAAATGTAGAAAATAAATGTTAATTTTATCACAAATATAGTTACAAATGTATATCAAATGAATCTATCCAAACAAATGAACAAATAAAAATAGCAGTGACTAAATTAAGTAGCGTTCTAACTTGATAAAAATAAGAACATATTTAAATGTAAATGTAACAAGAATCTAATGTGCAGCTTTACTGTAATCATTTGTAAAGCTTTCCCCTAAAGGCCTTAAATTACAATTTCATTTTTGGTGCATCATTAAATATTTCATAACCCAAGATAACATCAGCCTGTTCAATGAACCTCACAACATTCCTGACAAAAAAAATATAATAAGGTATGTTCATAATTTGAAATAGTCAACAACATTACCATTGAGCACTAACAAAAAAAAATAGCCAAGTTTCATACCATCGCCATTCTTAAACAGTCTCCAAAACAATATGATCCAAAATAACTTAATGAGTCACAATTCTTACATCTTTAACCTCTAGTGTATTGCCTAAAACAAGATGAATTAAAAATTTTGAAAGTGTACTGTCCATTCATCCCTTCATAATCATCCCATCTTCTTTCCCATTGTGACCAAAAACATGTTTGGGACAGTTTTATATTCAAGTTATATATATATAGAAGTGCCTAAGAAAAATCTCGATGTCTGCTTGAAGGTTGTTGGATCCGTGACAATAGAAGAATCCCTCACAAATAATGTAAATTTGCAAACTCCTAGCATTGCACACAGTTTGAGGAGGCCAATCCAATGAATATCCCCTTCCCAAATCAAAATTCAAATGTTTAAAAATCCAAGACATTGTGCATGCAACCCTGCTGCTCGAACTCCACCCTGCACACACAATTCCACCATCTACCTGTAAATGTGACCCCAGTGGCTCTGCTGGTGGCCTGCATTAACGCTAACAAACAACCATAGCCCTCCACAATCCTACATTACTTACGTACATATGTCAATAGTTCCAATCATCCACTGCTCCACCAGCGACCTACTGTACAAATGTCAATGGTGCCCTGACCTTAGCAAATACCACCAGTGCCCGGGCATCTACCTCGAACAGCTTACTTCGTCAACAAGCAGTGCTCCAAGGAAGACCCTCTAAACAAACAAATGTTGCAATCATTAGCACTAAGCATTGCTCATATATCTCTATACATAAAGTTGTTACGCAGGTAACTTTCAACAATAACGCTGCAGCACTTTAGCAAAACCAATAAGAAAAAAACTTGCATCCTGCATAACCATGTGACAATTCCCCAAACAACAGCCACAACTTCATACACAGTTTACACTACTTCATACACAACAGATCCCTAAGCATTGTTACTCTCTCAAACAAACCTTAAATCAGGAAAAACCAAATATTTGTTCCTCTCATGTTGTTTTACTATCTTTGGCAAATTTACAGTGGAGGCACTAAAGGTTCGTGCCACAAATCAATCCTAAATTAAGCACCCTAACAGCGATAGTTGAAACACAATTTTACAAGAAAGTAGTGTGAAATAGCTGACCCCCCCACCCGGTTTCACTGCAGAACCCCTAAATAATCACCATCAAAGGCACTTCAGACAATGATCTTCTTCACCTATGCAACTTCTAGGCGTGACTCTCCCCACTAAATTGCTTCATGGTCTCCCACATCACCAACTATTTCTTGCTTTTGAGCCCCATTTTTATGGCACTTCCTTGCATCCTCACCATCTACCAACAACCACTGAGTACCATCACTACAACCACTGCAAAATTCAGCCACCCCTCTAGATTTCCCTTTATATAGCTTGATATCACTTTTTTAATCTTCACCATAACCACACATTGAAGCCCCTCCATGGCTTCTTCTCCCACTATCATAGCCCTCACCACAATGCGGCAAGCAACATTTCTCACCAAATACAACTACACTTGTTATCGCTATGAGTGTTAAATCAAGTCAACAGGTCAAGTTTGGGTCTAACCCGAATATGAACAGACTTGGAAAAGGTCAACCCAACGTATTCAATAAACGGGTTAAAATTCCCAACCCAATGTTGACCCATCTATAACCTGAATGATCTAAACCCAACCCATTTTGACATAGACATGTAGCATGTAAGAAGTAATTAAACATTTTGACCCAAATCGGCCAGTTTTGACCAAAATTAGATATTTTTAATTTCTAAAAATTGGCTAAAACAATTTGGATTCAATTTTTGTGAATCAACATAAGATTGATCCAAATACTATTTGGGTTAAAAAGCTCAACTTGCGCCTTCATGTCACATTTTGACACACCTAATTGTTGTTGATCATAAACCCCACAGCCTGTCTTTGCACAGCACTAGACATGGGCACTGATTGAGCTAGGTCGAGTTGAATCGGGTAGCTCAAGCCAATGACCTATTTTAAAAATACGGGCTCGTGCCTCGACTAAGTATGGAGCCATATATCTTAATTCGAACGTAGCATGAGTTTGGGCCGAACCAGACTGACCGAGCCCAAGAAAGAAGTTAAATGACTTTAAAATTTTATATTAGATATACTAAAATAAAAACTTAAGAAAATTTCATTAAATTTTATATAAATATTACTTATTTATGTATATATAGTGCATATGTCCAATATTTTAGCATGCATTTTTATACATAAAATTACCATGCATCATTAATAAAAAATAGATGAAAATATGTTTAATAGCTTTAATAAAAAAAATTTTGAAATTAGGCCGGCCAGGACTGGCCATGCAGGGATCTGTAAAGCCCTCAACTGCCTCGAAATATGAATCAGGTCAAGCCGAGTTGGACCGATTCAATATTTTGGATAAACTAAGACTCGGGCCAAGCATTTTAGGGGCAGGTGGGTCTGTGACTCCATACCCATGTCTTCATAGCACACTACCCCCTTCATCCCCTTTGTCCTTGCCATCGAGAAAGCTTGCAAACCTAGCACTCATCCCTCTCTTGTACTTTATGGCATTGACCATGTGCATCAACCTAGACCTCTCCACCTTGTCATAGCTCTATGGCATAAATGCGCAAGATGCAACTCTCTTTTCACCCCTCATGCCAATGATCAAGTTTGTGTCTTTATCTGCCATTGATATTCATTTGTTTATTAGTGTATTGTTGATATGAGTTTATCTTATCATTCAAATTGTAATTTTATCTTTCAAAAGGAATCTAGTAAGCTTATCAATAATTCTCTGCCATGACAGCTTTAATGTCAATTTGAAATCCAAATTTCATAATCTCAACATATCATAACGCAAGTAGCCATGATGCAATACATCGATTTTTAATGCTTGCTTCTTATTATTTTATTGTTGTAACAAGTAAATGGAGTGTTACCCCTGGAATTGTGCTTGCTCTAATTACATTGTGATATTCTTTTACTTGGAACTTAGTTGTATGCTTAAATTTTTTTAAATTGTATTTATAACTATGTGAAGAGAAGTTTTAAAATAGATTTTGTTCCCCATAAAACAGCATGTGTTAAATATAAAGATTATAACAAAACAAATCATGAGATTCCAAATCTGAAAGATCTTATAATTACTCAAATTAAAATAAAGTTTGGCAGGTTTGTCTTTTAAAAGGGCCATGCCAACCTCACAGGGATGAACTCAAAAAGATTACATTTAGGGATAAACACCATAAATTTAATATGTTGATATGCTATAGTATAGTGCATGATACATCACCGTAAATTTACATATACAGGCCAAGTATAAGAGACCAATCAATAATAACCTTGATGTCAAAGAATTTAAATTAGAAAATAAAGATTTAGGATTCATAGATGCCAAACAACTGGTAGAGCTTAAAATCTCAACATATTATAAATGTGAAGTCATAAGTAAAAGGAATTGGGATAAACTTCTAGTGAAAATTAAATTACATGAAGTTAAATCAATACATCAGCTTATTAAGCTTGCTTTAATTTTATCAACTGTAATGGCAACTGTCAAACGAGTTTTTTCTGCAGTGAATATTGCAAAGAAACATGTGTGCAATGGTATAGAGTCGTTGTAAATGAATGTCTAGGTATATATATTGCAAATAATGTATTGAAAGTATCAAAAATGGGATAATTATATAACAACTTATAAAAATTGTATCATTATATAAGTTGTAGCAAATATATCATGTAAATTTGCTAAAAAAAATTTCAAGACTATGAACTTCTTTCAATATATTATACTTATTTTTTATAGTATTGCTACTAATTGATAGATTATATAATAATTTATAAAAGTAGCGTTTTGCATAAATTGTAGCAAATATATAATGCAAGAATTGATAAAAATAAATTTCAAAGCAATGAAACTTCTTTCATAATTAATATACATATATATACTACTTTTTAATAATATTTCTACTAATTGATAGTATTGAAAATGATGTGCTTGAAATATTTATGCTTCTATGTCTCAATTTTTAAAATTAGTCTTATTGTGCTCACACTCAAAAAATTTTATCACTGCCTTCATTGATGATGAAATATTCAAAAGACATATTTAGAACAAATAGTTTAGTATGATTATTCATCATTAAATAGAGTTTCATCATTCCAAAAAAAATAAAAAATAAATAAATAAATAAAAAATAAAAAATAAAAAATAAAATAAAAAATAGAGTATCATCATTCCCTTAATTATATCTAAGGTGCTTTATTCAATGACACCATTACTCATATTATTTATATCGAGCATATAGTATCCAAATCAATATTAACCAAGAGACTTGATGGCAAAACGCATCCCTATTTGGGGTTAATTTAGTTCATCAGTACCTTGATGTTATTGAGATGACATGTTATTTAGATGTTGGTACAATTGAGAGTGCAGCATCTACAAAATCCAATATTTTTGCATTTGGTGTGATTTAATTGGTGAAAACACTGTGCCTGATTAGTGTGTAATTTTTGTTTTAATTTTTAAAGCCTCGATCAACTAACCCTAAGCTTCATTCGTTGCTATAAGCTCACCCGCACTAGGATGACTTAGCAAGACATCACGAATGGGCAAGGACTATGACACTGACCGACTAGCCAACTGCCAGCCACTAGCTGCCAATGTCATTAGCAATGTTGCCCTCCAGAATATCATCCGTGGGTTCTCACTATTGCAGCTGTGAAGCTTAAGCTCCAATATCTAGATGTTGGCTGATATGTGCTGAGGTATAGATATTACAAAAAATGAGAGAAAATAGCAAGCATGTGAACTTTCGAGATGGCGTATCAGTGAACCAATGCTCTCAACCTTCCAATAACATTGAGAAACATGACATTCCCCAGTCGTCGCACATAAACCTTAACAGTTCCCTCCTCCTTCCCGCCATGCAAAGCAAGTGTTAAACAATATTACGTGAATGAAAATTCATAAACCAAAATCCTAAAAATTTACAAGCCCGTTAAAATATAATACTACAATTAAGCAAGTAGACAAAAAGGATGACAACGGGATTGGAGACCTGGACATGTGCTTCGTAGTTCAAAGGGTTTTCCTCAAGCTGCTGCCGTAGTGCTCGAATTTGAAGTTCCTCAGCTTCTTCGTCGGACTCGGCATCGGAAGAGCTAATGCTTCTGTCGTCGTCTTTCGAGCTAGGGTTCCTGTCCTCGTTCTTGGGGCTCGCTTCGCCGGCCGAGGCCACATCATCGTCTCTGCGCTCATGGTTGTTGTCTTCTTCGCCCTTTTGAACCGATACCTCCTCCATTACTACCGATTATTTGTTTATTCACTGTTTATATAACGATTTATAAACTCAAAATAAAATATCAAATAAGATTTTAACATTTCTAAAAATTATGATTTTTCTTTTTTATTATTTAATATACTTTTGATTTTTTAATTTAATTATTGGCAATTTTGGCACCACATAATTAAAGAAAAAACTCAGTTCAGCTTTCAATAAATATTAATAGTTCTTAAAAGTGCATCAAAGTTTAAAAAGCTCACTTAATTGTATATAATAAAAATATTTTATATGATATATCACTTAATCTTTCTTTTAATCTACTTATTTATTTATTAAAAATAAGTTTCACTAATAAGTAAAAATAATAATCCTAACTCTTACAATAGTTCTTACATTTTGTTTAACACAAGAAAATTTGATAATTTTTTTTATAAAATAATTTAATAATATTAAAATTTAATTATAATGTAATTATATTGATTTACTAGTATTTTGAAGCCTTACAATAAATTTAATATTTTTTTTTAAGATAAATTAATTTGTTGTTTAGAGTAAATTTTTATTATAAAATTATCTCTTGATAAAAATTAATTTTTATTTTTTTTCTATCAATTTTTTAGAGTTTCGTTTGAATCGATCAGACCAAATTCGTTCTCGTTTGCTGAGCTACAAGACTCTAAGTATTCTCTAAACTCGTCTGATTTGGTGTGTTATATACAGTAACACAAAATTAAAATACATCGTAAAAATTTCACTTGTTTTTTACTTCATATCAACTACATACAATTTCAATTTCACTGAAAAATATATTACTTTACAGTTTACATTAATTTTAATCTCCATGAGTGTCTATAAATGTTCTTATTAAATTTCTTACATTTATAAATAAAGTATATTATTTTATCATTTATTTTAAAATAAATTGTGTTTTTTATCACAAATTGAAATTTTATGGAATATTTATATATTATATGTTTAATATTTAAACTAGCAAATACAAAACATGACAATTAAATATATGCATATTTGCATTTTTTAAGTTCAATTTTAATTTATCATTTTTCTCAAAAATATATTCATATATTAATATAATAAAAAATTAGTTATGCATAGGAATAGAAAATCGAACCAGATCGACTGATTCAACCAGTTTAATCGCAAACGAGGCAAAATCCCAATTTTTAAATGGCAGGTTAAACCTAATTTTGACGGTGCAAATGTAAATTGTGTGATATTTGATCTCACAAGCTTGAAAAAAGAGAAAATTAAATAACACATTATTGGACTAAATAACACATTTTTAATTGGTTGTTTATAGCAAATAATATAATATATATATATATATATATATATATATATATATATATATATATATACATACATATATATATATCATATATAATATCAATCAACAATTCCTAGGACTCCGAAGGCGATTTTGCGGGCGACTTTTTCGCGGCTCCCCCCATCGGCACCGCCGACGGTTCGTAGGGGATAGTATCAATTTTCATTCGGGTGTTCCCTTTTCTCTTTTTTTGTTGTTTTATCATCATTCATCCTGTTTGGCTATGTTTTATGAATGGAAGATCCTCCAGCCATTAGATCATTCCGCGATATTGTTGTCAATGTCCAGCCTGTGGCGTCTAAACCTGTTAATAGTTTCAATTGTGGCCCTGCTATTTTTTTTACTAATGACGAGGTCATCTCTTTGGCGACTCCGCACGCCTTAACGCTGGTTGGTAAATTTGCTCGGGTAAAACTTAGTTTTGATTTAGTCAATAGTTTCATCAATGGTTTAAAATTAGTAGCATTCGTGAAAATTCGTTATTTTGATTCCCATCGGGTTTTTTTTACGTTTGAGTCGGATCTCAACTATACTCGTTTATTTTCAAAAACATTTGATCTCAAAGGTAACACAATGAGATTTTGCAAATGGGATCCCTTTTCTTTTTTGATGTTAGGCATGATGTCCCAATCATTCCAGTTTGGATTAATTTACCGAGGCTCCGCTTCATTTTATTTCTAAAGTTTATGTTATAAGAAAATATTGATAATAATAATATTATTATGGCAATTTAATGAAAATAGACATAATAATAAATACATAATAATAATAATAATAATAATAATTATTATTATTATTATTATTATTGTAAATGAAAATGAATTGATTAAAAGAATATAAGAAAATGATAATAAATGGAAATTGTAAAAATAATAATATAATAATAGTAATAATAATAATTATAATTCATAATTGACAAAAATAAAAAATGCCTTCAAAGAAAATGAGAGTTAAGAAATTATAGTAATAGAATGATAATAATAATGAAAAAAATATTAGTAAATAAATTAGAAGTCAATAATTAGTAAAGTTATGAGTCATAATTTATTAGTTATTTATTTTTATTTTTGTTATCTCTTATTATTATTATTTTCAAATAAAAAAATTCATCACCCTTTCTTTTATTTTATCATTTTTCACCATTCAAAGGGGTTCTTTTATCTTATTCCTAGTTTAAATGGGATTTTTTTATTATTCGCCAATCTAAGAGGGTTTCATCTCTTCTTCTCTGTTCAAAGTGGATATCTTATCTTTTTTATCATTCAAAATGGATCTCTTCTCTCACTAGCAGTTGGTGACAGAGGTTGACGACGGTTGCTTGGGGGCGACGAGGCTAGGGAGGAGGAGATGGTCGGTCAGATAAGGGAAGAGAAGATTTATGATTCCTTTTATAGAGGAAAAAATGAGGATGTTGGTAGTTGCGGGCGAGGTGGGGAGGAGGAGAGGAGGGGTTAGGGAGAGAAGAAGTTTTATGACTCCTTTTATAAATGAGGAAATAAATAAGATGTGAAGAAAATGTGAAGAAGCATAGAAGCTGATCTGCTGATGAGGAAGGGATACAGAGGGCGAGGGCGGCGGCTGGAGGCTGGAGAAGTGGTTGTCGAAGGTGGGAGGAAGAAGAGGGAGGCAGCTTGAGGTAATAGGGAGGAATCAAGGTTTGTGTGGAGAGAATAGGAGGTTTGGGGTCTTATTTATAGGGAGAAAATAGATATTTTTCTTAAGATATAAGTAGCTTACTAAATAAGCTACTGAATGAAAGATTATTTAACGATGAAACAACTATTAAAAAGTAATGCAACTTAACAAAATTTGATCATAAGGTATATCTTGTTGAAACGAACACACGCATACAAGAATTTCTTAGTTTATAACTATATTTTATCTTATATTAATTTATGAAGATTAATACTTCAAAATTAATTATGGTGAATCTGAAGCTTCGTATTTAATGAAAATTTTCTTATATCATTTTACTAATTGTCTCGATCAAATGACGCTAGAGTTACTTAATCTGGACTTGCATTTAATTTTTTTTTTCTAAATCTTAAATATTATAAATTAATTATGAAGAATCCATTATCCAGATTATTCTCAAATCTGAGCATTACGATCACAAAATTATACTATATTTAATATTATATTTAGTTTAACATAATTTTATATTAGCTCGAGGATCTAATTTTTGTTTAATCAAATATTTTAATTATACTAGCTATTGCATAAATATACAAATATTAGAAGTTGTTCTTATAAAGACATGTACTAAAGACTGATAACGACAATTTTTAACTAAATGTCAGACTTGTAATCTTGTTAAGATATGACATTTAAATTTAATAAGGTTATTATAGTCACTCAAAATTTGAGAATGGAAATGGAATAACATCGCTTTGGATTTTAGTAGGAGTCCCTCCCTCTAATACCCGAAATAACTCCATATACAATTATTGACCAACTTACTTGTTTGCATATTTTATTCGTGTTTGAGTAATAGATTTATAACACAGATGGCTAAGATCTTTTTGATGGAAATCATCAGATTGCACGAAGTGTTTAAAATAATTGCATCATATCGAGACGGTGTATTTCCTTTTATGTTTTGATGCATTGTACAAGCAATTTCGGTATCTAAGTTATGTTTAAGTATAACATTATATTCTCAAATACATGGAAAAATAATAATGTATATTATATTCTTGAAGATTTGCTTTGCT
Organism: Gastrodia elata; assembly: GCA_016760335.1. NCBI lineage: Eukaryota > Viridiplantae > Streptophyta > Magnoliopsida > Asparagales > Orchidaceae > Gastrodia > Gastrodia elata. Next base: position 62,843,676 of record CM028672.1, read on the forward strand.
TGTCTGCTGAGATTTTTTAAATAATTGGAAAATGCATCTACCTTTAGTAAGTTTCACATACAATAAAAGTTACTAACTCTTACTCAAGCTCATAAATAAACCAATTATGGTGTTCCTACGATGGATTAAAGGACTAATCCATAATGAGATGCTTGATCTGATATACAAGACCCTATGATTATTTTAATATAATGCTATATTAACAACACATTCATTGTATAATATGTACATCTAAAAAATATAGAGAATAATTATATAAATAAGCTAGTTTAAGCAGTTGCATAACTTTTATATTCACTCAAAATAACATATAACCTTAATTAAAATAATAATAAACTAAAAAGATGTAGCACTCATCCATCTCAAGGACGATTTAGCTCATCTTTATCATCTTAACATGACATGTAAAATGTTTTAGGGTTTGAATCTCAATCAGATCTCTCTTTGAATTAAATATCACATTTAAAATTACATTAAAGTTGCAAAAGGCAACAATGACCATATCATATTAAATTCAAACAATTTAACTAATAGGACTTCATTTATCTAGTCAAAAATAAAGAAATAATTATAGAAAAAAACTTACATAAAATGCCACTTCCTAAGAATATGAAATATGTTTTATGAATCATTAAAAACTTATATTGTTCCATTTAGGCAGACATAGAACAAGTAGTATTTAGACATGTTTGCCTAAATTAATTTGGTTCCAAAATAATTCATAATAACCTATACTAACCCCACTCAATTCATGCTAAGATCTTTTTGTATCCACCAAGTGGGCACACCCAACCCATTACATATATATAATTCATAAAATAAAAAAAATTTCGTATTACAACACTCATACACAATAATGTAGCTTCATACATGTCAATAAATTTTCCCAAAATGAGACAGATTTTAAATATAGACGTGTGGTATCTTTAGTTAATATAATAAATTTGCTCAATATTTGAAAATAATATCAACTAATTTTGGCATTGGTATATTTGCAATACCAGTAAGGAAAATCACGTTAAGTATAAACTTTATCCATATTCTAATTTTTATACTGATTTGCAATACTAGTAATATACCAAGTATGCAATGCTAACGAGGAATAATAAAATATAAAATGTAATATTCTTGTTTATGAAGATAAGTTTTGTTATTGTATTTGATACTTTTGTAAGCTCAACAGTTTACTTACACATTATTATATTAAATGGGTATTTTATTAATATTCATTATTATTATTATTACTTTTTTATATTTATTGTGATATTATCACTAGCATTATTAGTACTATTATTTCTATGTTATTAAAAATATTATTTATTACCACATAATTATTTTGTTTTTTTTTGTAATTAACATAAATAATAATAATGATAAGAATAATAATAATAACATTTTTATTGTTATTATATTATTAATACTTTTTATTTTAAAAATATTTTTAATATATTAATTTATATTATAATATATTTTATAAATTTAAATAAAATTAACATTGATCATGTTATTATTAATAATTTTATATTATTACCTTTTGAATACATTATATTATATTGTTATTAATTTTGTATATATTTTAATATATGACTTATTATTAGTTTCATATCATTAATATTATAGTAAATTTTATTATTATTATCATAATTATTATAATTATTATTGTTATAATTATTATTATTATTGCTATTAATATATTACTATTGCTATTATTATCATCAACCTTAATATCATAATAATAAATATTATCACTATTAATATCATAAATAATAATAATAATGAGAATAATAATAATTATAATAATGTTATTAATATAATTATTAGGGTTATTAATGTTGTACTAATTTTTAATTAATTTAATGTTATAATTATTCATATTATTGTTATTATTACTATCTTATTTTCGTAATTATTATCATTATTATAATGATAATAATATTCATTAAGTTTATTATTATTATTATTATCAATATTAATATTATAAAAATATAATAATAATTATTAATATATTATTATCATTATTATTATTATATTTAACCTTAGCATAGTTGTGGCGCCCTACCCCTTAATCCACAAGAATTAAGTTAAGGGATATCGTGTCACTCTAGCTAACCCTCCACTTATAATTAGATTATGATGAATTTCATAATCCACCTAATAAGGGAAGGAGTAAGCATAGAATCAAACATTCAGTCACTACCTAAGTAAACATACAGAGTGCGAAAGTGATTTTTGATATACATAACATCCAAGCATCACAACATGAGTATAAAGAAATGTATCTCAGAATATAAGCATAAAATCTAAATACGCAGACACCAGTACCTGTATTATTACATCATTTAACAGTTTAAATAAAAGAAATTACAAATACACTTATTCTCACATATAAAATAAAAGGTAAACAGCGGCCTCTTCCACGGGCTCCTCCTATGGGTATGGCTCCACTCATAACTCCTGCTCATCTAACTGAAGAGGGTCTGTCATTGTTAGTTTCATAATGTAGGGCCCCAGCCAAAAAAAGAAAAATCTGATTAGACAATTGTCTGGATACATTTTAGGCTGATTAATTTTTATACGTGTTAAGCAACATCACCATTCTATAACATCTAGGCAATATATGTAAAAAGGAGCAACAAGCAATATAAGAGAAAAGGGGAAGTTATAAATCATCATTTATAACTTAAGCAAAATGAGAGGTTAAGAAATGCCTCACATGTGAGCTAAACAATGTAAGGCATATAAATATACATAATCAAATAAGTACAGTGAGAAAAATGCTACATCTTAAATATACTGGTGATCAAAAGAAACATGCCAATTAAAATAAAATAACTCAGCAGTGGTACATATAAATAGCAGCAATATTATAACATCTTAAATATATATAAAAGCAGTACAAAAAATATAGCTGACTGAATAAGAATACTGAAAGGTAACCAAACATCAACTGCATATAAACATACGCGTACAATCTGCTATACAGAAAATAACTAATCTAGCCCACCAGAAAGGCTGAAGGTTCTTAGCACCAGTACGACTAGGGCGAATCCTAGCACCAGTACGGCTAAGGCATCAACAGCATAATCAAAGGATCCTAATACCAGTACGGCTAGGGCGGTTCCTAGCACCAGTATGGCTAGGGCACCAACGGTGTACCCCTGGTGTCAACAAGAAGACTAAGCAAACAACACACAACAAAATAGAGACCTTCCCCTAGTAACATAAGTTGACTAGGCAATTAGAAGGCAATACTGACAGGCAGCTCAAACACATCAAATTATTATCTTCTCGTTAATCACTTTAATATTTTTATAAAGAACCTAAGGAGTCTCCATATTTTTTTAATATTTTATTTATGCATCAAAAGTCTTATATGATATGCTCAAGGAAATATGACACGAAAATCAAGGAATACGTAAATAATAATCATCAAAGTAAGGGACTCTACTAAACATGGTGATATCATTTGTTTTCTACTTAACCATTCTAACTATTCCAAGTTACGCAAGTTTATGATCACCATTTTTCTATTATCGAGTGTAACTTAGAAATTCGTCCTTATAAGTTAAAAATGATTAGAACTGATCAGGTTCTAATCTAGTTCAATCAGATAGATGACTACGAGTTAAATCAATAAATCATACGTCCTAATTTTATAAATTTAAATGTTCTAACTAAGATCTGATCAAAATCTTCTAAACCTATAGATTATAGATTAAACACTATGAGATTTAGGTTTAATCATATAATCTAAAGAAGATAAGACCTAAGTTTTAGGTTTTATTCTATAAGTGATCTACTAGTTAAGGCAATCCTATTGAGTAATCAAGCTTAATAGGATGAATCTCCTATCTTAAATCTAAGATTAAAAGATAAAATAATCAGAATGGGTTGTAAAATAAGAGAAAAGTCTAGAAACTAATAAAACTAAGGCTTCACCTATTGAGTAACCCAATTTACTCAATAAATAAACTCTAACCTAAGATCTAGTCCTAATCTCTGGAATGATCCTTAAGGTGTAGTGTTTAAGACTTAGAAGGATCCTGAAATCTGACTTAAGGGTTTATTTTACTCACTTAAATGTCACTAAGAAGATTATAATATTAGTTTTAGTGTTTTGGAATGTTAATTAAAGGGTAATGGTATTTGACCTAATCTTAGAGCAAAATGACCATTTTGCCCCTACTTTAAGGGTCAAAAAGTCAACTTTTAACTTACAAGTTAGAATTAAGTTCTATTAGTTCCAACTGATTCCTTACTGTCTATCCAAGTACGTCCAAATTGGACTCCAAACGGTCAAGTTATGACCAAAACAAGCTCAAGGGTAATTTGGTTATTTACCTAAATTTCTAGAGTTCAGATCTTAAATTTTATTTTATTTTATTGATGACATTAGAATTCTAAACTAGTTAGCACCTTGAATTTTCCAATTTGGAGTTGATTTGACCAAGTTATGGCTATTTGAAGTCTAGGGGCATTTTGGTCATTCTTCACTAAGAATTCTAGGGTTGACTTTTTGTCCTGATGTCCAAATGGGAAAACTAATACTACTACAGTGATGGGGCCACTCTCCGAAGCATTTTAAAACCCATATTGATTATGTTCTGATAACGAGGTAAAAAGTTATGAGGCTATAAAGAGGTTCTAAAATGCTACCTTGATATGCGTACGTTGAAATTAATTTTTACATTATCTTATTTGATTCCTTATATTTTTTTGAGTATTTTGAGACCTATATTGGCTATGTTTGGATCATCCTATAAAAAGTTATTAAACTTTTAAGATTTATTATTCAAAAATATAATTTTAATTAATTTATTATTCATTTATTCAAATTAAATTATTTTACTATTCATTCCTAAAGTTTATATATATATTTTCTGAATTTATTAATCTGTAATTAATTAGGCTTAATTATAAATTAACATTAATTAATCCATTAATTAATTAGTTAAATTATTTTTATTATTATTTTACTGTAGCAATGTCATTAACACTAATTATTATTTAATTAATCTTAATTACTGCTAATATTTAATTAAGAATAATTAATCATATTTTATTGTTTAATAATAATTTTTATTCTAATTACTGTTAAGGTTAAATTAATATTAAATTAACCATAATTAATCTCTTAATTACTAATTATAGTTAATTAATTGTAAAATTTACTGTTCAAAAGTAATTAACACTAATCATAATTTAATTAACTACTAACTGCATTTAATTAATCACTAACAGCAATTAATTAATTTTAATTAACAGACAATGGGCCCCCACCAGACACGTGGCACTGCCAGAGGCTGCCACGTGGTACTGTGGGCCCCACGGGGATACTGAGTCGGTTCGGGTGACTGGGCAGTGGGCCCCATATAACAACCCGAGGTTGTTACTGGATAAATAAATTCCAAATTCAAGAAAATTAAGTCGAAATTAGAATTTCAATTTTAGTCAAATAAAAATATCCTCGAATGAAGCGTATCAATGGGATCCTTCTACCAAAATTTGAGCGCAATCCTAATTCCAGATCGTTCTAAATAAATTCGGGAAATTTAAACTTCCGGAGTCGACAAAATATAAAATAAAAATTGGATTTCAGAAATTTTTGTATATTTGAATTAAGAATAATAAGAGGAATCTATGTTTCAAGTTTCATGATTTTTCGGGCTCCGGACTAATCGTAGTGAATTTTAAAAGTTTTTCATTTAAAAATTAATATAAAATAAAATACTCATCCAAATTTAATAATTTTTGGACTCTTGCTTTTGTCTCGTCGAGACGGTCGTTTCGATACCAAGTTTGTAATTTTTAAAGCTCATTTGATCATTCAATCAAATTTTTGAATTTTGGATAATTCTTAACCATCCGATCTTGATCGGATGGCTCTCATCCATCCGTTTGAGCTTATAATAGCCTCTCTTTTTTTTAACCTAAATTTCTAAATCCCGATTTCTACTTCACTCATTTTTCCTCAGCCCTAAAACTAACATCCCCACTCGCCGAGCCCTCCTCTCCTCTCGGCAGGAGGCCATGCCACCTCCTCCCCTCTCGGCAGGAGGCCGAGAGGCGTCGGTCCCTCCCTCTCGACTAAAGCGTCGAGCACCTCCAACTGCTCCTCTCCTTCCCTCTCGGCTTGGCCTAGAACAGCTGCCGTCGTCCGCCTCCATTGATGGCCGAAACCCCCCACCAGCCTTACCCTCGACAGGAAGCCGAGAGGCGTTTTCTCCTCCCTCTCGACTTGGTCGAGAGCTGCCGCCGGTGTCCATCCCTTCCAATCGAGCTTGCAGCACCTCTTGCGGCTCGTCTCTCCTCTCAGCTGTCATGGGAGGTACATTTTTGTATGGCAATCATTGTGTAGTAAAGCTCCTTTATGACCATTTGATACTTTATCATCCTACTTATCATTTCAATCATTGCAAAAAGTAAATGATATATATTTAGATGTTAATTTTATAGGTATCATGTTTTAGGTATGAGCTTTGTAAATAAGTAAATTTCTTTGTTGTGGACATAATTATCTAAGTAATCAGATTGATATTTCAACCGTTATATCCTAATACATGGGATGTTGCATAATAATATCCTTTAGATTAAAGTTTGTATTATCTAAAGCAAATATTATAATTGTTCTGAGAATGAATAGAGATTCACTACTACTCTCTTAGAATTAAAGCTGCGCTTTTCTTTCACAAGCTTGCACCATCCACAACTTAACTTAGATAAGGCAAATTAGAATTGTGCTAGAAGGCAAAAGGCCATATCATGTGATTTGGCATTTTTATTTTCTTTGCGATAGCAGAAGGATATTATAAGGCTTCAAAATAGCTCACTAAGAGATTGGAAGATTATGATTTGAATTTAAAACAAGTATATGTTAGTAGGTCTTGCACACACACAAAAATTAATTAAATGACTTAGACTAATTATCATCTTAAGTTTTTTTGAATAAAGCATATCCTTGATTATTATTAAGCTAGTATATTCATCTTGTAGATTCCGTCTCTAGCTTATTGTAATTTAGTCTTCTTTCTTATGAATTGGAGAATGTTTTGGTTTGGTTCCATGTTTGTCTATAACTAAATAAAGTTATCAAAAGAGAGTATAATTTAGATGTTCTTTGCTTAATTATTGCAGATGTGGTGATTATCATCTCATTCCAATCAATCGTCAAGCTTCAAGTTTGGATCGTTTTAAAGGTACATAAGTACTTAGAACTTGTATTGAGTTCTATATATATTAAATTATTTGTTTAGTCCTATGTTAAGTGCGTACATCACTTGCATAGTTCTTATTATTATTTTCTTTTGTGCTTTTAGTTTTCTTAAGTTGTATGTTAACCTTATAAGTTATGTTTAAGGATTTAGGTGTCTTGATTATGTCCTAAATGCTAAATTTTCATAAACTCTCATGTATCCTTAATGTAACTTAAGAGATCTTAAGGGATTGATTAAGTGATTTACACTTAATCTGGATCTTAGATCGCCATCAATAATTCACCAATAAATCATTTGATTTGTCATTGATTTGTAATGCAACTATTGGTCTTAAATTGATAAGGTTAGGGGTTAACACCTAATCTGTCAGATTTAGACCCAAACTCTTAACCACCTAAATAATTGACTTGATTATAAGATAAGGAACTTGGCATTCTCCAATAATGCATTCGATTTGGTATTACTTCTAAACATTTGAATTAGACAAATTAAGGTTAATAATAATCCTATATGACTTTTTGATCTGAACCAAACCTTAAGATCCCTGATTTTCTCTTAAGTAAGAGGACTAGCATAAGAAGATTAATAAAATCATGTTGATTAATCAAGTGATCTAAGTCTTAAAAATATTCCTGATTTAGATCCCATAATCTTATATTAAGTGTGATCAGATAACTTAATCATCTGATCTAATCATACTAAATCTAATTAAGAGCTAGAACCTAATAGATTAATATCATCCTTTAGAAGAGAGATCTTTATGTTCTCTTCATAAGATCGTCCTGAACTATTTAAAAGACTTAAAATTCATATATCATGAGGTAGGAGTCCTTGTATAACTCCTTGAGGTAGAAGTATAGAAGATCCCATCACCTTATAAATTAACTTACTCTCATTGTGGTAGTAATCACTTAAGACATTATAATAGATACATCTCCTTGTGGTAGAATCCATATTAAATGATCCTTGATCATATTTGATTAGTGAAACCTTGTATAGGACTTACTTAATAGTTTAAGATTTGTAGTCTTGATAAATCCTTATTCTATTAAATAGATTTGATTGAACTATGATTATTGGGTAGTGTAGTATAGTATACCCATATTATTGGTCCCCAGTAATATTCATGATTAGTTGAGTCACTCTAAGTGAGATTTGTCTTTGTTGCTATCCTGCGGGCTTAGGCGGATATAACCTCGCTTAGAGTAAATCAATCGATCATAAGAGTATATTAAATGGGTGCCAATTCCTTAGTTTTATTGAAGGACAGTTGCCATCGGGCAATGCCTCATAGCGAAGATCGCTTCAATAGGTATGGCTTAAATAAAACTAAGTAAAGGGGAATCACCTTCCTTAAGATGCTAAGTATGATTGTGAGTTCAGTGACTAAATGCTTAGTTTGAGATACAAAATTATCATCGGATGGTGCCTCCTAATGAAGATCGCTTTATTAGGGTGGCGTAATCAAACTAAATGTTGTGTCCTATCTTTGCAGCATATTTAATATGTGTATACAATCACTCCACCTAGTGATCTTTTAAGTAAATAAGCAACTTTAACTAAATATCGATTTAGAGATTTGGAGTCATAATCCTTTTACCAGGATTCTGCACAGTAGAGACTTATGATTCATTTTTATGTCTTACTACATTCTTCATGGATTTCAGGATTTTTCATTCATACCATATAATGACATAAGCATAAGCATAAACATGAGTTGAACTCATTCCTTCTGTTGTGACACATGGTTATCAGTGATACAGTATGAAATACGGAATGTTATATATACACAGACTGGGGAATTTTATGGTGCATCTGCGTCACCATACTGACTTCCTAACTGTTGTGCTTATATTGGACTGTACTACTCATAAACCTTCAGTGATAGTTCTGTGATCTACTGTGGTATAGCATATTTGTGAGCATTGTTTCAGTGGCATATAATGCAGCTTATAGCATCTTTCTCAGCATTTGACATTCCTTTCACATTGACGTATGAGCATCTGGTATTTTTTGTATTTACTTTCAGTATTTAGTTTTGATGCAATTTTACCTTGCTTAATCTTTACAGTTTCAGTTATTTAATGTCTTTACAGTTTTTTCGCACTTTTACTTTACTTTGCTTCCATTTTGTACAGCTTTATACTTTCCGCTATTTACAGTATTTCTGCAGTTTGATTTCTGTCTTTCTCTTATGTTGAATAACATCTTCTTAAATGCAAGTATATGTTATGTTATAGTTTTATTGTGCTTAGACTTTATAAGTCTAATATTATTTTTTTCCTTTGTTGACTTGGCCCTGTCATATATGTACATATGGCAACCTCAGGTGTTAGCTCAGACCTTGTACTTGGGGTGTGCTGGTGATAGAAGGTTAGGTGAGGTTGATACTCTGCACGGAAAGTGATATTGCTCAATTAGTAAAAATTGATGTTGTTCTTATTAAATCAAATGTAATAAATAAGTTTTTTTCTTGTTATTCTGCATTTTCTATATTGTATATGAATGAATGGATGTGGATATTGTTGAATATCTTTTTCCTTAGTTTCTGCACTGCTTTACTTATGTTTCTGCCTAATAATGTGCTCCCCTTTAGATTAATACCATAGATAAGTTGTCTATTATCCGTGGTATTAGTGACAGCCACCACTTGATCGTAGTTGAGTTAGTGTTACTCGACGACGGTCAAGGGGCGGTCGTTACACCCCACCTGACATGTGGTACTGCCAGAGGCTGTCATGTGGCCTTGTGGGCCCCACAGGGGGCCGGAACGCCGTGGGTGACTGGGCAGTGGGTCCCACTTGACACGCGGCGGGCCAAGAGGCGGCCGCGTGGCACGATGGGCCCCACGGGGGAGCGAAGAGCCGCACGGTGGGTCCCACCCGACACATGGCATGCCGGGTGGCTGCCACGTGGCATGCCGGGTGACTGCCACGTGGCACTGTGGGCCCCACTTGGGCAGTCGAACTACTGTGCAACTCGGGCTGTGGGCCCCATGTGCCACGTGGCACGCCGGGTGGTTGCTACGTGGGGCAGTGGGCCCCATGGCTGAAGCCGAAGAGGCGAGGTCTTTGCCTGTGGGTCCCACATGACACGTGGCAGGCCAGGATGATGACACGTAGCGCTGTGGCCCCACTGGGCTTATGTAGACCCAGCCGAGGTCGAGTCGGGCTCAGGTCGACCTGGACTTCGCCTTCTCCGCGGAGGGGTCCCGAGGGCACCGGCTAGGGCATGGCTTTTGCCGGCCTTCCTGGTGCTGGACCGCCTCGGCCCGCACGGCCGATGGTAGCCCTCGTCGGGGGCTACACGTCGGGGGGCGGACCATAGCCGGAGGAGGCGGAGTCGCCGGCAAAAACGCAAACCTAGGTCTATGGTTACGATTATGGGTGACGAGGCGGAACCTGAAGGTTTCAAAACCCTGATCTGGCTTGATCGAACATGATCGAACTCGATTAGGTCCGATGGATCGACAATCAAGCCTAAGATCTACCATAATCAGGAGTCAGATTACGAAAAACGGAGGAGGGGGGTGAGATCCAGTACATGTAAGTCCGACGGTTGCGAGGGGGCTCGGCTCGGTCTGGCTCGGGTCGGGCTGGTCTGGCTCTTGTTCGCGTAACCGGGGTCGGGGGGGTGCGGGGGAGCCTCTTAAAGGCCGCCAGACGGACCGGCCGAGGGACGAAGGCCCCGGGCCGTCCGATCTCGCGACACGCGGACGTCCCGGATCAGCCCGGACCGCGCAACGCGGATCGCGGCTGAGAGTCATAGTATCAGCGCGGATCGGACGGTCCGGATGGATCCGTCCGATCGGACGGCGCCGTTAACGCCGTCCACTTAAGTTGATGGCGCTGTACGGCGCCGTCAATTAAATAATTTTGTTTTTTTTTTAATTCCTAAAATTTTAAACATATTTTTTCTAGCTATTTGAAGGGTGAGGAACGCAATGTCGAGGTCGGATTTTCGATCCGATGAGTATTTTGATTCCTCAATTTCTGGGGTATTTTTATTATTAAAATATTCGTCGAAATTTCGATGACTTTTGATTGACATGAAAACTTCACCCAATCTAATTTGGGGTCAATGAGCGCAATGGCGGTGTCCATTTTTCGATCGGAGGTGAGAATAAATAGTTCAAATTTTTAGGGTTTCTGGATTTCCCATAAATCAGGATTCGATCCATTTGACTCCTGATTTGGACTAGGTCTTAGAGGTTAACTCCAATTGACCTAATTAGCACTTATAATTATACTTAAGACTTAGAACTAGTCATAATTAACTACGATAATAACCTGGGTTATTACAATAGTATTTATTATTATTATCATAATTTTTTGTATAATAATTATAAATGTAATTATTAAATTTTAATTATTATTATTATTATTATTAAAATCATTAATATCATAATTATTAATATTAATATACTATTGTTATTTTGATATTAAAAAAATAATAATTAAATAATAATAATAATTAACATTATTATTATTATTATTATTTATTATATTAATATTAGTATTAACATTGTTTGAATGTTTAATTTTATAAATAATAATAATAATTTGTATTTTATTTATGTTAGTATTTTTAGTCTTATTAGTATATTATTATTTTCAAATTTGCAAACATCTTTACTATTGATATTATTATTATTTAAAAATATATATTTATTTCTCTTTCACACGTGACCTAACAGAGATCATTTCAATGACGATTCAAATGAAGAAGGTAGTGGTGATAGTGTTGGCGACGACAGCAGAGTGTTAAACGGTGATTGACGAAGGTTGTGTGGGAGTTCAGATACCGGCAGGATGTTCGTTGAATTCGAGGGCTGTGTGTGATTGTCACAAACGAGGGGGTGTTCGTTAGTTGGCATAGGAGAAAAGTATGTAGTGGCACTGGCGCAGGGAATAGAGGCGATGGAAAGGGTTGGCTGTGGGAAGAAACTAGAAGAAGAGGATTATTTATAGAGGAGATGGGGAGGAGGAGAGAATTGTAACAATCCAAATATTGTTACTTGTCAATTAACAAGCTAATTGACTCCAAACCTCTTCAATTACTCTTATAACAGTGTTAAGAGTCACCACCTCAAATTTCGTATGATTTGGAGACCATTTGACAATTTCTAATGTTTCCTAATTTTCGGATAATTAGGAAAATACCTAATTTATTTAGACTTCATAATCGAAAACGGATTCTGCCATTAGACTCAACACACCAAAATTAGCTATGGGTGGTATTTTGGAAGCATTTTGGAGTCGTCAAAATTTTCGTATATATTTTAATAATAATTATTACCCAGAAAATTAGATAAATTAAATTCATATTCTATCAAAAATTCGATTGTATTTTTGAGTTTCTTAAACCTCAATTAGTTATGAGTGAAAATATGAAAATTTTATAAAGTGAATTTTTAAATAAATAAGATAGAAATAATATATTAATTAAATTATAGCTATTTAAACAAATTAATTCATGTATTATATAAATAATTCCACTGACTGCTTTTCAAAACACGGAAATCCCTTACATATCGCCAAAGACGGGACAGTCTATTTATCCAATCAACGCTATCCCATATAAATTCAATTATAATCTAACGGCTGCCACGATCTTCAGTCAGAATTGATCCGGCCGTTCGATCAAAATATCGAACGAACGGCCAGATCTTAATTCCCGTATGCCTTTCTTCCTATCCAACGGCTGCTCTCACCCCTTCTGTACGTCTCTGCGCCGAAAGAAGATGGTGCGCAGAAAGGGAGTGTCGCTCGTACCCTAAGGGCTCATCCTTAGCCTACCGAGCTCCTCTCCCTTCAGTTGGAGACTTCCCCATTCTTCCTTTGCATGCCTTGTAGAACTCCTAGAGGCGAAAGGAATAGCCGACGATCGGTTTGGGGGGATTGTCGATTTGCAAACCCTAAGAGTTCCTAAAGGTGAACGTAATAGCTGTCGATCGTTTGGATGGATTGACGATTTTCGAAACCCTAATCGATTTAGAGGAGCTGTTAAAGAGACGAGAAGGGATCCTATTGCCGATCGAAGAACAGAAACTCCAAATTTATGCTCGCAAGATCGTTGGAGTAAGGTACGATCTCCCGTGCCTTTTAGTGAAGCTTATTCTGGAGTTTGAGTATGTTCTTCATGGTTCTCTATTCAGTAGTTCTTGATAGACATGAAATTAAGGGATTGTTTGGTTTGATGTCATGAGTATTATGTGATGTTATTTAAAACTGTTCATAAGAAAGTAGGTGTTTGGTTTGATGTTATTTGAGTAATAACATCTCAAAAATTACAAAAATGCTATTGTATAATGTTATATGAATGTCGGTCGAAAATCGACCGACATTCAGATAACATCACGCCAATCTATCGTAGGAGAGACGGGAGAGGTAGGGTACTCCGCGCGCGACTTGGAGATTCTACGCCGAGCCTTGCCTGCCATTGACGCCGAGCCTTACCTGCGGTCGACGCCGAGCCTTGCCTGCCGATAATACATTCATCTTACCAGTAGCCACGGACGAAGCATATGAGTCGAAGAAGTATGGATAACAACAAGGAGGTCCTATGATGCACTGGAGAGAAACAAGGGCGTCGATGCGTGCGGGAAGACGAAGCATATATCTTGTAAATGAAACCATATGCTGCCTTTAAACTTATATGAGATCAAATGATCAATTGCTGCTATCAATTGTATATGAGAATCAATTGCTGCCATCTAATAGTGAGATACAAAAGCTGTTAATAAATTATATGAGCATTGATGTTGTTATTCTTTTATAGAATCATATGTTCCCATCAATTATGTATAAGTTAAATGATGCCATGTATAAATGAGAATTCTATATTGCCATTTAATTCTAAAGTAAAAATCAATAAGATCAAAAGAAATTAAATGTTGTCACCTCTTTTATTAAAATCCTATGTGACTAATTATATAAATGAAAAAATTATTGGATTATGACAAATTTAATACTGTCCTTTGCATTATTTGTATTAAATTAATTTCTATCATTAAATATATTGAAAGAACCAATTGCAGTGTTACAATTCAATTTAAATGATTCTTTTTTTCTTTTATATATAAATGCTAACTTCATTGCTGTTATTCTTTGCAGGTTGAGTTATAAATTAGTATCAAATGAAATGCTGAACTGAATGCTATTAGCATAAATATATTTAGATGCTGCCCTTATAAATTGCTAATTAATTTCGGCATCTTTTATTAATTTCATAGATGTTTGATATAGGATGTATGAATCATAGGTTAGTAAATTGCTTCGTTTGATTTTCTCACTTAAAATTAGTAGAATTGGAAATAGTCAATGGATTGACTTATAAATTGCTGTTCTTTACAATTGTCAAAACTATTAGAATTGAAAATGAAAAATCTTATGTAATGGATTGAACTCTATTTTAAAATTGGAAATGAGCAATCCTATGTAATGGGTTGAACTCTATTTTAGAATTTAAAATGAGCAATTTTTTGTAATGGGTTGAACTCTATTTTAGAACTGAAAATAGTCAAAGGATTGACTTATATTGATTTTGTAATTGTTTATTTGAGCAAATACAAAGGAGTTTTTGCCGAAATTTATAAGAATTTTAGGACTTAAAAATTTTATGAGAAATGTTAGATATTTTCACATGTTAATTACTTATAAAATATCTAGAGTTTCATATCTAAGATTGTAAGTATTCACTTCAATTGAAAGTATTCTCTTTAATTTTTTTTTTTAAAACATTAGTTCTCAATCAATTAGACTGTGAGTAATAGCTTTCTTTCAAGCTTTGGATGAGTTTTTTGATTACTAATTTCCTACAATCATATGTTGAATTATTTCAAATAGGATATAATCTATCTCTTTTCTTAACTTCAAATATTCAATATCAATTAATCTTAGATAATTTCATGATTAAATTGAGTTGATACTTTTTTTGCTTATAAGTTAAATAAGTAAAGCTACTAGAATATACTTTGGCTTATACTTTCATTAACTTAGAAATCTATAAATATTTTTCTTCCTTACTAGTTTTCTTAAACTTTAATGATAAATCTATTTGATTTGATTAGTTTAGGACTAATATAAGATGAACTTCAATTATATGAAAATGCTATTTTTCAAACTTATCTTTATTCTACTTTTATTAAAATTGACTTAAAGGTTAATATCTATAAGTCAATTTGGAGCTGAATTAGCTTCAATCATTAAGTAGATTATTAAAGCTTAGATAACAAAAGTATATCACATAGTTTACAATTATTGGCATTTATTGAATGCTTGCTTAGCGTAGAGCTTTTTTTCTTGAACATTCATTCAAGATCATTGTGCATAAATAAAGATTTTCATAAAACTTTATGGGGAATATTTTATGGCAAATATGAACATGAAATATAATGCTTATAATAGGACTTCACATTTTAGAGGGCAAAGTACCACTTCATGTGAGCAGTCTCTTGAACCCATGATGGTTAAGGTGCTACATGGTTGCGGGTACCTCTTGAGCCTGTAGGGGTCATCTCTTGTCCTATCTACCCAATGGATGGTTCTTGGATCTGTGTGTGGATACTGACGAGGACGTCAGTTACTTAAGTTGGGGAGATTGTGAAAATCCACTTAAGTAGTAATAAGTAAAAATTCTTAATCATCGAGGCGTCTTTTCAGATAATAGTGGAGTTCCTGATAAGAACTCTAAAGTTATGCGTGCTCAGGTGGGAGTACTCCCAGGATGGGTGACCTGTTGGGAAGTTATCTTCTAAGGGCAAAACCGTGAGGCATTTCAGGCCAAACAGACAATACTTTGATGCTTAAGAGTTTGGGTTGTAAGGAAGAAAGTATAAACTCTTAAGCACCAAGGTATTGTTTAAGATTTTGTACTTGCCCAACAAAATCATGTTATGCGCCAGATAAACAAATGCTAAAATTATATATTTATTTTTGTGACTGCAATTATTTTCATGCTAAAATTTCCGTGCAACCGAAACAGATTTGCAGGAATATTTTTATACAACTTTTATTTTTTATCAAATTATTACTTATTTTATTTATTATTTAACAATTGTAAAGTTGACATCTATTAGTACTTAGTTCATAACTAAATGGTATTCAAATGCCCGCACTTTTGAAACATACCAAAATCTGGAGTTTGTCATAGAAAAAAGATGCTAAGAACCAAGCAGTACTGATACTGATATCTGTTGATCCACTGCTTTCTTTTTTGACTTAATTTTTAAATATTTGTAACTTTTCTTTTATTTTAATCTTTGTATT
This sequence comes from Gastrodia elata, assembly GCA_016760335.1. Classification (NCBI taxonomy): domain Eukaryota; kingdom Viridiplantae; phylum Streptophyta; class Magnoliopsida; order Asparagales; family Orchidaceae; genus Gastrodia; species Gastrodia elata. Next base: position 62,860,159 of record CM028672.1, read on the forward strand.
CAAAACTTGTAAATTAATGAATAGATGAATTATATTTGACATCTACATATTTTATCTTTTAAATCACTCAATATGGTCCTGTGGTTAGGGAACTTGCATACAATTGAACCGGTGCTGGATCAGCTCCCGCTAACCCAGCACCGGGTCCCCACAGGTTGAATGTCTGTTGAAATGTTATTAAGATAATATGTTGATCATATAGCATGTTATTCAGATAATAGGGTCTGTTTGGTTCACTGTTATTTAAATAACATGTCAATATTATTCAATTGAATGTTGTTTGGTTCATTGACATTTATGTTATATTACACATGGGGTAAGATTACCCCTAACATTGAGAATAATATATATTACTATAAAATTTCTATAATAATATATCTAGATTCAGCTAACCAAATAATGATTTAATTAATTAAAAAACCATAAAATTTTCACAAGTAACCAAGAAAGAATCATGATTTGCTAATATCTATGATCACACATACTTTTATCAGAAATTTATTCTAACTCAATTCTAATAAACACTAAAAAATCACAAAACAAATATAATCGTAAATTATTAATAGTCAAATGGCAAGATTAAGAAAATTTTTAAGAATAAATTATCTATTCAAATAAAGCATTGCACCTCTGAGTCCGGCGAGCAAGTCTGAGTTGGAGGAAAGCTCTGCGTCTGGTGATGTTATCTGTATGCTGATTTCGGCGATATTCAGAAAACATTGCCAAATGACATTTTGGTAATTTTTGAGATTTCATTAATGAGAAAATATTGAATCAAAAAGCTCCAACCTCACCGACATCTTTCAATAACAAAGCATTACGAGGAGATGTCGGTGAACCAAACAGCCCCTTAGGCATAACCTGCTCGTCTTCAACCAGTTAAAACATACGATATAATTCAGTTAAAAATAATGGGAGGTGCATGCAACATTAATCTCAGGTTTCAGTATATTTCACAGAAATGGTCAGGCAAATCATAAATAATTCATAACAAATAAGAAACGCCAAAGGATTTAAAAGAAGAACAAGAATAGTATTTAAAAGAATAATAAGGAGGAGGAGAAGAAAAATATTAAAAAAATAAGAAGAAAAAAAGAAGATGACTTAAATGAAGAATGAGAAGAATAAATTTTAAAAGAGGGGGAAACTGGAGAATAAAATTCCTATGCATACGAATTTATGGGTACATTGCACAAATTTGGAGGATTTTTGTATCGGTATAACATTTTGTGCAGTTATAAGAAGATCAAAAGAGAAAAATTATAGCACGAAACCATGTTAGACGAGAATGAGACCCTACCAGAAACTCGAATACAAAGAGGCAGGAGAGCTGCACAATGGGGACGATGCCGTAATGGCGCAGCCTTAGCGGGATGCTGCTACCCTCCTTCCTGATGCAATAGTGGAAGAGCAAAGCCAGATAAGGACTGTCGTTGCAAAACTTGACGGTGGATGGTCGGGCAGATGTTCAATAGACAATATTTTTAAGAATTCAAAGGACCATGCGGAATAGTATGAAATTGGGGCAAATTCATAACAAATAAGAAACACCAAAGGATTTAAAAGAAGAACAAGAATAGTATTTAAAAGAATAATAAGGAGGAGGAGAAGAAAAATATTAAAAAAATAAGAAGAAAAAAAAGAAGATGACTTAAATGAAGAATGAGAAGAATAAATTTTAAAAGAGGGGGAAACTGAAGAATAAAATTCCTATGCATACGAATTTATGGGTATATTGCGCAAATTTGGAGGATTTTTGTATCGGTATAACATTTTGTGCAGTTATAAGAAGATCAAAAGAGAAAAATAATAGCATGAAACCATGTTAGACGAGAATGAGACCCTACCAGAAACTCGAATACAAAGAGGCAGGAGAGCTGCACAATGGGAACGACGCTGTAATGGCGCAGCCTTAGCGGGATGTTGCTACCCTCCTTCCTGATGCAATAGTGGAAGAGCAAAGCCAGATAAGGACTGTCGTTCCAAAACTTGATGGTGGATGGTCGGACAGATGTTCAATAGACATTATTTTTAAGAATTTTTTCCAATACAATTTTTTAAATAACATTTATTTTTTCAAAATAATGTGACATTATATGTTTATATATTATACAAGTGATTTGTGAGATTTGAACTTATAACATGGGACAATAAATTTAAAATATAGTAAACTGCAAATAAAAGATAATCATTATTCCTACAAATATATTTTTTTTTATCACATGTCAAATTTCAAATAGTAATCACATAAAGATTCATGTTTATGTTTATGTCTTGATATCATGAAACGATAATAATAGTTCTTATGGCAAAGCCAGAACTTTGAGACTAGGTTTAATAAAATCATAAAAGTATATCTTTCACCTGGGCCCTCTCAAAGGCTCCAGATGGCACCCTTATGTCTCGCGAGGACTAGCTCCGTCCCTAACCTATTCATGCTCTGTTTCAGAACCCTTTGCAAGATTCACAAGATACATAAACATCATTTAATTTCGCTTACATCATTAGTAGTAAAAATAATGCATTAAGTAACAATACGAAATAGGCTCAACGCGATGCTTAAGCAACAATAAAAGTAATAAGAGTATATAAAGTAATATCCAGTTTACCTTTGTGTACCTTTGTGCAGACTTAATAAGATGACTCGCACACAATTTCGATGTAGTATTGAGAGATTTGATGTGTCTGCAAAAATTATGTTTTGTAGTTTTATCAGCCTTTGAAAATGTTCATCTTTATTATTAAAGAATATATTCTCATTTCTAAGTTGATCTTGATTAGTTTGTTAATTAATAAACTTATGTGTTTTTACTAGGATGATCAAGCTTCATTATTAAAGCACTTAGTCTGATCAAATATAGACAAAAAGATCCATTATATTTAATCACATTTTACTTTTATTAGTTGGTTTTCAGGTCCCTTATAAACTCCTCTAGTACCAACTATTAGTGCATGGTTTTTTAGGCATAGGTAAATGCAGTGTGGTTCATGCATGATTGTTGGCAACTAAGATGCTAAGGGTATTGATTCATACTGCTAATCACACTTTCATAGGGTTCTAGATCATATGAAGATTGAAACGGTAAGATGTCGAACCAATCTAACTTATATTCATCAAACTACTCTTTGTTATTGAAATTTCATACATTCAACAATCATGAATTTTATCATGGTCTCTATTATTGTTCACCAGCTTTTAATCACCCATGCTGACTTTCAGTTTAACCATAATCCGTGTATGAATTATACATTTCTCACAGCATCTCTACCAACATTCATGAAGACATTGGGTTATTTTGCCCTTGCAATGAATTACAAATAGATTCTTAGTCTCTCTATTTAGATGGATTAACCCAATCCATCTGATCTCAACGGCCTTGTTAATATCTATATTTCAAATCTAAACTCATTGTCTTAAAATAATCTTTATATCAGATCTGATCTTATTTGATCCCTACCAGATTTGATTTGCAAATCAATCTATTTAAATCCTCATTTCATTCCACCATAAACTACAACAAGCATGGCAAAGAAAATAATTAACTATAATGGATCATGATTTTAAGCTGTTAAATTTGCCATATGCATAGCATTCTCAGTTTATTTCCAGATTTCATTACATATCTTAAGGTGTATAAAAAAATCAAAACTAAGTGTATAAGCTTACCATCGACTTCCAAGAAGATCGTACCTCAGCAATTGGAGCGCAGAATAATCGAGCTGAAAAGAAGAAGTTGTGAGGGAAGGGCAGGACGTCGACTTCTGAACCACTCCTCAGCGTCTCTATCGTAGCCTCCTAGAGCCGCGCAGGTCGACTAGGCGAGGATCGAGAGGGTTGAAAGGTGTGTCGAGGGGTCGATGCTTTCCTGGATTGTTGTGGGTTGAAGGAAGAAGAGGGAGGAGTCGAGAGACGTTTGATGTGGGGTGTTGTCGATTCTGCTGAGATTTAATAGTACTATTAAATAGATTGATAAAACGCACTATTAAATCTCAGCAGAACCGACAACACCCCACATCAAACGTCTCTCTACTCCTCGCTCTTCTTCCTTCAAGCCGCAACAATCCGGGAAAGCGTCGACCCCTTGATCATCCTAGTGAAAACACACAAGTTTATTAATTAACAAACTAATCAAGATCAACTTAGAAATGAGAATATATTCTTTAATAACAAATACGAACATTTTTAAAGGCTGATAAAACTACAAAACATAATTTTTGTAGACACATCAAATCTCTCAATTCTACATCGAAATTGTGTGTGAGTCATCTTATTAAGTTTGCATAAAGGTACACTGGATATTACTTTATATACTCTTATTACTTTTATTGCTGCTTAAGCATCGCGTTGAGCCTGTTTCCTATTATTACTTAATGCGTTATTTTTACTAATGATGTAAGAGAAAAATGATATTTATGTATCTTGTGAATGTTGCAAAGGGTTCTGAAACGAAGCATGAATAGGTTAGGGATGGGGCTAGTCCTCGCGAGACATAAGGGTGCCATCTGGAGCTTTTGAGAGGGCCCAGGTGAAAGATATACTTTTATGATTTTATTGAACTCAGTTTCAAGATTCTGACTTGGCCATAAGAACTATTACCGTTGTTTCAAGATATCAAGACATAAACATAAACATGAATCTTTATGTGATTACTGTTTGAAATTTGATATGTGATAAAGGAATATTTATTTGCAAGAGTAATGATTATCTTTTATTTGCATTTTATTATATTTTCTTGCAATTATTATTATATCATTTTTGCCTTCGGTTTTTGCTTAAAGGTGAATTATTTAATATCCCTTGTACTAAGAATATGCACTAAGGCACTATTTTTATAATGCCATACTAGATCCTGCTGTGGGAGACTGATATAGTTTAAAGACGTTAAAGATAGTCATGGCGCAAGATATAATTTTAGTTTTTATTTTCTCTACGATAGACAAATATTTATATTTTATATGATGTCAAATATATAACAATTTGGATGTTTTTTATTTTAAATTGAATGATTGAAATTTCCTTATTCTTTTGTGGCTCTGGATGTTGTTTAACTTCTATTTTACTTAACGCCAATATGATCTTACGGAAAGATGCACCCGATATTAGATTAGTTTTTACCAGCCTAACATGGGCCATCACACGGGACTGGTCCACTTTGGGAGATATAAGGTTGTCATACTATAGCCTACTAGGGTGCCAATATGATGTCTATTTTATTATTATGAACCCATGACCTCAAGGTTTTGAGCTTGCCCAATAGAACAAGATAATGTTGCTACATTATATCAAAGCATATACTAATATACAGATATAGAAATTTATCTTGAAAGGCATAAACTTGTATATGCATATTATTTATTGGCAATAGAAATTTGACAATACTTTTTGTGATAAATCATATTTTCCTACAATATATTTTATTTTTATTTTCATATTTAGCTTTTGTTCAAGTGTAACATTAATATCCTTTGTAAGAATATGCTTTAAAGCATTATTATTATAATGTCAGACCAGGTACACCTGGAAGATGTTGAGATAGCGTAATGACATTTTAAGGAATTATGGTGCAGATTGGAAGAATAATTTTCATATTTTTATTTTATGCTTATAAGAAGCAATTGATGATTTGTATTTGTTAAATATTTATCTATTATTGTGATATTCTGGATGATTTTATTTTATGCTGAATGAATAATATTTTTGTATGGCTCTGGATGTTTTAATTATTGTTTTAAATGCTATTTTGCTTAACCGCCCAATATGATTTTACGGGGATATACCCAATGTTAGTTTTGTTGTTACTAACTCAACACGGGTCATCGTACTATAAAACAAGTAACCAAAACAATCATCGAGTACATGAGTATACTGAATGTGCTGTGTGTTCTGTAACTATCTCAAAGGATCAAAATTTTGATCTGTAGAAAATCTATGTACCTAATGAAGCCAAGTACTCATAGCACATCTCAAGTAGGCACACATTTTCGAAAGGATGCAAGCAAAATTAAGAATTTAGTACATTAATGACCATAAATGAGGAAGTAGAGCTATTTGATGATGTGAAGACCATTGAAGAGAATTTTATGGATATATGGTTAGATGAATTGCTAGATGAGCTATCACTACTTAAGAATATCCAGCATGCTATGTACTTAGTGCTAGGACATCATTATCCAATCTTCCAACCTGCAGGATGAACCCTACAAAATACATCAAGTTATTAATATGATTTGTTAGAGGATTATCATCATTGTGATGTCTTGCACTTTGATTTTAGCCTGAGAATGTCCAATCGTAGTTGTGCAATTGATAAAATCATCCTAAAATATATGATCCCCATGTCTAGGTTAGATGTTTTAAATGTGATAACTAGGGCCATGGTTTCCTGAAAATAAACTTGGTTGGATATCAACAAATTAGAGTGGGTGTAAGGATGGTAAACTTTTTTTAAAACTTGATTTATATGAGTTGGTAAATGATTTATGATTTATTGTTGTTGGTAACCTAGAAGATCCTCTTATTCTAGAAATTGTAAATGTAAATTTTGCATTTTTTCATAAACCCCAATTTCAACACAATCATTTCCAGTTGCTGTTAATTTTTGGTATTGTTACCAATATGTTGAATTTGCTATAAATTTTGCGTCCACACGTCAATTTTCAAAAAGTTTCTGGACTTTAGAACTGGTTGGTAAATATTCAGTCTTCATCTACTTTGGAAGGTTTTTATAGGATTTTGTAATTTGTTATTTAATAAATTCCTAATTTATTTTGCCATTGCTTTATCTAATGCCTTTGCTATATATATATATATATATTGGATTAAAAAAATATCTTATAGGAATAAACATGAAAGTTAAAATATTAAAATGGCATGCGGTGGCTTCATGGACATGGGATGCACAGGATGAAACATGTGGCATATGTAGAATGGCATTTGATGGTTGCTGCCCTGACTGTAAGTTTCCTGGTGATGATTGCCCATTGATTTGGGGAGCCTGCAACCATGCCTTCCATCTTCACTGCATACTGAAATGGGTGAATTCACAGACTACACAACCTCATTGTCCGATGTGCCGCAGAGAGTGGCAATTCAAAGCCTAGGTGATGTGAGGTTTTCCTGTGAGTTGTTGAGCAATAACTTTACTGTTCTGAAGAAGCATTAAAGTTTTTTAATGCTTGGATATAAGGCTATTTTTATTTTCTTTTGGTTTTTCTTTAAACATTTCAACCTACGAATGCACATATTAGATTTTATTGCGCATTTATTCACAGCTTTTATTTCATGTTTGAAATATTTGAGTAATTGTTTTCTTCAAAACTACTGAATATTTTATGAATAAGATCTTGGGAGAGGAAAAACTACTTAAAGCAAGTCATGCTTATAAATGCTTTTCTAAGTTCAATTTTAACTTTCATTTTTCAATCCTGTCATGTTTTATGGGGAAATGAGCCTTTTGAATTCTATCATTTTATTCTAGTTTCATTATTTACCTGTATGAAATAGGCCTCATTCTTTTATCGTATGTGCAAATTATTAGAACTAATTGACCTAGTCTGGAAAGCTTATGTTATTGGAAATATGTGTATTAAAAAACTGAAAAAGACATTCAAACATATCATCCCAGCATCCACGGCTGTTCCAGTGAATGTTGTTCAAAAGTCAGCAGTTTGGTTTTGCTCTTTGGGGCTCTTGTACATCGGAAATAGTTTTAAAAGTAGCTAATTTTGTTTCTGCTTATTTTATATGTGAAGAATAAAATCATCATTTCTGTGGTCGAAGATGTTTTAAGAGTTTAGAATTTTAATTCACTGCTAAGTACATCCATTTTCAATAAATTCTTTATCTAAAAATAAGTTTCTAACTTGAAGCAGTTAGTCAACCAAATGTTATCATATGTGCTTCATTCATTCATGGTTGCTGTGTATGCTTTTATTATACTTCTAGTTTACTAGTTGGGCTGATAGAATACAACTTATAAGGTTTTTTAGGCTTCCAAGGGGTGAAAAAGATGGGTGTTTGTGATTGATATATGTTAATTTCTGGAATAAATACCGTAGAAAATTTATTTGCTATTATATTTAAGCTTTTAAAGCTGCTGGAGTAACTGCGGCTGTCCAAGGAAGGATAGGTTGTGGCTTGCAGGGAGATCTGCAGCTAAAGGGCTGAAAAATGACTTGTGGCTGGAGAGCTGCGGTATGCTTCTGCAAACTTTATGGACAGCAGGTGTTGGGAGGGGAAGGAGGTGAGAAGAAAAGGGTCTTAGGTGGATTTTAGAGGAAATGTTCGAAGGGTAAGGAGTTGAAGAGAACTTGAGAGAGGGAAATTAGAAGTATTAAGAGATTGCAAACCAAGAGAATAAGATGAAGAAATGGAAGATTATGGAGTAGAAGAGAACTTGAGATAGGGGGAGAATGAGATCAGACTTGTATAAGATCTTCAAAGAACTTTCAATTTCAAATATTAAAAAACTGGCATTTAATTAGCATAGGGGTTTGAAATACTTTTTATAAACTTATATAAAGATTAGGATTACAACAGTTAATTAAGCAAGTAAATCCAGTCTCTCGAAAAAAACTGTAGTTTGCTGTCAACTAGTCCGTTTTTTGGTTTTCAATAAAACTGGCTGATTCAATTTAGAAAGGGCTAGTTGGGTCTTGATTGGCTGATCAAGCCTTTGTTTAAATATTGTTTTTAATTTCTTGATTGAATTCTTCTGAAGTTTTGATTGAAAATCATTTTGAATGCTAGGATTGGTTGCCATTGTAGTCTAATCAGGGCCTGATAGGAGTTGGATAGCTTCATTTGATTATTCCTATGTTGAATGTTTTTTAATATGAAATATTTTTGTACTATTTTTTTTTCATATTTAAGAAAATCTTTGAATTTGAATACTGTTAATGCCTTGAAGATGATGACATTATATGAATAAGCTTCATCCTTGAATCTCTAGATTTTTCAAAAACTGAATTTTCATCATATGAAATTTTGATTTATATTATTTATCTAATTTTTATATTTTTCTTTCGTTCCCTTTTTTATCTTATTTTATATTTATGATGTGGGTGGCCACATAGGGTTGCCTAAAACTGTTTTTTGAGACTCGCAAAAGCTTTTCCTGTTCTTGCTAGAGTGATATCTGAATAAATTTTGAAGGCCATGCTCCTAACTAATCAGAGATATCAAAAGTGGGTAGTCATAATTCTATATTATGATAATCTTATAGTCCTATTGATTATTGAAATTAGGTGTCTATTTCTGTAAATAGCATGGCACCAATTGATTGTTTTGGCACTATGTAGAAATTTTCAGTTAAAATATTAGACAGTTAACCAGTTCTTACCTCTTTCAAATCTAATTAAATCCCAATAAGTCTTTTATAATGCATAAGAAAGTCATAGAAAATGATTTGCTGCATTATTAACCCAAATTTTCATATTTTACTTTTTGAAAACATGAGGTTTTGCATATTTTCATGTAAGCTAGGTCTTTTCTTAAGTTACATGGATCAATTGCTTACATAAACTATCAAGTTGCATAGTGTTAGTGTTTGTGATAGCGTGTGTGTATATAATAAGAAAATGCATTATGAAAGACTGTTTTCATTTGATGGGGTTGTGTAGAGGTAGGGCTAGCAATTTGACCCGAAACTTGAAATTTGAATTTGATTCAACTGAAACTCAAGATATTTTAACTCGATTCAAAAAATTTTGAGTCGAGTTCGAGTCACACGTCTTAGCTCGGTACAAATGGCTAATACTAGTTCGAGTATGAGCTTTTACTCAACTTGAACTCGACTCGAAACCAGCCATATGTGGCTGGCTTTAAGAGTGAAACTTTGTCGTCGTAGATATAAGTATGGTGAAGATGTCACGATGGCTGATACTTGTGGCTATGAATGCATTGGCTATGATTAATCTGAGGGTGAAAGATATTTTGGATTGGTCTCATTAATTTAATTTCAACATAATGAGTTGTTGTGCCTTTTTTTTCAATAGCGAAGACTCTAGTCTTTTAATATCGAAGGGGTCAGTGAATATAGGATGCAGAGAGTATCAATGTTTGAGTAGCTTACAAGGCGCGACAATCCATGACTCTATTAGAGGACTCAAATCTTCAAAGTGGACTCGACTTGTTCTTCGGTAATAGTTTGCAATAAGAGTTCTAATATTTTTGTTGTGAGTGAATGATTTCAGAGTAATGAGCTAATTAGAGCCTTCGGTTGGTGAGGGGTGCCCACTTGGAATTGAGGAATTTGTAGTGGGTGGGATGAATGGCTGGATGAGGATTTTGTACTAATGATGGACAGGAAACGTCCATATCACTTGAGTTAATATGTACCCTCTATTTGATTTCCGTTTAGTTAGCTTAGCATGAGCGCTCAATTATATTCTTAATTATAGCTTAGCTCGATTAAAACGTATTTAAGCTTGAATATATATATTATTATTATTTTTTTTTTTTTTGAAGAGATGCTCAAGAAGTAGCGATGTGGAGACAAGTGTTGAATTTTATTCATACATATAATGTTGTGATACAAAAATGTATATATAGTAATAGAGTAGTAATATAAAGTATTTAATTAAATCCTATTTAACACAATGCTTAATATTGGGAATTCAAATTGTTTATCATTAAATGCATGGGCATTAATGGTAGAAATTAAATGAGCTGTTATTATTGAAACCGCCTACCATTAAATGCATATGCATTAACCGTGGGAATTTAAATTAGCTGTTATTAACCTCCCGCAAGTGAACCATACTAAGTCTAGATGGCGAGATTGGAGTGTAGTTTGTTGAACCGTGCAACGGAAAGGTTTGGTAAGAATGTTTGCCAGTTGATCCTTAGTGGGCACATAGTGAAGCTGAAATTCTGATTTTGAATGCTATCGTGGATAAAATGAAAATCAATTTCCACGTGTTTCGTTCGAGCATGGAAAACTGGATTGTGTGCCAGGACAATTGCTGATTGTTGTCACAATAGAGGAGTCACAATAGAGGAGTTGACATAGTTTGAGAAGCACCAAATTTTGATAGAATGTGGCAGAGCGAAATAATGCCCGACATGACGGTAGCGAGGGCACAATATTTCGCTTCGGTGGATAAACGAGAGACTGTAGATTGCTTTTTGACACTCCACGAGATTTCTCATTTCATGGTTGGCTTGCAATCCTCTACGTCACCTGCTCAGTCAGAGTCGGCATATGCACGGAGGAGAAGAGTCCCGGGGTCAGCAGAGATCCTGAGTTGTAAAGAGCCTTTAATGTACCTAAGAATACACTTGAGTTGATCGAAGTGGGTTGTGGTGGGAGTGTACATATGTTGACAAATCTAGTTCATTGCGAAGATGAGATCTGGTCAAGTGATGGTCTAATATTGCTGGGAACCAGCCAGTTGTTTGTATAGCTTGGGCTGGTTGAAGGCATCACTGATGCTGAGTTTTTGTTGTGAGTTGGTTACTGGAGTGAGTATAGGATTGCATTGCTCCGTGCCAGAGTTTTTGAGTTTACTGGAGGCGTACGTAGATTGTGAAAGGACAGAGCCATGACTTGTTTTTGAGAGATGAATCCCAAGAAAAGTGAATGGTAGACCGAGCTATTTCATGCGGAAGCGTTGGGTGATGATATAAATGAGGTGGTTGATTGTGGCTTTATGTGAACCAGTAACGAGGATGTCATCCACATATATGAGAATGTATGTGAGGTTGGGCGTTGTATCATGAATAAGGAGAGAGGGATCCGCGTGGCTTGTGCGAAAGCCATAGGAATGAAGAAATTCAGTGAGAGTGGTGTAGCATCGACAGAGTGACTGTTTAAGGTGGTAAATGACTTTTTGGAGCTTGAAGACATGAGGTAAACTAAATATCTTCGAACCATTGAGGTTGTTTCATGTATATTATTTCATTGAGATGCCCATGAAGGAATGTGTTGGAGACATCCAGTTGAACTACCAACCATTGTTTGTGAGATGCGACAACAAGAAGAATACAAATAATTGGGATTTTTGCAAATGGGCTGAAGGTTTCTGAGTAATCAGTTCCGTAATGCTAGTTAAATCCTTGGGCAACTAATCGAGCTTTGTCTAGCGACGATGCCGTTAGCTTTGTATTTTGCATCGTATGTCCACCGAGAGTCCATCACATTTTGATTGGGAAGCGGAGGTACGAGAATCCATGTATGTTGATCCATCAAGGCGCGATATTCTTCTTACACAACATGCCGCCAATGCTCCGTTTAGTAACGAATTTGTAGGATCATGATTTAGACGAAGAGGATGTTGAGTGTAAAAAATTAAATAGAGGTTTAGGTTTTATAATTTCTATTTTGAGGCTGGTAAGCATAGGATGTGTGGGATGTTGGGTTGTTGGTTTTGGTGGAGGACTAAGAGAACGAGATTGTGGTGCTAATGTGAGATTGCATGAGATGGACATTTGAGGGGCTGAAGGAGGTAGTTGGAGAGAGGAGGATGAAGAGCTAGTGGGAGTAGCACTTGATGGAATAGTTTGTGTATGAAGAGGTTGATGGTGTGATTGAGATGAGGAGGGAACAAGAGTAAAGGGGTTGATATATGACGGTGGAGAGGGACAACGTGATGGAGGGATGATTTTGTGAGGAGAAATGAAAGATATTTTTGACAAATCTTACATGATGAGATATGAGAGAGGTAGAGATTTCTGGGTTATAACAAATGTAGCCCTTATGATTGGGTGAATAATTGAGAAAGACAAAGTGGAGGGATTTGGGTCCTAACATATTGGTTTTGATGGGTGGTAGAAGGGGAAAGCATATGCATCCAAAGACGTGAAGATGATCATAATTGGGTTTAGATTTATTAAGTAGTTGAAATTGGGAGAGGTTGTTAGTATTAGGAGAGGGCAGATGATTTATTAGATAGGTAGAGGTAAGCATTGCTTGAACCCAGAAGGTTTTGGGAAGATGAGCAGTTTGAAGAAGAGCCCGTGTAGTTTCAAGTAGGTGACAGTGTTTTCGTTCGGCAACTTTGCTTTGTTGTGGGGTGTATGGGCAAGACATCTGATGATGAATGCTCATATATTTCAGAGTGCTGGATAATGACGTTGAGTTATATTCGTCGCCGGCATCAGATTAAAGAATTTTTACGCGTGCGTTGAATTGACACTTGATGAGTTTATATATATGGAGAAATTTTTGTAGTGTTTCAAATTTTTGTCACATGGGAAAAAGTGATTGAGCAATTTCATTTTATAAAATTGGAGTTCGGCTCCATACATCGGTGTGTAAAAATTCAAAAGTGATAGAAATCTATTTAAAAATTTGGGAAAAGGTAATTTGTGGTGCTTCGTGTTGATGTAGATTGAGCATGAGTGAGGGTTATTGTTGAAGAAAAGAGTAGGAGAGTTCTTGTGTAGAAGATGTTGAACGTGACTGAGATGGCTTAGCTGAAGATGCCATGGAGGCGCATTTGTGGTAGTTGAGAACTTGAGAGCAGTTTGACGTAGAGGAGGAGGCTCGAGAGATGGACGAATCTTGTAGAGGTTGTTGGTGCAGGTGCCTTTAAGGAGCGATATGTCCATTTTGAGGTCCTTTATAATGAAGCTGTTATGATCGAACGAAATGGTACATGAATTATCTATGGTTAGCTTGTGAACGGAAAGAAGATATGAGGAACGTGGAGTAGTTGATTTAGAAGGAAGTTACGAGCAAGGGTAGGGAGAATGCCATTAACAATATTGTAGATTGGAAGAGTCTGTCTGCTTCTATGTAAAATCATAAGATTTTGAGTTAATAAAATTATTATTTATTAAATCATTTAATTTGAGTAATCTATTAGCTATTTTTGCAAAAGGCAAATATCAAGTTGTTACGAATAATTTTAGAGAATTTTGAGAAATGTTTGGAATTTTTCATGAAAGAATTTTCTCTGGTTATTTTATTATGGATTTAAATCAAAGTAATTATAAAAAATTATTCGGGTGTCAAAAATTGAAATATTTTTGAATTTTTGAATTATACACTATCAAATTAAATGACAACAAAAATTTCATAATTTTTGGAGTTAAAATGAGTGAGATATGCCAAAAATACATTTGTAATTAAATTAATTGAATAATTAAATTATTTAATTTGAATATATATATATATATGTTTTGGCTGTTAATGGTGACGACAAAGCTCGTTAAATGGTGTATGACGCCGTCTGGCTTTAACGGCAAATCCAACGAATCCCACCATTTGCCGGTGAACGCGACGGGCGTAACGGCGTTAACTGAGCCCACGAACCTGTTTTTGGAAAACTTCAAATCCAAATTCCTAGACAACCACTTGGTCAAATTGGATAATTTTTGTGTCTATGGATTCCTCTTGCCGGGATCCACATTTTGGAGCCTTCAATTATAACTTTGGAGGTACATTTTTATTAATTTTGAAAATACTAAAATTTATTTTTAGCCAAATTAAACAAAATTATGCTATAATTTCTGGGCTTTTGCATTTAAACATCTAATTAAAGGCACTAATTGATATTATATAGAAATTATTCTCAATTAAAGTTGAATTTAAGTCAAATTATTCTCAATTAAAGGCACTAATTATGGATTTAAATCAAAGTAATTATAAAAAATTATTCGGGTGCCAAAAATTGAAAGATTTTTGAATTTTTGAATTATACACTATCAAATTAAATGACAACAAAAATTTCATAATTTTTAGAGTTAAAATGAGTGAGATATGCCAAAAATACATTTGTAATTAAATTAATTGAATAATTAAATTATTTAATTTGAATATATATATATATATATATATATATATATATATGTTTTGGCTGTTAATGGTGACGACAAAGGTCGTTAAATGGTGTATGACGCCGTCTGGCTTTAACGGCAAATCCAACGAATCCCACCATTTGCCGGTGAACGCGACGGGCGTAACGGCGTTAACTGCGCCCACGAACCTGTTTTTGGAAAACTTCAAATCCAAATTCCTAGACAACCACTTGGTCAAATTGGATAATTTTTGAGTCTATGGATTCCTCTTGCCGGGATCCACATTTTGGAGCCTTCAATTATAACTTTGGAGGTACATTTTTATTAATTTTGAAAATACTAAAATTTATTTTTAGCCAAATTAAACAAAATTATGCTATAATTTCTGGGCTTTTGCATTTAAACATCTAATTAAAGGCACTAATTGATATTTTATAGAAATTATTCTCAATTAAAGTTGAATTTAAGTCAAATTATTTTGATCTATTCAAATTCCACCTTGATTAAACTTACACCATTGGATCTTTGCTAATTCCTTATACGCACTCATAGTCGTTCTAATCGTAATTAGAAATCTAAAATCCTGCATCAACTTCATTCTTACCTTCATTAGGAAGCATTTGTCAAACCTCCTTTCTCCTTCCTCTTCTCCTTCTCTCCCCCTCTCCAAATACTAGGGTCTTCATCCCTAGGCAAATCCCACAACAAGTAGAAGATCTTAGAAGCTCTAAATTGCCCAAGGAAGGAGGATCCAAGCTACACCATTTCTCAAATCTCCATTGAATATTTTTTTCCAAGGTAACGCTTATATTATCTCCACCTCACTTTCTTTCTCTTATTTTGATTTTCCCTTGAGAAGAATGTTTAGATGATGATTTATGTTATTTACCACTTAACGCATGCACAATAATAATTTTATAAATCTTCTAGCTCTGTGATGTATGGATATTATTTCATTTATTAATTTTTTTGATGAATGTTTATTCTTAAATTATTACTTGAAATCTCAATCCCGGTCTTCGGGTCGTTACATTCCAGTGACTCGATCAGTTCTGTGGAAGGAATCAACAACAGACATGCTACTGAAGTCATTTGTGACATGGGTGGAGGCACCTGGATCAAGGTACCAATTAGAATCAAACTGATGGTCGATACGTAAGGCTGCTACTTGGTTTTGTGAGCGGCTGTAGTTGGCATTCATACGATGCCAACAATCTCTGGCTGAGTGTCCAAACTTGCTATAGATTTGATACTCTATGTGAGGAATTCTGGAGGTGTGTGAGGCGGATGAAGAGCCTTAGGAGGGAGTTGTTAAGCGGCCACGTCCACGATTAGGGCGTCCTTGCCTGCAGAATCTTCCTAAGTATAGGGACATGTTGTTTGGTTGATGCGTTGAGGAGGAATGACAGAGTTGAAGTTCTTTGTTGATTTCTTCACTGTAAAGGAGTAGTATATGTCATCCAAACTAATAGGCGTCAGTTTGGTGCGGAAGGCTGTCTTGAACGCTTGGTATGTAACAGGAAGACCATTGAGAGTTTGGAGGAGGATGTCTTCGTTGTCAACTTTAGATCCTAGGGCGGTAATTTTGTCTACGCTAGATTTAATTTTTGAGAGATAGTCATGCATGGAGTGCTCCTTCGGTGATACATTATGTAACTTGTTCTTGAGTTGAAAGACTCGAGAACGGTTGGTTGTTTGGAGGCGTTTGGCTAGGTTGCTCCATGTATTGGCGCAAGAATCAGTTTCAAGAATGCATGGAAGAATGGAGTGGAATATGATTGAGTATAGAGCAGCTGTGAGGTTTTATCGATTGAGATTCAGGAGGGGTAGTAGGGACTAGATACCGGAGGTATGGGATCTGTACCATCCAAATGGCCATGTAGGTTTTTAACTTTGCATAGATGAAAAACTTGAGCTCTCCAAATGGGATAATTGTTGGTTGTATGAGAGTTGTTAATTAGGTTTCTGATGTTGCATAACAAAAATTTAGGTCCTTTGAGGATGCTCTAAGGAGTTGTTACCTGATTCAGAAGTTTCATTGGTTTCAGAGTTAACATTGGTAGATGCGATTGGAAAATGTATGGGTAGTTTTGGACGTGACAAGGGATGTCGGCATGTTGATATCGTATAGTAGTGATCTTCTGCCTGATTGAAACATAGATTGGTAGAGACATTGTTTATGCATTAAAAAGGATGAAGCGGAAGGTATCGTTTTGATACCATGATGAGATACACATCTAGCGAGGCAGAGTGAAGTGATGAATTTTATTCATGTATATAATGTTGTGGTACAAACGCATATATACATGAATGGTAAGAATTAAATGCATTGTTATTATTAAAACTGTATACCATCAAATGCATAGGTATTAATGATGATAATATAAATTTGTGTTGTTATTATGTATATATATATATATTTTTATGTTAAATGAGGATTAAAGTTTATGTTATAAGAAAAAATGATAATAATAATATTATTATGGCAATTTAATGAAAATAGACATAATAATAAATACATAATAATAATAATAATAATAATAATAATAATAATTATCATTATTATTATTGTAAAAAAAAATGACTTGATTAAAAGAACATAAGAAAATGATAAGAAAATGATAATAAATGAAAATTATAAAAATAATAATATAATAATAGTAATAATAATAATAATAATTTATAATTGACAAAAATAAAAAAATGCCTTAAAAGAAAAATGAGAGTTAAGAAATCATAGTAATAGAACGATAATAATAATGAAAAATATAATTAACAGAAATAAAAATGATTTGAAAAAAAATAACAATAAAGAAATTAAAATAATAAAAATAATAAAAAATAATTGTCTGAAAAAAAAATGACATGAAAGAAAATGATATTAATAGTAAATAAATTAGAAGTCAATAATTTGTAAAGTTATAAGTCATAAGTTATTAGTTATTTATTTTTATTTTTGTTATCTCTTTCTAAGGAGATTTCATCTCTTCTTCTCTGTTCAAAGTAGATATCTTATCTTTTTTATCATTCAAAAGGGATCTCTTCTCACTAGCAGTTGGTGAGAGAGGTCGACGACGGTTGCTTGGGGGCGACGAGGCTAGGAAAGGAGGAGATGGTCGGCCAAATAAGGGAAGAGAAGATTTATGATTCCTTTTATAGAGGAAAAAATGAGGATGTTGGTAGTTGCCGGCGAGGTGGGGAGGAGGAAGAGGCGGCGATCGACCGGAGGAGGAGAGGGGGGATTAGGGAGAGAAGAAGGTGTACGACTCCTTTTATAAATGAGGAAAGAAAGAAGATGTGAAGAAAAGGTGAGGAAATAGAGAAGCTGATCTGCTGTTGAGGAAGGGATACTATTGTTATTTTGATATTTATAAAAATAATAATTAACATTATTATTATTATTATTATTTATTATATTAGTATTAGTATTAACATTATTTGAATGTTTAATTTTATAAATAATAATAATAATAATTTGTATTTTATTTATATTTGTATTTTTATTATTATTAGTATATTATTATTTTTAATTTTACAAACATCTTTAATATTGATATTAGTATTATTTAAAAAATATATTTTATTTCTCTCTCTCACACATGACCTGACAGAGATAATTTCACTGAAGATTCGAAGGAAGAAGGTAGTGGCGATAGTGTTGACAACGACAGCTGAGTGTGAGACGGTGATTGATGAAGGTTGTGTGGGAGTAGAAATGCCGGCAAATGTTCGTTGAATTCGAGGGCTATGTGTGATTGTCACAAATGAGGGGGTGTTCATTAGTTGCCATAAGAGAAAAGTATGTAGTGGCACTGGCGCAGGGAATAGAGGCGAAGGAAAGGGTTGGTTGTGGGGAGAAACTAGAAGAAGAGGATTATTTATAGAGGAGATGGGGAGGAGGGGAGAACTGTAACAACACAGATATTGTTACCTGTCAACTAGCAACTTAATTGACTCCAAACCTCTTCCATTTCTTTTATAATAGTGTTGAGAGTCTCCACCTCAAATTTCATGTGATTCGGAGATCGTTTGGCAATTTATAATATTTCCTTGTTTTTAAATAATTCTGAAAATACCAAATTTATTTAGACTTCAGAATTGAAAACAGAATCCACCATTGGACTCAACACACCAAAATTAACTAGAGATGGTATTTTGGAAGCGTTTGGGAGTTATCAAATTTTTGGTAAATATTTTAATAATAATTAATACCCAAAAAATTAGATAAATTAAATACAAATTCGATCAAAAATCCAATAACATTTTTGAGTTTCATAAACCTCAATTAAGTATGGGTTAAAATATGAAAATTTTGAGAACGGGATTAAGTGCTTAAATTAAATAAATAAGATAGAAATAATATATTGATTAAATTATAGCTATTTAAACAAATTAATCCATATATTATAAATAATTCGACTGACTGGTTTTCGAAACACAGAAATCCCTTACATATTGCCAAACACGGGACAGTCTATGTATCCAATCAACGCTATCTCATATAAATTCAATTATAATCTAACGGCTGACACGATCTTCACTCAATCAGAATTGATCCGGCCGTTCGATCAAAAGATCGAACGAACGGCCAGATCTTAATTCCCGTACGCCTTTCTTCCTATCCAACGGCTGCTCTCACCCCTTCTGTACGTCTCTGCGCCGAAAGAAGATGGTGCGCAGAAAGGGAGTGTCGCTCGTACCCTAAGGGCTCATCCTTAGCCTACCGAGCTCCTCTCCCTTCAGTTGGAGACTTCCCCATTCTTCCTTTGCATGCCTTGTAGAACTCCTAGAGGCGAAAGGAATAGCCGACGATCGGTTTGGGGGGATTGTCGATTTGCAAACCCTAAGAGTTCCTAAAGGTGAACGTAATAGCTGTCGATCGTTTGGATGGATTGACGATTTGCGAAACCCTAATCGATTTAGAGGAGCGGTTAAAGAGACGAGAAGTGATCCTATTGCCCATCGAAGAACAAAAACTCCAAATTTATGCTCGCAAGATCGTTGGAGTAAGGTACTTCAATTAATTTGATTTCTCCATTTCGATCTCCCGTGCCTTTTAGTGAAGCTTATTCTGGAGTTTGAGTATGTTCTTAATCGTTCTCTATTCAGTAGTTCTTGATAGACATGAAATTAAACGTACTTAGAGATTTTAATACTTATGGAGTCGATTGAGTTTGATAGGGTCTATTCGAATTTGAGAAAAGAAATTGCTGCGAAGATGAACCCTAATTTGTGGCCGGTGAAAATAAAGAAAACAAGTATTGCTTTCATTTGTCTTTTATATGTTAAATATTCGAATCTCAATCTTTATTTCTCTCTTAGAGATGATTGAAGAAAATCTGAAATGGTTTGTAAGTTTTAATGGATAAAATCGGATCTTTCTTTTCCTTTAAATCCATTAAATGGAAAACTGAAAAATCAATACGAACTGATTTTCTATTTTTACGATCTAAGATAATTGTTATTTAATCATGTGGAACTTACATCAACTACTTATGTGCTGTACTAACTACATCTATGTTGTAGTAAATTTTATGAGAAATCTGTTATGTTTTGAAATAGTCCTTGATCTCTTAGGCTGTAAAATCCTTTAATCGTATTAATTAACAACTCCCCCAGAAAAACCAAATAAATTCATATTTGTTTAAGTACTCATGATCATGCATAATATTTATATTTTGAATTGCTTCACATTGGAAATATGCATTTAATTATTGATTTGTCGTATCACTTGTGGGCTGTGGCTACATAATTAATGAATTGATAAAGTGCAATGACATTTTCTATATGCCGCACAAGATACCTTAAAATTGCTTCTTTAATAGATTTCGTCTAAAAAGCAAGGGGTTAACTTTTGCATCTAGATGCTATTCTACAAAACAATACGGAAGACATGCATCATATTTTTATTACATGTCCCATAGTTCAATTCCTTTGAAATCTTTATGCCAATTATGTTATCTATGAGTTGAGTATGCTTTTATAGGGATTGTTAAAATGCACTTTGCTTGGCTTCTTAAGTGTGGCAATAATTTTGTGAGTCACATTAGGAGAAATTATTGTTTGTAAAGTACTCCCGTAACTTAAGCCCTTAAACTAGGCTCAATTCTTCTTGAGAATGGGTATGCTGTCGTATTTGAAACTATTGGTTTATTTATTCATTTGACAAAGAAACTCAAGCTTCTAGTCAATAATGAAATTATGATCTGCTCAACTAACATGTTAATTGTGCTTATCATATTTTTAATCAATTGTCTACCTAACAACTTAGGCATTTAATTTCCCTCCATTGAAAATTATTAATATCAAATGCTGCCATTAATTATATGAAATTTAATGATGTTAATTTACGAAACCTAAATGCTGCTCTCATTTCAATGATTAATTAATGCTCAAGATTCAAATGCTGCCATCATTCTATTATAAGATCTAAATGCTGTCAATTAAATTAATATGATTAAATGCTGAATCCCAATTGAAATATTTAGAAATGTTGAATCATTAAGGCTGTATTTTGTGATTTTAGAATTTAAATTGGTATCTTTTAAATTCTGGATACAAATGCTATACCTCAGTCTTAGATATTAATGTCAAATGCTGAAAATGAATAATGTTATACCTTATGTGTATAGTAAAATACTGGTGCCTTCTCTTTACAACTGCTGCCATTTATCATTTGAGATCAAATGCTGTCAACTGATTTATGTGAATCAATTGCTATTAGTTAAAGACATCTATGAAATGTTAGACATTTTATGTGTTGGATTGGATGTACTTTGATTAATGGCTGTAGGTAAATGTTCTTAAATGATTGCTAAGTAGTTGAAGATTATGTTTGGCATAAGTGCTAGGTTGATACTTCTCAATTATATGTAATAAGTTTCATATCAAACTAATTATAAATTATGTTTTGCATTTAGTTGTCTTATTATAATATTGTTTGAAGGATGCGGTCTAAAAGATTATCATGTCATTTCTTTCAACATATGAAAATAAATTCCGTCTTTTCATTATAAGATCATATGCCATCATTTATCACGTGTAAGATTATATGCTGGCATTTTGTATATGAAGTCAAATAATTAAATGCTGCCATTTATCTCAATGTTCTTAATGCTGCCATGTATTTCCAAAGGGGAGATTAATGAGATCTTAAGTGATTCAATGTTGCTATTAGTTGTAATGAGAGAACAAATGCTGTCATGTATTTCAATATGAATCAAATGCATTTGTTAAACTGCATAATATGTGTTGAGCTTAAATTCTTATATTTTATTTATTTCATATGGATCTATTGATGTCAATTAATGTAAGTAAGGATAAGAGCTGCCATTTATTTTGTGATCAAATGCTGCCACACGGGAGACAGCATATCTACTACGTAGCCTTGAAATACAAGACTTTCTCTGTAGCTATGCGCCTCTCTCTATTGATGAACTCTCGGCTTATTCAACTCAAGCAAGAACAGCTTTCCCAATAATAGTTTTGAAATAGCTGCGTTTAGCCTTTATAGACTCTTACTACTGTACAGCTTTACTCCAAAGCTAAAGCGACTACTCAAATTGTAAAGTCCCCTTGCCCGTTCAGCTATATTCCCGTGTTGATGGGAAAGGGCGCGTAGCGTACTACTGCAGGAAAGGCAGCAAATTCTCACTCATATCAGTCTGGCGCATTGAATCCGGTGCTAAGTCAGCAGGAGCAAGAGCTAAGCTACTAACTTCTAGCTCTACTCTCCCTATCTTCACTAACTCCGTTCTCAGCCGAATTTCTATGCTTCCTTCATTGGATGCTCCTCTTTATCTACAATAATTCTAATATCTCGAACAATTGAAAGTTTTAATACCGGAGCTAAGGGAGTCTCAAATGACCAAATGCTATTAGTCATATTCATTGGATCAAATGCTGCAATCTTTAGTTTTATAAGATCATAAGTGATTCAAAGTTGTTATTGACTGTAATGAGATGAATCAACTGCTGCCAATTAATTATAGAATCTAAATGTTGTCATTTAAATAGAGATCCATATTGCTGCCAATTATATTATAAGGTACAAATGCTGCCATGTATTTAGGAGATCCAAATGCTGTCATTTACTTTGTAAGGTACAAATGCTGTCATGTATTTAGGAGATCCAAATGCTGTCATTTACTTTGTAAGATACAAATGCTGCCATATATTTTAGGAATTTCAAATGCTGCCATGTATTTTAGGAATTTCAAATGCTGCCATTTAAGTTATGAAATTTACATGCTGCTATGTATTTTAGGAGATCCAAATGCTATCAATTATGTTAGGTATAAGATCAATTGCTGCCTTTCAATTTAAATAAGATTAAAATATAATTAAGTGTTGCTATATCTTGTAAATGAAACTATATGCTGCCTTTAAACTTATATGAGATCAAATGATCAATTGCTGCTATCAATTGTATTTGAGAATCAATTGCTGCCATCTAATAGTGAGATACAAAAGCTGCTAATAGATTATATGAGCGTCAATGTTGTTATTCTTTTATAAAATCATATGTTCCCATCAATTATGTATAAGTTAAATGCTGCCATGTATAAATGAGAATTCTATATTGCCATTTAATTCTAAAGTAAAAATCAATAAGATCAAAAGAAATTAAATGTTGTCACCTCTTTTATTAAAACTCTATGTGACTAATTATATAAATGAAAAAATCATTGGATCATGACAAATTTAATACCGTCCTTTACATTATTTGTATTAAATTAACTTCTATCATTAAATATATTGAAAGAACCAATTGTAGTGTTAGAATTCAATTTAAATGATTCTTGTTTTTTTTATATAAATGCTAACTTCATTACTGTTATTCTTTGCAGGTTGAGTTATAAATTAGTATCAAATGAAATGCTGAATTAAATGTTATTGGCATAAATAAATTAGATTGCCCTTATAAATTGCTAATTAATTTTTGCATTTTTTATTAATTTCATAGATGTTTGATATAGGATGTATGAATCATAGGTTAGTAAATTGCTTCGTTTAATTTTCTCACTTAAAATTAGTAGAATTGGAAATAGTAATGGATTGACTTATAAATTGTTGTTCGTTACAATTGTCAAAACTATTAGAATTGGAAATGAGAAATCTTATGTAATGGAATTGAACTCTATTTTAGAATTGGAAATAAGCAATCCTATGTAATGGGTTGAACTCTATTTTAGAATTTGAAATGAGCAAATTTTCGTAATGGATTGAACTCTATTTTAGAACTGAAAATAGTCAAAGGATCGACTTATATTGATTTTGTAATTGTTTATTTGAGCAAATACAATGGAGTTTTTGCTGAAATTTATAAGAATTTTAGGACTTAGAAATTTTATGAGAAATGTTAGATATTTTCACATGTTAATTACTTATAAAATATCTAGAGTTTTATATCTAGGATTGTAAGTATTCACTTCAATTGAAAGTATTCTCTTTAATTGTTTTTTTTTAAAACATTAGTTCTCAATCAATTAGACTCTGAGTAATAGCTTTCTTTCAAGCTTTGGATAAGCTTTTTGATTACTAATTTCCTATAATAATATGTTGAATTGTTTCAAATAGGGTATAATCTATCTCTTTTCTTAACTTCAAATATTAAATATCAATTAATCTTAGATAATTTCATGATTAAATTATTGACATTTATTGAATGCTGGCTTAGCTTATAGCCTTTTTTCTTGAACATTCATTCAAGATCATTGTGCATAAATAAAGATTTTCATAAAACTTTAAGGGGAATGCCTTATGACAAATATGAACATGAAATATAGCGCTTATAATAGGACTTTCACATTTTGAGGGCAAAGTACCACTTCATGTGAGCAACCTCTTGAACCCATGATGGTTAAGGTGCTACATAGTTGTGGGTACCTCTTGAGCATGTAGGGGTCACCTCTTGTCCTATCTACCCAATGGATCGTTCTTGGATCTGTGTTTGGATACTGACGAGGACGTCAATTACTTAAGTTGGGGAGATTGTGAAAACCCACTTAAGTAGTAATAAGTAAAAACTCTTAAACATCGATGCGTCTTTTCAGATAACGATGGAGTTCCTGATAAGAACTCCAAAGTTAAGCGTGCTCAGGTGGGAGCACTCCCAGGATAGGTGACCTGCTGGGAAGTTATCTTCTGAGGGCAAAATCGTAAAACATTTCTGGCCAAAGCGGACAATACTTTGATGCTTAGGAGTTTGGGTTGTAAGGAAGAAAGTATAAACTCTTAAGCACCAAGGTATTATTTAAGATTTAAAATATTAAATCAAATAGATTTATGATTAACCTTCTCCCTCTGTTTTTAAACCTTCTTTCCTTCTCCCTCTCTCTGTTTTTCCGATCCCCCCCGATCGAACTGCAAGCGCGGAAGCTTCAGCGCCAGGAAGGAGCCGACCACACCCCTTCCCCTCCTCTATATATACCCCTCCCCTCCCTTCCTTCTTCCTCACAACCCCTCTCCTCCTTCAAACCCCAGCCAGCCAACCTAAGCCCCTCTCCTCCCTCTGCCAGCCAGCCTCCGGACGCCGCCCCCTGACCCGGCCACCCCATGTCCGGCCTCCCTCTGTTTTCTGGCAACACTAACTTAGGTGTGAGGAGAAAGAAAAGAGGAGAGAAAATGAGAAGAAATTTTGCTATTTTCTTTATTTCATTTATTTATATATATATATACTTCATAATCATTATTATGAAAATAATAATGATAAAAATATGTCATTAACATTATTATTGTTCTTGTTAATTAATAATGAAAATAGTACAAATGTTATAAAATGACTACTATTTTAATTCTGTCAATTTCAAATTCAGGCATTTTTATTCTAACATTTTATTATTATTTTCTATAATTTATACAGTCATTTTCATTATGTCTTCTTTTTTTCATACATCATTATTATCATTATTATTATTAAATAATGATAATAATAATGCTATTATAAATATTATTGCTACCCTTGTTGACTTAAAAATATTATTTTCTATTAAGAGAGAATGAATTAAAGACATAATAGAAAAGAAGAAATAAAAATCCCTAAAAGTATTATATCACTTTCATATTGGCTAAAAGGCTAATTTAAATATCAAATCTAAATGCAGATTTGATCAAACTGTTGCCCTTTTGAACTTATAGAACAATGTACCAGATGTCTTTTATTATTTTTATTTAAATATATTTTTCCACTCAGCATCACATAAATTGATAAAAGTGCTTTTAAAAGACACATAAAATGATATATGAAAAAGTTTGGATAACTAAGTATCAAGGGTTCCATGTTAATATATTTTTAGTCTGATCAGACAACCGTTAGGACGGGGCTGTCTGACATCGGGGGTCATAAAAAGACTATACTGATAAACCTTTGAGGGTGCAGGTATAGATGGAATATGTGATATGTAACACAGAAGATAATCCCATTTTTCTCGATTTTGTACTTGCCCAACAAAATCATGTTATGCGCTAGATAACAAATGCTAAAATTCTAAATAAATACAAATGTTAAAGTTTCTGTGCAATCGAAACAGATTTGTAGGAATTTTTTTATACAATTTTTATTTTTTGTCAAATTATTGCTTATTTTATTTATTATTTAACAATTGTAAAGTTGACATCTATCAGTACTTAGTTCATAACTAAATGGTATTCAAATGCCCGCATTTTTGAAACGTACCCAAATCAGGAATTTGTCCTAGAAGAAAGATGCTAAGAACCAAGCAGTGCTGATACTGATATCTGTTGATCCACTGCTTTTTTTTACTCTATTTTTAAATATTTGTAACTTTTCTTTTATTTTAATCTTTGTATTCAAAACTTGTAAATTAATGAATAATTGAATTATATTTGACATCTACATATTTTATCTTTTAAATCACTCAATATGGTCTTGTGGCTAGGGAACTTGCGTACAATAGAACCGGTGCTGGATCAGCTCTCGCTGACCCAGCACCGGGTCCCCACAGGTTGAATGTCTGTTGAAATGTTATTAAGAGAATATGTTGATCATATAGCATGTTATTCAGATAACAGAGGCTGTTTGGTTCACTGTTATTTAAATAACATATATCAATGTTATTCAATTGAATGTTGTTTGGTTCATTGACATTTATGTTATATTACACATGAGGTAAGATTACCCCTAACACTGAGAATAATATATATTACTATAAAATTTCTATAATAATATATCTAGATTCAGCTAACCAAGTAATGATTTAATTAATCAAAAAACCATAAAATTTTCACAAGTAGCGAAAAAAGAATCATGATTTGCTAATATCTATGATCACACATACTTCTATCAGAAATTTATTCTAACTCAATTCTAATAAACACTAAAAAATCACAAAACAAATATAATCGTAAATTATTAATAATCAAATGGCAAGATTAAGCAAATTTTTAAGAAAAAAATATCTATTCAAATAAAGTATTGCACCTCTGAGTTCGACGAGCAAGTCTGAGTTGGAGGAAAGCTCTGCGTCTTGCAATGTTATCTGTATGCTGATTTCGGCGATATTCAGAAAACATTGCCAAATGACATTTCAGTAATTTTTGAGATTTCATTAATGAGAAAACATTGAATCAAAAAGCTCCAACCTCACCGACATCTTTCAATAACAAAGCATTACGGGGAGATGTCGGTGAACCAATCATTCCTTTAATGTTTCATATTACAAAAAAATAAATTTCCCAATATTCCTCTTTACAAAGTTCATCTTAGAGGAACTGAAACATAAGGGAAAATAAAAATAAAAATAAAAGCAAAAGTAGAATAGTGCCTTAGGTCCATCGACAATTTGATAATTTAAAATTTAAAGTTCTCCTTCAAGCTCCTCTAGAGGTATCAGACCTGGTATTGTTCAGAAAATAATACCAGGATTTGAATTCTCAATAATTAGAGAATACTCTAAGTACCACAACAAACAAAATATATTATGTTTTCATAAAAGCAGAAATGCGATTAACATATATAAGGATGTAATAAAATACAGGAAGATTAAGGAAATAGCTCAAAAGAAATAAAAGTTTCCTACAATAAGTGTTATTACAAAATGTAGGTTATTGATGTCATTTTTTTAGTAATCTATCATGAATGTCACTGATGTCATTTTTCCCAGTGACCAACTAATGTTGCTGGTATCATTTTTTCAGCAACCCACGAATGAAAAGGGTGTTTGTTTCTAACAACCAACCAAGCATTAATGTTACTGATGTTATTTTCTAGTAACCCACGAATGTTACGTTGGTTCCGAACAACCAACCAGGCTTCAATATAAATTTTGGCTCAAAGCAAATAAGCGAAGCTAAGCAACAGTAAAGTATAAAAAGTAATATATGTCATGTATTGTGTACCTTTATTTTTTAAGATCCAAAGTTTGACAATTTGATTTTTGGATCTGCATTTAAATTTAGATATTTTTAAATTAGCTTTTAGCCAACATTTTTAGGAGTAATTACAATCTTCTTTTCTATTTTGTTTTTCTTTCGCTTTTATATTAGGTTGGTGTTATTATTATGATAATAATAATAATATACAAAAGTAAAAAATAGAAATTAAATGACAAAATAATAATAATAAAATGTTAGGATGAAAAGTGCATGAATGAAAATAATAGTCATCTTATAACATATGCACTGTTTATCATTATTGATTAATGACAACAATACTAAAGTGATGACATAATCTTATCATATTTATTTTCATAATAATGAGATATATTAAGTATATAATAGTACTCGCAAAATCTCTTCATTTCTACCTCATTTCCCTCCTAGGATAGTATTGTTGGGAGGCTGGACGAC
The DNA here is from genome assembly GCA_016760335.1 of Gastrodia elata. Classification (NCBI taxonomy): domain Eukaryota; kingdom Viridiplantae; phylum Streptophyta; class Magnoliopsida; order Asparagales; family Orchidaceae; genus Gastrodia; species Gastrodia elata. The sequence continues at coordinate 62,888,711 of CM028672.1, forward strand.
TGAAGTAGGTGGTCGAAATGGTGGCTGGCTGGTGGCCGACAGGAGGAGGGAGGAGGGCTGCTGGGAGAGGGGGCTGGTTGGCTACTTTGGAGGGCCGGGAAGGGGGCTGGCTGGTTTGGAGGGTCTAAATGGGGTGGCCGGGTGGTTGCCGGGGAGAGGGAGCTGGCAGCAGGGAGAGGGGGCTGGCAGCAAGGAGAGGGGATTAATGAGGGGAAAGTGATGGAAAAGAAGGAGGGGAAGGGGTTTAAATAGAGGGAGAAGGGGGAGAGGAAAAGTCTCTTAAGGAAAACTTAAATAAATTACTTAAAGTTAAAATTTTTGCATTTTTCTGCCGTTTGGCGTCTAAAAATAACGAAACTTGACATTGATGTGTTATGATGTAATGAACACTCTCATGCTAAAATTTTTTGATTTGGAGCAAAATTTCCTTTTATATTAATTTCAAAAGTTTTAAACTTCAAAAATTAATTTAGGTCGAACTGACGATCCAAAAATTGATGAAACTTCATGAGCAGTTTTTAAATACTGTACTTAACATAATGACACAAAAATCGATGAATCTAAACACGTATTTTAATGTTCTTGATTTATTGAATTTAAAAAAGTTCAAAAAAATAAAGCGGGAGTTTCCGTTATCCGGATTTCTCCCAAATTATGGTACTTTGATCTAAAATTTATTCTCATCTAAGGGTATTTTTGTTTGCCTAATATGAAATTTTTTGGGATCCTGATTTCTGAGGCGGATTGACCTAATATACAAAGTAATGATATTGGGTCGTTACACTAGGTGAATTTGAAGACTCTTCGTTGATCTTTAATTTGGGCTCATGGAGAATTTTGATTTTTCTTGGCATATTTCAGGGCCTTATGCTACACTTATTTTTTTTCCCATGATAAGAAAAAAAGCTCGTTATGTTGCTGAAATTATATGTGAATTTTTTTTTCTTTAATTAATTTAATGAATGTTAAAAAAATTATTAAATAATTAAATAATTAAATAAATGATAGTATTATTAATTATTGCTTAATTTATAATATTAATATGATCAGTGATTAAATTATTAAAATTAAGTAATCATTGGTAGATTGATAATATTAATTAGATAATATTAAATCAATTTCATTGATTAATTATATATATGATATTATTAACTACTTAAATTACTTAAATTTAGAATTAAAAAGTTAAATGGAATTTCAAAATAAGACTCCTAGATGACTGTTGCACTAGCTGAAGGAATAATAACAAATGATACAAACAAACAAATAAAAAAGAAAAGGAAGGGATGCTCTTGTATATGCAAACAAATAGCTCATATTCTCACCACTCATGATACAAGAGTGTCACACTCAACATTCTCTCTTATGAGCAAACCATAAAGCTTCATCTTCAAGGTTGTCCTATACCACTGTCAAACCCCATCTTCAAGCTATCATGTATTCCTGTTGGTGATCCATCTTCAAATTATTCCGCACCCAAACTTGTGCTCCATCTTCAAAATTGTCCTGGTGTCACGGTCAATGCTACACTTTAGACCACCATTTGTGTCTCAATTTTTGATCTGCCAAGTGCCTGCCACCTCTTGCTTGCTACCTGCATATGGAAGACAAAGATAATCAATTATCATTAAAACACATATAAAGATAACAAAATTACGCAAATGCTAAAAAATGTTAAATTGACATATATGTGCTCATAGAGTAACACAACAAAAGACATCATAGATTAAACATATAGGATAATTCCTATTTGATCTAAATGGTCATAGTTGAGTTGAGTTACACGATTCCTAGTTGATATAAATAGTCCTAGTTGTTAATAAATTTAACATGTCCTGGCTGAATCAAATAAACTCAGAATATTCTTATACCTACATAATCTAACACTAGCTAAAGCTGTCATCTAACTTACGAAGATTTAAAAAATTTAAAATACAAATCATATTTGGTCACTTTGTACTCGAGGTGGGCTTACATCTACTTAGAATAGATGTAAGCCCCATACTAATTCAAACAGGGGCATTTCAATAGTTATAAGCCCCGTCTTAAATAAGTTGGGTATTCCAACGGATGTAAACTCAAAATCAAAACTTAAACCATAAACCCTCAACATATACCACCCAATCTGCTCGAGACTTTTGAGATAAGGCAACTCATGGTTGTTAATCCGAATCTCTGGATGTTATGAACCATATACCCTCTAACATTAGTAGATTGAATCACAAGCTGGTTGCGGATGATAGACATTGTATATTGATTGTGTCAATTTTACTTATCTCCCATTTCACTGATGATTACAAGATAATAATACTTAACAGAGAACTTTAGGTGGGGTGATTAATTATTTGGGCCTTTATAATAGGAAATTCTCGATCCCAAATCTAACTAAATTTTGAATTACTCATCAGGGAAAAGTTTGGTTAAAACTCAAATCTATTTTACAAAATATTTACTTTTGAAGCCTAACACAAAAGGTGGAGATCATTATACTTTATGGGGCAATCAACTATTTTGTTACAAGTTTTTTATTTTAACATAGCATTTCTCTATTCCATCATATGATAGATAGACTATTTTTTGCTTTGTTATATAACTTATTTCCCAAACAAAATAAATAATTAAAAATATTTATTTTGGCGAGTTAATTCTTGAAATTATCCTCTTATCGATAAATGCCCAATTTAGTCCCTCAACTATTAAAATGCTTAAAATAGTCCACCAAATTTTTTTATATGTCCAAATTAATCTCAATTTAACTTTTTCTTGTATTTTAAATGGAAAAATTAAATAAATGAAGGACATTATGATAACATAGCATCATACTCATATGTTATATCATTCATTAATATAACCTTCTTTTTTCATTTAAAATGGATGAAAACGTTAAAGTGAGATTAATTTATTATTAAAAGAAGTTAGATGACTATTTTGGGCTATTTAATAGTTATGAGACTAAATTGGATATTTGTCGATAGTTGAGGGACCATTTCAAGTAACAACTCTTTTTTCTGCATTGTTGATTTTATTTTGGGTTGTTTGTTTTGCTGCATTTTGGTAAGTGATTCAAATTCTTCGTGATTTGATTTTGCGGTATTTAAAATGTAAGCAAAGTTTTGGGGGATTGTAGAACCCCCATATTGCTCATTTTATGAGTTAACAAAAACCGCCCAAGCTGGATGGTTTCTTATTACTCCTAAATCAACAAAAATAAAAAAAATACAGATTACGTCCCTCATCAAACCTCAACGGCCTTCTCCCTGCGTTCTTGTAGATAGACAGTCTTGATCCAAATTCTTATTGGGATCGCCTGCTTCACCAAAAGTGCATTGCATCTTTTTTCTTTTGGTATTTAGCTTTATTTTTAACCCAAACAAACATCAAAATTTTATTACATTGTAAAATTTTTCAAATGATAAAAAATATTTACTTGGCATTAGTCTTACCTGAAAATATTTTATGAATTTGTTTTACTTCAGGATTTTCTTAATCTTATTAAACCAAACAGCTCCTTCATATTGTGCCTAACTAAAAATACAATCACCATTTTCATCATTAGTTTGATTTTTGTTGAAAACTTCATTTTAAATCTTTTTTGTTTCAATTTGTTTTTAGTTTTATGAACTGCAAACATTAATGGTTGAACTATCAGGTTTTTTTATGTTTACCAGTGGCCTGTTTGTAGTGTGATTTTATTACTCTTTTGAGGCCTGATTCTCGCCAATGTTGGAATTTAAATTTTTTAATCTTGGATGGATATGAGCAATGTTGTTAGCAAGTCTACCACTGCTTCAGTTGAGCTTGGTGGCGGACATAGTTGTAGTCATAGAGCCTATACTGGATGGTTTGCATTCTTCTAATTGACTTCATGTTGTTGGTAGAAAAGATGACGTGTACATCTGGTTCACAAGTTGCGGAAATGCAGTGTTCTGATGGTGCTGCTGCAGGAAGAAGCATTCACAACCGTTGGTCTCAGGTCATTAATCCAGACGGATCAGTTGGTGGAGGAAGTTCTATTCCTCAACTATCAAATAGCAGTTGGGATTCTTGGGAAATTTCTTTCAATGTGTCGCCTCAAATTGGGTGGCAATGGTCTGAAAGAGCTGGTAACTTATGTCTTCAAGCCAATACGTTGAAATATCTACTGTTCATTCTTCTGATGAAACAATTGCTTTGTATGATCCTGATTTTGATTTTTTCTCTCAAAGATTTTGATGATAGGGGTGCTAATGATGACAATGAGCTGCTAAATAATAGTGAGGATGATATTAGTGATGGTTTTGACTCTGATGATAGTCAAAGAAGCCATGATTCACGAAAAAAGAATAAATGGTTGAGGCCATTTTTTGAATCTTTGGATAGTCTGAGTTTAGAGCAAATAATGGAACAGGCTAGACAGTGGCACTGCCCAGCATGTCAGGATGGTCCAGGAGCTATTAACTGGTACATTGGTCTGCAACCTCTAATGGCACATGCAAAGACTAAAGGAAAAATAAGGTTAAGGCTTCACAGGGAACTAGCTGAACTTTTGGAGGAGGAACTACAAAGAAGGGGTGCATCGATCACAGCACCTTGGGAAGCATTTGGAAAATGGAAGGGTCTTTGTGAAACTACCTCTGACCATGAGGTTGTTTGGCCTCCAATGGTGGTTGTAATGAATACACTACTAGAAAAAGATGAGAAAGATAAGGTAACCAGGTTTGCAAACTGCCTCAGTTTCTTGAAAGAAAAATTTCACATTTATTCCAAATTTGTGATGCCATCACATCAATTTATTTTGATTTATGGTTGTTAAGTAGCCTAAAAGTTCAGTTTATGATAATTTTTTAAATGGAATATGAAGATTTGTATTTGTATGTTGGAAAGATATGTATGTTTGATGTTTGGGCTGTTTAATTTTCTATTTTTGATTGGGCTAATAAATGTGCGTATTTTTGGCTATTAAATGTTTGATTTGATATTAAATGTGCAAAAATGTCAGCAACTTCATGTATTTGTTCGTAAATTATTTTTATAGTATACGAGATTTTGTATTGGTATTTATCAAACAACTTTAGAGAAACTTATTTCCATTCTTCATTACTGGAATTATTCAGAGGGCATTTGCTACTGGGTCAGTCATCAGACTTTTGAATATTTTCTAAAAATTGACCAAATCATGCTTAAGGAAACTGCTTCAAGTCATATACAAAACGACAAAGTTAACCCACTATTGCAGGAATTCAAATACTTATGGAATCTGATTATAATATAATTTGCTTATAATATTCAGATTATCTTACAATTGTTTGGTTGCCTGTAAAAAATTATGAACATAATCAAAATTTTTTTTTTTGGAATAAGATAATTTATGAGGGCATGGTATTTTGAGCAATTAAGATGCTAAATTCTAATTCTTATTGAAAATTCATCATAATAAACTCAAGTCTTAAGTTACCAAACAATTAACACTAGTTTTTAAAAGTTTAAATGAAGAAAAAGTAATTTTATAAAATATCATCTAATCTAATAATTCCATAATTGATATATACAAAAGTTTGCTGTCATACATAAGTAATCAAATCTCTTTAACATTCATTTGCGCACATCACTTTCTTACAAATTTCATTCCCCCTCCAATATAAAAATGTAAATGAACGTTCAACAAAATCATAACTCTACACCGTACTAGTAAATGCCGACAAAGCATTATGAATGCAGTTGTTCTCGTCCATTCAAATTATATTGTTCTTAATAGATTCATCATATTGAGGTGCAAAATGCTACTATATCCTATATAGATTATATGTTTTCAAAAACCATGTTTCTAAAGAGTTTATGCAAAAAATCTTACTGTGTGTATGATTGCCTCAGTGCAGAAACCCTTGACAAGGATGTTAGTGTGTCATGTGACGAAGGATTCCGGCAACAATACAAGGAAATTAGGTAGAGGCCTAAGGACATGCAATGGATCTTAAAACAAATTAGTCAACAGCGAGGTGCACTATTCCCAACTACAACGAGAAGCTTAATTGAGGTAAAAGAGTATGAATGAGGAGAGGTTGAGTGCGAATAGTCGGTTTGTGCTTGCGGAAGAACATAGTAAGTAAAGAAAAAAGAATATGAAGGCTGAAGGCAGAATGAAGGGCATAATATAAAATTGGGTTTTCAGCGTGATTGAAATGCGCTCAAATTGGGCGCAATTTGTTTTTAGCGGCCCTATTTATATCACAATATTTATCTTAAATCTCTTATGTACTTTAATTTTATTTATTTATTTGAAATTAAACTAATTTACACTTTAAAAATAGCAAACCAAATAGCCTTATAGCTATTTCTCTTTTATAAATAAATCTAGGTGGTTGCACTGTGACTTTTTCTTCAAATGATTCGTTAAAAAGGCTATGACATTGAGATGAGTAAGAAGCCGTATAATGAAGGCTACAAGACAGGTTAGCAGGTGTGAGAAAATCATTTAAGGGAGAAGTCTCACTGTAGTTCTCATTAATTTGAGAATACCTTTAGCTATAAGTTTTGTCTTTAAGCAATCGATCAATTTTGCCAGCCCTTTTTTAATAACAAAAGTCCATTTACAATCTACTTTTGTTTTTCTGGCATAAGAGGACATAAATCTCAAATATGATTATTTTCCAAGGCTTTTTATCATCAACTCTAGCCCCATGCTCATGTAGGGTGATTTAGGTCCGACCATGCTTGTTGGAACTTTTAGTGATGTTTATTGTTCTTAGAAACATAACTTTAGAGTGAGAAATGTTATTCTTGAAGACAAGTGGTCAACGGAGGAAGAGTTTGAAATGATGGAAGAAGAATAATATGATGTGCCATGTGAAGTTTATAAGAAACAGTCAAAGAGTTAGACGTAAAAAAGGACAGATGGTCATGAAATGAGTAATCAATACCGAAAGATGTTTTTGGTTCAACTAATGCTAATAATATACCCTTTTTATGGTTGCACAATGCTATACCCTTTTTATGGGTGCACGAATATCCAAGGAAGACAAATCGACAAGTCCTTGGAAAAAGCATATGATGGTGAAGAACCATTTATAACACATAGTTGATGGCATGACATGAAAAGATGAAAAGTAGGTTCATTTGGCCAAAGAATCAATAGTGGTCTTACCATGAATAAACTAGGGATAATGGCTAATATGGTAGTGAGCAAATAGCAATTTACTAGATCAAAATTTATTGGGGACATTCAAAGAGAGCAAAAGAGCGTTAGGTTGTATCAAAGTAGTGTCAATTTCTGGGCACAATAAATATTTTCTTGAGGATTGTAAGTACAAGATTTTTGGTGGATAGTCTTATGCTCATCACAAAATCGAAAAATGAAACACTAAGGGACAAACTCTCTCTACATTATCTAAGAGAAAATTTTTAATATATAAATGGTAACAATGTTAATTTATTAAGAATTTTTTAAATTCAGAGAGAACTTAATCTCTAGTTTAAGTCAAATGCATCGAGGTATGATGATGAATTCAATGATGCACAAAGAAAAATAAAAAATGTTATACAAATAGTACAAAATAACAAATGTCCTGAGTAAACAAGAGAGTGTTGGTCCCCAAGTGCTCCAATAGTTGATATCATAAGGAGCATCAACACAAGGATGTTAATGAGATGAATGTGGAGATCAAGTGTGTTTCTCTTGCTACCCAGCATCACAACAAGGTGCTAGAATGAATGGTAGTGACACTAATGAATGGTGAGGAGTTGGGAAGAGCATTTGGAAGCCATATGTGAGAAAGTGCATCCCATACTTACCTTCACTATTATGTTTTGTACCAATCATCCTTGAGATCTTCAAATTCTTCAAGACATTTATTTTTAGAGAAAATCAATCGTTTTTAAATAAACAAATTGAAGAACTAAGAGTAAATTTATGGGAAAATGCAGCGTAAATAATTTATTGGAAGTGTAATATTTGAAATAGGATCACTAATCCAACACCTCCGACATGGGTAAAAAACTTGTTGGCTAATGTAATAGATGGAAGAGTGAAAGTTTAATGATGAGAATAAAATGCAGGTATTTGCGATTTGATTTGAAACATCTACGTCCTATAGTTAAGATGTTGATGCATGAGGTATAATTTCTTTAGCTGATCTTGGTGGTCAGGTGATAGTTGATAAGTGACATAACTACATCAAGCACATATAAGGCCGACATATGAGAGTGATTGTTTGAATAATGGGAACAAAGTGTTGTTACCCATCATATGAATTAAAACACTAGTATAATATCTAATATGTTGATGTATGTCGAGAAGTACTAAGCTGATCTCAATAACCAAAACATAGATGCAATATGTGACACGACTGCAACAAGCAATTGGACAATAGAACCTTGAGGGCGAACCAATTTTATGTGGAATTTGTGTGTTAGTTATATTTGTAAGGCAACTAAAAATATATTTGGTGAATCAAACGAGAGAGAACCTAAAAGTAATGATGCTTGGTGGTAGAAATAAGATACTCAAGTGAAATTAAAGAAAGAAAGATATATTATTAAGAATGATACGGATTGGAAGAATTATAAACTATTTTGTAATAGTTTGCATTCGCTGATTTATATGATACATCAAAAATGACTACAGTGAGAGATGCATTTATAAGCTAACCCAATCAAGAGAGAAAAATCAAGAATTTTACTCTAGTAAAATATGTCAAAGATGATGATCAAAAAATCTTTCTAAAGCTGAATATATTTTATAAAAATGGATGCATTATCTTATTAAGCTTTTTAATGAAGGCTATACCAATACAATTAGTATGGTTGAATTTGATGGTTATAAAAATAATATCAGTTGAAACTTTTTTAAAAAGTGATTGAATATAAATTATGAAGGGTTGCTCATTTCTTACAATACAATTTGATTTTATGACAGATAGATCTACCATGAAAGTTATACATTATTAAGGGGTTTGATGGAGAAATTTAGATAGAGAAAAGTAAATCTTCATTCAATCTTTTTTGATTTAAAGCTTATGTTAGACTACTAAGAGAAGTTCTTTAGAGAGTTTTGGAGAGAAAAATAAATTGTATGACATATTAATGTTATTAAAGATATTCATAATGCGACTGTAAGTCACGTTTAATTGCAATGTGGCATGTCTAATGATTTTCCTATCACTGTTGGATTATATCAAGGCTTTGCTCTTATTTTGTATTTGTTTACTTTAATTATGGATGTTCTTATTGAATACATAAGGGAAGGTTATTTAGTGTATGTTATTTGCAGATGGAATTCTTTTAATTTATAAGACTAGGGATGAATTCATATAAATTTCCAATTATGGTGATGGCATTTTCATAATTTATAAGACTACAGATGGATTTATATAAAATTTCAGTTATGGAGGACTGTTTTAGGATCTAAAAAGTTGTCTTAGTAGATCTAAACCAAAATATATGGAATGAATGTTCAATTATAATAGAAGCCATCTCGAGTACTAACTACTGAGGACCATGTGATCTAGAAGAGCAAACAGTTCAAATATCTTGGTTCAATTATTTAAATCAATGGTGAAATAGGGAGCGATGTGATTTATATGATGCAATTTGGTTGAATGAAATGGAGAATTGTGCAACTAGAAAATCTCCTCAAAATTGTAGAAAAATTTTATAAAGAAGCTATGCAATTGACTATATTATATGGGGTAGAATGTTGGCCAACAATGAAGTATATTATTGATAAAACAAGTGTTACAAAGATAGGAATGCTAAGGTGGATGAGTAGTTATACTTGAAAGGATATAGTGAGTTATGAGTTCATTAATAGCAAGGTTGGAGTGTCCTTATTAGTGGATAGGATTAGAGGATATTTTCTTAGATGATTTGGAGATATTAATTGTAGATTTTTTAATGCCCCTGCCAGAAAAATTTATTATATGAATTTTGACTATGTTAAAAGAGGAAGATCAAAAAAGGCATGGGAAAAAATCATTAGAAATAATCTTCTTTATTTGAAACTTAAGGTGGGGCCTCTATTTGACTGTGCACAAAGGAAACAAAGGATTCATGTAGTTGACCCTACCTCGTGGGGTGAAGGCTTTGCGTTGTTGTTGTAGGAGTAGCCGCCTTAACATATGTTGTTGGGTTGAGAAGAGAATGAGTACAGGATGACCGCAACGATCATATTTGTAATGACCCTAAGTCATTTATAAGGAAAATATTAATGTTCCGCAAATTTCAGTTTCTTTTCTGTTAAAATCTCCCTCATTTTTCAGTTTCCATTCCGTTAAAAATCCTTCGCTAAAATAACTCTTTGGTTACAAATATTGATTAAGTTTTTCAAACTCAATGCTGAAATAGGAATTTATATTTGTCATTAAAATCATCTCCTGCTAAAATAACTCTTCGGTTACAAATATTGATTAAGGAAATTTTTCAAACTCAATGCTGAAATAGAAATTTATATTTGTCATTAAAATCATCTCCCGCTAAAATACTCTTTGGTTACAAATATTGATTAAGGAAGTTTTTCAAACTCAATGCTGAAATAGGAATTTATATTTGTCATTAAAATCATCTCCCGCTAAAATAACTCTTCGGTTACAAATATTGATTAAGGAAGTTTTTCAAACTCAATGCTGAAATAGGAATTTATATTTGTCATTAAAACCGTACTTAAATTAGTAAAGCATAAATTGGCTCATTAAGACCCATATTCAAGGCAAGAATCGGCTGCCCCTTTTAGAAACTGTTAAGCAATTAAATCTCAGCTGTATTAGGAAGGTATGTATAGAGTAATAAAGGTAATTACCCGTAACTTACCGGCTAATCAACCTGAATGCAACGGAAGTGCGTTACATACGCACGTCCTATTTAACCGGAAGGAGCCGAATGACTCTCATCACTCGAGCAAGCCTTCTCTCCCTCTCAGTCGCTCGACTCTCTCCCTCACGGACGAATCGCACAGCACCTGACGGGAGCACACAGCAGGCGAGCGAGCAACGGGGACTCGATCCTTGCCTGCGATCGATGACAAAATCCTACAGGAGTGCAGTCAATGTCCCAGCATGCACGATCGTTTTTCCTCTGTGCCGATTTCTCTTCAGCTCGATCGCCTCTTCCGCTCGATTCTTCGCCCAATCGCTTGATCCCTTCGTCCATGCGTCTATCCTTCCTCTCCTCTTCCGCTCGATTCGGCACCGATCCAGCACATTCGATCGAGAGTAGGGTACGAACTCTTGCCGCTTCCTTTTATCTTCAGCCGATCGAGTGAGATGGAGAGAGCGAGAGAAGGAGTGTCGAATGATAGAAATTGTTGAGAAGATTTTATATGTATAAATCTTTAAATCTTGCATTTAAATTCTAAAATTTATCTTATATGCATCATATTTTTATCTTACATCAAAGGAAGGTGCAATATATTTTTGATACAGCTCATATTTTATTTGTTGACTAAGAGCATAAAATATAATGCAAATAAAGCATAAGAGAAATGTCATCTTACGAGATAATAACAATTTTTAGGGTTGACAAATTTATAAATTCCCTATGGTGTCCTTTGATATTTTTGTTTATGAATGCTTGTTTGATGTTCATATGATGATTAGTTACTAAACTAGGTAGCGGCTAAGGATATTACATTTTGAGTACAAATTTATTATTATTTTTTTATTATTAGTAACTTGGTTTAATTTGATGATAAAACCACATGTACACTGCAATAGGGTCAGTCTCAGTTTCCTAGTCTAGTGAATAATGATAAATCTTAACCTAAAAGTAAAATAAATTAAAGATTATGTATCGATGTCAAATTATTGAAACATGCAAGAGAAATTCTAATCAATTCAATGTATTCGATTCAATCTATAGATCTCATTGATGGATTCAAATTTGCATGAAATGTAGAACAAAATTAGGAATTTTGGGAAAAAATACTGTTTTAGTCTAAAATTTCCTAAGACAATCATCTTAAGGAGATCCTAAGTTTGTTAGCTAAAATTAAGTTTAGGAATAAGAATATAAGTTTTAATCTTATAATTAGATTATGGCAAAGTTTAATAAAATTTTAATTATAAATTTTGCAGACACATCGAATTTGTGAGTGAATTGTCTTGAATAAGTCAAACACAAAAGGTATACTAGATATTACTTTATATGCTTTTACTTTTATTGCTGCTTAAGCAACGCTTTGAGCCTATTTTGCATTATTACTTAATGTGTTATTCTTACTACTAATGATGTAAGAGAAATTAAATGATGTTTATGTATATTGTAAATGTTGCAAGAAGGGTTCCGAAACGGAGCATGAATAGGTTAGGGACGGGGCTAGTCCTCGGGAGTTATAAGGGTGCCATCTGGAGCCTTTGAGGGAGGCCCAGGTGAAGGTTATGCTTAAATGCATGTTTATTGCCATCTGGAGCCCTTAAGTGGGCCCAGGTGAAGGTTTATGCTTAAATGCATATGAACCCAGCCTCTTGGTTCTGGCTTTGCCCATCAGAACTGTTATCATTGCTTCATAATATCATAGACATAAACATAAACATGAATTTTTAAGCTATTATTGCTTTTCTTTTCTAAAACTTGGCATGTGAAAAGAATATTTATTTTGTAGGAGACATGATCATCTTTTATTTGAAACACACTGTATTTTCTTACAATTGTTATCATTTTTGCCTAAAGTATATTTTTAATATTCTTTGTATTTAGAATATGCACTAAGGCATTATCTTTATAGTGCCAGATCAGATACAACTGGAGGCGGTTGATATAGTTTAAAGGCATTGTGAGGGAAAATAACTGCCCCTTCAAGGGATAACTATTTTTGTATAATGAAATCCATGTAATAAATTTTGGATATTATTTACTTTAAGTTGAATGAATACTGTTTCTTATATTTGAATGTTTGTTTAACTGCTATTTTACCTAACTGCCAATATGATCCTGCGGAAAGATGTAGTTTGGTTATTACCAATCTAACTTGGGTCATCACAATATTGAATAGATAGATAGTACCATTTGATGTGTGAACTTAACCTGTCTTAGGAGGATTTGTCCATGAAGGCGACCTTGATTGTTAGATTGGATTTGAGTGCTTTAAAATCATAATGCAAAAGCACTAACTTTTGTTGATGCATGGGTAATTGAAGATGTTAATGTAGTGGCCAAACTGATATGCATGTAATAATCATCCCATTGGTTGACTCTTTCAGTGCTTGCAAGAATGGACTGTCAAGAGTGTTTTAGCAAAATGCTGTTGTAATTTAGACATTGGTCATTAAAATTGAACCTCAAGGTGCTCCAATTTTTTTTAGGTGAGTTTAATTTGTTTTGTGATAAAAGGGAAGTTGAATTTGAGTTGAATTGTGGTGGACTGAGAAAAATGTTGTACAATGATGATGCTATTAAGTTCATTTTGAATGATGCGCTTGGGAAAAACATACGCACATTTGTCATGAGGGATACCAGATAGAAAGTTACTCTTAGACATTGTAATATATTATTTATTCGTTATAGAGCACCAATCTCTTATTCCTTTTAATTTGACAAAATGCTGAGTTGTGCTTCATATTGGTCCTACATCTTGGAATTATTTGAACTTGAATATGATATCTTTAATTACAAGTGAAATACCAATCCCCATGTCTCTTAAATAAGTGTGAATAACTTTGGCTTGCATTGACGGTAAAGATTGAGATGTGGATATGTGTAAGTTCTCAGATTTTTCAGACATATTTATAACATAACTATGCTGTTCAAGAAAGAGCCACCTCAATAGAAAAAAATCAGATTGGCTAAGTAGGTCAAGGGAAACACTGCCATCTCTTGTTGATTATGAATCAAATGAAGAATTGTAGTGGATATTAAGGTGTATGGAGTAACTAGATAGGTAGGCAAAGACGTACAGATGAAGGCGTGTTGATGAGTTAAAGTATGTGGGAAGTCATAACCTTAGATTTTGAATTGCTTTGATACAAAATGTAAGTAGAGCAAAAATCTAACATCCATTCATAGTTTAGGTTTCATAAATATATATATATATATACATCAACAAAATTGCTGGACATACCTCAATGTATGTGTTCAAACCATATAAAATAGCTCTAAGCTCATGTTTATTTGGAGCTACTTCAATTTTCAGTTCTTGTCATATCCTTTTATGCATACAAACTTATTTACCATAGCATCCTCATATATGCAACACTTATTTTATTTATATATATTTGCTTCACAATTCAATTTTCTTCCCTACATAACATTATTGATTTTATACCAATTTGTAAAATTTCTTTATACTTGGTGGGTATTTCTAATTACAAAACACCCTTCTACATTTCATTTAACCTATCATGCTAATTACAATGCCCTTTATTTTACCATTATTTTGTATGATATAAGATATTCGAACATCTCACTTTTCATTATAACATGTTTTTTATTATCACATCTTCTATATTAAAACTTATACTTTAATTAAACTTGTACTTCAAATTTTTTGTTTTGAATCTACTAAGAAACTCTTTTAGGTTCCATGATAATACTCCATAGCTAGAGGTTTGCTTTAACCTCATTTTTAGCTTTTTAAATAAGATCAATATTATTTGCAAACTATATGCATTTAAGGCCCCACCTCTTCTTGTTTTGTTATACATGTCTTTAATCACTTCAATTTATCTATTACCCCAAAGAATTCTCTAAAATTCGTTGTTAAGCTCTTAACAAGTGTATAGTTTTCATAATTTGTCTAGTTGGCTCAAAAATCATATTGATTTTAGTAACACATGTATTTTATTTTTAATAATATTCTACTAGTCAATGTAAGATTTCAAAGTATGACTAATCAATTAAATATTTTATAATTTTTATAATCTGACGCATTACTTTTGTACTTATAAATAAGAGAAAATTATCAAAATAATTCATTGACTCTTGCAAAATGTTCAAAATAGTTTTTAATTCTTGTAAATATTTTTTTGGTCCATTGATTGTTGCTTAAATGTTTGCTTTTGTCTATACTGTTAACTCTTTCGTTAAATTTGCATTTTCAGCTGTAATCGACTGCTAGAATCCACTAACCGATTCTAGGAGTCGAAATCGGCCGTTGGATTCCAGCGGTCAATCACGAATGAAAAAAGCAAATTTAACGGAAAGGTTAACGGTAAGAACAAAAAACACACTTAAACAAGTCAAGGGATAAAAATAATCTTTACAAGAGGACTATTTTGAACATTTTACAAGTGTCAATGGACTATTTTGATAATTTTCTATTATAAATAATATTAATCTATATTCACTTTCCTAATTTCTTTGTTGTTCTCAAAATTGTGCTCGATAACTCAATGAGCAAAAATACTCCTTATAAAATATTTTTGCACAATAGAGGATTTGCCTTTCGATATTTTAAACTTCAATTTTGATCATCTCTCAAACAGACAATTGATATTATCTTTTTAGTTACTAAAATTACTCAAATTAATAATATTTCTACAACCTTCAATTAACAACTTATTAAAATAATTAATTTATCTATATCTAATATCCCCATTCTTAAAATTATTTTTTTGATCAATAGGGTAGAAATCGAGGCAAAAGCTTCTTGTGCTACTTGTTCAAAGTGTTGGATCCATAATATATTTAACTTGGTTCAAATCTTTGTTGCCTTATGTTTAGTTTTTCTAGATTTTGTTTGCATCTCTCTCTTTCAATAGTGTATAATTTCTCATATAGACTTCAAAATTCACAATCTTGGCAATTGCTTTCTTGAACTTCAATAAAAAGGTTCAGATCTTTTTTATTTTACATTTAAATTACTTTTAATTACAAACTTATTCTCTATAGGCTTTTCTTGAACATTTTATTTCTATTTTAGTGCTTTTATTGGTAAGGGTTCTCCCACTATATTCTCCAAGAATTTTCTTAGCCATATTATAGATACAACTGATAATCTTTGCTACATAAGATTTTTTTCCTCTTCAATATCTCGTAGTCCTTGATTTTACTCTGATTTTGAGTATGTCTTTATTTTTATTTTTTAGATTCCGCCTTTTTCTTTGAACTCGTTTTAAAATCATTATTTTAAAATCTAGTACTAATAATTGATATTAAGTTGTTTAACATTCTCTTGGAATAACTTTTAAACTTTCTGCAATATAATCCGCCATCCACTTTTGGAAAGTATCTCATCCATATCTATGGCTGAAATGGTTTATAAGATGACCTCAGTGTCATAAAAGTGCTTAACTTATCTTATGGACTTAGTGAATCTCTAGTAACATCATCTGGATTCGTAAGGGGCTCACAAGGGGCTTCGATATAACTTGTGTGTAGGAAATGTTACCCTTATTTTTGTTTGGACAAAATTATGTCGTGTTTTTCATTAAAAAAAATATGATATATTAAGCCAGATTCATCCATGGTTCTTCTACATGATGTTGTAACACCAAAGATTTTATTTGTGGTTTCCTAACTTGAAAATGTCTAGGTATATAATGATGGCATGGATAGTAGGCTAACATAAAGTGGCGTTAGTTTGGGTTTGGATGACAAATTGGGTCTTATGGATGTTTTGTGAGATATAGAATTGTAAGTGTTGTCACTTTTGATGTATATATACATTTTTTTTGGGCAAGAGATCTACACACAACTGAGGATATATGATGTAATTCTTGTAAAAACGACTCCTCAACGTTATTTGCTGCCTTCTATGTTGTTTACAACTTTTGCCAGGCTATTGAATTTCTTGGGCCTGAATTGAATTATTGTATCTTTTGCCACTGGGTGAGTAGTCAGTGGGCCTTCTCAAGTTTGAATTTATGCCATATTTTACTGATCACTTATTGTATTCTCTAAACCCAAATCTAGGTCAATTTATCACAGATCAGACTAAGCTGATTGACTAACTGGAATGAACTTCCGGCACCTTTATCATATGAGGGAAAAGGAGTTAATTGGGCATTGGACATAACTACATGTTTGCTGTTCATAGAGCTTATTGTTAGAGCAGGTTACAATTAGGAGAGCTTTATTCATAACATTTTTTTCCAATTCTTTTAAATGTCGGAGCAGGAATGTTGATGTTAAGCGAATGCAATAAGTGGCATTGTTTAATCTGTCAGATTAGTTTGTTTCTTGTTCCCATCTTTACTTGAGGTGTGATTCTCAGTGGAGAAAAGTCAAGGATGGATGGAGACGCCATTAGCTAGCAGACATTGTATGTGACTCTTTTTTCTTACATACGGAAAATGCAGACCGAGGAGGTGGGTATATTCCTGAAATTGCCAATAGAGATGTTGTTACTGCCATTACAAGATAGAGTATCAATGAGGAGGGAAATTGCACTAATAATTCTTGGTAGAAGATGCTCATGGTTATACTGGGCTTCTGGAATTTGAAGATCAATGACGAGTTCTTGAAATAATGCACCAAATGCTCTGATACTAATATGTTGGTGGTAGAGATAGAAAATATAGATGATGTGTGGAGTTGAAGAGGAAGTTGAGGGAGAGTAAGGAAGGGATTTGTCACAAGGATACACATATAAAAGCTAGATTCCTTATACGAGCAATCCTTCGGAGAAGAGATACCCATCCTAGGAAATATGAGAGAAGAGCAGGCGTATCATAGGGAGAAGAAAGACCCATCTCAAAATGGGTCAATTTTCATTTATTGATTTTGTTATTTGAAAGTGAGTTATAGTTATGAACTCAATAAAAAGGGTGAATAATTTCAATTTATTAGCCCTTTTGATCCTCAAAACATCTTTCTTAATTGACTCCAACTACATAAAGAACTCTCCTTGATTAAAATTTGAATTTCAAATTTAAACTTATGCCATAAATAGAAATACAATAAATACAAAACAACAATTGGAATTGAAATTCTCCTTCTATTAGAATAGGTTCAAGTTTAGTGCACAAGTTTAGTTCAATAATGTTTAGATGTTGATTTTTGGATTGATTTTTGATTCCTAAATTCACAATACAAATTACCTTAAGTTAAGATACGATTTGGTTAAAAGCAGAGAGTTGAGTTTTCATTGTAATAGTTGCAAGGGCTTGGTGATATAACTGCATTGTTGAATGTATACTTTAAATCTTCATGCTTAATTCAATCAAGTGGACACAATTGGAATCGAAGTTATCCTTCTGTTACAATAGGTTCAAGTTTAGTGCACAAAGAGAACTTTCATTTGAGTTCTTCCTTAGCACATAAACTTTCATGAGATTATGATTTGTTAATTAGACTCGATTCCTTACGTCTAGGTTACCAAATGAGATCTTTTGTTCTTATTGATCTCCCAAACAAGATTTCCATTAACCATGTATCATGCACTTCACACGCGGTTTAGCTAGATGGGAGGATGCGTTGGGTCAATGGACTATGCCACATCATCCATCGAGTTTTCCAACGTCCTCTCATCCCTTCTACTTTGCTGAGCAGCAGAGCAAAGTTAATGGAGAACTTGGTTCACAAGCATCAAATCTCTTGGTAGAGCATTTAAGAAAAGGTGCAAGTGAGCTTGAGATTTGTCACATAATTCTCAGCTCTATTTGCGCTGCCTTCCTTGCTCTTACCCAATTGATGAGTTAGGAACACAAATTCTTTAAATAAATTAATGATTCATTTATGTTTTTTTTTAGAAAAAAATAATTTAGACTTTATTCCATCTAAGCATTCATTCCAGCATTTATAATAAACAATAAAATTATATTTTCATTCATTCAAATAAATTCATTACAACACCACCATACCCCTTAAAATTTCATACAATTACATCTCAACACTCTCCAAAGGGATTTTAGCCTTCAATTACTAAATAAGCACAAGCACACATACAAAGGAAAGTGAACCTTGACATTAGTTCACAGCAGAAAGAAATCAGAGAAGGTTAGAAAGAAATACTAGGAATCATGCGGAGGTTTTTTGGGGTTCTCTTGGATTCCTCCTGCACTTCCTCTTGATTGCCCCGCCCTTTTTCCTTTGCTGTCTTTTTCTCCTTACTGTTCTTGGTAAACCTTCTTCCCCTTGGAGAGTTCTCATTTCTCCTCCTTCTGCAGCTCCTTATGGGCACTTGAATGTCAGAAGTTGGAACTATCTCACGGTCTGAGATTGGCCCTTAAATAGGGAAGCTCTCAGCCCTAAGGCATTAATTACGTGACTCTTCACCTTCATTGGATTTATTTCAAACCCTTTGAATGTTTATTCTATTGTTCCATTGGAATTCAACAAAATTAATATGCACTTCAATTTTCAATAGGTTGGGGAAGGCCAAAGGTTGCATCTTGTGGCCTTCCCTATGCTGCATTTATAGCTGTTCTGGAGAATTTTGGCATGATCGCTGCGGCGCGCTGGGGCACGTTGTAGTAGCTGCGTTCCAAAAACTGTTCCGCTGCGGCGCGCTGTAGCAGCTGAGGTTCAAACGCTGTTCCTGTTGTATAAGTTAGTATTTTACCTTAGGACACCGTTGTGCCCGCTGTGGCGTGCTGCGGCGCGCTACAGCATGCTACAACGGATAAACCTTTGCAAATGCGGAATAGTAACTATTCCAATAGTTCGCATATAGTTTTCATGAATAATTAAAAATGCGGCTGTGGCATAAGGTCAAACCTTCGTAAACGCGGAATTATTACTGTTTAATTAGTTGACATAAGGTTTTATACAATGGCGGTTTTAGTCCCAGGTTAATACTAAGCATTGATAAGGCATAGCGCGCTGCAGCGGAAAAACTTTCGGAAAGGCTGTTCAATTTCTTCTTTTATGGTTTTAATTTTCTTCGAGAAATGACGCTGTGGAGTGCTGCGATGCGCTGTGGCGCGCTGCAGCGGTCTTTCTTTCAGGTCTTCATTTCCACTTCCAGGTGAGGGAGTTATTTGGACCGCCATGGCGCGCTGCGGCGCGCCACGGCGATTTTCATCTAGGATCTATGTGATTCTGCTCAGATCTCCCTTGTTCTCCTTTTTTCCTGAAAACATATGGATTCTATTCAAAGTACTTTGTTTCATATGTGTTTAGGAATGTTTTGATACTAGATTTTGCTATAAATTTTGTATACATCAATCATCATCAAAATTTTCAATATTTTTATTTTTTTTAAGAATTTCATCACTTATACACTTGTACCATCGCTTAATTGAGACAAATTTGAATCATCAAGCCAATGAGAAACAATATCATAAATCTGACTATTATTACTTCCAAATATTTCAAATCGATTCATCAACTCATAACTTCATCTCTAAAAAAGCTCATACGAATACAAATTTATTATTTACTAAATGAATGCAAATGTTTTCACAAATTTATAATAACAATCAATGATATTGTTTAAGCAACCACCAAACACAAGAGAATATTAATTATGCGCTATATAAAATCAAAACAATGATGGAGAATATCAACAATCCAAGAAAAATAATTTAATAACAAATTGGCTACTTACAAACTCAAATGGATTGTCGACATTATCGGAGGGCTTGTCGACTTTTGAAGGGTAGTAGAAGGAAAAAGGGTCATTGAATTCTGACGCAAAGAGGGTCGTCTGAGCCTTCATCGATTGCTCCATGGACGATGGACACGAAGAGAAATCTAGAACCATTGTCTACACGGAGAACCTATTCGCATGGGAAAAAATAGTAGAAACTGCCGCTTGGGAGAATAAATGAAAAAACAAAGGCTTCAAGATTCAAAAATCACCCCACTCAATTACCTATTTGCCCT
This sequence comes from Gastrodia elata, assembly GCA_016760335.1. Classification (NCBI taxonomy): domain Eukaryota; kingdom Viridiplantae; phylum Streptophyta; class Magnoliopsida; order Asparagales; family Orchidaceae; genus Gastrodia; species Gastrodia elata. The sequence goes on from CM028672.1 coordinate 62,909,381, forward strand.
AAAAATTAGGAATGTTATCAATGAGATTAGACGGAAAGTTAATGGCAGAACAATAAAAGTGTAAATAAAAGTTAGGGGACCAAAAAGTATATTTAAGAGTTAAGGACTAATATGAATAAATTGCATGAGTTGAGGATCCATTTTGAGAATATTCTCAATGTTATGCTGTGAACTAAGTTTGACGTTTAAGGAAATCACATATATATGGTGTTGATAACTATCATATGTAAATGGATGACATTTAGTGATTTCATTGCTATAGAACGAGTTTGTTGTATCTATTTACCAAGCATGATTCTGTAGAGAAAGATTGCTATTCTATTGTTTGTGAAAAGTGGGTGAGGCGCCTGCTGACTTGGCAGTTGAGATTGAGTGCTGCACATAAGAAATGAGCCTCGACAACTTTTTCAAAACATTTTTGCGTACTTTCGGGTGGTGAATACTAATCTAATAATTGGGCACTTTCCCGTGTTATGATTTGAATATTATCTTTCTATCCTTGTCTTGTGAGTATATCATAATTTGAGATAGTGTATATGTTATTTGGGATACTCTAAGAATTATTGTACATTGTTGAGTCTTATATCTATTACACAAATTGTGGTGAATGTGTAAAACTGTCTCTTCAGAAGATTTTGGGGTCTTCACATGTGCATGCAACAATTGCTTTGGAAAGAAATTTAGTCAAAGTAAAGGTAGGTGCGATGTTATACGGTATTTGAATGGTTTTAGGGAGCCACGTTCAGCTGTTAGTTGATTTGCTTGTATAATGAATTGAATAAGATACACTTTGAATGTTATGATTGTGATCTATCTTGCGAAAGCATTTCTTTGCTGGATATTCATTAGTTTAGTATTTGATATCATGTTTTAAGAATTTTCCAGTGTTGTCATTTTGTATAATTTACATATTTAGTTGTAAAGTAAATTTTGGGTGGAGTTCTAGCAAGGCAAAGAAGAGATGGAAAAAAGCCCCATTTAGACTGGTGATAATTTAATAATGAAAAATAGATATATTCAAGAAGTGGGTTTTAGAGCTTGGAGTATAGTATATTTAGGTGGAAGTAATCTTATGAGGTATATGATTTTTAGTTGACTTGTAAGCAGATTGAAATATTTTTGAAGAATTTAGAGGGACAGCTCATTGAAATAAAAGACACTATATTAAAAAAACAAATGCTCATAAAGTAAAAAAGGATTAGATTTATTACAAAAATGGTTTAAATATAGGAACAATGAGAATTAGAAGAAATATAATTTATTTTGTAGTGAGTTTATGAAAACAATATGTAATGTTAAAATTGTGGTCAATTTTTTATGAGAAATCAGGTGACGCTAAGGGAGACGTATAATATCATGCCAAAATAAGAAAATGGAAAACAAAAAATATGACTATTGAAGTATTTTAACGATGCTGCTCATAAAATACTTATCAATAATTCTAATGTTCAGCAAATAGTCGGACAAGTTGTTGTTGCAAGCATTTTGATGAAAGTTATGACTATTTGTTAACTTGAGTTTAATTGGTTTAGAGATAATGTTATCCTTTCAATCACTGAATAAATTGAGTTTTTTTTAGAATTAAGGAGTGGAAAAGATGTAGGATTAAAGGGTTTATCTATTGATGTTGGAAAAACGCAAGTGCTGAAGGAGTTTGTTGTGCCATCAAGTTATTTATATGACTTTAAAGATTGTATGGATGCTAGACATGTGGATTATTGTGATACCTGCTTATAAAGTCAAAGCCAATGTGCAAAAACTGAGTTATTCTTTAAAACTATTTTTGGGAGTGGTCAAATATATATTACCATGAGATACCGGGGTTCAATGGAGTCAATTTGGTGATGTGCTTCCCTACTTTTCTATCTCATTTTCTTCATCAAACCTTTTCATTAATTCTATATTCGATCTAGTGTTCCACTGTAATTGGGTTTGTATTGTTTTTATTGAAGTTATTAAATGCTTGTATACTGTAGCAATTACATCTTCTCAAATGCAAGATGACTTGTAAAAGTTTTAAACTTTTTTCAATTAACCTACATTAAGGATCTACTTTAAAATTATAGCCCTCTGATTTAATCATTAAGAATGTCGTTGAACACATCTAAGGGGATGGGTTTTAGTGCATGTTTGTAGATAATATTCTTCTTATTCTTAAAACTAGAACTGGGGCTGCGTGAAACTCAAGTTATTGTAGATTCAAAAAAGAATATGTGATTAGGTTTAATATAATAGATGTTATTGATGATATGTCTAGTGAAGTTCATGTTATAAAGATATAATTCATTTAAAATTTTTATGATATAAAGCTATGTAAACATAAAGTGCATTGTGATTAATGATATTTAATATAATATAATCTATATAAAAAATTTTCAACTTATCCCTTTTTCTTACTCTCTCCCCTTCCATCAGCTACATCATTCTCTTGCTATTAATATTTTAGATTAAATTAAAATTAATTTTTTTTGGAAATTAGCATTCTGAATGTCAAGTTCTCAACAACCCACTCTTTCACTTATTATTTCTTTCACCTAATATATAGATGTGGAACACCACAAATACATGTAGGGAAACTCCAGTTGTATTTATAGTAGCTTTTACTTTGTATCAAATTGCTTTTCTTTCAAAAACTTGGCACTTGCATGATCTTTCACATGTTTAATAAAATTTTGGTCTTTCTTGCAAAATTTATTATTAACCGAAGTGTTCTATAATGTAGTTGTTGATACCTATTAATGTGCATAACGGTATGACAGTGTGATTACGTAGGTGTTCTTTTATTTTCTTACTATGGCGGTATGGCCCCATTTGTTTGTGCTTTCTTGCTGCAGGCTGGCTAGTTGCATGCGTATTGCTTGGTCGAGCAGTTTTTATCTACTGTCTGGACTAGCTGCTGACTGATCAGCTGATGGCTGGTCAACTGCTAGCTGTTCTGCTGCTTACTAGTAAAATTTCAAATAATACTTCATAGGAAGCTGAAACTTATATGTGTTTTGATAGTTTTCGTTGTTTGCATAAGAAATGATGTCCTTACCTATTGCCCTATATCACCGCTATTCACCAATTGCGTGTTGACCAACCTCCTGCCTGTCGATCGTTTGTTGGCCACCGATAGCTGCCGCCAACACGAGGCAGCTTTCTCTCCAATTGCTTCATTGTCAGCAGCTATTCAACAACTTCTTAAGCTAACTTCAGCTATGCCAATAAAGGCCTATATCTAAATAAGTTTTATAATATTTTTTTGATTTTTGTGGTTTTGTTCTTATCAGTGTTAATGTTTTTTAAGTTGTCTAGTGATTGACAATATTTTTTTTCCACATTTGTGTTATGTTGAATTTTATTTTATTATAAATTGCAGTGGAAAGGCATGTGCAGCCAAGAGCTTCTTGAATATTTTAGTACTTATGCAGCAGTAAAAGCTCGTCATTCCTTTGGTCCAGATGGACACCGAGGAATGAGTGTTCTAATCTTTGAAACCTCAGCAATGGGATATTTAATAGCTGAGCAATTGCACAAGCAATTTTTATGTGAGGGAAGAGGTCGCAAAGCTTGGGAAATGTGTCCTGAACTGTTCTGTCCTGAGGGAAAACGCCAGCTCTATGGCTTTTTGGCATCCAAGGAAGACATGATGATATTTAACCAGCATTCCCAAGGTATGTTTGGTATCATAACCAGTATGCTATTGTTTTCTAGTTTTATTGATGATTAAAACAGTAATAATGTGATTCATTTGCTTGCCAATTTAAATTGCTTTTGAAAGAATGGTTGAAACCTTTTTTTTTCTTGGAAATTGAATCAGCACTTCATTTTTTTTGCAGACCTTTTTCTATTATTTTGGCATTTTTCATCATTTTGATGATACTTTTCATTCCCTTAAGAACAAAGCATTTTTATGCAGAATCCACATTGATATGTAATTCTTATTTTAACTTTGGAGGAAGGATATTTTACTACTGGAAGTATAGGAACATTTTCCTTGCTCATGCCTTTTCGCCCATCACAGATTAATATACTTATCATGATTTAAAAGTGTAGGATCTTAGATCTGACTTTTGTTTGTTTTTAGGTGCTGGAAAAGTGAAATGATGGAGCCTAGTACTAGTCATTTTGCCCTCTATTTATAGTCCATAATTTTGCATTGAACATTTTAAATGTTTCTTTCATTTACTTATGCAGGCAAAATTGTGCTTTAAAAAGTTTCTATTATTCACTTTGTCAGTTTTGCTCTATGCACAAACTTATAAAATCTTTGCAAAACTGGTTTTAGAACAAACTTCATCATCATGAGGAGGATTTCAAGAGACGCTTCCCAGAGCCTTCAGCAAAACAAAAGCAATGATGTTCTTGAGTTTGACAAGTGAATGCTTCAAAGTTTTAATGGCAAATCAATCTTGCTTAAACTGCTACATTACAACAATAACAACACCACCAAGGCTTCATCCCACTAGGTGGGGTCAGCTACATGAATTCTTTGTTTCCATTGTGCAAGATTAAGTAGAAGACACTCCCTAAGTAGAGAAAATCCTTTCTAATGGCTTATTTCAATGTTTTTTTGGTCATCCTTTTTCACTTATAATATGGACAAAATTCATAAACTCAATTTTTCTAACAGTTACATTCAACGATCTACGTTTAATATGCTCGTACCATCTAAGGCAACACTCACTAATTATATCCATTGTAGGAGCCACTGCAACCTTGCTACGAATAAACTCATTTCTCATTTCTCATTTTATCACCTAAGCATTATCATCTCTGTAACACTTATTTTATTGGTAAGTTTCATTTTTGTTGGCCAGATTGTGATTTTTTGATCACACAGCATTCCATAAGCTCTCCATTTCATTCAACCAATTTGAATCCTATTAATCACATCGCTCTCTATTTCACCGGTAATTTGAATAATTGAACCAAAGTATTTGAATATCTTATTCTCCTTGATCACTTGGTCCTCCATAGTTATGCCCTTGAGATTTGGGCTTCTAATACAAATTGAAGTTATGTTCCATATATTTGTTTCATAATTGTTAAGACGAAAACTATTAGATTCTAAAGTACCCCTTCACAACTCAAGATTTGCTTTAACTCCATCCATAGTCTAATCAATTAATAGAATATCATATGCAAATAGGATGCACTAAAGAATTTCCTCTTCAATGTGCTTAGTAAGAACACTATAATTAAGTAAAAAAGGTATGTAATGATAGTTGAGTTTTGATGTAATTCAATAGTTACAGGAGAATCATTAGACAAGCCACCTTGAAATTGAACACATGTGACATTTTCATTGTACATATCTTTAATAACATCAATATATGCAACACAAATTATTTTCTATTTAAAGCTCTCCAAAGAACTTCTCTTGGTACTCTATCATAAATTTTATAGATCAATACAAATTAGTTGAAGATCTTATTTTCTTTCTCTTAATTTCTTCATCAAATCTCTTAATATATACAGTACTTGTAGATCTACCTGGCTTAAAATTAAATTGATTTTAAGAAATACTAGTATCCTTCATTATTTGTAATCTCAATTATTCTCTTCCAAAATTTCATCATCGTGAGACACATTAACTTAATTTCTCTAAATTTTACAAAATATTGAGGATCACTTTTCTTACTTTTAAATAGGTAGAACAATACTTTTTCTTCACTTTTTTATTCAAATAACATTAAATAACTTAGAAAGAAATTCCTCATCACCCAAACATTTTCAAAAAATTCCTTCCTCACCATAGTTTAAAGACTAATGCTAGAAGCATAAATTAGCTTTTGAACCCTCATTAGTCCATAATGCGGGAACCTTTACTTGTTGACACTACACTTGAGCGTCGATGTAGAGGACTTTACACACTTCTTACTACATAATGCGGGAACCTTTACGTGTTGACACTACATTTGAGCGTCGATGTAGAGGACTTTACACACTTCTCACTACATTCAAACAATGCAGCACGTCTCTTCCAGGGGATGCCCTAGCTCTAGCACACAATTATTTAGAGGATTTATAGCATAATAGGAGTTGACAAAATTTTACGCTGATTGTCGATTACCTCACAACCTATTCTGTCTCTTCCAGGACTTGGAACCCGGAAACGATGGAGTTAAAATAATTAAATGGGTATAAGGCACAAGGACTTCTCATAAGGTCATCCATTCTATTACTACTCTCACTATTGGTAGGGCTGCACCCAAAAGTTAAGTAAGTACAACATGTGGAGCATCCATTTAAGTATTACTCTTGCCCAAGCACATTTAAATGACATTCCTCATGCTAATTGCCTAAAAATTTTAATAGAAAGTATAATCTCTTGAAAAATGAAATTATAATTTTTAGAACACATTTTTACTGAATAATTTTTATTATCTAATCTAGCCAGCATTAGAATTCCGATTGTCAACCTGATTTCTAGTTTTATTCGATGAAACAATGATGTGTTTTGACTATCCTTATTTTTCTGGACATTTATTACTTGCTAAAATTTCTTGAATATGCAACATTTATTGGAAACCATAGCTGCTGATAGAGAAAATGATGCATTGGAACTCAACTTGCGACTGATCGTTTTGATGGGAATTATGTTTACAGTCTTCACAAGCATTTACCTGAGACATTGGTGGAGTTTTGTATCTTGATTTTCTGCGTTTATGTTTTGTTATATTTTTTGTTTGCTTTGTTGTAGCCATATGAGTTTTTATAGCCAATGAAGTTGCAAATTGTTAGTTTAGGTTGGCTAATTTATTTGAATTGAATACATATGACATTCTCATTATACATATGTTTAATAACATCAATATATGCAAAATATCATTTTCTATCTAAAACTCTCCAAAGAACTTCTCTTGGTATGGTGAAATTGGTTGACTTTTGAGGGCACAAATTAGGTTCTCTGTGCCAACATAAACCAACTTTTCATGATTTAAGTTCTTAAAAGGCATGAAAATGACTTGATTTTGGAAATGCATGGTCATTGATTGAAATAGTAATTATGTACTTTCTTTTGGTCGCAAGACTAATGTCGTTAGCTAAATTTTTTTATGTTTTGACAAATTTTCTGGATTCATCAAAATTTAAGACAAACTTGAGGTTCTGTCAAATTTTCTGAATTCAATACTTGAGGTTTTGTCTTCTTTATTATTTATGGGCAGGATTTGAAGTTAAGTGGAAAAAAGTCGAGACAATTTTCATCAAGGCATTAGAGACCATAATTGATTTGCAGATTGATGTTGTGAAGTTGGCCGTCTTATCAAACAACAATAGCGGTGATTGGAAGGTGATGCTATTGTATCATCTTAGCTGCATGTATTACAAAAATGATATGTAATGAAGTTCAAGATTGACAATGCAGGGAAGGATATAATTAAATGCTTCCATTGTAGCAACTTCAGTCACCAGATCAATTGTGCGGACTTCTTGGAGAAGCTTTTTGCAAAGAGAGATAAGGGGATTTGCGAAAGTTCATGGAGCATAGCTTAAGAAAGGAGCTGAAAAGAATTAAAATAACTTGTTTATGAAAATTGAGCCAGTATGGGCTTATTTAGGCTTTGAAAGCTCGTTATTTCTTTGTTTGGTGAGGGCACAAATTTAGTATTCATTACAAGGAGAAACTCAACATAATTTAGACTTGGAAGTGTGGTGTGTCTTATGTGAAAATGGAGGGTAATTTTGTTGATTTGGCTATAAAATATGAAAAATTTATATAGATTGTGGTTGGAAATATGAATTGTTAAATTAATTGCTTGCTTTGATATACACATGATTACTTTCATTCAAGGATCGGTGAATGCAAATGTTACTTTGGTATTGTATTTTCAAGACAATGCCGGATAAACCATTACTTACATCAATTTCAAGTTAGAGGGCATGTGACACTTGGTGATAATAATAAAAGAAAGAGTTGGCGCTATAACAACTTCAATAATCAACAATTCTCAATATAAATAAGTCTTGAAACATTTTTTTTGTGTTTCAGTTGATTGATAAGGACTTCAAACCTGAATTTGAAGTTAATGGGTGTATAGTTAATGATTGTAATTTAAATAGAGGTATTTGCCAAAATGATCCACCATGTCTTTAAAATTGCCTAAAATAGTTCCCAATCTCTTAGATATTTACCGATTTATCAATTTTAAGGTACTATTTTGGTCATTTTTAAGGTGCGAGAGACCATTTTAACAAATAACTCAATTGAAATATTTTATATGTAGTATTAGCTTAAATTTATTGATCTGATTTATATTGATATTGAACATAAATTTTCTATTTGCTTAAAGGTGAATGTGCATGATGCTACATTGTCATGGGAGATTATGTCATATCAGCTTGAATTTATTATATAGGCATGCATTTATGCGTGTGCAATATTCTCAATTCTAGTAAGTAAAGAGTTTGAAATGTTTTGTTGCCCGTGATAGAGAACTATTGTTAGCCTTCAAGTTTTCAATATAAGAAAAACCGTTCATTTGTTAAACAAAGTAGACTGATTATCTTTTAGATATGATGTGCATGAGGATGAGGAACCTGTGGACAGCTATATATTTATATCTTTTAGGCTTTGCCTAGTTTGTATTATTGTTCCTGAAGAATATCTATATTGCGAGTTGGTTAGATATTTGGATGCCAAAGTTGTTAAGTACATTTTGTAATTGTTAGTTTTTACTCTTTCATTGTATTTTATAAAAAACTTGAGCAAAGTTCTGTCGTTCTCTCTATTATAGAAACTGAGGGGCAGGCGGTTGTGTTGTACAAGCACTTTGCTAATGAGTAGAGGATTACATAGTTAAGCTTGATTGTATACTTCACGACTTCCTCGCTGCTCAGTTTTTTAGTGTGACCTATCTTATTATTTGCTTTATTTCAGCAAAACACCAGCCCACTGATCACAGGTATTTTTTCGATCAAGTGCCGCATTTTTTTCAAGAGTGAGGCTCAGATAAGCACCCCCTTGTTCATCTAATCACAACTTAGGATGTCACTTTAGCAACCGTTCAAGACATGGGTTCATGTATTATAAATTCTCCTCTCTATGCTGAGGAAGAGGCTTTTGAATCTTATCTGAACTCTTTGATAACTGGTGCATTCAAACCACTTACTTCACTTTTTTATTCTTTTTCAAAAGGCTTTTTTTAATTTTTGATAAACTTATAATAGAGCTAATCCTTTGACTTTGTTTTTTTTTTACATTTTCATGGTGCAAATATTCCATAGCTTCAATGAATGTAGAATACAGAGTAACCATTATAATTTCAATCTTCTTATGTGTGCTTATTGATTTTTTTTTCCTTTTTCCATCTATACACTTGAACACTCGATACAATTCCCTCAATGAAAAGTTAAGTGTAAGGTAAATTTAAGCGAGGTATACTAGATTATTACCACTTACAATCAGAAAGCAACATTTGGGTATTATGAGAAGAAAGGCTACCACATTTATGAAAAAACAGTCGTAGCCTAAGCATAAATAAGTAAAAATATTAGTACATCATCAGCCGGGATCAAACCCTACGGTGTCTTCAACGAGGAGGTCTAAGAGCCTCCTGGGGAGCACATCTCCCCTAACAAAAGAAAAATCGCCCTGTCGGGCTAACATAGAACAATAGTTCGCCGCGCGATTCACATTGTGCTAACGGTGAACAAAAATCACACGTGGATAGTCCAGTAAAAAAGCAAGGTAATCAGCGTGGCGCTCTCCGCCTCGTGAACGGAGAGTCCTCTCCCATTGACGTTGGAGCTTTCGGATCACTCCAAGGCAGTTGCCCTCTATGATGTTTCCCTTAGTGTAAGCATTTTTGAGCAGGAGGGCCTGTTGCAGAATAGTAATCACCTGCATTTCAGCCTGGAGAGGAGACGTGGTCTATATATGGGCTTCAGCAGCAGCAAGAAAATGGCCTCCTCAGTCATGAACCACAACTCCACCGAAAGCAGCAGGCTCCTTGTATCTATAAGAAGCATTAATGTTGGCATTCAGCCAATAGGTCGGGGGGGCACCATTTCAAGGTGGAGGGGCCCTGGCAAGACGTGGAACCCAGGAATCAGACCCGTCATGCAAACCAGCACTGATAATCATTGAGAGAATCTAACCCGCACAAACCAGCGGTGTTGGGTACGGGCTACCGTGAGAATGCTTAGTCTTACTCTGCCAAGCCTGGTAGAGAGAGTAGGCTACAACCTGACAGCTGAAATAGCGATTGCGAGACGCAGTAGCTATCGAATACATAGCAGTAAATTGGGCCCAGGAGATCAGAGTTGCCGGCATAAAGCCCCAACGCACAAATCTAGTATGGTCCTCATTTAACTACAGTGGGCCACGAAGTGCCCCATGTCCTCATCAGTATCACAACCCCAGACACAAGCCGTTGACTGAGTGAGTTCCCTCCTGAATAGCTAACACCCCATCAGAATGGCATCACCGAGTAATCGCCACAGGAAACAAGCCTTCCTGGGGCCTATAGCCATCATCACCCACATGGCCGCAAATTGCCAAGGCCGACACCCACCTCCGCTCTGTAAATCCGGCTAGCCCGGCTCTTTGTGAAAGCGTCAACCTGCCACTTCAAACTCTCCTCTACTGACAAAGTGTGGCGCTGGACGATCAGCCACCCATACCCCAGTATCCACCAAACTGCAGAATCAGAATGTTGAACAGCAAAGTCCTCATCCCGGCGGCGGTAACGAAACTCCATGGCTCTCACCCATAGGAGATCCTCCCTGCTCACGTAGTTGAATGTGTGGTGGGCTACAAGAACATTCCTCCATAGCCTCAAGTTTCTTATCCCTAGTCCACCAGCTTCAAGCGGTTGACAGACCTCCTGCTACCTCACGTAGTGCAAACCACTACCCTCCGCTCATTCCCAAGGAAACTTACGGAGAATAGCCACGATGTCCGAGAGGCAGGAGTCCGGAATCGGGGAAATCAACATTAGATAGCTAGGGATCATAGCGAGCATGGATTTGATCAAGCACAACCTGCCTGCAAGAAAAAGGTGGCGACTACTCTATGAGCCCATCCTAGCTCGAACATGCTCAATAACTGCTGCAAAGCCTGCTCACCGCGGAGGTCGTCCAGTGACCGTGACTCCCAAGTATCAGAGAGACGGCCCTCTCCGGAAACTCAGCCGGATCGCAATCCTACACTGGCGATATGCAGGGGTCTGTCGGCTAAAGACAACCTGTGACTTGCGCGACTTCGTAGATTGTCCAGTTCAAGCTACTATAATCTGCCAAACTCTGATGTACCTCTCCCCCTGCTTCCTTAGAAACTGGGGCAAACAGTAACAGATCATCTGCGTACATGAGGTGGGAGAAGCTAGAACCGCCCCGATCGAGAGTGATACTAATTGGGCGTCCGATTCGCTGCTGCCACCTGACCAGGGGGGAAAAGAGCTCCAAGCACAAGATAAATAGGTAAGGGGAGAGGGGTATCCCTGTCGAAAACCTCTCCTCCCCACTATTCAGGAAAGTCTGTGCTCACCGACCAGGACCGAGAACCTGGGGGATTCCACGCACTGCAAGGCTCAGTTTGTCCACCTCTGTGGGAAGCCAAATCTATTAAAAACAAGCGTAGGCATCCCCACTCAATCTGGTCGTATGCCTGCTTCATATCCACCTTGATGGCCATGTGATCGGACGTCGAGGTGGAATATGAAAGCCGCGTGAGGATCTCCTAGGCTGTGAGGCAATTCTCACTGATATCTCTCATGGGAACAAGGGCACCCTGTTCTCGAGAGATCAATAGGGGCAGCACTGTCTTACGGCGCATGACCAAGATCTTGGCCACCACCTTATAGACACTGATAAGACAGAACTGGCTTGGAGTGCTGGTCCCCTCTTCCTTCGGAATGAGAACTACTAGAGCGTAACTCCAGCGCTGTGGCATCCGCCCACCATCAAAGAAATGGTAAACATCGACCAAGGTGTCAGCTTGGGTGAGCCTCCAGTAGCCCGTAAAGAAAGAGGGGTGATACCATCAATCCCAAGGGAAAGGTTGGGGCTAAGGTCCCTTAGGGCTGCCCAGATTTCTGCATCCGTGACCGCACCTTGGACAGAGGTAGAGTCTGTGTCACCAAGAGTTTGGTCTGGAATCAGATCATCTGGGAAATCTCTTATGGGACTAGAGGTGCCCCACTTATCCTGGAAGAAATCAAAAAATACCCTGCGAATCCGCTCTGGGTCAGACGAGAACACCCCGGACTCCTCCTGAAGCGTCAGCATGGTGCTCGACTTCCTACGCTACGTCATAAGCCGCTGAAACACTGCGGTGCAGCGGTCACCCTGAGAGAGCCACTGAGCCTTTGCACACTGCTGCCACCAGCTTGCCATCCTATCCTCCACCTGAGAGAGCTCCTGCGTGGTGGCTCGGAGCTGCTGAACAAGCTTAGGGTCGTCGCCTCAGTTCGTCTTCATATCCTCTGCCTAGAGCTGCGTCAAAGTCTAAGTGAGCTCTGCCTCCCTCCTTCGCAGATCAAGAAGTGTCTTGGCCCCACTTCCACAATGCCCGAAGAGTGCGCGCCATCTTGTTGTTGAGGATTGAGGACGGCGAGCCGCGAGATGGCCGCCCCCAAGTCCTCTCGGTCACAGAGAAAGACTTATGGTACTGCAGCCAAGTGTCCTCAAACTTGTACCACGCTCCGATACTCTGGAACCCGAGACAAGCGTCTGCCAAGAAAATAGGACAGTAGTGCACGACCGCACCCGTTAGAAGGTCCATTGCCTCCGTGCTTAAAAGAAACCGATCCAAGTGCTCCCAGATACGTCGAGCTCCCTCCATATTGGTATTCAACATGAAAGGTGAACCAACAAAGCTTGGGTCGTGAAGATGGCACGTATCGAGGACCTCTCGGAAGTCCGTCTGAGCAGTCATCACTCTGAACGCCTTCCCACCGCGTTTCTCTACCTGAGAGAGAACGCAGTTGAAGTTTCCACCAGGAACCAACGGGCACCCATCCTCCAGACTGCTAGGATCGTTTACCAAAGCTCCCTCTTGGTGTATAGATTAGTGGAGGCGTAAATGGCACTGAATTGAAAGCAGCTCCCTGACCTCAAAGTGATGGTAGCAAGGATCATCACTTGGCTGCAGGAAAGATGGATTTCAAACTGCAAAAAGTCACTTTGCCAAGCCATAATGAGACTCCTGAACGTCTCGCAGAAGGCTGAACCACAAAGCTCTAATGTCGCTCGAAGAGGCGGTCCTCATCTCGACGAGTGAAAGACTTCATGCGAGTCTCCAATAAAGCAATCAGACCCGGTTTGTGCTCCGAGATGATCGACGGAAGGTGGTGTCGTGTCGCCAGCTTCCGCACGCTGCGAAAATTCCACAGAAGGATGTCGTTCATCGGGACAGCGGTGGGTGCTCTCGGCTTTTTGAACTTAAAGTTCAGGAAGGAAGAGTAAGCTATAAAACGGGCTCTGGCAAGTGAACCTGGGGAATCTGCAATGTAGCACTCGACTGGAGAGGAAGAGGTGGAAAACGCTAGGCTGACGGCGAGGTGGGCTCAGTGTGTGTTGCTGCAGTTGAGGGCTAGTGGGCGGAGGCAGGTGGTACCATCGGTCGATCCTCCTCCTCAATAGTGAGGACGTCAAAACGGGATGGTGTAATCAGTGGGGCGGGCGGCATAGGACACACCACTGCAGCTGGCGACTGAGCTACAGGCAGTCGACTTGGGTTCCAAGGTGACTATCGGGGTGCAGTCGGCCGTCGGAGGCAGGAGCGGCCCCTCGGGCCCCTTGAGGCCACTCTCGGATGTGCGCGGCTGGGTACCGGCGGCCGCCTCCATTGCACCATGATCCATTGATTTGGATCCGTAGATGAGGCACTGGGACCTACCCCGCCCGCGGGGGTAGGTTGTTTTGTAGGATATTGATTTTCTTTATGACCCGCTATTCCACAGTCCTTGCAAAAGATTGTGATACCTTCACAAGGCACCAATTGAGTGAATGTACGTTGTTCACTCCTGATGGAAAATGACGATAGCAATTTTTTAGAAAGATTCACTTCCACGCACACACGTGTATATGCATGTCGTTCATTGCGCAATGTCGACCCATCGACAAAAAGAGGCTTACCGATCATAGCAGCTACGCGATTGAGATTACTTTTACTCTGAAGACTCAATGGGAGGTTGATCAATCGCACCCAAAGTGGAGTTGTGAAGCCTACCCGCATATTTTGGTTGAATTCCGGCTCCCAACGTGCTAAGCCGAGAACTTGACCCCCGAGGAACCACGACCCTCCCATAATTACTTCATCAACCGCCGCATCGTGCTCAAACTTCACCAAGAGGCAGTCATGCTGTAACATATGAATAATGAAGTTTCCAAACTCGTTCTATCTCAATTTCAATTGATTTTGAATGACATTGTAGGGGATTCGTCGTCCAAATAGACGGAGGATGAGTGATCCTACAAATTTCAAGCTTTGTTTTTCTTCTTCCTCAAAATCTATCACGCATTCACCACTTTCTCCAACAAAATCAATGCTCTGGAGTTTATCAAATGCTTCCACTTCATTTGCTGCCCAGAAGCTTTTTGTTTTCCGAAACTGCAACCCCTTTTGAGGAAATTTGACAAACTGCTGATTGTGTCGAATTTGATGTCGTGATTTCTGCAGTGGCCTTTGAAGAAGCAACCCTTGCTGCAATCAAATACTGCAAGCCACCTCCAGTTCTTGCAAATTCTGTTGGTAGTGAGGGAGATCTGAATGCCAAAGGGATAATCACTGTACCTTTCACGTGCAATTCACCATCCTCCATAGCCAAGGAGCTTAACACTGGGCTGTTAGCACCCGGCAATATCGAAGTTTGCGCAGCCACCAACCGGTCGGGCGACCCGGCATTCCGCGCAGGGTCACAGGTTGGGGCCGCCGCCCGATCACACGACCCCCCCGAGGCGCAACCGAGGTCTCGGTCATCGTGACAACAACTTCGAGCCGTGAGGCCGGAGCTTCGCCTAGAAAAGATTCCGAGCCCCCTGAGGGTTGGGGGGGCTCCTCCATTCCACTCTCCTTTGCTCCTTCTTTTCTTCTCCTCAAATACATCGATCACATCATGCTGCGTTAGCAAACCAGGCAGCAAACGAAGCGAATTGGGGAGCGTAGCCGGGAGCGACGAAAGCGATGAAAACGTAGTTTTACTCGCACACAAGTAAGGTTACCACATTTGATGTTTATATAAGTGCAATGGTGAAGAATAAAGAACGGTTGTGCACAAGGAATGCGTTCTTTCATTCCATTTTTATAATGATTGATGTCCCACAGCTAGTATAAAAACTGTCTGACATGACACTTCTACAGATACAATGCCTTAGTAAGGCTGGAATCTACTGCCATTTACTTGTGAACAATATTGCGCCAGGGGTAACACTTGAATTTTCAGCAAAACTGGAACTTCTGTTTTGAATAATGATGAAAGAGCTGAGGTTCTATACTCCTCAATTTACTCTTCTGTTACTGTTAACCTTGCCAATCTGTTTGGCATGGTGATTAATGAGATTCAGGCGCCATTGCACCCATGCTAATTTGAAAAAAAATTGTAATACTATGAAATTAATCTTAATGATTTTGATAATTGATGTGCTGTATTTCAAATATAGTTTAGTAATATCTACGATAATTAGTCAATAATTTTAGTACAAATTAATATATTTATCATTAAAATAGTATCCAATATATTTAATTAATGTAATGTAGTATAAGTTTAATAATACATTTAAAATTGTGTATATTAGTGATTAAAAAAAACCAAAAATATCACTTATATATATATATTTTTTTTTAATAATTGTGATTTTTATTTTTTATAAAAAAAAATCACAAATATAAATATGTTAATCCTTGTAGCTAAGTGAAGAGCAACCAAATGCATTTTGACTTTGCTTATTTCTCTTATCTATTTAACAACTTAATGACTTTATCTTAGTTTAGCGTAGCTTAACTAATTTTAATCATTAACTAAAGGGGCCTTACAATTTTAATAGAGCCTTTTCAATTGTCAATTAAGAAGTTATTAGTTTGAGAAAAAGTTAGGATTAAGTGTAAAATTTTGAGCGTAATATTCTTAGGTATTTGATTTGATGTAAAGTACTTGCAATTTAAAAATTTGAGGTACAATCATTCTTCCCGACAATTGATTATATGCTTTACAATTTTAGTAGGGCCTTCTGAATTGTCGATTAAGCAGTTATTTTTTTGAGAAGAAGTTGGGATAAAATAAGTGTAAAATATTGAGCATAAAGTTTTTAGGTGTTTGATTTGACGTAAAGCTTACAATTTAAAATTTTGAATTATAATAATAGGGCCTTTTGAATTGTCGATTAAGAAGTGTAAACTTTTGAGCGTAATATTCTTAGGTGTTTGATTTGATGTAAAGTACTTGCAGTCTAAAATGTTGAGGTATAATAGATCTCCCCAAACAGTTGATTATTACATAAAAATTTTACGCTGGATGAAAATAATACAAAAGGCCTTATTCAGGATTTAGCCTGTCCATCCCGAGTTCTCGCCGATTGACCAAATCACACGCGAGCTCAAAGACGGCCCTCGTAATGCCATCTTTGCATGATCTCATTAGCCATCTAGGATCATCACATAGGTAGCTAGCACTCATTGTAACCTGTCTTTTCTGGCCCTCTTAAGGGTTTTTGTTCTTGTTCTTTTAATTTTCTTTGCAATTGCTTTTATCCCAAATAATGTCTAAACAATTCACATTGTAGAAGTTTAATATTTCTTAAAAAATATTTTATCAAAAACATTTTTATTGCAATTGCTTTACCTCAGTATTTAGTTTATGTCAAATCAAACGGCCCCAGAGCAAGAACTATATGACGGATTAGATATTTACTTCATGAGATGTGCTTTTAGCTCTTGTTTGCTTAAACCATTTGTTATTGATTGATTTTAGAATGGCAGTTTAAATGGGAATTAATTGGGATGTGTTGACTTGCTAACTGCTTCATCTGGTCAGCAATAACCCATCATTAGCTTTAAAGTTTCTGCTTTAACAAATGCTATATTTTTGGATTTCCTCAAAAGCTTTCTAATGAGAATAATGTTTGTCACTTTTTTCGCTAGTGCTGCAAAATTTTTAGTTCTTGAAAATAATTTTTCTTTCAACCTGTTTATGATTAATTTGTTTACAGTGATTTATATTTTTTGCTTCATCTTTAACTATCTCACGGTGGATATTATTTTTATTTAGTTTTTTATACTTGACTTTTCAAAACTTTTCAATTCTCTTACCTATTTCCTTAGTGATTTTTGGTTAATTTATTTACATTACAGTAGCTAAATCATTTGCTTTGTTTGTGCGTTTGTGTTTATGTACAACATATGTCTGTGTGTGTTTGATAAAACCATTTTTCTTAAACATTTCTATGTTTTTCTTATCCTGGATGAGATTGAGGGTTGAAGTTGTGGTAGAACATGCCCTAATACTAAATACTAATTTATAATATCTAATTTAGATTCACTTTGTTTTATTTGTAGTTCTATTTAAAATAGTTTGAAATTAACTTGTGAATAACTGGAAACAACTGACCTCATTTCAATAGATTGGTCAAATTGGCATAAAAACTAGAATATATTGATTTTTTTTGGTTCTTTCACAAATTAAAGATGTGACTACAATATATTAAACATTTTATAGGGCATTGTATCTCTTGCAGATTCTAGTGGCAAGCCAAATTTATATTCTTAGCTTTTAATTTTGTTATCTGGTTTTAATTTTATAATATGTGCAGGAAAAGCGTGTCTGAGGTTTGAAATGAAGTCTTACCAAGACTCGGTTGTGGGTCCAATAAAGCAGATGAGTGAAGATAGCCGGAAGCTTACTTGGCTTGCAAACAAAGTTGTGAAGCAAGAGCAGTGCTTAAAGGCTCTTGAGGAGACAATTCAGGCGATGAACCAAAAACAGTGCATAACACAGGAAGGAAACGAAATTGTAAAGCTCAGAACGAAGATTCAATGTGATGAAAATACAGAAGAGGTAATACTTGTAGTCTTTTGATTATTTTATTTTTTGTTGCACCAGCAGAAAAAATGAAAAATGAATCTTCCTTATAATGGCTGAATTTTCTTATATTCTCACATAATTAACATACACTAACTATTAAAATACATTAGTATAAAAATAACTTATCTAAAGACACTAATGAAGTCTTAAGCTTGTCCTCTATTATTGTCACGAGTTTTGCTTTTAGAGCTAGCATTTAATTTTTTGTTTAAGTACTGAAATTTTAAGGTATAATAAAAGCAAATTTTATTACTTTCAAATTTATGTTTTTTTTTTTTTTGCTATCATTAAAATTTAGTCTATTGCTATGGGATCAATGCTTGCAGCCTTCAAGAAGTCATTAACAAAATATCCTTTACTGAGCAAGCTTTTCTCAAGTCATAGCAGTTCTTTGTATGCTTTTAACTAAACAGTTCTATGAACATTGTGTTACTTTTCTTGAATTTTCAGTGTGCAAATTAGGCTGATGCACCAAACATTAACATTCAACGTCATTACTATCTTTCTTTCTGCAGTAATTGCAAATCCTAGAAAAGATTTAGCACTAGGTATACATACTGTGAAAATTAACTTGCAGCATTTTTGATAAATTCTCCGATAGAACCTAATTTCCTTCAGTATGTATACGTTATTTTGCTCTATCTTTAAATTGCTTTTCTACTGTGATGATTTGTGACTTTTGGATGTATTTTGCATTGTATTAGATTTTTACTTTTATGCTTTTTCCATTATGCTATCTTTTGTTGGATCATCAGGATAAATTTTTCAAAGTTCGAATGGACGAAATACAAAATACCACAGAAATGATGGAAAGAGAACTTGAGAGGTTGGAACCTATGTGAGCTGCCGGAGGTAATTTTAAACTTATCATCTTAATTAAATTTAATTGATTATTTAAGCGTCAATCGGACATCATTTACAAGCAGTATGTTGTAAATTATTCATGAAGCCTGATTTAATTGATTTAGGCTAGGATAAATTTATTTGTGTATATTTAGAATTGGGATAACACTTGCGCATTTCTTTTTATATTTAGTTTCATACATGGCACTTATATATTCTAATTTATAAAATTAACACCCATTTTTTAAAATTATAAATTATTATTGAATAAGAGTTTCTTGATTGTGTATAAATGTATTTTGCTACTCAATTTTTTTAATATTAAAAAATCTGATAAATATTACAATTTTGATAGTTGTGATGATGATGATTTTGATAGAATAATGATAATTTTGATGTTAAT